>JASWHV010000001.1:129428619-130628619 GCA_030760725.1 Neostapfia colusana | reverse complement strand
TTCCGTGGCTCTCAGTGTCGATCTGCTGCAGACCCGCTCGGCTCCTCTGACCACGCGCCGCTCTGCCGTCGAGGCCTCCGGAGTCGGCGCTTATCTTGCCGTGGAGGTGCTCGCGCGTGGTTCTGCCTCTCGCACTAACCCGTGTGCCATTAAGGCCTGACCTTCTCTCCATCCAGGCTTTGCATCGTGGGGCGTGCTGCTCTTCATCAGCTTCGATCAAGGCTTCAACTTCCCTCCGCCCAACTCACCAAGAGTCCCGTGGGCACCTTTTCTTTGAGGGGTTTTTGCTACGCGCACACAAGGAAACGGAGTATCTGGTTTCCAGATCTTTGCTACACGCACATAAGGAGTTCACTAGACAATTAATTTTTTTCTGTTATCTATTGCACACCATGACTATAAAATTGGATATTCTAAAATTTAATAAAAAATCAGCTTCTCCATATGGCAGGTCTAGATGAAAGTCGTTCTCACTCAGTTAGACGTGTTCAAGGTTTTAAATGCGAAACTTGCAGATACGGCGAATGATAAATGGGAAAAACTTGATGAAAAGGCTTTGTTTGCCTTGCAACTCAGATTGTCTACAGATGTTTTGCGTGAAGTCTTGAACACAAAATCTGCTGCAGAATTGTGGGAGAAATTGGAGGAGCTTTATATGACTAAAAGTATTGCAAACAAGCTTCGTTTGAAGGAATGTTTGTACACTATTCGCATGGCGGAAGGTACATCTATTCAGTCACATCTCGCTGTTTAATTCAATTTGTGTTGATTTTGCAAGTTTGTATGTGACAATTGATGATGAAGATAAGGCAATTTTGTTGGTGGTCTCTTTGCCCGCTTCGTTTAAGCATTTTAAGAAAATTATGCTTTATGGCAATAATACCACACTCAACTTTGAGAATGTTAAGTCAAATTTGTTATCTAAGGAGAAATTTGATATTGATTCTCGTTCTGACACTGAGGGTGAAGGTTTAATTGTTCGTGGTCGTTCTCAACAAGCAGACAATTTTAATAGACCAAGATCAAGGTCTAAGTCTAGAAACCGTAAATCCAACCCTTTTTGCCGTTATTGTAAGGCCAATAATCATGAGATCTCCCAATGTTTTAAGCTAAAAAATAAGGAAGAAAAACAAAAAAGAAAGAAGTGGATAAATCTTCTGCTGAGGCTAGTATTGTTGAGAATTTAGATAGTGGAGTGTCACTTGTGGTCACTACTAATGTTGAAAAGCGTACGTCTTGGGTTCTTGATTCGGGTTGCTCTTTTCATATTTGTTCATATAGAGAATGGTTTTCTGATTATTCTCATAATCACAATGGTGATGTTATTATTGGTGATGAATCTTCACTTGAAATTGCTGGAATTGGTTTTATTCAAATCAAACTCCATGATGGCACTTTTAAGACCCTTACCAATGTTTGTTATGTTCCTAAAATGATGAGAAACCTTATTTTTTAGTCACTATAGAAGCAATGGGATTTAAATTTTCTACTGATGATGATGTTCTTAAGGTCTCTCAAGGTAACCGTGTGGTTTTAAAGGTGAATTATATCAATAATCTCTATTACCTGCAAGGATCCACAGTTATAGGTACTACGGCTATTTCTATTGCATCCAACAATTCAAACGCTTATGCATCTCGGACATATGAATGAAAAAGGTATGCACCTCTTGCACAAAAGGGGTTATTTGGATGATATTGGTAAATTAGAATTTTATGAACATTGTGTTTTTGGTAAACAAAAGAGGGTCAGCTTCTCTTTATCTACTCATTACACTAAAGGAATTCTTGATTATATTCATTCTGATCTTTTGGGGTCCTGCTCCTCACTCTTCAATTGGAGGTTGTGATTATATGATCACTTTTATTGATGATTTTTCTCGCAAATTATGAGCTTATTTTCTAAGGCATAAAAATGAAGCTTTTCCTACGTTCAAGTTGTGAAAAACTTTAGATGAAAATCAGACTGGCAGAAAAATCAAGAAATTAAGGACCGACAATGGATTGGAATTTTGTAGTGGTGAGTTTGATTCTTTTTGTGTTGATCATGGTATTGCTAGACACAAGACTGTTCCAGGCACTCCTCACCAAAATGGTGTTGCAGAAAGAATGAATCGTACCATTCTAAAGAGAGCCCGTTGTTTGCTTTCTAATGTTGGTTTATATGAAAAACAAAGTTTATGGGTTGAAACTACTAATACAACTTGTTATTTGATTAATCACTCTCCTAATTCATCGATTGATTTTAAAATTTCAGAAGAGGTATGGACAAGTAAACCTATTGATTATTCCAATCTAAAAGTTTTTTATTGTACCGCTTATGCTCATATCAACAATGGAACGCTAATGCCTAGAGCTCAAAAATGCACTTTTGTTGGATATGGTTCTGGTGTCAAAGGACATTGTTTATTATGTGCTGATTCTAGAAAGGTGATTGTCAGTCGTAATATTACTTTTGATGAAAGTACATTTAAATCTGCTGGAGGTATTACAACTAGTGGTTCTTCATCCACAGCATTACCTGAAACTACTATTCAGAATCTTGAGGTAGATGTACCTGTTAATGATGATTCTATTACTTCTTCTACTACACAATCAATTTCTACTTCTACACCTCCTGTTATTGATAATCACAACATTGTAGTTGATAGACCTAGAAGGAATATCGTTTTGCCACATCGATATCGTGACACTGAGAGTATGCCTCATTATGTTTTTATTATTGCACAAGATACTAATGGTGCATTTGAACCTTCTTCTTACTTGGAAGCTACTTCATGTGATAATTCATCTCAATGGTTAGTTGCTATGAAAGATGAATTTGAGAGCCTTCAAAAGAATTCTACATGGGATTTGGTTGAACTTCATGCACGTAAAAGACCTTTAAAGTGCAAGTGGATTTATAAGAAGAAGGAGGGTATACCTGGAGTTGAACCTGCAAGATTTAAAGCTCGTCTAGTTGTGAAAGGTTTTGAACAAAATGAAGGTATTGATTTTAATTAGGTTTTCTTTCCTGTCGTTTGTCACTCTTCTATCGAGTTATGCTTGCAATTGTTGCTATGTTTGATTTGCTAGAGCAACTTGATGTCAAAGCTGCCTTTCTTCATGGATATTTAGATGAGAAGATTTATATGACACAACCTAAGGGTTTCTCTGCTCTTGGTCAAGAGCACTTAGTATGCCATTTGAAGAAATCTCTTTATGGTTTGAAACAAGCTCCTAGGCAGTGGTATAAAAGGTTTGACTCGTTTATGCTTACACATAATTATTCTAGAAGCAATTACTATCATTGCATTTATTTCAAGCAATTCTCCAATGGATCTTTTGTGTATCTACTGCTCTATGTTGATGATATGCTTATTGCTTCTCATGAAAAGTCATTGATTGATGATTTGAAGGCTCAACTTAGTCATGATTTTGATATGAAAGATCTTGGACCAGCTAAAAAGATTCTTGGGATGGAAATTAAGCGCGACCATCGTGCTGGTACATTATTTTTATCTCAGAAAAGTTATATTGAGAAAGTTCTTGAAAGGTACAATCTCAATAATTGCAAATTCGTTCCTACACCGTTTGCTTCACATTTTAAGTTGTCATCAATGCAATGTACTACAAATGAAGAATATAGAGAGTACATGTCTCACATTCCATATTCTACTGCTGTTGGAAATCTTATGTATGCTATGATCTGCATAAGACCCAGTTTGGCTCATGTTGTTAGTGTGGTTAGCAGATTTATGCATAATCCAGGCAAAGAACATTGAAATGCAGTAAAGTGAATTATTCATTATTTGAAAGGTACTTCCAACTTCGGATTATTATTGACAAGAATTCAGTGAGGTCAAATGATGTTATTGGATTTGTTGATTCTGATTATGCTGGTGATCTAGATAAAAGACACTCCATCTTTGGCTATGTATTCTCTTTATGCGGTTTTGCGGTGTGTTGGAAGGCTTCTCTTCAATCCATAACTGCTCTCTCTACTATTGAAGTGGAGTATGTTGCTGCCACTAGAAGGGTTAAAGAAGCTATTTGGATACGTAGTCTTGTTTCTGAACTTAGTGTTCCACAGGATGTCATTAAGGTTCATTGTGACAGTCATAGTGCTATTTGTTTGACCAAGAATGACATGTATCAATTCAAGACCAAGCACATTGATATCAAGTATCATTTCATTCGTGATGTTGCCGTAGAAGGCAATATTGTTGTTGAAAAGAAACATACAGACGAGAATCCCGCAAACATGCTTACAAAGCCATTATCTAATACCAAGTTCAAACATTGCCTTGACTTGGTTGGTATTCATGGAGCTTAACACCCTAGTTGTGTTTGGGAGACAATTTCTATAGATTTAGAGTCACGGGGAGATTTGTTGGGATATGACTCTATCTCTTGTACGCCTATAAATAGGCCATCCTGTACTTGTTCCAAACAACATAAATAATAGATCTGTTTCCCGTGGTTTTTTTTCTCCTCCACCCTAGGGGAGTTTTTTTCACGTTAAATACCTGTGTCTCTTTTTCCCTAACACAGGTTTATGAGCAATACAATTTCAGTGGTGACAGTTCAGAAGTATCGTCCAGTGCCGGATAACACAACACAAAAGCACTATTTTTACCTCTTCACCGAGAAATCCTCAAATAGTTACAGGTCGGTTCCAGCTCAGTGTTTCTATAAAGCTTGACAATCGCCTTCCATTCAAATTATGTACGTACTAGAAAAATCAGAAAAAGAAAAGGAAAAGAAGCATTCTTGGCCTAGAAGTGGTGGGATTCTGTTTAGATACAATGTGCCCTTTTACTTTTAGAGTTTCATTACTGACCGGATGAAGTCTGTTTGTACTTTCCATTTTTAGTTGAAAGAATAAAGGCGTTAGAACGATGTTTATGTTTGATAACTCCCCACTGTAAAGTCTTTGGTGAGTACTATTCACATGATTGCCATGCTTTTATATTACTAAGCAAGGTACTATTATTATGAGCCCAGAAAAGTTTTCTTGTTATTTAATCGGTGAAAAGTCTACCGATACATAAGATTTCTTTAAGGAAGAATATGTGACTATAACTGCATAAATATACATGTTGATTTTTGTTGGTCCACCTATTTTAAGATATAATTTATAGGATAAATCATGACACAAGCTGTGTCTGTAGTTTAGTGGTGAGAATTCCATGTTGTGGTCGTGGAGACCTGGGCTCGGATCCCAATAGCCACAATTTTAGTTTTATCAAGTTCTTTTTCTCTAGCGCAGGCTCTTTTGTGATAGTGTGTCTGGAGGCGAGGGCAAGACAAACATGGCCAAACCCTCATGAGGTAGCCACATAAGTATTAGTCACCTATATGAACCTCCATATCAAAGAAAAAATTGCTTTGGTGCCATTAAAAGATATGACATAAAAGCACAAGGATCACACTCATCTTTTCAAGACCGACACAAGGACAACACGAGCCAACAACTGAGTCATGATGAGAGCTCTCAAAAGCTTTAAAAGGGAGCAATCCTCGCGGCCTTATTTACATCAAACGGGTAGGTGAGGGGTGTCGAGAAGCGAAGGAAAGGTGAACATGTCTAATTCCTTTGAGGTAGCCTTACAAGTACTGATTGTATCCTTCATGAACTTCTGTGTGAAAGATAAATTTATTTTAGTGTCATTAAAGAGAATACAACATTGAAGCACGAGGATCGCACCCGATCTTTCCAAGAACGCTGCGGGGACAACAACACGAGCTAAAAACTGAGTCATGATGACAACTCTAAAAGGATTCAAAGGGAGCAATCCTGGCGGCCATTTTTACATCAAGCAGGTAGGTGAGGGGTGTCGGGAAGCGAAGGCAAGGTGAACATGTCTAATTCTTTTGAGGTAGCCTTACAAGTAATGATAGTATGTTATATGAACCTTCGTGTGAAAGACAAATTTATTTTAGTGTCATTAAAGATAATACGACATTGAAGCACGAGAATCACACCCGATCTTTCCAAGAATGCTGCGGGGATAACAACACGAGGCAAAAACCAAGTCATGATGACAACTCTCGGAAGGCTTCAAAGGGAGCAATCCTATGAGCCTTATTTACATCAAAGTGGGTGGTGAGGGATGTCGGGAAGCAAAGGCAAGGCGAACATGTCTAAGTACCTTTGAGATAGTCTTACAAGTATTGGTGGTATCCTATATGAACCTTCCGTGTGAAAATAAATTTATTTTAGTGCCATTAAAGAGAATACAGCATTAAAGCACGAGGATCGCACCCGATCTTTTAAATACCGCTGTGGGGACAACAACACGAGCCAACAACGAGTCATCGATGACAACTCTCAAAAGCTTCAAAGTGAGCAATATTGACGGTCTTATTTACATCAAGCAGGTAGGCGAGGAGTGTCGGGAAGCGAAAACAAGGCGAACATGTCCATAAATACTGTTGATCATATACATGAATGAAAGACGAATTAATAGAGAACACCACATAGAAACACGAGAATAGCAGCCAGTTACTTCGAGATGCAACAGCACGAGGCAACGTCCTGGTCACCCTGGCCGCTCCCCTGCTTCATCAATCCCTCCCTTTCGCGGCAGCCAGCTCCTAGCAACCCCGCCTCGGACGGCCCAGATACACCTCGCCTCGGACGGCCCAGATACACCCCGCCTCGGAACGGACCGGCCTCGGGAAAGGACGGCTGATCTCGCCCCCGTCCTCTGGTACCCACCACTTTCTATTCGTACCCCGTATTCCTTGGCGCCTCGCCTTCCATTTCCAGCTCTCGCCGGCCTAGAGCGTGCCCGCCTGACAAAACCCCACCCCACCAGCCCCCTGCGCTGCGCAAAACCCTAGCGGCAGCGGCGAGGTCGCTGCTCTGGTCGCGCGATGTCGGGAGGCGGCAGCGACGGAAGTGGAGAAGGAGGGGAAGCGGTTGTGGAGCTGGAGGACGCGGTGAAGCTGCTGGTGGAGCATCTCGTGGAGCCGGTGCTCCCTCGCGGCGCTCTCAGGCGAAAGGAAGCCCTGGCGCTGGAGAAGCAGGAAATGGTGGCGCGCCAGGTGAGGCTCTCTTCCTTCGCTCGCGGTCGGTCGGTTCGTGGGGTTTCTAGGAGGGGCGGCTCGGGGATTGAGGAGGCCCCTAGGCTTGCGACTCGTTGACTGGGGGCGGATTAGGATCGCGTTTGCGCTGCGCTGCGCGTTTGGGTTTTCGGAATTCGCAGCTTGTACTCTGTTGATCCGTTCGTTTCCTCGCCGAATCACCGCGAGGATTGCGGTTCTATGGCTGCGCAGGTCCACGCCACGGTTCTCCTGTACAACTACTACCACCGGAAGCAGTTCCCGCATCTTAGTTTCGCCGACCCCAAGCGCTTTTCCGTGTCCGCTTCCCTCGCCGCCGGCGATGCCCTGTCCGTATACCTGAACCAGGTCCACGACCGCGGCGGCAACGGGGACAAGGGGACCGGGCTCTTGGTGACCAACAAGGCGGTCGTGGAGGCCTGCGGCATCGCCGAGGCGCTCGATGCGACGGTGGGCGCTCCCGATATGACAATGTGGCCCATTTCCAAGGTCGCTGTTCTGCTCGTCGACTCGGCGAGGAAGCGGTGTTTGATCGAGCATGGCACTGTGACCAAGGGCGTCTGGTCGATCCCTGAGAAAGATATCACCACGGCATCTGGAAATTCACCCAGCACGGAACTGTCGAGCAGTGAGGCGCTTATTTCAGAACCTTACATGCTTCAGCAGACTGCATATTCAGTCGTGGAGAGTAAAACAGGTCCATACTATTACCATTTTACCGTTACCAATGCAATGCAAGATTTCCTCTTTTCTTTTAATGGGCAATATGTTGCATCTATGTCGCTTTGGTGCATTATTGTCCCCTAGATAAGCAGACACTGTCCATGTAGCTACAAGTCCCTGCTTCAGCAACAAGCAAAAATGGACAAATACGTCACCTTTTAGGCATGACGCCTTTCATTTGGTTTGGTTTAGACTTGGTAGCTATTGAAACTTGATTTAGTAATGTGATCACTCGTTGAGTGGCACATTATAACATAGAATCCTGTGCACGGTCTGGTGGCAATCAGTGTTCTTTCTTTCGAAGGATAATCAGTGTTATTTTCGTAAATGTTCCTCTTTATATGCTAGAACACACAAGTTGTGTCAGGATGTGTTCTTGATTTTGTTGATTCTGTGCGAAAGCTATATATGTGTGCTCTCTTATTCTGTCTTATATGCTTGTCTTAACAGGTATGAAGCGCACAAACTTGCGTTTTCTCGAAGAACATGTGGTGTACTCACTGAGCAAAAAAGAAACAACTGCCAAGTTGTTTGTCGTGCAGTATGAGCAAACTGTTAATAACAAACTTAAAGAGGTGCCATTAGAAGATCTGATCGGCAGGTTTGCTTTCCCCACTTGTACTATTGCACGTTGGAGCCCAGTTAATCAATCGTGGCATTATTCTTCAAACAGCATTACATGATAAATACCATGTCCTGAGTTAGATACTTTGTTTTGATCGTAGTTTTTATGGAGGTGATATGTCGGTACTGATTACTTTGCTAAAGCTCATTTCCCTTCCGCGATATGTGATCCATGTGTAAAGGATATAAGAACAGGGTTGTACCTCCATTCTCTAAACAAATTTATATATGATATATTTTTTATGATTGTCCCTCTAAAATGAGCTATTTTATCAATGTAAATAAGTGTTGCTATTTGTAACAATTTCTACCGCTTTCCCTCTCCTTTTTTTCCTCTTTGACAGGATGAGTGGTCCCATGTTTCGAAGTGATCCATACCCTATAACAACATCTGTTGTTGAGTTCTATCATATACTTCCGTATAAGAATGTCCTGTTAAACCTCCTTAACAGGTACATCAGATTTATCAATTTGTGCCTTGTTACAAAAGTTTTGGCTTTATGACTAAGGTTATGCTTGAATGTTGCAGGGGAAGTTGTTTGGATCCTTCACGAAGTCTGCCAAAGGAGCAACCATTTCACAAAGAGAAGTCTTCATCGCACTCTGAAATAGATGGAAGTTTGAAAGGACAAGAAGCTGATAGCAGGTCAAACATAAAAAGGATAACCCCAAATGTTTCAGTTCTGAAGAAAAATAAACCAGTAGTAAAAGAAGTTGGTAACAGTGCCACCAAAAACTGCAGCACCAGCAAGAACAGAAAAAACAGAAACCTGAATAGCAAAAGAAAATCTGAAGCCTTCATGGCTTCACCTGCTACCTCTACAGAGCATCAGGATTGGGAGAATCACAGAAAAGGAAATGGTTCTCTTTCTATTCCAGATGCAGAAACCTTAAAATTTGTGAGCAATCCAGCGAATGTAGGAACTGCAAGAGCAACAAGTGGGGGATCTGTCGATTTACAAGCCAGTGAGTCTTATCAATCTTATAAGTACTTAGGTTTACTGATCCATCAGTCTTTCTGCTCATTGTAATTATATAATCACTTAATATCAGGTGTTCAAATGGATAAGAACAGGATAGTGAAGCACAATGTAAGTAAAAAAGTTGACCTGACATATTGGTAAAGTGAATGTAAGTTAAATTACAGCTCGCATGAGCTTGTGAAAAAGTTGGATTCCGAACAGAAGCGTGATGTTTCGAGAGCAAAAATTGTAATATGTATGTTTTTGCTAATTTACCTTCTTTGACTTGAAGAATTAACTATTTTCTCAGGCATCAAAGGTTGATGCTATAGTGAAGAATCGTGCTTCTGAAAGCCAAATTGGGGGAGTTGCAGAAATATCAGGTAAAGACGATTCTATCCCAGACAAGTTTTCCCATTATATCTTATCGATTAATGTCATATTGGTACTCTCAAGTCCCAGTTTTTAATATGTAAACTCTGAATTGCGTTCAAGGTTGTGTCACTGATAACGGTAATGATCAGATGTATGCATTGCTCCAGTCACTTCAGAAGATGCGGGATGATATTGTATGTTACATAATGCCTTTCATTTAAAAAGTCATATTGTGCTTTTGCCCGTTTCTTATCTTCTTTTACTTGATAAGCTGACATGTACTCATCCAGTCTATCCATTCTATGTTTCAGCTCCATGAGCACTGCATGCTTGGAGATCGAAGTGCTCAGCTTGACATGGATATCCAAACAATCTTGACAGGTATTCTATGTATTTGCAACTAAATTTATGTATAGTGAATGGGAAAAGGTGGTAAAACTCATGGTCTTTCCTCAAGGCAACTAGAATTTTATTGATGCAATTCCATCCCTGCCAGTGTGGATCCTCTAAGTTCTTTTTTCTGTTTGGTGGGGATTGAACCTTTATTGATTTCTAAGGGATTTAATCCCCTTTAGGAGAGGAGTAATTGAAAATGATCAAAGGAGTGTGTAACATCCCAGTCTATTTGTAGCCTGTAGTAGTTGTTTCGGCCCATGAGACCTATAGGTAAAGTGGATTTGTTGTGGGATTAGTCCCAGATGAATTTGTTAGATGGATGAGGGTCAGTAAATATGCCTTGGTGTTTTAACCATAGCACCCAAAGGTTAACTCTTTTATACGAAGCAAGGACGAAAGCATAAGAGGGTGCTATGTGTGAATGTGCATACCTGCCCACAGGTGGATTATGCGGTAAGGCCGTAAGGGGATTTCGGACACAGGCTGTTACAGTGGTATGAGAGCATCAAGCCATCAACCCTTGCTGCATGTGCGCTTGTTTGGATAGGCTCGCAATACGGTCGTGCACCAAGGGAAAATTCTGGTTATCTGCTTGTCATGTTTGTGACATGTTACTGGGGCATCAAGCCTTAAGTAGTTTCAGGTATAGTCCCATATGAATTGTTTAGGTGGGTGAGGGTCAGCATATAATCCTTATTATTTCAACCATAGCACGTACAAGTTAACTCTTTTACACGAAGCAAAGATGAAAGCGTAAGAGGGGTGTCATGTGTCAATGCATGTACCTGCCCCACTGGTGGGTTGGTCGGTAAGCAAATTTTGACAGAGCATTGTGGTGGTATAAAGCAATATGTTGGGAATTACCACCCCTTCTAAATAAGCCAATATATATTGCCACCCCTTCCAAGCAAATGGTCATACCTTATTTAGCCTCTCATGGGTACCTTGCAGCATATGTTTTTTAAGAGACACAACAAGGTTATTGCTCCCTGAGAATAATGTGTGTTGAAGGTGCAATATTTAGTTTTATATCTGTTAATGTCTTTTTTTCTTTTTGGGTGATTATTGCTTGTCAACTTCAACTCTTTTGCCTTAAAATTATATTACTCCAGTATTTATGTGTTCCAAACCTGCAGCTGCAGAGGAGGGGAAGATGACATCTGGAGTGATGTCAATCCTGAAAAGGTATGGAAACAATAGTTCAAACGAGATTAACGTTGCCAGTCCGACCGACTCTGGAGAAAGATCTAACATGAAGAGGAAGAGGTTGACAGAGGCAATCCTTCTTTGCAACAAATGCCAGGCAAGAAATCTTATGTGACGTAAACGTTACTCACTCACTCCCTCTCTCTCTCTCTCTCTCTCTCTCTCTCTCTCTCTCTCTCTCTGACACGAAGCAATGCAGGAGTTGGATGAAATATGCCGTAAAAACAACTGGATACTTCCAAGATATACAGTACTTCCTTCAGAGACGGATGGTATGTTGGAATACTTACTGTCTCTTTAGTTCGTATGTGTAATATGTCCAAATTATGGAGTCTGGATCATATAGTTATTAGAATCTTCATCATCTAACAAAGGTATAGCTAACCGGGCTGAGGGCTAGGTTACGCGGCATCTAGTTTCTGTTTGTTGAATTCTATCTCTAATCGCATTGCAAATATATTATAGTGCATGCTAGCTAGGTGAATCGCTGCCAAAGGTAGCTCTTTTCCTTTGCAGTCATGGGTTGACTTTTTGGGTCAGGATTTGGTTAGTGTTTACCCAAGACATGTTTGTTCCCCTTTTTTGTGACATGTTTGTGACCTTACCCTAGTATTATTTTTTAACGTAGATATCCTGCGGTCAACAAATAGTTCCCCAAAAAAAAGGGCGGCCCGGTGCATGTAGCTCCCGCTTGCGCAGGGTCCGGGGAAGGTCCGACCCATTTGGATCTTTTGTACGCAGCCTTTCCATACATTTCTACAAATAGTCCCCAAATAAACCAAAATTAGAGCTCGCTGTTCATCTCCATTAGTACCTAAGCCTGTGTTTCTAATCATTTTTTTGCAATGTATATTGTCCAAGTAGACTTTCAAAAATGATATGTTTTCCTCTTCTCAGGATTGTACCAAGCTAGTGTACAGCTTGTATGCCCGGATCTCCAAATGAGAGCTTATGGTGATATGAAGATCACCCCTTGTGAGGCGCGGGATTCTGCGGCTACCACCATGCTTTTCTCGCTTCACCTCAAGGCAAAAGAAAAGCTAGCAGAACAGGGCAGCGGCACAACAGATGCAGCCCTGCATGACAAAACTCCTGAAAAATAGGATGCAAGCAGGCGGAACACCTGAAAGGGCAGCCATTTCCACCCTGAAGTAACCATGGTCTTCCTCTTTAGTTTACCTGTTTATAATGTCCAGGAGGTTATTGCTGCTGTTGGCAATGTACTTGGTTCTGAATTTCAGATACTTTTCTGTTGGTATTTTGTTAGTACCGTGACGGTTGCTGGTGCAGTGTGGTCAACCTGCTCAAGTAAACCTAAGTTGTTTGCGAACGAAACTAGTTCTCATTGGTTGATAGTGTTTGCTCGCAGCTTTCTGCAGGAGCGGTTCAGTAATCAGTCTGCAGTCTAAGACTAGTTGCACTGGGCGCCTGTATACGGCTCGGGACGGTGAATCAACAGGCCGAGCCCGTAGCAGCTCTCCGCAGCGGACGATTTATCGGACTTGCTAAATCCCAGATGGCTACAGTGATCCTGTGTATTTCCTGTGCCTCTAGCGGCCGCTATGATCTTTCCGACCAAACGCGCGCCAGCAACTGCTTCGGGGCAGGGGCTACTTTTACTTGTTTAGCCAGAACAGTTTTCTTCTCATTGCACTCAGCATGAGCGGATGAAAGCTGTTCACTTAAGTCTGGCAAGGATCACTCTAATAATCTTACAACCTTCTCCTTCTCATTGCACTTGAAGTTTCTATCAGTATTCAACACTCGAAGAATTCCCTGCAGATACGAGTTTCTACCCTTTAGATTGATTATTTTTTATAAGTTGTAAATATAATACTATTAATATAAAAATAGTTATATAAAATAATATAAAATAAGATAGCTGTACAATATAAACTATGTGGTAGTTGATATAGAGGTATGATTTAAAGCTGAACGAGTGCGGAGAATTGAACTGTAAAGGTAGTAATCTTTTAGAGATGACTTTTACCTAGGAATATTCTTTAGAGGTCCACGAGTGCGAGCAGTCTAAGTACTTCAGCCGCAGCCACTGATGCTCTGTTCTGGTTTGAATGCTTCTGGTTTCACCTATTCTGTTGGCTCGGCCATGGTTCTCTGCGACTGCCTGTTGCTGGGAGGCAGGGGTGCCAGAAATTCGTTGGTTTTAGAAAAGTACAATGATGCTGCAGTTGTCTGAAGTTGAATTTCCCCTCAATTTTTGAGCACCGTGATATCTGTTAGCAGATCTTATCGTTAGGCTACCACGATTCATGAAGTTCGCTCTTGGTATGTCCGCACCTTAAGCTGGTCGTTCGAAAGGCTGTAGGATGCACCAGTGACGCCTGTGCACAAGTGCAAAAGGGTTATTTCCATTTATCTAAATAGCCGAACGTTAGGTAGATCTCTTGAATAGGGTCACAAAGCATGCCGCTAACGGACCGCGGGGGTCTCCCACACAGCTCTCACAGGCCAGCCGCTGCTCTTCTGGAAAGTAGACACTCGAAAGACCTATTTGTTTGCTTTCATAAAGCCCCAGGTCCTCGACGACCTTGTTTCAGCTCGTGACATAGGTAGATGAAAAAAACAGAGAAACATGTAGGGGCACTCCTTTTTCTGGATAAAGAAGAGCATGGCGACTACTGATCCCTATGAAAATAGCAACCCAATACACTTAAACCAGCCACAGTAAAGGGCAGGGTCCGAGGAAGGGTCTAACCCCACATAGATCTTTTGTATTTAGTCTTTCTCTGCATTTTTCTAGGAGGGTGTTTCAAAACTCTAATCTATGACCTCATGGTCATAAGGCAACAGTTTTACCGCTGCCGCAGAACTCTGAACAATATATGTGCATCACAAATTACATGTGAAACTTTGAATTTTACTTAATACGATGAACTCTTGAAATTTTTGTTCAGCTAAGCGATGATCAGATGAAGGAGAAAAAATATCACGGACTAGTAATCGTCCTGCAACCTAAGTCCATTTCAGAACATGTATACCAAAACACCTTGGAAGACAACATGTAGCCGGCTTATTTGCATTTTTGGGGTTCACTCCGCCTATGTTGTAATGACATAGCTGGTCCCAAGCCCGGGTAAAGGAGGAGGTGTTGTGATAGGTTTGGCGAGCCAACAACTACACCTAGACATTCTCATAAAAATGAAACTCAATAGAAATTCGTTGGTGCGTAACCCTCCTAGCGACGCACCATATTAGAACACGGGTATGGTGTTAAGTGAGCAAGTGCCGGGTTGCCACCGCCTTAGTGGCGCGCCATATCGGAACCCGGATATGGTGTTAAATGGGCAAGGGCCAGATCGTCATCACCTTAGTGGCACGCTACATCATCGCCCGAATGTAGTGATAAGTGAGCAAGGGTCTTTGCATCTTACTCGACGGGTGCAAAGCATAAGAAAGCTAGCCGAGAAACATAGATTTCAGGTGGATAGTTGGAATGTAGGATCCTTGACAGGAAAGCTACGTGAGTTAGTAGATGTTGCCATTAGAGACGAGTAAATATCCTTTGTGTACAAGAGACTATACGGACGGATCAAAAGGCAAGAGGAGTCGAGAATACCGGTTTCAAGCTTTGGTATTCTGGATCGGCTGGGACTAGGAATGACGTAGGTGTTCTAATATATAAGAGTCTTAAGGATGGAGTAGTGGATGTTCGAAGACGAGGGGATATGATCACCTTAATCAAGATAGATATTGAAGACATTGTCTTAAACAGGTTGGCCTCAACATGAGTGCTAAGAGACAATTTTGTGAGGACTTGAAGGATATGATTAGTAGTGTGCCGATAACCGAGAAATTACTCATAGGAGGATATCTCAATGGTCATGTGAGTGCAACTAAAATAGGATTTGAGGGAGTACATGGAGGCTTTGAATGCGGCGATAGAGATATCAAGAGGGTAAAGACAATCTAGAATTTGTCGTAGCCTATGATCTGTTGGTAGCTAACACCCTCTTTAGAAAGAGGCAATCCCACCCAGTGACCTTTAGTAGTGCCCAACACTCTAGCCAGATTGACTTTTGTCCTCATGAGGAGAAAGGATAGACGGGAGTGTCTAGATAGTAGGTGATATCCGGGGAGTGTGTTGTGACACAACATAAGCTTGTAGTAGTTGAATTTCGCTTTCACACATGTTCTTTGCTCTGCGGGACAAAGGTGTCAAAATCACAAGAACAAAGTGGTGGAAGTTGAAAGGAGAATCACAATAACCCTTTAAAAACAGGGTGATAACTCTTTAAAAACAGGGTGATTACAGAAGGACCCTGGGCAGAAAAGGGAGATGCAGATAGTATGTGGGTGAAGATGGAAACTTACATTAGGAAGGTAGCTAGTGAAGTGTTTGGTGCGACAAAAGCAAAGAAACTTGTAGATAAAAACACTTGGTGGTGGAATGGAGATTTACAAAAGGCCATTAAGGAGTGTTACAAGAGTTGGCATAGTGATAGAAGCGCAAGCAACATGCTGAAGTACAAAGAAGCCAAGAAAAATGCAAGAAGGGCTGTGAGTAAAGCAAAAGTATAGGCCTATGATAAGTTATATGAGAGACAAGAGACAAAAGAAGATGAAAAGGACATATACAATATAGCAAAAATTCACGAGAGAAAGATGAAAGATTTCAATCAAGTTAAATGCATCAAAGATGAGACAAATCACATTCTAGTGAAGAATGAAGAGATTAAGAATAGATGGCAGGATTACTTTAATAGGCTATTCAACGATGGGAATGGGAGCCTTATGGTCGAGTTGGATGACTCCTTTGATGACTCCAACAGGCGGTTCGTGCAAAGGATACAAGAGTTTGAGGTTAAGGAGGCCTTAAAAGGATGAAAGAAGGAAAGGCCCTCTGCCCTGATGATGCCCCTATTGAGGTTTGAAGATGCCTTGGGGACGTGGCAATAGTATGGTTCACAAAGCTATTCAACCATATTTTTCAGTCAAACAAGATGCCTGAAGAATGAAGAAGTATATTAGTACATATCTTAAGAATAAAGGAGATATTCAAAGTTGTACTAATTATTGAGGGATTAAGCTTATGAGTCATACTATGAAGCTTTGAAAGAGAGTGATTGAACACCGCCCGAGGAAAGTAACCAATGTCACTAAAAACCAGTTTGATTTTATGCCTGGGAGGTTTACTATGAAGGCGATTTTTCTTACTTCGTCAGCTTATGGAGAGATATAGGGAGCAGAAGAAGGACCTACATATGGTGTTCATTGCATTGGAGAAGGAGTATGACAAGATACCAAGGTCGGTCATGTGGTGGGCACTAGAAAAACATAAAGTGCCAACAAAGTATATTACCCTTATCAACGATATGTACAATAATGTTAGAACAAGTGTGCGCGTAAGTGATAGTGGGATGATGCATTTCCTATCACGGTAGGACTACATCAAGGATCAGCTTTGAGCCCATACATCTTTTCCTTAGTGATGGATGAGTTGTCGAAGTATATACAAGGGGATATCTCTTTGTGCATGCTCTTTGCCGATGATGTACTGTTGGTAGATGAAACTAGAGATGGTGTTGATAAGAAGTTAAGAGTTATGGAGACATACCTTAGAGTCCAAGGGGTTTAGACTTAGTAGGACCAAGACTGAGTATATGAGGCGTGACTTTAGTGGTATTGGTTGTGAGGTGTGACTTTAGTGGTATTGGTTGTGAAGAGGAAAATGTTAGTCTACAAGGACAAACAATACCTAGAAGAGACTCTTTCCGATACTTAGGATCAATGCTACAAAGCAATGACGATATTGACGAGGATGTTTGCCACAAGATCAAGGTAGGGTGGATGAAATGGTGACAAGCCTCTGGAATCCTATGTGATAGGAAGGTCCCATAAAAGCTAGAAGGGAAGTTCTATAGTACTGTCATCAAACCCGCGATGCTATATGGGGCAAAATGTTGGCCAACTAAATGGCAACATGTCCAACAAATGAGTGCCACAAATGAGTGCCACAGAGATGTGCATGCTACGGTGGATGTACGGGCACACAATAAGAGACCGAATAAGGAACGAGACGATTCATGATAGGGTAGGGATGACACCGATTAAAGAGAAGTTAGTCCAACATCGACTAAGGTGGTTTCGACATATCTAGAGGAGATCTTCAGAAACACCGGTGGGATTTTAGGAGGGGTAGAGGACAACCAAGGTTGACCTGGGAGGAGGCAGTAAAACGAGATTTGAGAGATTGGAATGTATCCAAAGACTTAGCTCATGACAGGACTGCATGGAAAGTAGCAATTCATGTGCTAGAATCTTAGTCTTTTTTTCTTTTCTTTTTCTTTTTTTCTTGTTACTCATATATCTCTTCCTCTCTTTTACTTCATTTTAAAAATATATTAAAAAATTGTTAGGTTACATGTCTAGCCTACCCAACATGCTTGGGATAAAGGCTTGGTTGTTGTACACATAAAGCAGCGACAAAGGAGGGTTGTGATAGGATTGGCGAGCCAACATCAAAACCAGCCATTCCTCTGTATGTGAAACACAGTTTGGGTTTTATATCTAGCCACCTCAATGTGTTTTGAGACAAAGGCTTTGGTGTTGTTGTTGTACACATAAACCAGCAGCAATAAAACACAGGAACTCATGGTGGTGCGCAGTAGGGCCAAACACATAGAAACATATCTAGTTTACTGTTTCATGTGGTCAAAATAAGCTAGTTAGCACTATGCTCCCTTCTAGCCTGGTGTCAGCACACAGGAAAACACAATAGCTTTGCCATGGACAGGATGTCTAGCAAAAATTCTACTTCTCTAGGTAGCACATTTTCACCATATGCAAAACATGGCATGGCCAATCCTCTTAAATCTGGTTACTCTGCTATTGTGTTAACACTCCCTGCGGCTGGCATGGTCTCCAGGTAGCACATTATCAACTTCCATTTTGGAACCTAGGTCAATATTCCCTAGAGTTTTAACTTGATGTTACTTAGTCCAGGGGAGTAAACCACTTTAGCCTAATTTATTAATGCATTTCATCAATATCCAAAGCATTGGGAATTGTGAAAAGAAGCAACAGCACCAAGATTGCAAGGACAGATGGATTTTAGACTTTTGGAACTATGAACTTCTTCTAGTTCATATATTGCCATTTTGAGCATATCAAGGATACAATGGAAGAAGAATGGACAAAACTAGGATCAATATCAGCAGCAAATTCATTCTCTCATGTTTATGCCAGACCAGTTTGATATGCTATCCTATTGTTCAACATTTTTTTCTAAAGGCTGCCTACATCCTTACCTTAAACCCATATGTTACTTATACAAAGCGGGAATGCAAAGTCAGCTGCAAGACCAAACAATCATCACAGTGTACAGACAATGAAATATAAACTGAAGCAATTGCAAGGCGGTTCAACATTACATCATCCACATACTCCACATTCAAAGTAAACATGTTAACAGACAAAATCAAGTTTTGTCCATCAATTCATTATTCTTTCACCAGATCCGCAACATGAAAGAGACAGCAACGCCCGAGCCGGGAATGAAGGAAGACTCACAGCGTCAAAAGCGCGCACCTTTTTGACATGCACTGCACTGCGACGCGCCGTTACGGGATGTCCCACGGCTTGGGCTCGGGGACAGCGACGACCATTCCCTGCAGCCCCGGTGAGAGCACGACCTGGCAGCCCAGCCGGGCGTGCTTGTTGAGCTCGCGGTTCCTGGACGCGCGGGTAAGCACGTACCGCTCCTCGTAGGACGGCGGGGGCAACTTCTCGAGCCACTCCTGCGCGATGTGGACCTCGCACTCGGCCGAGCACGCGTCGATATCCTCGAGGCGGTGGGAGGCCGGCTCGATAAGCCCCGCGTTGGCGAGCGCGCGGAGGAGAGTCTGCCCGGAAAGTCCGACCACCTCGCGGCGGCCGCCATCGGGGTCGATGGCGAGAAGGCGCACGATGCGGTCGGCGACCTTAGCGGATCCGGGACCGGGTGGCGGGACGGCGGAGGCCGGGGACACAGCGCAGAAAGGGCGGGCGAGCGAGGGAGAGAGGTGAAGCGGGAGGCGGCGCAGCGCGCGCGCCGCGATCGCCATGGCTGCTGCTGGGTTAGGGATCGGGTGGGAGATCTGAGGGGACGAGGTCGTTGGGGTCGGCGGAGTGGCTGGAGAGGTACTAGGCACTAGACAGGGAGAGGGTGGGCGGGCTCTGGGTCGCTGAATAGTGGGCCCGAAAGGCAGTTGGGCATGAAACTCGGGAGGAATCTACACATTCTATCGCTAATGGCCGGGTGACAGACATCGTCTCTGTCATGAAAAGTTTGAGCTTCCATCCTTCATCATCAATTTTCGCTGAATCTTGGATCATTTGATATTTTCACATTTTAAATTAATCTCCAGTCAAATAGACTAATATGTTCTTAAATATTTGACCTATTAGCTGAAAGGATTAAATATTGCAACAACCTTCTTGATGCTTGGTCGTCTCCGGACACATCTCCCTTGTTGGTGACTCTAAGTCCAAGAGATAAACATACAACTCCTTCCTATGGTATGCTTCAATACATTATATAGCGATATAATGGTCAATTTACATTTATTTAAAAGATAAATTTTAATTAGAAATGTCTTGAAAGACCAAAATGCCAGTGTCCAAGTCTAAGCTACAATCAAAGATTATATAATGGTGTGTGGCCCATCACTTGTTACTATTCAGAAACACATGAGAGGATTGGATCAATTTGCTAGAAACACTTTTATCGAGTAGTCTCGGGTTGTGATTGTTGCAATGAAGTACAAGCTAATTAGAAAGGAAACTTTATAAACAACATTGCAATGGAATAGAGGAATAACAACCATTAAATTACTTTGTGAATATCTTATGGATCTAAATTCACTATCTGCATATAATTATTTCTTTATTTGGTACGTAAATAATTAGAATAAAACTAATCAAAAGGTAACTTATAGAAAATGTGAGCTTATTGAATTTTCATTAGACATGCAATAATATATAACCTTGGTGGGTTTGAAATCATTAGATAATAATAAAGCTTCTATTTACACAATTCATAAAACAATTTTTTCATAAAAAATAAGCATAGTGTACGAAACAATAGGCTTCTTAAGCAGCTTGTTAGTTCGGTTACTTCTCAAGATAAATAGAAATAGGATATTATAATAAATTGCTTTTCAGCTTTTTAAATAAACTATTTTTAACAAGTCCAATCTACGACAAATAGGATCTAGTTCCATCAAGATATGGGACTTTGACCGTAGGCTCCCTCTCGCTGGAGCTCAAAGCCCATCGATCCCATCCACGGGGCCCAGGCTGATCGGCCCAGACCCATCCACGGGGCCCAGGCTGATCGGCCCAGACCCATCCACGCGCTCGGCGGCGCTGCTCCACCTGGCACGTCCAGCGCCCCCATGTGACCGTGGAAGGCGCAATAGTGACGCACCTCGCCCCCACCCGTCTGACCTGACTGCATTCCCCCCATCGACCGACCGAAGTCCAACCCAAACCCGCGGCACCAGGGCCGGCCTTCCCTTCGCCGGCGCCGCTCGTCGCCCGCCTCCGCCGTAAGTATGTCCTCGCCCGTCCCCTTCCCTCTCGCGCTCTCATTTCGATTCGACACCGCCGCGCTATCTTCCCTGCTGGGTCGGTCGCTCGCGATGCCTCCGCGGCCCCCTCAGCTCTTCGGCGGGCGAGCGGGCCGGCTGACGTCGAGGCGATCCGCCGCTCCCCCTCGCATGTAGTCCCGTTTAGCTGTCTGGTTGGTTCCGACGGCCCCGGCCGATTCCGGAACGGATCGCCTGCTGCGTAGATCTGCTTTGCCCCAGGTTTGTTCTGGATTGGTTTGGGAAAATTTGTAGTTTACCCTCTTTTTCTCTCTCTGCGCGCGGGGGTGATGATGATGGCTATAGAAGATAGGTTTGCTTGTTTTCGGCTGGACCATGTGGCTCATAGTTATGACGATTTACCTGCCTGGGGTTATGTGATGTGTGTTCCCTAAGGTGTTGCCCAGTTGTCTTCGGTTCCATCCCCAGGCGGGTAGGGCGATGAGCAGATTTGGAAGTTGTAATTTCCCCTGCCTTTTTCTACTCTCGTGACTGATGGTGGTGGCATGGGTAGAGGGGCTCGCTTGTTTGTGACTAGATTACGTAGCCATGGAATGTAGGAATCATAACTATGAGATTTATATTCTTTTTATGGTTACATATGATGTGGCATGTTCCATAGGTGCTGATCTGTTGTCTTTAATTCTATCCTAAGATGGCCAGTGTGATTAGCAGATCAGGAAGGTGCTTGTTTTGTCTGCCTATCATCTGGTGTATATTGCTTTGTCAAAGTGACTCATAATGCTCAGATTCTGAGCCATTGTTTTCCTCGCCACTGCTTCAGAGACTCTAGCCCGCATTATTTATTGTCTGTGCTGTAGCAGTTAAGTCTAGTGTTATTTGCTTTGTAATAAGACTGAAGTTTTCAGTCGACAATTCCTAGAACTGACCAAGTAGTGGTCTGAACTGGTCCTAAATCAGTTCAGCAGTTAATCCTGCATGGCAGGAGTTAGTCAGTACTTATCCCTGCATGGCAGGAGTTAGTTAAAAGTGATCCTGTAATTTAGGAACTGATGGCTATGACCTGGTTCACAGTTTTCAGTATAAATAAAGGGGCACTGTGCCTGGTTCACAGTGCGCAACAAAAATCAGTCTCTCAGTCTTTGTGAGTTGGAGTGAACACACCTGGGAGGAGAGGAATTGCCAACAATTGGCACCAGAGCCGGGTTGCCTTCTTTGACATGGCGTCTTCCCCGCGTACTCCACCCCCTGCTGCTGATGGCGCTGCAGTTGGTGCAACTGCTCCGCCCCAGGGACTGAGATCGCCAAGAAGGAGGCCACCGTCACCTTCTCCTGTTCGTCGCCGCGGGCGCTCCGGCTACAGGGAGCCAAGCGCTGTACCAGTGCGAGTAGTGAGGGAGGTGAGTGGGCAATTCCCTTTACTCACTAAGACAAATTATACAGATTGGTCGTCCATGATGCGTGTCATGCTCCGCGCAAGGGGGCTGTGGACTGCCATCAAGGAGGGAACTGACGATGAAGTGGAGGATCAGATGGCCATGGAGGCCTTACTCCGTGGCGTCCCCCTCGAGATGGCATCCACCCTTGCAGCGAAGTCTTCTGCCAAGGCTGCCTGGGAGCAGCTGGAGGCATCTCGGCTCGGATCAGACCGAGCCTGCATGGCGGCGGCGCAGCGAGTGCGGAGGCAGTATGAGAACATCAGTTTTCAGGATGGAGAAACACTGGATGATTTCGCGTTGCGGCTCGCCAAGATGGTCCAAGAACTGGAGATTCTTGGAGATCCAGAGGAGCCACGCAAGGTGGCTGCCAAGTACCTGCGAGTTGTGCCCAAGAAGTTCGTGCCCGTTGCCGTCTCCATTGAATCTCTACTTGACATCTCAAATATGTCAATTGAAGAGATTACAGGCCTCCTGAGGGCGGTTGAACGCAGAGGAGACGACGACGTTCCAGCAGCTGGCGGCAAGTTGCTGCTCACAGAGGAGCAGTGGCAGGCGCGAATGAAGGAGAAGCAGAGTGCTGATGGCACTTCCAAGCCCTGGACTGGCAAGGGTGGATCTAAGAATCGCCCTCGAGGTCAGAGGAAGAAGAAGGGGAAGGATGAGAAGGATACCTGCCATAATTGCGGCAAAAGGGGGCAGTGGGCAAGGGATTGCCACGCACCCCGTAAGGAGCAGTCACATCAGTCTCATCTGACTCAGCATGAGGAGGAGGCTCTCCTGATGGCACAGGAGGAAGATCAGATGATCATCTCCGCATCATCGCCACAGGAGGAGCTTTATCTCCAAGAGCCGGATGCTCATGCGTTCATCAACGCCACTGACATGGATGAGTGTGTCAAGGGCTCTCAGACCTCAACCGCTCAGTGCAGGGCACAATCAGATTTGGTGATGGTTCTCTGGTGCAGATCCAAGGTCGTGGTGTGGTGAAGTTCATGGGCAAGACAGGAGAAGAAGTCAAGCTCGGCGGGGTTCTTTTCATCCCAAAGCTCAGAAACAGCATAATCTCAGTGGGACAGCTTGATGAGAATGGCTGCAAGGTTCAGATCGCAGGAGGCATACTGCGCATTTGGGATCAACGACAGCGTCTTCTTGCGTAGATCAGTCGTGGACCAAACCGGCTGTATATATTAGTCAGATGTCAGACAAGACATATGTCTCAGTCTGCGCGAGACAGAGCGTTGGCATGCTCGGTATGGCCATATAGGCTATAATGCGTTGCGCATGCTCTGCTGTCGTGAGATGGTGATAGGGATGCCGGAGATAGGAGAGAAAGCAGTATGTGACACCTGCATCATCACTAAACAGTGCCAATTGCCAATTCCAGTCAAGGCTAAGTACCGAGCTGAGGCGCCACTGGAACTGGTCCATGGGGACCTTTGTGGACCAATTACTCCAGCAACACCTGGTGGGCGACACTACTTTCTCCTTCTTGTGGATGATGCCACAAGGTTCATGTGGGTCTGTATGATTACAGCCAAGAGTGATGCTGCTGAGGCCATCAAAAGAGTCAAGGCAATGACTGAAAAGGAAGTTGGAAGGCCACTGAAGGTGCTAAGAACTGACAATGGAGGGGAATTCACAGCAAGAGAATTTGCCGCTTATTGTGCAGATGAGGGAATTTAGAGGCACTTCTCTGCTCCATATACTCCACAGCAAAATGGAGTGGTAGAAAGGAGGAATCAGTCAATCCTTGCTACTGCAAGAGCTCTGCTCAAGGAAAGAGGCATGCCAGCATGCTACTGGGGAGAAGCTGTTAGCACAGCTGTGTTCTTGCTGAACAGAGCTCCCACTAGAGCTCTGGATGGGATGACACCCTATGAAGCCTACTATGGGAGGAAGCCAGCTGTGAGGTTTCTCAAGGTTTTTGGTTGCTTGGTATTTGTCAAGGACAAAAGACCAGGGCTGAAGAAGCTAGAAGACAGAAGTCACCCCATGGTGTTCATTGGCTATTCAGAAGGGGCCAAAGCTTACAAGCTGCTCAATCCAGCCACAGGGCGTGTAAGTGTATCCAGAGATGTAGTCTTTGATGAAGACAGAGGCTGGAACTGGAAAAGGGAAGAGGAAGGCACACCATTGCAGCAGGATTTTTCAGTAAAGTTCTATACAGTGGGTGTGCCGGCTGCCCAAGAAGAAAGGGCAGAATCACCAGTTTCTGTCCCAGCTCTTTCTCCATGCCAGGGGGACCATCAACCTGAGCCAAGAACTCCAACTCCAGAAGCTCCAGAAGCTCCTGAGTTCGTGACACCGCTCAACGACGATGAGGATCGTCTGGATGCCTTTCATGATGAGTCCCCGATCCGCTATCGTCGCATTGACAATGTTATAGGCTTTGGAGAGCCTGCTCCAGGACATGCTTTGCGGCAGTTGGCACAAAGGCCACGTGGTCGTCCTCCACGAGTTCAGGAGGAACTTCAGTTGGTAGCAGAAGGGGAGCCAGAGACTTTCTTTGAAGCTGAGAAGAGTGATTCCTGGCGCAAGGCAATGAAGGAAGAGCTGGACTCCATTCAAGAGAATCAAACATGGGAGTTAGCAGTTCTGCCAAAGGGCCATCGAGCAATCAGCCTCAAGTGGATCTTCAAGGTCAAGAGAGATGAGTCAGGGGCAGTTGTGAAGCACAAGGCACGTCTCGTGGCCAGAGGCTATGTCCAAGAACCAGGGGTCGACTTTGAAGAGGTATATGCTCCTGTTGCTCGAATAGAGTTAATACGGCTAATACTTGCTCTTGCAGCAGATGAAGGCTAGGCAGTCCATCATATGGACGTTAAGACAACCTTTCTCAATGGTGAACTTGCTGAAGAGGTGTATGTTCATCAGCCAAAAGGGTTTGTGGTCCCTGGAGAGGAGGACAAAGTGCTACGACTTCATCGTGCGCTTTATGGGCTGAGGCAAGCACCTCACGCCTGGTATGAGAAGCTGGACAGCACCCAAAGGAAGCTTGGTTTTCAGCAAAGCCAACATGAACATGCCATTTACTGCAGAACAGGAAGTGGAGGTAAGCTCATAGTAGGAGTTTATGTTGATGACCTGCTGATCACAGGGACAGCTCCTGAAGAAATTCTGAGATTCAAGAAAGATGAAGATGCAGTTCAAGATGGCTGATCTTGGGTTGCTGACTTTCTACCTCGGACTTGAGGTCAAAGCTCAGATGGAATTGCTCTATGCCAAACACACTATGCACAAAAGATATTACAGGTTGGAGGCATGGCAGATTGCAACCCTTCACATACTCCAATGGAGCAGCACCTCAAATTAAGCCGCAACAGTGAAGGGGAGGAGGAGGATGGAACTCTGTACCGAAGGTTAATTTGCAGCCTTCGATATTTAGTCCACACCCGACCTGATCTGAGTTTTGTGGTTGGATACCTCAGCAGGTTTATGCAGAGGCCAACTTCTGAACACATGGGAGCACTGAAGAGAGTACTGCGCTATGTTGCAGGAACAATGGAGTATGGGTGTTTCTATAAGAGAGGTTCAGGGGGAGCAAGACTAATTGGCTACTGTGACAGTGATTATGCTGGTGATATTGATACAAGTCACAGCACTTCAGGAGTTCTGTTTTTCCTTGGAACAAGTCTGATAAGCTGGCATTCACTAAAGCAAAAGGTTGTGGCAAAGGGGCAGAGTATGTGGCTGCAACAAGTGCCTCCACCCAAGGACTGTGGCTGGCATGACTCCTAGCTGATCTAAGGAAGGAGGAAGTCAAGAAAGTGGAGCTGAGGGTTGATAACAAGCCTGCTCTGGCTCTGATGAAAAACCCAGTTTTTCATGAGCGCAGTAAGCACATAAGAGTTCGTTATCACTTTGTCAGACAGTGTGTGGAGGAAGGGAGTATCAATGCGGAGTTTGTCAACACCAAGGACCAACTAGCCGACATTGGGACAAAGGCTCTGGGAAGAGTCAGATTCAAGGAGCTGTGTGACAGAATTGGACTGACTCAGATCAAGTCCAAGCTGAAACACAAGACTTAAGGGGGAGAAATGTAGCAGTTAAGTCTAGTGTTATTTGCTTTGTAATAAGACTGAAGTTTTCAGTCGACAATTCCTAGAACTGACCAAGTAGTGGTCTGAACTGGTCCTAAATCAGTTCAGCAGTTAATCCTGCATGGCAGGAGTTAGTCAGTACTTATCCCTGCATGGCAGGAGTTAGTTAGAAGTGATCCTGTAATTTAGGAACTGATGGCTATGACCTGGTTCACAGTTTTCAGTATAAATAAAGGGGCACTGCGCCTGGTTCACAGTGCGCAACAAAAATCAGTCTCTCAGTCTTTGTGAGTTGGAGTGAACACACCTGGGAGGAGAGGAATTGCCAACATGTGCTACATGTGGTCTGTGTGTGATGGCTGTGTATTTTTCTAGCTCTATTTTCATATTTGCAGCAAACTCTTTTTTTTTTTATTTTTTCATTCGTGAGATTTGTGCTGTAATTTTGAAAGTAAAATGGGCTCATTCCTTGATGTTTTATTGTGTTGCTACAGCCAATCTGATGGGATTTGAGGAGAGCAGAAAATATCTACTCCATCTTAGTTACCATGAGCTCCAATGTTTGTGCAGAAGGCATAATCTCCCCGCAAACAAGACACACACTCAGCTAGCAAGCTCGCTCGCTTCGCTGCTTGAGGTAAATACATATATGGTGATGAAACTTCTTTTACACTCGCCCCAGAGTCCAACAATCAACAATTCATCATTTTATCCTCCACCCCCCCCCCCCCCCCCCGTTTAGGGTATATTGTGTAGTGTGTTCGTCAAAATGGATCAAGCAATGTGTGAATTCAGAATGTAAAAGAATTAAAGGAAATAATTGTTTTTTCTACACAGGAATCTCATGCTACCTCTCCTGCTCCATTACGTATCATCAAGGAAGTATCAACATGTATGTACAACAACTCATAAAGAATAGTTGGTGGATTGCTATGTGTACTCAATGGTTTATTTTGCTCAGCGTTTTTGCTCATGAAGATGATTCTTTACGAATAAATGACAGACTCATTAACTGCAGGTAGCCAGAGTAACCATAAAAGAGGACCATATATTGGCAGGGATGATGATATACCACTTATGCATGCAAAATATCAGAAAGTACCTCAACCATCAGATGGTGAAGCATCTAAAAGAGTAATAAGCTGTGATCATAGTTTCCTTTTCTTGCCAGACTGATAATTTAGCAGTCGCTTTTGACCAATGGATTGTTCATTTCCGTTCCCTCTTTACTTATTCCTGCAACTATTTTTTGCCTTAATTTTTTTTATCTTATTTACAAAATAGGTTGTAGGATAATCAGAATTGTTCTGGCACTTAACAGTATAATCTCTATGTAACAACAACATATTAGAATTCATTGATAATTTTGAAAGTCACCACGATGTTAATTTCCTTGGGAAGTCATATTGTTTTATGCGCACTGGCCCAGGCATAAGTTATATTTAGAAAATAGGTTTTCAGGCTTCCTGCTAATGCATGTTTCAGTTCTAATAACTGCTTGCTGGTAAAGATTTTATCTGAAACAGACCCAGTTCATTTTTAGATATTGTTTTTTTAGCTTACACAGCGAAATATGAGAGTGACAGTTCTTCTGTAGTGCTTTTGTTTTTGTGAAGCGAGGTACAATTTATCCGGAGAAGAGTTTTTTTAAGTAATTGTTATTTGTTCTTGGATCTGAGTTCAAGTGTTGATTATCATGTTGACAGTGCAGATGTATTATTAAGTTCTTTTGGTTGGTGCAATAACCTGGAATGTTAGGGTTCTGATATTAAGTGCAAAACCTATTTTCTGCTCTTAATTGTTGATATCGAATCAAATTTATGTTTCCCCATGCTGCAGTAGAGTTTTCCAGTTCATTTTCGTTTGACGAGACTGTTTGACCATGTATCTACGAACTCCCTGGTGCATTTATATATTGTTCAAGTTGAATTTATAATTCTTTTTCGGTATCATGAAGCAGGGTGTTGGTACCAGTACGAGTATCTCTCCAGTTCCTATCAGCTATGGAAGATCAGATTGTGATGGTCATGGTTCTTCGGGACCAGGGAATGCTCATAATGCACAGTTTCAAAATGGTGTTGGTATTGCAGATAAGACAACAAATCCAGAAGTTGCCTGTGAACATCATGGTTCACCTGCTAACATTATCGGTCAAATCTCAGTACCTGTTATCCAAAAACACCCTTTTGGTAATGGTGTCTCCTCTCGTGGACATGCAAAAGATGGCACTTGTAACGGTCGTGGACCATCGGATGGGAGATCAGTGAATGCTTCTCCTGTTCAATTCTTTGTAATGTCAGATGAAGGCATCAACCTTGTTGTTGATCTGAATTCCTCTCCATTAGATTTGATTGAAAAGTTCAAGGCAGAAGTGAGCATTCCTCCTGAACCCGGAAAATTTTCCAGCTTTTTCAGCAGCTTGGTAAGTAAGGATGATCGTAGCACTGTCTCACCATCTGGGAATATCGTTGTGGACATACGAAGCAAGGGAGCTGAGAGCAATGCTCTTTCCGCTAATTCATCACTTGGTTCTGACGATGGTGACAACTCTCGTTCAAAGCCTTATCCAGCTGTTACACCGACTGTAAACACTGTGTCATCTGCATCCACATTGCCTGGTACTTCAGTTGAACTTTCTGGATATCAGGAGGGAGCTCTAATGGTATCCTCATCATGTTTAACAGCTGAAGTTCTGAACAATAAGGTATCTGATATGATGACTTGCGCCTTGGATAAAAAGGTACTTCCTCAAGAATCTGTTGATGAATTGCTGCGGTCAGAACGAAACCCTGCCTCCCTGGTCGATGCTTCGGGACAACCAACTAGCACTAAAGACATGAGAAGTCCTTTTAAAACCAAAGTTTTGGACAATATTCAAAATGTTTCGGTTGCTGACACTGACAACCTTTCCGCCTTTTCCTTGGGGCATGTGGTTAGGAGTGGCTCGAATGAGCAGTCCTCTTCAAAAACTGCAAGAAAGCAAACTGTAAATGTCCCTGGAGGAGCTCAGCTTGTTCACAATGGTGGTACTCATGGAGTCCTAATGGAACCAGTAGAGGCAATGGCAGTGGGAGATACTGGTTTTGGTGACCGCTTGTCAGTTTCTAGCCAACTAGCCAGGCAGACAATAACTAAATTGCCAGGTACAGATGTGCAGTCAGAAGCTAGTTCGGCAGATCATTGCATTGCTGGAAATTTTGACCTCACAAACCCAACATCATCATCTGCCGCTTCGGTAATTCCATTATAATTTAATGTTCGTTACTTAATTGGATGCACTTTTATACCACCTAAAACATGTTTATGTGTTGAGGTGTTAAATTCGTATGGTCTGCGTTTCGTAAACAGCCAGCTTGTTCTCATAACTGTCTTTGAATATGTTATGGTCTTGTGAAATGTTCTTAACATTGATATTTGAATAACTTTGTTTAGATGTTGCAGCAAACGATGCATTGAAAAATGTTTTTTTGTTGGATACATGGATTTGTTTGTCTTCTAGGTCTTCTAAGTAATCTCAATTATTTATGGATCGAATGAACTTGTCTTCTGTGTTTCCAAGTTTCTCGCATGTTATTTATTGAACGTTCGTTTCAGTTCATCCTGTAACCCCTCTTCCCTTTATCCTTTCTACTGGCACCTGGCAAGTGATCAAGTTGGCAGATTTTAAGTTGTTTCTCGCCAAATAATGTTCAAACTTCATGTTTTAATAAGGATCTGTTTGGATGCAATTTCATGGTTTAATATAGTATGTACTTGAGTTCAACTTCACGGTTATAGCATTCAACAGCTGTTTGACAATAACAGTCATGTGCCATTGTAAATTGTACTGGAATCATGGATGGAAGCATTCCAACTGGAACTCATACCATGGCACCTGAGTACCTGCAGTTATCCTAAACGGCATTAAACGGCTGTCTAAAGGCGTTTAAACGGTGAACTTGAGGCAATCATGTTGTTTAGGGCCTAAACAGGCTTCTAAACATTGTAAACGGGGTAAACGAAATGGGTCTGGAATGGTTTTAGATGCCGTTTCGGCGTAGACATCGTTTACGGGATGAGACACCCTCACTACTTTTCACTAGAGCTGCTGCCTAGGCTGAGTCGTGTGCAGGCTGTCAACAAGCCCCACCCCGCTTGCACGCAACCGTCGAAGCACCGATGTTCTTGAGCCCCATCCCGCCCATGTGGGGACGTCAAAGCGCCAGCGTTGTTGAGCCTCATCTCACCCCCGCACAGCCGCCAAAGTGCCAACCCTAGTCCAGAGGAGCCTCATCACGATGGCGTGCCCGTCGAAGAGCCAGTGTGGTCCAACCTCATCCTGTCTGCGCGCCGTCGCGGCAGTCAAAACACCAGCATCATCAGGCTCATCCCGCCCCGTGCAGCCGTCTAAGTGCCGGAGTCGTCCAACCTCACCCTGGTGGCACGCTCGTCGAAGCGCCAACATCGTCCAACCTCATCCTGTCTACGCGTCGTGACCGCTTCGTCCACCCATGCAAGCACCCAGCAACCCCATCCTGCTGCGCCCGTCCCCGCCTCCATCCACTACGAGCCGTCCGTCGAGCAAACTCCAACACCGTCCGGCACCAGACTTGTGGTTGTGGCTGGGACAAGACTCCCTCCGACCAGTCTTGGTGGCTGATATGAAGGGGGGAGTGGAGTAGAGGAATAGGGGGGTGACAGGGAGAGATAGCGATGAGAAATGGGTGAATGTTGTGTTGAACATATAAGGAAAAGGGTACTCTGCTGAGTGGATAAGGAAAGGGATACATGGAAAGTGGGCTTGCTAATGGGTCGGTAATGCCCAGTACCGACTCCTTTTCTCCCATTTCTCATTTTTTGTTTTTTTCTTTTCTTTTTACCTGCTGTAAGGTGCCATAGTATCAAACTGTTTTGCACTTTTGCCCGTCTAAATCTGTTTAGACTGTTTAAATGCTAAACAATAGGTCACCAACTGTTTAGCATTTACCGTTTACGATTTCAGTGAGTACCTGACCCAACTATGCAAGCATGTGGCTTTTGAAGTGCAACATAGACGAGTTCCCACATCTAGAGTTAGAACAGCTCATTTCTGTAATTTAACCAAGGAAGGAATAGTTTAAGGATGCACGACCATGATACGATCAAAGTACCAAAGTGTATATGAAAGTAGTAAAACAATGTTTATATTCAGCAAAAAACCTTGTCAAATTTGACTCTGTGATTGTCCTTTTGATGTCAGCCACAAATGGTTCCTTCTTGGCCATGCGACTTGCAGGCGAATGGGAACCTCAATTTCCATAAACTGTATATAGAATTGCTTAAGGCATGGAAGTTGGTTAAAGGTGACAACTGTGTTGTCAAATTAGTTATTTAATGGGTGGGGCGCAAAAGTGCCACTTCAGGTGTCATTGATGTGCTAAGACTAAAAAAACATTTTCAGTCCAATAGGTTTGTGACGTCCTGACAACTGACATGGATAACAAATATCAAATATGTAATCTGCTTTTGGACCAAGAGATCTTGCTCAGTGCCTACATGATCCCTCACTTCCCAGTGCGGCCTCCCAGTGCAGCCAAACTGTTTGATCTGAACCTGCATGCCCCAGAATTGTGCTGTTAGAATTTCAGCCTGAACATAGGATTTTTCAAATCACCATTAATACACACTACACCTTGTTTAGTATTCAGGACCACCGTGTGAGAAGTTTCCAACTACATAAAAGCTCAAGTCTTCTCAGTGCTGCGATAGGTCTAGTGCTTCCTGGTCAGTGTTTTAAAAGGGTGCCTGGACGCCTAGGCGTCGCCTAGGCGACGTCTTTTAAACAGTGCCTGGTCATGAACTTCGAAGATGTACCTTCTACCAACTAATGTAACTGCAAGGTGTCACATGTCTGATAAAGAAAAAAGTTGCATGAAGGAGCGAAAAATGATAAACTAGATGAAACAACCTAGGCAAGGTTCTTTTCTTGGAAAATTGGCTGTTTGATTAATCTAGCAACAGTACACTCCTGCACAATAAACCAATATCTTTGTGTAGTTGTGGTAAATGGAATCCAACCAGTAGAAGTTTTTGATGTCGAGGTTCCTTACATGGGAACAGGTGGCTTTATTTGTTTTGTGACTGTACACTCCTGCACAATACACAACTCTCTTTGTGTAGTGGTGGTCCATTATACGCAAATGGAATCATATACATAACAGGATGTTGATTTTTTTCTACATAAAATGCAAACATGAGATTCCTAGCATTGATGGACTTGAAAATAGGAAAACAGTGTTTACGGTTTATGATCACACGATAGCATTTATATGATATTAGTTGCATGACCAGTTCTTTTTGGTGGTTATATTTAACTCTGTTCTCACGTGTCGTAATGCGTATATGGGTCATGGAACCAGCTTTCTTTGAAATATCGCGTCTTCTGGTTTAGATCACTGAAGTCACACTTACGATTAATTTTCTATGAACCTGTTCTTTTTTCTAGTTTGTTTTTAAATAAACAAATTGGTCATTTCATGATTATTATTTTCTAACTAATAATCCGTAGATATCCGTGTTGCTGTATCTGTAGTCATCCATGCAAGGTTCACTTTCAACTAGTTATATAGTCAACTCTCACGGGGCAGTAAATGCATTCCTGACTTATTCTACTGGTTTGCACTTTGTAGTAAAATGGGGAGAGAAGGAAAGCTGGTACATGTATTATTTTGGTCCATGGGAAAGTCTACATGTACCACTTTTAGCTCTGCAACTGCAACCTGCTTATTTGGTAATTGATATCCAACTGACCTCCTTAGCTGGCATTTTCGGTATCAATTACCAGTGCCTTTATTCACTCTGACTTTGCAAAACTTCAACAGCGCACTGTAACTTCCATTCAAGAAACCAAGAATAAAGTGTTCACAAAAAGAAACCAGGGGTAAACTAAGAAATTACATTTTATCAAACCCTGTGCCATTGTTTTCTTTTTAGTTGCACTGTGCTGCATATTGGTCCGTTTTACTGCTTTTGTGCATTTGTTACATTTCTTTAGATAAACCTCATTCATTATGAAATAGTTTTCAACATATGTGATTACCTGTTCTGTAAATGACGCCGTGATGCTGTGTGCATGATGGAGTTGTGCTTTCTTATTTGAATGCAGTGTTTTGGCTGGTTGTGTTAGAACCATGTATGGATTCTCTTTGTTTGGTTTAAGTTCCTTGGTGTTCCTAGAGCTAATAAGCCTTAACCTCTTTCTGCAGGACAATGCTGTTAACCCCTTAACTTCAAAGTTTGGTGCAGAGTATGTTCTTTGTAAACATTGTTATTTCTGTTTTTAGGAACTTGTTACATACAGTGTTCCTTTGCTTTGCAGGTCAGCTCAAAGTCACTGTGCTGACAAAAAGGGTGATTATGATCCTGAGGAGCTCGAGGAGTCACAGAGTAAGACGCCACCAGCCTATGGCGAGCCCCCTAGAAATATATTACTTAGCTTAAGAAGTGCTTCCGCGAGAAAGACAAAGCCTACAAGACGATCAGCAAGGCTTGTTCCAAAGGTTTGTCTACATTGTCATAGACTATAATTGTATATTCTATACTCCCTCCATTTTTAAATTGTTGATATTGTTAGCATAGCCTCTATGCCTTTCTAGGTATAGCCTATCTCAATCCCGGGTAAAGGAGGAGGGTTGTGATAGGCTTGACGAGTCAGCATCAAAACCAACCATTCCTATAACCATTCCTATAGATATGAAACCCAGTTTGGGTTTCACATCTAGCTTACCTCAACGTGTTTGATACAAAGGTCAAGGTTGTTGTTGTTAGGATAACTACTTTAGTTCATTTTTAAAAACAGAGTAATTGATAATATAAATTTCCACTGCGAAGATGGTACACAGATGAAGCACATTGATATATGTTGGTCCATGCACTGTATTATCAGCATATATGGTTATATTTGCCGCATATTTTCAAGTTAACACTAAAATATTTTGTGTTCATGACTTGCAGTAACCACACTAAATGATACAGAAGAGAGATTGCGAGCACTGCTTAACATCCTAGTCAGATCCCATGAGGCTGAAGAGATATAATACAGTTAACAAGCTAGATCCAAACTTGTCTGTTCTGGTTAATTTTCAGCGACTGTGTAGTCTGGTTTTCCAGAGGTTACCGCTGCTAGTCATTTCTTTTTTCCTCTTTGTTCTGCAAGATCTCTAACAGTTGATGCGATGTCCATTTTTCCATGCACCATTGTACAAGCGATGCACAGTTTTACAGATATTCTGCGCCTGCAACGTTGTACCGCTATTGGTTTGTAACTTCTCGGATGATGTGGTATGTGTTTGCCGTCAAAGCAATGTTATTCATGCCAGATTGAAATTTGTCGTGTTTTTTTACTGGTGCCTGCGCGATCTAAATTATCATGCAAGATTTTTTTTAAAAAAAGCTCATGCAAAAAAATGGATTGACGATTCTCTCTATGAATAAGAAGATGCTCAATTAGGGTGTTGCTTGTCACAAGACGGTGGTAGACTAATGATGATCTGTAAAGTTTTCTTTGACGCTGTAGGAACACAAAGTTATCCCCCTCAAAACACGAGACAATTTTCATTACTGAAAATTGAGAAGCGTTAAAAATGTTGATCCCACGCAGGACTGAACAACGGGCTTTCAGTTCACAAGACTGGCGTTCAACCACTGAGCTATAAGGGCTGTTGACGACAGTGTTTGCTAATTGCATTTAACAAACGGCCGAATAAAGTTTACGCTTAAGTTCGAGCTTTATCTGGCAGTGGTATACTCACCTCCTGCTAAATCAACAGGGCTAAACAATCTGGTTGAAACCTTGAAACGCTACTAGTTCCAAAGCAATGGTGTCACCGGTGTCTTTAATATCGTTTAAACGTAAGGTCTATAAAGCTTATGTTAGTTTATCTTTATCTGGTTAGCAGATTCGCTAAAAGCTCTTAAAATTTCAAAAGCCCCCTCGCCACTCCGGTAAATACAATCAAGCCCTATCCATTCCAGGAAAAGGCAAAAATCTCATTCCTCTACGATCTATTGCTCAAAAATTCTCTCGCCTCGTCCGCCGCTCAAACCCTAACTCTCGCTCCAGCTCGCCGTCGACATGTCCGCCAAGTTGCTCCGGCGAGTCCTCCAGGAGCGGGAGTCCTCCACACAGGACCCCGACCTCGCCGCCGATGAGCAGGAGGGGGAGGTCTCTCCTCCCCGCGCCGCCCCGATGAACCCCTTCAATCTCCTCGACGACGACGCCGACGAAGGAGGAGGAGGAGACAAGGTCCATGACTCATCTGATCGCCTCGTTTGAATTTTGGACTTCTGGTAGGAGCACTTCGACCTGATTGCTATCACAAGCAATGGCTCGGCGCTCCTAGTGTCCGATTTTGTTTTACATGGATGGTAAATTGTTTGTTAAGCTCAGATAGAGACGACCCAATTATAGGAATTTCGTGATGCTAGTGTTGTGCGAGTATGCAAGAGACAAATTACGGTGATGCACGTGTGGTTGTTTTGAGGATAGATACTTAGCTCCTGGACAGTATCATGGATGGATTAATGTTGCACGGTGCTAATATTTGTAATCATCAGCAGGCAGTTATATTACCACTGCACTGTGGCACTCTCACTTGGGACACTGCTTGTCACATAAAAGATGTTGTACAATGGCATCTGGGTTTAGTTATCACCAGAGAGTGGATTGTGCTTTGTATTTGGCCACCGAATGAGGAATTGGTTGTCTATGCACAGAAAATGATGTTTCCCATTAAACTATATGTCCACGCCGTGCACAATTTTGTAGGACATCTATTCACATTACTCTGGTCATGGTGCATATTTGCATGGAACTATACTAGTTAGAGAACACACAAAGGTTAAGAAATCTTAAAAAAACCCAGGTTTAGTATTGTAACCTAGCTGCATCCTGTCACATCATATTGCTGACTGTATTTTTTTAATTTAATGTGCTCACTGTGGATGAATGTATCATGTTATTCATCATTATTGATGACTTGACGCTTATATTATGCGCTTGCTCTGCTGCAGGAAGATGACGTGGAAAGAAGTCAACCTGAGAGTTATACAGAACAGAAATATTCTGTGAAAAAGAAGCATGCTAACATTGTTCCTGAAACAAATAAGAAATCAAAGAAAAAGAAGAAAAAGGGCAAAGCGGAACCATCACAAGCAAAGTTGAGAGATGAACAAACACTGGAGTCAATTCTGGAAGATCTATCTATTGAAACAAAGATCACACGTCAAAGAGCTCATCAAAGTGACAGATCATCTGGAAAGGAAATTGAGACAGATAAATTGTCTGCTGTAGCGTCCTCAGTTCTTGCAATTGACCCGAGGCATCTAAAGGGTGAAAATGAGATGAGACGCATTTTTGGATCAAAGGTAGTTGATTCGTTTGAAAATCAGAGGAATATGCCTAGCAGTTCGAGGCAAGTACGTGGTGTTAGGCGCGTTGCCCATAATCCAAGGAGGACTCTTCTTGTATCTCCACCTGGCTACTGGCCACAATGGGACAAGTCAATGTCAATGGATATTCTTGAGACTAAGAGTGGTTTGAATTATTTCAGGTGAGGCCACAGCTCAGTAGCTCACACAATAAGTATGCCTCGATCATTGCATATTTTGTCATGTTACTGGGTTCTCTGGGGTGAGATGCATGGGGGACAAATTATTTTGATTCATACATGGTCAGTAGTGAACCTTATCCTAATGTGGGGGTGAGCAGTTGTGCTTCAGGCATTCTACAGTCATGCCGACCACTGTTAGCCTGTCTCGGTGTCATAGGTTTCTTTATACACATCATAAGATGTCATGCACACCTAAACTCTGACTTGGGGTACATTTTGTCTTAAATTTCTGCAGTATATTTCTGGGATTGTCTGGTAGCATATCATTTCTGCTACAGCTTACAGTTGGATCATTATTTTTTTGCATATCATGTTTGCTGACGAAGGGGGCCCTGGCGCAGCGGTAAAGCTGTTGCCTTGTGACCATGAGGTCACAGGTTCGATTCCTGAAAATAGCCTCTTGCAAAAATGCAGGAAAAGGCTGCGTACAAAAGACCCAAGTGGATTGGACCCTTCCCCGGACCCTGCGCAATTGGGAGCTACATGCACTGGGCTGCGCTTTCCTTTCTTTCATGTTTGATGACCTTGTCCCCACAGTCCCGCTTCTTTGTTTTTTGTGTTCTTTCTATCTTCTTTGTTTTTCAGTCCCACTTTTTTTTCGTGTTCTTTCTTTCTTCTTTGTTTTTTGTGTTCTTTCTTTTAAATGGTGGAATGAGATTCAATACTTAGTCTTAACTCTATTGTTCCACATGGATTGACACTTATATAACCGGGCTCTTCATTGTGTGCAGGTACATATATGATCCATCTGTCAGCCATGTGCAGGAATTATTTGAAGCAGCCAAAGGAGCCAACGATCTCAATGCTATTGCAGCTATACTAGTAAAATATCCTTATCATCCTGAATCACTGCTGACATTTGCTGACCTTTTCAAATATTCTGGAGAGCATCAATCATCAGCAGATGCAGTTGAGAAGTGTCTATTTGCAATGGAGTGTGCTTGGAATCCATTATTTAACCCACTGCAGGGAAACTACCAGTTGAAATACAGCCATGACACGAATAAGCCATTTTTTACAGCACTCTTTAGTCACATGAAGAATTTGGATAGACGAGGCTGCCACCGGTCTGCTTTAGAGGTGTGCAAGTTTTTGTTGTCACTAGATTCTGACGATCCTAAGGGTGCTTTGTTTTGCATTGATTACTTTGCTCTAAGATCGCAACAATACAAGTGGTTAGAGCAATTTGCGGAAGAGTACCAGTGTGATAATTCCATGTGGTTATTCCCAAATTTTTCATTTTCTCTTGCTATTGCACGGTTTTACCTTGAGCGTGATGCAGCCGAGAAAGGTTCTGATCATGCTGACAAATCAACATCTGTTGACCTTATGAAGCAAGCTCTTATGCTACATCCTTTAGTGCTTCAGAAGATAGTTGACAAGGCCCCTCTGAAAGACTCATCATGGACTCAAATTCTCAGAAATGTGTTCTTTGGATCAGCAAAACCAGGAAGTCCTTCACTCGAGCATATGATTAACATATATGTTGAGCGTCATTATATCATGTGGAGGTTCCCAGAACTGCAGAACTTACTGAAAGAGGCTGCTCTTTTGGTGATTGAATCATTGAAGCAGGATAGTAGGGAAGCACAGGATTGGGCTTGTGTTAGGAAAGAGGCATTCTCTTCAGAGAAGAATGAGTAAGTTGCTCCTAAATCTTTGCATGGTAGCCTGAGTTTTATTGTCTGTCCTTTGTGCTTTATTTGAACTGCAGAAATCAGAATAATGTTAATGAGTTAGCTTTGAATGGCATCAATATTTGTTCTTACCTAAGGCTGAAAGGTTACCTCGGTCTGAAACTTTTATACAAACCATGTAGATTAAGGTCAGCATATTACACCATCGCACTGTTGGGTGTGAGCTGTGCCTGACTCTAAAGCAAGTTAAGCCACCTATTTATGGGATGATAAGGTAGTTTTGGCCGTGCCCCATAAAAATCTATTAACAGGACGGTATTCTGAACAGGAATTAACAGGGCACGCTTGCAGAAGTTATCCTGGCTATTATTCATAATACGAACATGTTTTGAGTAAGTTGTCGTATTTTGCAGGTACTCTCATCTGCTTGTTTCAGACTTCTCTGATACCACACCATCACTCCCCCCAGAAGAGCTACGGCCATTTATGGTTGGTCCGGGAATGGCGCATGAGATGCCACCGCCTCCTGAACATGAAGCTGGGCCGGAGAGGCTACGTGCCCCTCCGGAAGTCGCTGGGCGCAATCCTGCGCTTGTCTTCCTCGAATCTCTGCTCCCATGGGCAGACTATGGTGACGATCATCACGATGCAAATGATGAAAACAATGGTGCCTGATCAGCTGGAAGCACCAAGCAGCATGTACTCACGATTGCACCTGGAGCTTGCCTGTGACTGGTGATGTTTTAAGAAATGTTGCTGCTAATCTTAGTGTTGTCTGCCCAACCCTCAAATAAGAATCGTCCTTTTCGAAAGCCCTGCGAAATTGTCTTTTTCATTTCTTTTGTATCCTGGGTTTAGAGAATCCTTAGAGAGGAGACAAGTGACACGTCATACATGTATGAACCCTCCTTGCTACTTTTAAAAACTGTTAGTCTCCAACGGTACACGAGCTCGTTATCGTACATCTCCCCCATAAACTTGGAAAAACTCTCCTCACCGTTAGATCGCCATCCGACGCCAAGTAAAATCCGACCCACGAGTCCACTGCACTGTCCAATCACCAGTCGTGGAATCCAATCCACCCACTTCTACCAGGGCCCCATGAAATACCCGCGCCCATCTGTCAGCGAGTACACCCGGGCCAGCCTCGTGTGAACGTCCTCCTCCCCCTCACGCGCCTCGCGCGTGCTGCCGTGTAGAGAGGAGGAAAGAAACCCGAAACCCTCGCGTCGTCTCGGCACCTCCTCCGCTTAGAAACCCCCGACCCGAAGGAAGCAAGAGGAAACCCTCAGCGGCTGACTCTCCTCTTCTCCGCCCCCCTCGAGCCGCCCGCCGTCGCTCCGAATCCGGTCCGGCTCGAGCGGCGCGGCGCCGCGCCACCCCTCTTGACCGGATCCCCCAGGTCAGCTCGCCGCGGCGGCCGCCTCTAGATTTTCCCCAGAATTTTCTGCTCTGTTTTTCCGCTCATTTTGTGGGGTTTAGCTGGGATGGGAGCGGTGTTTCGTTCGCCCGTATGAATTTCTTATGATTCGTTGTTGACTGATGGGATTTCGGCGTGTGTGTGGGGGATTCGTATTATGGTTCATGGGTATGATACTTTGGTGTGTTTCTTAGTGGAGTTTTATGTGTGGAGGATGAACAGCTGGTTCCATTTTGTAATGTACGAATGGATAATTTACTTTTGCTGCATATCCTATCTGTGTACAAAGGTAGCTGGATTTGGAGCTAGGGTTTGGCGATTAGCCTAAATCGCGAAACTATGTTTCCTGATTTAAGGAACAATTGGCAACATGCGGCGTAAGGAAGACCGGGCAATGGTGGTGATGGAGGGAAAGGGAGAAGCATCTGTGGCGCCAGTGAGGACCAGTGACCGGCTGCGGCAGCGCCCAAAGTACTACGCCAGGGGCTATATGTACTACAAGCAGCCCATGCGCAAGGATGTCAAGTCTAAGAAGCGGACAGCTGCTTCACAGATTGCTAAGAAACTGCTTCGCAAGCCAGCTGCACGGGCACCACCCGCTGATGTAAGCTACTTCGTCTGCCTCTGCTTAATGAGACGATCTCACTTTTTCTTTTGTAACTGCATGTATGGGATTGACAATGTGTGCCATCTTTTAACCCATGCTAGTTATGCACCAATTTGGGCTTTTAGAGAATGTACATGTACACGAACTCCGCCTATGCCTTTCTAGGTATAGCCGGTCCCAAGCCCGGGTAAAGGAGGAGGGTTGTGATAGGCTTGGCGAGCCAGCATCAAAACTAGCCATTCCTATGGATATGAAACTACGTTTGGGTTTCATATATAGTCTACCTCAACGTGCTTGAGACAAAGGCTTTGTTGTTGTTGTTGTTGTTGTTGTTGTTGTACATGTAATGCTCACTTTGGTAGCTTTCTGATTTACAGTCAGCTAGGATACAGCAGAGAGATGAACCATCACAACTATGGTACTTAGGCATGTCTTATTAGCGAGTTCAAATGTTAACACTGTTATGTTGTCCTGTGAGTTATTGATAATCTAGAGTTCTGCATGCATGTGGTGTTTTGAACCTTTGGTTGAATGCCTGCCATCATTTATTCATTTCTGTACATATATTGTATGTTCTATGTTTGGAACACTCACACCTCACATAAATTGTGTAGCCTTAATTTCTTCTGTAGTGGGTTTCAGCCTAGACAAAAAAGCTCTGTTCTGTCTTGTCAATCTTCAGGGCCAATTTTAAAGGTACATTAGTGGTGAATGTTTTGGAAAAATGTTCCATGTGCAATGAAAAGGTGATGACATCACTGTTCCTATAAGAGTAAAACAAATTGCGAGAGCTCTTTCTGTACTGCTATGCTAGGTTTTTGATATTTAGTACCTAGTGCTGAAGGCTCCCACACATTGTGGGGTATGGCCATCTGGGGAATGGTTATTTCTAGACAGCCTTACCTCTGCTTTTGCAGAGAGGCTGGTCCGAACCCAAGAGCCCAAGACATAAGTGGAGACACACACCAGCCCTTCAAATGCTAGTCTTGCTGAAGTCCTTCCGTATCATAATGTTGTAATATGGTCTATCATGTCTTATTGTACATGATCTGAGCGTTTTATAAGATAACTATAAATTATTAACCGCTCTATTATCATAATGTTTTATAAAGGACACAAATTCCAGTCCAACAGTTTCTGTGCTGAGGAATTTGTCGCTTTTATAAAGGACACTACTCTATTATTAAGCTTTTATTAGCGAACTGTGCATTTGTTAAAATCTGGTTCATGTCCTACAGCTTGTTATGGATGATTGCATTTTCTTTGTAAGGACTTTACTGGTTATGCTCAGTTGGCTTGATTATAATGTTATCCTTTATAGTCTATTGCAGCAAATTTGCGTCGTTCAACACGAAAGCGTAGAATTTCTGTAAACCTGGAGGGCTATGATACAGATAGCTCTAGTATGGAAGATGATGATCTTATGGTGAGTTTCTGCAGTTCCTTAAAGGCTACTCGGCCTGTTCACACTATTACCCAACTGGCAACTGAATATACTGACTATTATTTTAATTATCTAAATTTCCCCTTGAATGTTTCAGAGACCCAGATACCGAACTTCAAAGAGTAAAGGGGAAAACAGTGCTGAACGTGATGAAGTGCAAGGTCGGCCACAGCGCCAGAAGATGTCTAAGTCTATACCCCGCCGTGAAGGTTTACGGCCTAGAAGATCTTTGCGTGGACAAAGATTACATGCATACAAAAAATCTGAAGATGAGCAGGGAAGCTCTGAAGAGCAAGGTGCAGAAGACCAAAGAGAAAATGATGATGACATGGAAGAGGATGTTGGTGATGAGGAGGAGGTTGATGGAGGTGATGAAGCTGAAGCAGATGGAGATGACGAAAATGGTGAGGAAGAGCAGGAAGGAAGGAGGAGGTATGATCTAAGGGATCGTTCAGAAGTTCGTAGACCATCCCCTCGGAAGGAAGGAAAGCACAGATTGCAATCTCCTGAAAGAGTGCTAGTTCATGGAATTGGTTCAAAGAACAGTAAATATTTAAAGAAGGGTGGATCACGCATGCATAAGCGCCCCCGTTTCTCTTTGCCAGATGATTCAGATGATTCCCTTCTTGTGGATGAGACGGATGAAGGTTCATCCATTCCATGGATGCGTAGTGGGAGGGGAGGTATGCCGTGGTTGTTGGGTGGATTGGACATGCACAGTCCTGCAGCATGGGGTCTGAATGCTGGAGCCTCAGGATGGAGTCATCAGGGTGAGAGTTCACTCATGCCTGGGGTTCAAACTGCTGGACCAAGTTCCAAAGGAGGGGCTGATATCCAACCTCTTCAGGTTGATGAGAGTGTGAGTTTTAATGATATAGGTGGACTATCGGAGTACATTGATTCTCTAAAGGAAATGGTTTTCTTCCCTTTGCTGTATCCAGATTTTTTTGCAAACTATCACATCACTCCTCCTAGGGGAGTTCTTCTTTGTGGCCCTCCTGGTACAGGAAAAACATTGATTGCCCGTGCCTTAGCCTGTGCTGCTTCTAAAGCTGGCCAGAAGGTCAGCTTTTATATGCGTAAAGGAGCTGATGTTCTTAGTAAATGGGTGGGAGAAGCTGAAAGGCAGCTCAAGTTACTTTTTGAGGAAGCTCAAAAGAATCAGCCATCCATTATATTTTTTGATGAAATAGATGGCCTGGCACCTGTGAGATCCAGCAAGCAAGAACAGATTCATAATTCAATTGTATCAACATTGCTTGCTTTGATGGATGGTCTTGATTCACGAGGACAAGTTGTTTTGATTGGAGCAACTAACCGAATTGATGCTATTGATGGAGCCTTGCGTAGACCTGGCCGATTTGATCGTGAATTCTATTTTCCATTACCTGGTTATGACGCTCGAGCTGAGATACTGGATATTCATACTAGGAAATGGAAGGATCCTCCACCAAAGGAACTAAAGATGGAGCTTGCTGCTAGCTGTGTGGGATATTGTGGAGCTGATCTGAAAGCATTATGTACAGAAGCAGCTATTCGAGCATTTAGAGAGAAGTATCCTCAGGTCTACACTAGCGATGACAAGTTTGTCATTGATGTTGATTCGGTCAGGGTTGAGAAGTACCACTTCTTGGAAGCTATGTCTACAATAACTCCTGCTGCGCATAGGGGATCCATTGTGCACTCAAGGCCACTTTCATCAGTTATTGCTCCATGTCTGAAGAGGCATCTTGAGCAAATAATGGAACGGATTTCTGATATTTTCCCTTTTCTTTCATCCATAGATGTTAGCAAGTTCTCTGCTCTTTCCTACGGATCTTCCACCCCCCTTGTTTATAAACCTCGCCTTTTGATATATGGTGGTGAGAGTGTTGGACTGGTAGGGCTCTTTATTTATACAGATATATATATATATATATCATACATACATACATACATACATATACATATATATATATATGTAATATCATATTCTGTGCCTTTATTCACTTAATTTCTTTTTTGCTTAACAGGATCATGTTGGCCCAGCTGTTTTGCATGAGCTCGAGAAGTTTTCTGTTCACTCTTTGGGGCTGCCTTCTCTTCTCTCTGATCCAAGTGCGAAGACACCTGAAGAAGCTCTTGTGCATATTTTTGGGGAAGCCAAGAGAACAACCCCATGCATCCTCTACTTGCCTCAGTTCCATCTTTGGTGGGATACGGTTAGTTGACATGCTGTTTTAGTTGTTCAAAGTTTGATGTGAAGTTTGGAATATTTTTTAGATGGGTGCTTATATTTTTAATATTACAGGCACATGAACAGCTGAGGGCCGTTCTATTGACTCTGTTGAATGAATTACCATCCAACCTTCCAGTTTTGTTGCTAGGGACATCATCAGTGGCTTTCACAGAACTTGAGGAAGAGTGTGCTTCCATATTTTCTTCCCGTAACGTGTAGGTTCCTTGCCAAATGTTTTTCTTGTTTTCCTGGTTTGCGCTGGTTTGTTCTTGGCAATGTAAGTTACATACGTTGTGTATAATTGCCTTGGCCTCCTTCTTACATCGTATTAGTTAGTTTATGATTTCTTTGTTCCTCAGCTTATTATTATTTTTCACTCTTGATCTCTGTAAATGCTTTCCATGTCATCTACTATTCCATCATTGCTAATTTACCAAGAAACTCAAACAATATGCTTGGCATCAGGCATGTTGTAATGATAGACACATGATTAAGAATACGATATTGACTTGCGCACTTTAGTTCTTTGCATATCATTTTTGTGACTCATCATCCCCTGTTTGACATCAAGTTCTCTGCATTCTCCTTGCCTTGTCTTATCTCTAATCAAGGGAAAAAATCTCTGTATGATAGATATCAAGTGGATCAACCAACTTATGATGACAAACTGAAATACTTCAATTTATTGTTTGAATCACTGCTCTCTCTCCAAATGGAGGAATCAAGAAGCAAGTCAAAGAAACAGAGATCGGCTGTTGGTCTTCCCAAAGCTCCAAAGGATGTAGAGGGTCCTAAGGTTTCAGAGTTAAAAGCTAAGGCAGAAGCTGAGCAACATGCTGTTCGTCGAATGAGGATGTGTCTTCGAGATATTTGTAACCGGTCTGTTATTTGCTCCTTTGTTCAGCTTTATCACTTTGTTCTCACCAGTGAACCATGGGTTTACTAAGAATAGGTTTTGACTATTTCGTTACAGAACAGTGAGAAAAACTGTATGTTAGAGATAATCCCGTTTTTCTAGATTTGGATAGAGTTAGAGATAGATCACAAGTCCATCTCTAGTTAGAGTATGAGTCTAGGGTAGTATTACTGTATTAGACTAAGACTATTGTAATTGGGCTATATATACAGCCACCCTAGTTGAGAAATAAAGAGAGACGGAGATAATTAGACAAATTGGAGAGTAATTACTTCTGGATTTACAACAATTTATATCAGAGCCTAGGGGCGAGATCAGTACCTGGCCTGTTGAGATTTGAGGACCTGAAACCCTAGGATTAGAGTCACACAAGAGGAAGCTTCTGGCCCGGTGGCGTGCAGCCCGAGCCTCGTGTGCAGCACGTGCACGCGGCGAGCGCGAGCTGCCGGGGAAGGAAGCCACGCGTCGGGGCAAGGGATTGGCGGGCGGCGCAATGTGGATTTGGGCCAGATCTTGACGAGCCTGACGTGGATCTCGACAGAGGCAGTGCAGATCGAAGCAAAGATTCGCGCGACGGTCCTGCACGCGCGACCGAATCCAGTGAGGAAGAGAGTGGACGTCGACGTGCAACTCTAGGTGGGGTTGCAGCTCTAGGCGAGGGCCCCGGCGACTCCGGGAGGACGTCGACGCGGATCTCAGCCAAATCCAATGCAAATCGGGCGTGATTCGCGCAGATACAACGAAGCTCAGCGTGGAATCGGCAAATCAATGTCAAAATCGGCAAGGACGTGGGTGAATCCGACGTTTTTTTTGCTGGATTGAGACAAATCACGAGCGGTTCTGGGCAGGAACTTGGCAGGTGACCATGCCCGCGAGCTCGACGAATGCGCGTGGGCGTGAGTGGCGTTGCAGGCTCTAGAGGCGCACTGTGCGTGTGGGCGGTGAGCGACACTTCAGGCATGAGTGAGTGGCACACGGAGTAAAGGAAGAAGGAAACCTAACCTCGTATCCTCTCTCTTCTGAGGTGGCGGCTGCTAGAGCAAAGGGAATAGGAGGAGGCGGCTGGCGCTAGTTGTTTGGGAAGGGGTGTGGGCTGATCTGCCCCTGGCCCAGGGCGGCTAGAAATGGGCCGTGTGGGCTGATCTGCCTTGGCCCAGGCCGGATCTCCCTTCTAGAAGATATTAGAGTTTAGTCTTCTTAGAGATAGAATTAGAGGAAGACTAAAAGATTGAGTTGTAATAGATCAGGACTCTTGTAAGGGGGGGCTATATAAAGAAGCCAAACACCCCAGTTTTATTGAGATCAATAAAAAGAAAATACTTCTCCTCCCTTTGCCCTAGCCGCCGCCTCTCTTCCTCCTGCCCTAGCCGCCACCCAGCCTCTGCAGCCGCTGCCACCTCCTTCTGCTAGGATCAGCCGCCGCCTCTCCCCTTGGAGCAGCCGCCGCCGCTCTAGCTGCCGCCACCTTGATCTCCCCCCTGTTCCCATTTCTGTTCTGCGACTCCACCTCCAGAAACAGGCTGCAACAATCTGTTCTTCCCCTGAATAGATCCGCTAGAACAGATCAGCAAGAACAGCACCTAGGAGAGGTGCTGAACTGTCTGGAACAGGGCAGTTTTTTGGTGTGATCAAGCACCGGAATTGCAACCGTGCTGGAGACACCGATGCTGAGGAACATCCGTGCTGGAGACGGGCCATGGTCGAGGAGATGGAGTCTATAGAAGAAAACAAGACTTGGCAACTTGTTGATCTTCCCGCAGGACACAAGCCCACTGGTCTCAAATGGGTGTTCAAGGTGAAGAGGGACGAGCATGGGGAGGTGGTGAAGCACAAGGCTCAATTGGTGGCAAAAGGCTATGTCCAACGGCAAGGAATAGATTTTGACGAGATATTTGCTCCTGTAGCTCGTCTCGAATCTGTTTGCTTGCTCCTTGCAGTTGCTGCGCACAAGGGGTGGGAGATACACATGGATGTGAAGAGCGCCTTACTGAACGATGATTTGATGGAGGAGGTGTACGTCTCCCAACCCGATGGCTTCATCATTGACGGAGCCGAAAACAAGGTGTATCGGCTCAAGAAGGCTTTATATGGACTTCGTCAGGCGCCTAGGGCTTGGAATGCCAAGCTCAACGATAGCTTGCTATCGCTGGGTTTCTAGAAGAGTACGAGCGAGCACGGGATCTATTTTCGTGGAGCTGAAGATGTGAAGCTCATCGTCGGCGTATAAGTCGACAATCTTGTGATCAGAGGAGGCGACCTCAAGAAGTTCAAGGGGGAGATGATGAAGAGGTTCAAAATGAACGACTTGGGTCTCTTATCATATTATCTTGGTCTGGAGGTGCGGCAAGCTACTGCAGAGATATTATCTTGGTGCATGCAACGGACTATAGGAGCTTGGTGGGAGGACTGCGATACTTGGTGAACACACGTCCCGATCTTGCCTACTCGGTCGGGTACGTGAGTCGGTTTCTAGAGGAGCCCAAGGAAGATCACTTCGCTGCAGTCAAACGCATTGTACGCTACATAGCGGGTACAATCAACTATGGAGTCTTCTATGCAAGAGGAGGAGACATGGAACTTATTGGGTACTCGGATAGTGACTATGCGAGAGATGTGGAGGACCGCAAGAGCACAAACGGGATGCTGTTTTGTCTTGAAAACAGCCCCGTTTCATGGCAGTTCTGCATGCAGAAGGTGGTTGCATTTTTCTCATGTGAAACAGAATATATCGCAGCAGCTCAAGGGGCATGTCAGGGTGTATGGATGGCATGGCTGATGGAGGACTTAGCTGGAAAATCAAAGGCGCCGGTGTTGCGGGTTGATAACAAGTCAGCTAACATGAGCAGGAATCCGGTACACCATGACAGAAGCAAGCACATCGATGTCAAGTACCACTACATACGGGAGTTTGTGGACAGCGGTACTATTGTGCTTAAGCAAATCTCCACTCAAGACCAGATGGCGGACATCTTGACCAAGGCCCTTGAAAGACAGAAGTTCATGGAGATGAGAAGAAGGATCGGAATCCTAGACGTGGGCCAGTGTCAGGATCAGGAGAATGTGGGCTGATCTGTCCCTATCCCAGGGCGGCCAAAACTGGGCCTTGTGGGTTGATCTGCCCTGGCCCAAGCCAAGTCCCCCTTCTAGAAGATATTAGAGTTTAGTCTTCTTAGAGATAGAATTAGAGATAGACTAAAAGGTTGAGTTGTAATAGATCAGGACTCTTGTAAGGGAGGGTATATAAAGAAGCCAAACACCCCAGTTTTATTAAGGTCAATAAAAAGAAAATATTTCTCCTCCCTTTGCCCTAGCCGCCGCCTCTCTTCCTCCTGCCCTCCGCCGCCCAGCCTCTGCAGCCGCCGCCACCTCCTTCTGCTAGGATCAGCCGCCGCCTCTCCCCTTGGAGCAGCCGCTGCTGCCCAGGGTTGCAGCCCTAGCTGTCGCCACCCTGATCTCCCTCCTCTGTGCTCCCTGTTCCCTCTTCTGTTCTGCGACTCCACCTCCAGAAACAGGCTGCAACAATCTGTTCTTCCCCTGAACAGATCCACTAGAACAGATCAGCAAGAACAGCACCTAGGAGAGGTGCTGAACTGTCTGGAACAGGGCAGTTTTTTGCTGTGATCAAGCACCGGAATTGCAACAAGGGGGTTTGCTGGGTTAGGTCTGTTGGGGTAGCTGAGCCAGAGGAGGTTAAGTGCGAGCCCATGACCAAAGAGGTGAACGCAAAACATGGCGCATGATTCAAAATTCAATCTAACAAAGGATGAATGATGGATGATGAGCTGGTGCTCCACTTTCTTCGGCTGCCGCAGATTTCCATCGCGTGAGGTGAGTGTTGTGATAGAAGCAGACCCCTATGATGCAGCACTGTGGGACCTTTTGGTAAACTACAACCTATGTGATTAGGGACATTTTTTCGTGATACGTAGGCGTAGTAAGCCAATAGTACAATGGTCCGGCGGCGGCATCTAGAAGCATAGCGTGACCAAGTGCGCACAATCGATTTTCAACATGGGAGTCGTGGTGCAGTGGTGTTTGGGCAAGTTTTGCTTCTACATGCGCAGGGAGCTTGAGAAGCGGCGTAGCGCTGGATGGATCTTGAAGGAGTACGAGATCACTAAACCAAGGTGTTATCGCCACGATGAGGGTGAAGAAGAATATTGGGTGCTCTGTCGTGTGAGAAAGAGCAGGCCAATGCAAGGTGTGCTCGAGATGAAGATGTGTCCATATTGAGTGTGTGATCGGAATGAAGATGTGTCCATTTCGAAATCAAATGCAGGATGAAGAAGAGCCCATCCTGGGGTTGAAGATGTACTCATACCAAAATTTAGAGCCAAGATGAAGATGTGACCATCTCGAACGTGTTCGAAGTGAAGATGCACCCATTCTGAGGTCAAGCATGGGATGATGTGTTTGTCCCAGGGGATGATATGTTCAACCCCAAAAAATTTGTGTCGGGGTGATGTGTTCAATCTAGGGGTGTAGTTGTGTCCATCCCAAAAGTGTGTGTAGGGTGGAATTGTGTCTCCATCCTAATTAGTGTGAGGTGATCTAGAAAAACAATATTATGGGGTGATTGTTAGAGATAATCCCCTTTTTCTAGATTTGGGTAGAGTTAGAGATAGATCACAAGACCGCCTCTAATTAGAGTATGAGTCTAGGGTAGTATTAGACTAGGAATCTAATTGTAGTTGGGCTATATATATAGCCACCCTAGTTGAGAAATAAAGAGAGGAGATAATTAGACAAAATTGGAGCCTAATTACTCCCGAATTTACAACACTGTAATCATTTGCCAACATATGCTTATTCTCAAACTGAAGTCCATATTTAGTGTCCCACATAATGATTGGGCAAACTCAGCTGAGCAGTTTATTTTCAGTGGAATAAAGCAACTAAGATTTGTTTTGAATTTCAAAATCATAAATATGCCATGCATGTTTATCAAGAGTCCATCTGTTTAATACTTGGTACCGAAATCATCTGTTGTCATTTAAATCCTTTTCCTAAATTCTTGCCTGATTTCCGATCATATTTCATCCTCTGCATGAGCAAAAAATTAGTAATATATTGTTAGACAGTATTGGCTACTTGGTTTTTGAAACCTGATAAAGTTAATATTTGCCTGCTCATCTTTTCAGCATTTTGTACAACAAAAGATTCAGTGTATTTCACTTCCCAGTGTCAGAGGAGGAGGTTCCGGACTATCGATCAGTAGTTCACTGTCCGATGGATATGGCCACCATCTTGCAGAAGGTGGACTCTGGACAATACCTTACCAGGGCAGCCTTTATGAAGGACATTGATCTTATTGTCTCAAATGCAAAGGTACATACTCTCTTTTGTGGGGAACTTTAGTTTTCAGCTCATGTTACATATTTTGTGGCTCTACAATATGCAATTCAATGCTGAACTTTTATACATATGATAGCTTAAATATACCAAACTTCCGCAACTATTGCATCTGTAGTTCATCTTTTTTTTTGCTCACCGGTTCATAGTTTGCTGCTAACCATTGTGTTGCTTGTACAGACTTATAACGGGGAGGACTACAATGGGTCTAGGATTGTCAGTAGAGCGTGTGAACTCCGGGATGTGGTATGGTGTTTATGTATCACATTGGCTACAGCTAAATTGTACGGTGCACCACTAGTTCGTCCAGTCTAACAGAGTATTTTGGTCAGGTACATGGTATGTTGTCACAAATGGACCCATCTTTGGTTTCGTTTTGTGACAAAATTGCAGCACAGGGGGGACCTCTCCAGGTTATGGTTGATGAAGATAGCTCTATTCTTCAAGCTGCACCTGTTGCTCAGCTGGTTTCTGGTACTAGAATGAGTGCAAGGCTTCGTAATGTGCAGCCTGATGTAGATCTGTCACAAAGTTATGAAGTGCTAAAGAGACAAAAGAAAAGTGCTGCAAATGAACAGGGTCAGTTCTCATGATTTCTCATCCTTGACTCTCATGGAATCCAGTATTTATATGGTAACATCTTTGCACTAGTGGGTGTTATACTACAGTGCGGTACAATTTTACAGATTGTGCACTGTGCACCAGATTGAACTGTGGTATTTGTGTATCTAGTTGTGATAGTAGTGGTTATGGAAATTATTGAACTTCCGTTTGTTTCAGGCATGAATAAAGACGAAAGGTCTTCTGAAGATGTTGATTTGTCAAAGTCAACTTCTCCAGAAGAAGCTTCAAAAGAACCTGACTCAAATGGAACACTGGACGAAAATGACTATTCACCATCTGAAGCACCAGAAGTACCTGCTCCTGGACCAATGGAGACTAACAATGGCGAAGTTACCGCAAGGCCCGCAATGACTACTGGTGATGATTTACTTCGACAGCTAGAAGCCGTAAAGCTACAGTTCATGGAGCTCACTGCATGCTATGGTGTGCCGCAGCTCGAAAGGCTGTATTCCAGGATAATGAAAGGTGCTTTAGAGATGATAAGTAAAGAAAGCAATGAGGACCATAGGCCGTTAGTTGTTAGGTATTTGTTGACATTCGTTGAGAATAGAGACAATTTTTAGCTCCAGCCGGTAATCATCGTGTACATTTTTTTTGAAATGAAAGAATAGCGAGTCATCTTGGGAGCTATCTCTCTTCCGTGCCATGTAACAAAATGTGCCAGATGCCGTCGTGTCAGTTTTGCCCTGGATGGTGTGGCGAGTGCAGCCATTGTAGGTTTTATTTACAGCGTTCATTTCTTATCAATAGTAGAGCTCAGTTTGAAGAATTTGTGGTTCTCTTTTTATGCACCATGTGTGCAGGCTCTGTTTTTCATATTGTTTTTTTTGTGTTTTCAAGTCTGGTGGGCGGCAAGCCTACTCTATTTTTCACGTGTATTCCGGCCTGGGAGCTGCAACTGTGGCTGTGTAAGGTCACCTCACTACTTCGGCCAGTTCTGCTGCCCTCACAAGAGTTTTGCACACACAAGACAGTACCTTTCTTTCGATGTTTTATTGCTCCCTTTCGCTCTGCTAGATACGGAACAAGTACACTTAGAAGAGGTCTAACATTTTCGCAAAAAAAAAGAGATCTAATACAGCCGGCGTAACAGAACTGGCGATCTGACAACCTGGTGTTGATTAACACATCTAATGAAAACACATCTAATGAAAACATAGGGAAATTAATGTAGGTAGGCATGTCATACATTTTTTCTTAGTGATCGATGAGGTGTGGATAAGGTGTCAAAGATATAAAAGGGGATATCTATTGGTGCATGCTCTTTATCAATGATGTAGTGTTGGTGATGAAACTAGAGATGATATTGATAATAAATTAGAGTTATGTAGACAAAACTTATAGTTTAAGTGGTTTAGACTTAGTAGGACCAAGACCGATTATATGATGTGCGACTTTAGTGGTGTTGGTTGTGAAAAGGGAAATGTTAGTATACAAGGACAAATAGTAACTAAAAGGGACTCTTTCCGATACTTAGGATCAATGTTACAAAGCAATAACGATATTGACGAAGATGTTTGTCACATGATCAAGGTAGGGTGGATGAAATGACGACAAATCTTTTAGAATCTTATGTGATAGTAAGACCCCACAAAAGTTAGAAGAGAAGTTTTATAGGGTGGTGATCATACCCGCGATGCTATATGGGACGGAACGTTGGCCAACTAAATGACAACATGTCCAACAAATGAGTGCCGTAGGGATGCGCATGTTACGGTGGATGTGCTAGCACACAAGAAGAGACCGAATAAAGAACGAGGCGATTCGTGATAGGGTAGGGGTGGCACCGATTGAATAAGTTAGTCCAACATCGACTAAGGTGGTTTAGACATATCTAGCAGATATCTACAAAAGCACATATTAACAGTGGGATTTTGAGAGATAGAGGAAATATTAGGAGAGGTAGAGAACGACCAAGGCTGACCTAAAAGGAGGCGGTAAACGAGATTTGAGAGATTAAAATATATCCAGAGACCTAAATCATGATAGTACTGCATGGAAACTAGAAATTCATATGACAGAATCTTAATCTTTTTTCTTTTTTTTTCTTGTTACTCTTATATCTCTTCCTCTCTTTTACTCATATAGAAAAATTGTTGGGTTTCATGCTTAGCCTACCCCAACATGCTTGGGATAAAGGCTTGGGTGTTATTGTTGTAGGCATAAGACATACACGCTATAAGCAGGATCGGGCTGGCGTTTCAGACCTTCGGAAACAGTAAAAACAGCACCAGAAAAGTCTATTACATATTCTGCATTTTACCATTCGCAAGGAGTAGTTAAACATAGGAATAAAACTTGCTCAATGAGAACCGTCATACAACGCAAATGCAGAGTTCAGCCAATGTTCAGAACAAATTTCACAAGGGCTGAAACAGTATCTGCAGTAGATGAGCTGACATCGGGCATGAACAGAAGCATAAATCTACCATGACCCTACGGCACCTTGAGCTGGATTTTCAAAGTGAGAGAAGCCCCAGTAAGTCTTCAAGGAGTATGCAGGGTAGATGGTTGCTCCTTCAGTGGTGATCTTGGCAATCTGTCGCATTAAGAATGCATTACAACAGTGAATGAATAGTCCAGTGGCGACACAATGAATATCATCAGGCTAGCGATTTTGTCAAGGTCACAAAGTTTATACCTGGAATTTGTTAATCGATGACCTGTCACGGTACAGCAAGACCAGCAAACACTTCTCAACCAGCTTAACAGCTTCTTCAAAAGTCATATCCTCGCGCCATTCAGCACGAAGGATGGGGATCGCCAGATGATTTCCAAAGCCAGTAGCAATATGATTTTCCTCAAAGTGTGTACCAATCATAGTAACCTAGAAAAATGGCAGCGATGTTGTCATAATATGTAAAAAATGTGACATGAGAGATTGAAAAATTTACAGCAGTGAAAAAGATGTTTGGGACGAATAAAATACCATGCCAAGATACTTCTCTTCACCCTTTGGACCCTTTTTAACACCACCAAGTACAAGTGAGTTCCAGAGGGGATCAAACTTGTTGCGTCTGTTGTACATTACTCTCGTCAAATAACTGTGGATCTCTTTGGGGCCCAAGGAATTGCCATCATCCCACATATGATCAGACAGACTGAAAAGGGAGGGAGTGAAGATAATTAAACCTTGATAGCAATATGAAGAAAACCACGAGTTCCATCATATAATCCCTCCAGACATCTATTCTTGACACTGGGAGCTCTCCCAATGTCAACAGAAAAAGTATGGAGGAAGTAATTCATATCTACTCACAGTGGCAAAACTTACGTTAATTCATCCAAATAGCGTAAAATCTCCTGGAAATCACTGAACTCTCCACTTGCTCCAATAAGGCTATGCTTACCAACAGCCTTAATGCGTTCAACACTCTTATATCGCAAAGTGGATCCATACGAGGCTGCAAGAAAAAGATAACACTAAGTTGCCAGTGGTGATAGGATTATACTCCGTGCAGAAGAGCTGGGGACAAACCTCCAGTGTCACATGCCATGATCACACCATCCTTGTATTTCAAGGCAATGACTGAAGTACCAGTCACATAAGGATACCTGTAAATTTGATACAATGCCAACAGTAAGTCACGTTAACGAGGCTCGTGAATCACCGCCCGGACGCCTAGGCGCCCACCGGGCGCCTGGAAGCCCAGGCGCCCGGCGGTGACGGCGGGGCGAGGGGAGGAGGAGGAGGCGGCAGCGGCAGGGGGCGAGGGGAGGAGGACCCAGCAGCGGCCACGGTGGGGCACGGGGAGGAGGAGGCTGCGGCGAGGCGAGGCGAGGGGAGGAGGAGGCGGCGGCAGCGGGGCGAGGATGGGAAGCGGCGGCGGCAGGGCGTGGAGGAGGGCTGGAGGGGAAGGCGGGGCGGCGGTGGGTTGGGCTGGACTGAGAATAGGCCTGTTATGTGTGAACCGTCCGATCCTCATCCAATGGTCAGATCACACATATAAAAATACCCCACTCTTCACCCTAACCCTATCACTAGGCTTCTCCTCCCCTTCTCCCAACCAGCGGCGGCAGCGGCACGACTCAGCAGCGGCGGCGCGACAGTGCGACTTGGTGGCGGCGCGACCCAGCGACGGCGCAACCCAGCAGCAACGCGACCCGTCGGCGGCGACGCAGGGCTGTGGCGGTGCGACCCGTCGGCGGCGGCGACTCCAGGCGAGTCGACCGGCCATGGCGTCCAGGCTGGAGCGCCTGGACGCCTAGGCGGTGACTAGGCATCGCCTAGGCGACGCCTTAAAAACGCTGACGTTAACTGATAAGCTTAATGAAAGAAAAACACTAGTCTAAAATAGTTGAATGGTAATGAGTGTGAAGGCATTTTGGAAATCACAACTAATGATGTACTGGTAGAAGAGAGAAATTTAGACCAATCATGCCTTGTACTTACTGAACATACACAGGCAAAAAAAAGGGTGCCCCCCCTTTCACAGACACCAACAAATGTCATCAAGCGTCCATAACTTTGATATTGATCTATATTTGTGGGAAGAGTTAAATACTACTCAGCCATATGCTAGTCATCTACCATAGCAAAGATTAAATCCCAAGTATTTAGTAGCTAACCTATAAACTTCGTCCCCAACAACTTTGAACATCTCACCGCCTGAATTTCTGAACAGCATCCCGAATCACTAACCATCACTAAGCCTAATCCGCAACAACCCACATGGCCCCGATCGACAGAACTCTATTTAATTCGAAAATGATTTCACCAAGCAAAGAACTTAATCTACTCGAGAAAAGGGGCAAGATTCTAGACGTACTGTGTATGCTGCCTCTCTCCTCCTTCCCCTCCGGCCATCGCCAGGCTCCCGCTCGCGGCGTCGGATCCGCCCATAGGTTGCTCCCACTGCGAGATCCCCAATAAAGATGAGTAAGAAGGTAATCAGTAGGAAGATGACGAACCGCGGTGAAGAAGCTCACCGCCATGTCTGAAAACTTCGATCTGGAATCCCCGAGCCCTCGCCGCAGTGCCGGTATATAAACACGATTTGTTTTTCTTACTTGCTAGAGGGGGAAGCCGAAGGCGAAGAGCCGAAGAGGATGAAAGGTCTCGAGTGGAAAGAGGGAAACGGAGGCCCATTGCCGCCTCGGTCCAGGAAGGCCCAACAAGCGTGCATGTTTGTTTTCTTTTTTCAAGTTTGTCTATTCCTATTACTAACTGGTGCAATTATACTTGATCCAAACGAAGAAGAATTATAGAAATATCTTCACCATTTCAGTTCATTTCAAATTCTGAACTAGTACGCCTGACTTTTTAAAATGCATCCTAATCTGAGCTATAATACAATGACCTGCGACTGGCTTTGAAAAACCTCAATCTCCAGCCTCATGGACGCCCAGACTTCGTTGCATCGCCTGATCTTCTCATTCATGCGAGCTACAAATGATTTGGCCCATGGTTCTTCACCGCGTTTTGTGCTCATCTCACAAGGGACTGAAAAACTAACAAACACGTTGCAGTTAGTTTACACCTCATTCAGTAATGAAGGTGGAAGCACAAGCATGTTACAGACAAATATTCGATTGCAAAGAAAACTTTAGAATAAAATTTTACCACATAAGTTCCTCTTCAGATTGTTTGGCACCTGACTGACAACTTCTGCGCACATATACTCGATAGATATGCAGAGAGTGCTTGGAGAGATTCTTTATGGCCGCAGCAGCACTTCCATTGCAGAATAAGTATGTTACTGGATAGCCTAAAAGCCAACTGGAGACATAACAAAAACACAAATACACGTCACTGAGAGGGATAAAATCAAATGGCAGACTTTACCAACATAGCATACATAAGAATAGAACCGTCGTTCGTTGTGATGTTACCATAACAACAACAACAACAACAACAACAACAACAACAATCAAGTCTTTATCCCAAGCATGTTGGAGTCGGCTAGAAATGAAACCCAATAATTATATATACAACAACAACAACCAAGTCTTTATCCCAAGCATATTGGGGTCGGCTAGACATGAAACCCAATAATTATATATATATCAATGAAGTAAAAGAGAGGAAGACATATAAGAACAACAAGAAAAAAAAAGAAAAAAAAAACAAGACTAAGATTCTAGCACATGAATTGCTACTTTCCATGTGGTTCTATCATGAGCTAAGTCTCTAGATACATTCCAATCTCTCAAATCTCGTTTTACCGCCTCCTTCCAGGTCAACTTTGATCGTCCTCTACCCCTCCTAATATTTTCTTTACCTTTTAAAATCTCACTATTAACCGGTGCTTCTAAAGGTCTCCGCTGGATATGTCCAAAACACCTTAGAAACTCAATAATTATATATATATATATATATATATATATATTTCAATGAAGTAAAAGAGAGGAAGAGATATAAGAGTAACAAAAAAAGACTAAGATTCTGGCACATTAATTGCTACTTTCCATACGGTCCTATAATGAGCTAAGTCTCTGGATACATTCTAATCTCTCAAATCTTGTTTTACCGTCTCCTTCCAGGTCAATCTTGGTTGGCCTCCACCTCTCCTAATATTTTCTCTACCTCTTAAGATCCCACTGTTAACCGGTGCTTCTAGAGGTCTCCGCTGGATATGTCCAAACCACCTTAGTCGATGTTGGACTAACTTCTATTCAATCGGCGCCACCTCTACCCTATCACGAATCACCTCATTCCTTATTCGGTCTCTTCTGTGTGGCCGCACATCCACTGTAGCATGCGCATCTCTGCGACACTCATTTGTTGGACATGTTGCCGTTTAGTTGGCCAACATTCCGCCCCATATAGTATCGCGGGTCTGATTACCATTCTATAAAACTTACCTTTTAGCTTTTGTGGGACCTTCCTATCACATAGGAATCTAGAGGGTTGTCGCCATTTCATCCACTCTACCTTGATCCTATGGCAAACATTCTCATCAATATCGCCATTGCTTTGTAACATTGATTCTAAGTATCGAAAAGAGTCCCTTCTAGGTACTATTTGTCCTTGTAAACTAACATTTGCTCTTCACAACCAACACACTAAAGTCACACCTCATATACTCGGTTTTGATCCTACCTAAGTCTGAACCCCTTGGACTCTAAGATTTGTCTCCATAACTCTAATTTTTTATCAACAATAAAGAAAAGGCTGCCATGTTTCACAAAGATATTTTACATTTTTTTAGCTTCCTGATTACCAAAACGACTATTTTATGGGGCTAAAAATTCCATGGCCACGATTTTTATGACTCATAGGATGCCAGATGTTACCCATTCAGAGAAGGCAAGGAAACTTGGGTGGTATCAAGGTAGGCACTCAGATCAACCAGTAAGGTTTCCTCGGCATCATGAATGTCCATGCACTCCACACTGGTAGTTCTGTCTGAAAATTCTGACTGTTGCTTTGGTATTCCAGGTCGAACAACAGGTAGATTTACAGATGTGTCAGCAGGGAATTTGGCTGAGAACAGATCTTGTATAGATACAAGCTCCATCACATGGTCATTCACTTCTGTGTTTGAAAGCAGCTGCACCAAAACAACTTTCAGTAACGTGGAACAGGGGACATTTAACATATATCAGTCAGAACATAGAAAAGGAATGATTTGAGAAGGTAAGGACTTTGCAACAGCTTTTCTCTAGGTCCACAAAAGCAAGCTGATGTTGTGACCTTGCACTTGGTGATGCATATTCAGCAAGTCCTTTTACATGAATCAAGTAAAGCATATCTTTGATAATCATCACTTTTAGCGGCTTGAAGATGCTTGATTCCTGAAAGTTAAACATGATATTAGAATGGATGGATTATAGTTACTTGAAAGAATCTCATATGAGATGGAATAGTACTTAAAAAACAGACGTGCTGACTCGAGCTAACTATTCGATGACTAAGAAGAATTTAAGTCTAGCCACTCAATAAGATCCATCGAACCTATCTTTTGAACTTTTGATGATCTACAGGTACAACTTTCCAGTGGGACAATAAGTGTTTTGCTTGTTGGCTCAAGTTGAAATTTCAGCAGTGAGTAGAAACATAGCTTCCGAACATGACTTGCACGGGATCGTTATTTCTATCAATGATTCCTCAGGTGACGATGGCTGGTTCTATATATTACATCTGTGCAGATAATCAAACAAATTGATCCAACTATCACCTGCTGAATGTGATGCAGAAGACTGCAGAGATTTTCTTGCAGTTGAGGCATTGTTCCACCATAGTCTATCAGCACCACAGACCGCAATCCAGTGCAGAGAAATAGTATATCTGAAAAAAAATCGTCATATCATTTTAGTTGGTTCCCTAATGCCAAAACATGATTCAATACCTCAACGCTCACTCTGCAATAGTGTTCAGCAACTTCAGAACTAAAATATTTTTTTGCCATACTGGCCCATACCTCAAAACTATTATGGAAACTAGTCTTCAACTGAAGTACTTAAGTGTATCAAGCAGAGGTCTAACGAATGAACTGGCTTCCACAAATTGGGTAGTCGTGACCATTCATCAGCTAAGAAGAAAATTTTAAACAGAAATCAACAAGACACTGGGGCGCTACCGAATTAAGCATGAAACGGGACATCAGCAGCATACATCAATGAATCCTGAGCATGTGAGACGTGAGGAGCACCAACCGTTGAGGAGGCGGCGCTTGGACAGCGGACGGAGGCGCCACCCGATGCGCACCGCGCACGCCTCCACTATCCGCGGTATCTCCTCGTAGACCCCCGCGTCCGCCGCTGCCGACGACATCGCCCTCGCCGTTGCGCAGAGGCAACTCGAGAAGTGAACAAGCTCACGGAGCCGTTCCCTCCGTCCGATCTGAATCCAACGGCTGCGATGGACCGGGGAGACGGTCCTTGCTCAGCTCTAAAGGGGCCGTCCGGCTCCGATCGAACGGTCAAAGTGTCAGACGCATAGCACGGACCAGCTGCTGCTGCTGCTGCAATGGAGTTATCCGTTCCCATTGGTAGCTATCACGCCATGGCTGCGGCGATGGGCCTCCTTAGCCCCAAGGTGAGCGCCTCCCTCCATAGCATGCCGTGCCTGGAGTGCCGCTTTCTTTGTACGCTTGAAAGGTTAATCTTGTCAGAATCCTGCGCGGTTGTGTAGGACTTTCTAGGGAATTCTGAAAGAATTGTCCAGAAATTCAGATCAGGTTCATCTGTTGGGCTATCTCGGTCAGGACATAAATTTTGGTCTGGATTCTTTGCTTCTTTTACTTCCTCACGCGGTAATGTTAAAGAAATTTGGGTGGGCGTCGCTGCATCAGTGTGTGTACAATTTAATTAACAATCATTTGGTGCTTTTCCAAGCTTTGTCAGCGATTCAGTCCAAAATGGTTGTACACTTTACTTGGAACTAATAAAGTTGAACAAGTTATCATGTCTGCAAAGTGCAAAGTTTGGCAATTTTAGTGTGTATGGCAATTGGCTTCAAAATATTGCCCAATATTTTCATCTCTCAGTGTTGTACTTTCTGCTTAAGTTAAAATTCGGCAAATTAAAATCCAAACTTGTGGTTATTTTCATGCAGATGACATGTTATACATGCGTTGTTGAGCTCCCATCTCAACATCGGTTTGCTCACAGACTACCGTCTCTGTCTTGTTCGATGATGTTCAAAAAACAATCTTCACAACAGTAGGTTTATTTTGTTGGCTTATCATTCTTAATATGAACATGTACAGTTATTTTTTGAAAGTGGAGTTGATTATCTTAGATCGTGTCAGTAACTACCATCCTACCACTATTTCTCTTAAAAGTTGCATTATCTAAGACTCTATTCCCTCCGTTCTCAAATTGTTATTGTTATGGTAATAATTTTAGTTCAATTTTGAACTAGATTTGTTTGTCCTAACAGCATCAATTTGGGGACGGAGGGAGTAAGTGATATCTGACACATAATACTAGAGTTACTTTGCAAATTGCAATTGCTTATAGGATTTCAAATTGCAGTTGCTTACAGGACTTCTCTTACAGAACCAAAAGAAAAGTTTGCAGGTCGCTTCAGACAGTTTCTCCACTACAGTGTACATTACAGCCTTTTCATCTTATGAAGTTACGATTCCTCATATCTATGTACCAAAATCATTGATATTCACTCTTTTCAATTGGAACTACAGGCACAGAAGTTCCCATGCAGCCATCTGTATCTTTCGAAGACTTCTGTGTTTCAGTGTCTACTGAAGAAGAGAGAGTGATAAATGTTAGTTAGCATTTTACTGTCAGTAATATGTGGAAGTGGCAATGAAGCATCAAAACTGTTTTTACCAATCTCTTCGTGATTTCGTATCTTTCTATAATGCTTCTTACAAATGCAGATACAAGTACATGTAGATGGAACAATGACAGATTCTACATTTGAGAAAATATTCAAAAAGAATGTTGCTGCAGCACAACCACTTCCAGGCTTTCGACAAATGAAAGGAGGTCTGCTATTGTAATTTTTACAAAGCCTTATTCTCGTGCTTTTCAGCTGGAAAATTTATGATGTCATTGCTTGTAACTGTGCTTATATGATTTTGTTCATGCGTCTTCTAAACTCTGAATTCGCCTTGTGAATACCTTTAGCTCATGAGCTCAGCATTTTTGTATCTTCATTTCCTAGTAGTCGTTTTTTCTTTTTTTTTTTCAAAGATAGCATGCTGATATCTTTATATTCTTGTCATTCTTGATATAGTCAAATGTTTTGATGATCATTGATGAACTATTATGGTTAATCTACATATGAACTGCTCATAATGATTTCAAGTGCACTTAACATGTTGCTTTGTTTCAAGTTCTTTTGTATCTCTTAGTTTCCGGAGTAATGAATTATCTAACAGCTTAGACTTGGTTCCTTTGTTTACATGATCCTACTAATATCCTTGAATTTTTCCTTACTCGTTTCCTTTGTTTACGTTTGGCATTCCATGTGTGCTATACTTCAATCGCTCAGGGAAAACACCAGAAGTAAGCTCTTATTCCTGATGCTATACAAAGCACTTTTTACTTTCCGAAGTAATGCTTTCATGCCAAATTTTCTTGGACTCATGTGAATACAGGCTGATAGTATTCTGACTTGTTTCATTTTTTTGTGATGCTGAAGATACCAAAAGAAGTTGCTCTACACTTAATTGGTCCATCAAAAGTGAAGAGAGAAACCATCAAGAAAATTATTAGTTGCACGGTTGCTGAGTATGTTCAAAAGGTAACTTTTATTCTGTAACTTGCTGAATGTAAATCTGACATTGTTGGCAATGCTTCATTGCCTACTGTATATACCGCCAGTATGATGCGAAGCGTATGTTTCATTTTTTGGAGCTTAATTAAACTTGTAATATGCATGATCATTTCTATTCTATTTTTGGTGACAAAGTAACAAGACATACAGCATCTTTATTATTGAAGTAGATGTTTATAGACATCTTGCAGACATTATTTTTGTACAGTAATGTAATCGTTCTATTGTTTATTCTTTTTTATATTCTCGAGTTCTCCTAATTACTCACTGGAGCAAGCAGCCATAGATCGGATGGGTCCTTGGGACAAGTTATATCTGTCTCAGGTGTTTCTTTGTTTAAGCATGAAGCTACGGCCTTTGGAAATAATGTAGCTTTTTTCGTTACTATTTTACAGGAAGGCCTAAACGCATCTAGAAATCTGGAAGTTCAGCAGAGCTACGAGGAGCTTGAAGCAGCATTTGAACCCGGAAAAGATTTTCGCTTTGATGCAGTTATTCATTTACAGTGATTGAGCTGATTTAGCGAGGGTAGTAGTAGTAGTAGTACCACTAGAATGACATCTGCAAGATCTCACGGAGACACTGTAAACTGATTTTGGTAGCTGCTGATTCTTCTACTGCTAAATCCCATTAACTTTTTTTATAGATGATCCTAACGTTTGATGCAAGTTGCAATGTGGCATCTTCTGAGTGAGGTCATCTATCCTTAAAGGCATGTCTGATATATCTTAGATTAGCAATAAGAAATCATAGAATCAGAGTAATCAGCAATGGGCAAGGTATCATGTTAGTGACTGTTTAGGGGCATGATATATCAAAGTTTCATATACAATGGGTTTCGGCGACGCTGGCCCCGCTGCAGGCCTGACACGCTCCGTGCTCGGCGCCGCGTTGACGGGCATCAGCAGCTTCAGCGGCTGGGCCTCTCGGCTCGTAACGCGGTGTTCCGAGCGGCTGCGCGCGTCGCTCGTGTTCTGGACCTCGGAGGCGATGGCGGCGGAGAGGAGGGCCCCGGGATATTGCCCCGGTTGGTAGACACGTCGTAGTTGACTACCTGTAGGTGTACAATACTGCACCAAAAGGAAGCAGTTACATTTCCAAGAGAAAAAAAATCAAAATGAGCTCACGCTTCTTGTTAGAAGCAATATTTGAATGCACATCCCGGCGATGTGCTACCAGACCAAACACAAGATTTAGCTGTAAGTCTCAAGAAGCCCAACCATTTTTTACCCCTTGAGCTGACAAGCTCCATCCGGTACTAGATGAAACATCTGTGACCATCCAACTGCATGAACTGAAGCTGAGGGGAGCTGAACCTAGAGCCTCTATAGATAACCGAGTAAACAGCAACACCCCCCAAACAAGCACCTTCTTCAGTCCTAACCACCAAGCTTCCAGAACATCCAGTAGCTCAACTGCCGGTGCTTCCTGACTTCCCATCACCCCACAGGACCTGCGTGCCCATCGGTCCCTTCACCTCGAACGCCTGCTGGAGCTGCTGTGCCTGCAGCGGGTGCAGTGGCTGCTGCTGATGCCGAGGGTGAAATGGCTGCTGAGGCTGTGAGTGGAGCTGGAGCTGTTGCATCTCGTGAGTGGCCAGCGTAGATTGCATTGCTTGGTTGTTGTGGAACATCTGCTGATTGCCATCGCCAAACGATCGTGGCATGGGGTCAAAGTTCATCATCGTCCCTCCACCACCATTCTCCACCTGTCCTGTTGCGACCTTCAGCCGCTGTATCATAGCAACGAAATGAACACAATAACCATTATTTATTCGAAGCAACGAAATGAACACAAAAACCATATATATAATCAAGTGCACAGAACGCATTTGATCTGTTGGTAGCCTATGATCTGTTGGTAGCTAACACCCTCTTTATCAAGAGGCAATCTCACCTAGTGATCTTTAGTAGTGCCCAACACTCTAGCTAAATTAATTTTGTCCTCACTAGGAGAAGGGATAGACGGGAGTGTCTAGATTGTAAGGTGATCCCCGGGGAGTGTGTTGTGACTTTCGCTTTTACACATGTTCTTTGCGGAACAAAGGTGTAAAAATCACAAGAACAAAGTGGTGAAAGTTGAAAGGAGAATCACAAGAATACTTTAAAAACAGGGTGATCACAGAAGGACCCTGGACAGAAAATGGAGATGTAGATAGTACGTGGGTGAAGATGACAACTCGCATTAGGAAGGTAGCTAGTGAAGTGTTCGGTGTGACAAAAAGAAAGAAACTTGTAGATAAAGACACTTGGTGGTGGAATGAAAATGTACAAAAGGTCATTAAGGAGGAGTGTTACAAGAGTTGGCATCATGATAGAAGCGCAAGCAACATGCTAAAGTATAAAGAGGCCAAGAAAAATGCAAGGCGGGCTGTGAGTAAAGCAAGAGGACAGACCTATGATGAGTTATATGAGAGACTAGAGACAAAAGAAGGTGAAAAGGACATATACAAGATAGCAAAAATTCACGAGAGAAATATGAGGATTTTCAATCAAGTTAAATGCATCAAAGATGACACTGACCGCATTCTAGTGAAGGATGAAGAAATTAAGAATAGATGACGGGATTACTTTAATGGGCTATTCAATGATGGGAATGAGAGCACTATGGTTAAGTTGGATGACTCGGTTCGTGTGGAGGACACAAGAGTTTGAGGTTAAGGAGGCCTTAAAAAGGATGAAAGGAGGAAAGGCCCTCGGCCCTGATGATGTCCCTATTGAGGTGTCGAGATGCCTTAGGGACGTGGCAATAGTATGGCTCACAAAGTTATTCAACCATATTTTCCAGTCAAACAAGATGACTGAAGAATGGATGAAAAGTATATTAGTACCTATCTTTAAAAATAAAGAAGATATTCAAAGTTGTACTAATTATCGATGGACTAAGCTTATGAGTCATACTATGAAGTTTTGGGGAGAGTGATTGAACACCGCCTGAGGAAAGTGACAAATATCACTAAAAACCAATTTGGTTTTATGCCTGGGAGGTCTACTATGGAGGCGATATTTTTGCTTCGTCGGCTTATGGAGAGATATAGAGAGCAGAAGAAGGACCTACATATGGTGTTCATTGACTTGGAGAAGTCGTACGACAAGATACCAAGGTCAGTCATGTGGTGGGCACTAGAGAAATATAAAGTGCCAACAAAGTACATTACTCTTATTAAGGATATGTACAATAATGTTAAAACAAGTGTGCGCGTAACTGATAGTGAGATTGATGCTTTTCCTATCACGATAGGACTACATAAAGGATCATCTTTGAGCCCATACATCTTTTCCTTGGTTATGGATGAGGTGTCGAAGGATATAAAAGGGGATATCCCTTGTTGCATGCTCTTTGCCGATGATGTAGTACTGGTAGATGGAACTAGAGATGGTGTTGATAAGAAATTAGAGTTATGGAGACAAACCTTAGAGTCCAAGGGGTTTAGACTTAGTAGGACCAAGACCGAGTATATGAGGTGTGACTTTAGTGGTGTTGATCGTGAAGAGGGAAATATTAATCTACAAGGACAAATAGTACCTAGAAGGGATTCTTTATGATATTTAGGATCAATGTTACAAAGCAATGACGATATTGATGAGGATGTTTGCCACAGGATCAAGGTAGGGTGGATGAAATGACGACAAGCCTCTGGAATCCTATGTGATAGGAAGGTCCCACAAAAGCTAAAAGGGAAGTTCTATAGGACGGTGATCAGACCCGCGATGCTATATGGAGCGAAATGTTGGCCAACTAAACGAAAACATGTCCAACAAATGAGCGTCGCAGAGATGCGCATGCTACGGTGGATGTGCGGGCACAAGAGAAGAGAGTGAATAAGTAATGAGGCGATTCGTGATAGGGTAGGGGTGTCAATTAGATTAGGAAAAGTATCTCAATTAATCAGACTGTCAATGGGTTACATATATAGGGGGATACAGCTTAAGGGTTAAGCAACCCTAATTACCAAAAGACTAAAATACCCCTACCCCTCCCCCTATACATGCAGTCTAACACCCCCCCGCAGTCCCAACATCTAGCCACGGCAGATGTTGAGACTGGACCGGAACTCGGTGAACACCGTCGAAGGAAGTCCCTTGGTGAAGATGTCGGCGAACTGCGACGACGTCGGTACGTGCAGGACTCGCACCTCCCCGAGAGCCACCCGCTCACGAACAAAGTGAAGATCGATCTCTACGTGCTTCGTGCGCTGATGCTGCACCGGGTTGGTAGAGAGGTAGACGGCGCTGACGTTGTCGCAGTAGACCAACGTACTCCGGGCGAGGGGAGAGTAGAGCTCCTGAAGCAGCTGCTGAAGCCAGGAAGACTCGGCCACGCCGTTGGCCACGGCGCGGTATTCCGCCTCAGCACTCGAGCGGGACACCACGTGCTGCCGCTTCGAGGACCAGGAGACGAGGTTGCCGCCCAGGAAGACGGCGTAGCCGGAGGTGGACCGACGAGTATCCGGGCAGCCCGCCCAGTCAGCGTCGGTGTAGACGACCAACTCGGAGGCAGAGTCGCGCCGCAGAAGAAGACCGTAGTCGTGAGTGCCACGCAGGTACCGAAGGATCCGCTTCACCGCCGTGAGATGAGGCTCCCGCGGATCATGCATGTGGAGACACACCTGCTGAACCGCATAGGAGATGTCCGGCCTGGTGAAGGTGAGATACTGCAGTGCACCAGCAAGACTCCTGTAAGTGGTGGGGTCGGCTACCGGAGCACCATCGGTCGAAGACACCTTTGCCTGGGTGTCCACGGGAGTGGAGCATGGCTTGCAATCAGCCATGCCCGCTCGTTCGAGGATATCCAGGCAGTACTGCCGCTGGTGGAGGAAAAGAGCACCCGGGCGGTGCTCAACCGCAACGCCCAGGAAGTGGTGAAGCTGGCCAAGATCCTTCATCGCAAACTCGCGCTGCAGGGCGGAGATCGTGCGCTGAAGGAGAGCCGAGCTGGACGCCGTGAGGACAATATCGTCCACGTACAGGAGGAGGTAGACGGTGTCACCCTCACGCCTGTAGATGAAGAGCGAAGTGTCCGACTTGGCCTCGACAAACCCGAGCGAGACCAGGAAGGAGGCGAACCGGCTGTACCAGGCCCGAGGTGCCTGCTTCAGCCCGTACAGGGACTTGTTCAGCCGGCAGACCATGTCTGGACAAGCTGAATCAACAAACCCTGTCGGCTGACTACAGTACACCGTCTCCGTCAGCGTCCCGTGGAGAAAGGCATTCTTGACGTCCAGCTGGTGGACAGGCCAAGAACGCGACAGAGCCAGCGATAGAACGGTACGAACTGTCGCCGGCTTCACCACCGGGCTGAAGGTCTCATCGTAGTCGACGCCGGGACGCTGCGTGAAACCGCGAAGCACCCACCGTGCCTTGTACCTCTCTAGAGACCCATCCGCCCTCCGCTTATGCGTGAACACCCACTTGCCCGTGACAACATTGCCACGAGCAGGACGGGGAACCAGCTCCCAGGTCCTGTTGGCAAGTAGGGCTGCATACTCTTCTTCCATAGCCCGACGCCAATGAGGATCGGCGAGGGCGCTACGGACAGAAGAGGGGATAGGCGAGATGGGTGACGAGGACGAGGCAGGCTCCGGAGTGGTCGAGGACGAGAGAACAACCCCGGAGAAGCGCTCCACAGGTCGAAGGACGCCGGCAGCCCGTCGAGTCACCATCGGGTGAACGTGACGAGGGTCCCGGTGAAGCAACGGAGGGTGGTACACCTGGTCAGCAGGGCGCGAAGAGGACGGTCCACCAACCCGCGCTCGTCGATGATAGACGAGAACGGGATCGGCGTACCGCGGTCCGGGGGCCGTAGGTGGTACGGCTGACGACGGCGAAGACACCGTCGGGGGCGTCGGAGACACGTGAGGCGTGACGGAGGACGTCGGAGACGCTGGGGCCGCGCGTGGCGCAGCAGACGTCGTCGGAGACGCAGGAGCCGCGCGTGGCGCAGCGGACGTCGTCGGAGACACTAGGGCCGCGCGTGGCGCAGCGGACGTCGTCGGAGACGCTGGGGCCGCGCGTGGCGCAGCGGACGTCGTCGGAGACGTAGAGACCGCACGTGGCACAGCGGACGTCGTCGAAGACGCTGGAGCCGCGTGTGGCGCAGCGGACGTCGTCGGGACCGTCGGAGGGACGGCCAGTGGCGGCAAGGCCGCCGGAGCCGCGGGAGGCACGACAGGAGGCGTCTGAGACACCGTGGTCGTGTCTGGCACAGCTAGAGGAAGACCTGCAGAGGGTAAAAAACACGGTCGCTGGACAGGAGCGGCCATAGGATCAGTGGAAAAGAGAGAATCCAACTCGGAGACCGAATCAGGAGAAGACCCAGCGAAAGGGAAGGACGACTCGTCGAATACGACGTGTCGGGAGACTAAGATACGACGAGTAGTGAGGTCTAAACACCGGTACCCCTTATGATCGGGGGAGTACCCAAGAAAAACACATCGGGTCGAACGAGGTGAGAGCTTATGAGGGACGGTAGCAGAAAGATTAGGGTAGCACGCACACCCGAAGACTCGAAGGTGCTCATAAAGAGGGGTGGTACCAAAAAGGGCGAAGTGAGGGGTGGGAGCATTAATCGCCTTTGTAGGAAGGCGATTAATGAGGAAGGTAGCAGTGTGAAGGGCCTCTGCCCAGTAACAAGCAGGAATAGAAGCCTGGAACATCAGGGAGCGCATAACATCGTTGGTGGTACGAATCATACGCTCGGCCTTGCCATTCTGGGGAGAAGTGTAAGGGCAAGACATACGCAACTGGACCCCACGGGAAAGCAAGAAGTGACGAAACGCGGAGTTATCAAACTCGCGTCCGTTGTCGCACTGGACAGCCCTGATGGTACACCCAAACTGTGTGGAAACCCAAGCGAAGAAGTGAGAGAGAGTAGCAAACGTATCGGACTTCTGTCGCAATGGAAAGGTCCACGAATAATGGGAAAAATCATCAACAATCACCAGATAATATTTGTAGCCAGAAACACTGAGAACAGGTGAGGTCCACAGATCACAATGAATCAGGTCAAAAAGGTGCTCCACATGGGTTACAGAATGTGGAAAAGGAAGCCGAACATGGCGACCCAACTGACAAGCATGGCATAAAGACTCATGAGAATCCCTAGTACACGAGATCACTGAACTACGAAACAGCTTCGACATAACTTCAGCACCGGGGTGACCAAGTCGTCGATGCCAAGTAGTCGACGGAGCTGTTGTAGTCAGGCAAAAAGGCGAGGGCGAAGCGGAAGCAGGAAGTCTCATCGTGTACAGGGGCCCTGAGCTCTCACATCGGAGAAGAAGACGCCGGGTAGTAAGATCCTTCACAGACAAACCAAGAGGATCAAACTCGATAGAAACATGGTTGTCAGTGGTAAATCGACGAACAGAAAGAAGATGCTGGATGATATCCGGAGCAACAAGAACATCACGAAGATGGAAAGACCCCGACGAACCCGAATCACCTACTGAGGTGACCGGAAGGACAGACCCATTCCCAACAACGATAGAAGAAGGAAAAGAAGGGTGGGAAGGGTGGGTAGAAGAGAGTATACCAGCGTCGGGGGTGGTGTGGTACGAAGCTCCAGAGTCCACAACCCACTCGGGGCTAGGTGGTGTGAGACTCATCGTACTGAAAGAAGACGCAAGTGACTGGCGATCCCAGCCCTGAGCAGGGTCAGAGTGTGGTGCCGACGACTCGGGCCGACCAACTGGGTTTCCCGAAGCCCAGTTGGCTAGAGAAGAGGGCCCAGCAGAGTAGCCTGGTCCACCAGGAGGCAGGGTCCACTGTCCACCAGCAGCGTAGACCGGCCCGCCGAAAGTCGGAGTAGTCACGTAAGCCGGCTGAGGACGTGGTGGGCGAAGTGCCGGGAGACCCGGGGACGGTCCAGGCCACATCGAGATCTGGCCTGTCCACGGGTTGTAGGGTGTGGGCCAGGTCACACCACCCTGACCCCGACCACCGCTACTGCCACCAGTAGTACCAGCACCAGTGCTGGTCGTACCACCTCCACCAGTCCCTCCACCACGGCCACCACGTCGGCCACGACGACGGTTCCCACCACCACCGGAGGTAGCAGGGACTCCTGGTGTGGTAGGTGGACGAGGAGGCTGGCCCCCAGAACCAGGAGGTGGAGGAGGGCGTGAAGACGACCCTGAGCCGTAGAAAGCCGCGGCAGGGGAAGAAGCAGTAGATCTGCCCTGGGTGATCTCCTCAAGCTCGAGATCCGACCAGACCTTCTCGAAGGTCGGGAAGGGCCTCTCGCGGAGAATCCACGAGCGAACGTGGGTGTAGCGTTCATTCAGGCCCTGAAGAACCTGAAGAACGAGAGTACTGTCCGGGATGGGATCTCCAAGGTCACGAAGGGCGTCAGCCATACCCTTCATCTGTCGACAATATGCAGTAATGGAGAGATCACCCTGGACAGTGGAACCAAAGCGGGCCCGGATATGGAGAGCTCGGGTCGCTTGGTTCCCCTGGAAGCGAAGCTCGAGTACCTGCCAGGCCTGACGAGCCGTACCGCCACCCTTCTGGGCGACGATATCCTGAAGCTCCTCAGAAAGTGTGCCGAGGATCCATGCAAGGACAAGACTGTCCATGCAGATCCACGAGTCGTCCAGTGGGCAGTCATCTCGCAGCACATGGTCTTCCAGTCGAAAGCGTCGCAGCGTCAAGAGAAGCAAGCTGCGCCAACGAGCGAAGGATGTAGAGTCTGAGCTGAGAACAACCGGGACAAGAGTCCGGATGTTCTGTATGCCAGCCGCCTGGGCATGTAGAGCAGCGACGAGAGACGCCGAGTAGGTAGTATAGGCAGCATAATCTCCTGGAGTATCCTGTGTGTCGCTCCACTGTGCGGGCGGAGACTCCTCAAGCTGACGTGTGAGAGAGGCCGCAGCAGCACGTTCCTGCTCCAAGGCGAGGACGAGCACGCGCTCCCGCTCACGGGAGATGGCCAAGGCAGTAGCGACGTCGTGCGAAGAGGACTGTCCCCCGGATCCAGCAGGAACAGTATGCCCAGCGGCGCTCACAGCAGGACCAGCAGCGAAACCCGGCGGCCAGGCAGCACTGGGAAGGCCGAGGGACCCACCTGCTGCCGGGCCGGACGCACCAGAAACAGGCCCCAGGAGTCCAGCGGCAGTGTGCCCGGGGGAGAAGACACGAAGAGCAGCTGCAGGGCTGGGAGCCCCTGATCTGGTGGCGGCAGCCCCAGGGGAGGTGGCGGGACGACCAGCAGCACCAGGCCCAGTGGCGGCAGCCCCAGGGAAGAGGGCGGCCTGGTCGGCGGGGTCAGGGGCCCTGACCCCAGCAGCGGCCGCAATCTGACAGAGAGGAGGAGGCAGCGGGGCAGGCGTACCCGCGGCGGCCGCGCCAGAGATCGCGGTGGAGGCGCCAGAGGTCGCGGCGGAGGCGGCGCCGGTAGCTGAGGCGGCGGCGGCGCCCGTGGCCGCGGTGGCGGAGGAGGTCGTAGATGCCATCGGGAGAGAGGACTCGCGCCGCAGCGCGAGGGGAGGGGGCGCGGCGGGCGCGAGGGGGAGCTCGCGGCGACGCGAGGGAGGGGCGCGCGGCGGCCGCGAGGGAGGGCGCGCGGCGGCCGCGGGGTGGAGCGCGCGGCGGCGCAAGAAGAGGAGAGGCGCTCGCGCGGCGCGGCGGGTGAGGAGAGAGAGAAAAAAAAAATCTGATACCAAATTAGATTAGGAAAAGTATCTCAATTAATCAGACTGTCAATGGGTTACATATATAGGGGGATACAGCTTAAGGGTTAAGCAACCCTAATTACCAAATGACTAAAATACCCCTACCCCCCCTATACATGCAGTCTAACAGTGTCGTCGATTGAAGAGAAGTTCCAACATCGACTAAGGTGGTTTGGACATATCCAGCGGAGACCTCCAGAAACACCGGTTAACAGTGGGATTTTAAGAGGTAGAGAAAATATTAGGAGGGGTAGAGGACGGCCAAGGTTGACCTAGAAGGAGGCGGTAAAATGAGATTTGAGATATTGGAATCTTGGTGAAATGAGTTGAATAAAAGTTCACACATATACATAATCAAATGAGAATAGTGAAAAAACTATATTAATTGGTAGCTCCAGAAATGTTGTTATGCTGGAATACTTTCGTGAACAGCACATTTGTAGTCATTCATACAGGATGATATGACAAACACATCACTTAGTGGCATAAGAAGGTATAGACCATATCTGCTTTAATATTCTCCCCAAAAAAACTCGACCAGTAGGGGAAAGACCACCTCCATGGCTTCGGCCTTCATTTAAGAAGATTAGAAGAAATTCTTCCTGTCTTGGTTGAGAAAAGGTCCTGAAGGCCGGCTTCCTTGATTGATGTCATTCATGTATGCTGTGATCAAAATACTGTATCTGGCACCCAAATGCTTTTCATGCATATAACAGCGAAATACATAGTACATCTTAATTGCACTCATGTGGATTACAGCTTAAGGTATTAAAAAATGTGTTTATGCAAGCAGAACATGGGACATGTGTTCCTGCAGGTGTGGTAGTAGAGAGAAGCCATCCTACTTTGTATGCAAGTATATAACATATCCAATACTATTTTGAAATGCGGCTCAGCTGCTGAAAAGCCAGTGTAACCATCAAACTGGGGCTGAGCAGCTCAATGACATATTCAATTTTTCATACAAGGTATTTGTCTATCAGTTCCTAAACCTTAATGGTCTCATGATGAACCCCAAGTGCTGGTTTAACACATTATGCCACGCAGATTGTTCGAACATCAAACCAGAAAAAAATGTATAAGGGACCTCCATATATATGGTGCCTACCTGCAGCAATTGCAGCTGGGCTGATAATGCTGTTGCTTCTGTTTGCAGGGTCTGCACCTTGCGCTCAAGTTCAGCAATATAGTGCATCTTCCTTTCCTTTGATCTTGCAGCAGATTGTCTGTTAGCCCAAATCCTGTCAAATGATCGATCTCATCAATAGAAACACTATCTTCAAGAGCGATGTATCCTAAAAAAGGCAATTGAATGATTCTGGAACTGAGGGCACAAATCTCACCCACTCTTGGAGTATTTGACCACATAAGAGTCCCACCCTCTCCATAACATGTGTTTCTTCTACTGTGATCCACTCTATGAAGCAACCCTCAAAGAACTATATCATTTCAATTGCACAGTATTTTTTCCTGACCTGAAATCTCCCAGATGAAATGAAATAAATGTATATATATATAATACAGTCATTCAAACGAAACCTAGTCAACCAGTTGACTTCCATGAACAAAGCCTAATAACAGAATTACAAGAACAGGGATAAAGCTCTCTGAGCACTGACCCAACACTACATGTAGAAAGCAACCATATGATACAACCCTCAATAGTCAATACTAATTGTCCTTGCATCTAAGCAATTCAGATTCTTAGCACATGTTTGCTATGTAAATGTTCCCCCTCTCACCTGCCATCTATCTTTCTTCGCACAAAACCTACTACATGAAACAAAACATAGAGCTGAGTACACCATTACTGTTCATTCATACTACAACACGCAGTAAACATTCATAAGCCAAGAATCTCCTGATGGAAAATTTACAGATGAAACGATCTGATACGCAGTGATCAACAAATAATGCAGCAATTCAAGGAAATAGAACTGGCCAATCCTGTTTCAAAGATAAACCTAAACAACTAAACCAATTAATAACATGTATAAAGTTTATATAACAGAAGAAATTCCACTAGAACTACTGTGAGAAGCAGACCTTTTCGCCCTCTTTGGGTCGACAAAAGCAACCTCTGCCAGCTTCGCCGCAAACACTGCCTTCTTGGCCTGCGCGGGCGACATCCCCTCCATTCCCGGCGCCCCTATCAGCTCCTCCGCCTTGATCGACATGGACTCGTCCATGGACTAGCTGTGCTGATGCCTTGGCCTAGGTGCCCGGCCCGGCCCAGCCCCCTCACCACCACAACGCCCCGCAAGACGAGTTCAGCTTGTCCACATCAAGGAACATGGAGAAGAGCTCCTCGTCGTTCTCGTCCGACAGCGAAGGCCCGTCGCCGCCACCGCTGGGAGCAGAGAGGTCGAGGTCATCGGGGAGGTTTATGATCTCGGAGTGCGCGCGCGGGTGGCCTGTGTTTCGGGTAGGAAAGTCAGGCATGCGGCTGATATCGTACTCCAGCGGCGGGGTCGACGACTTGGGCGGCGCTTCCGCGGCGCGGAAAGACTGCGGCGGCATGCCGTCGCCGGAGCCGCCGTCTCCTTGCATCGGAGCCTTGTCCTTGTTCATCTTCTTGCTCCAACAAGCGTAAAGCTCCTCAAAGGCGCTGCCTTCGCGCCGTAGAAAGCATCAAGGAACAGGCTTTAGCCGAGATTCGGGTCAACACTGTACTGCAAAAGAATTCGAGGATCGAAATGCTGAGCTAGAAAATTCGAGAGCAAGAACAGAAATGGGAGTGGGGTTTGGGGGAAATTGTGGAAGAGGAAGATCTAGCACAAGGTGATTTGCAAGAAGGCGGAACTGAGCAAAAGCAAAAGGGAGAGGCAATGAACGGATTTGTGAAGGACGAATGGTTTTGGCGTGCTGTTCACGGTTCACCTGTGGCTCTTTGTCCTGTTCTGTTTATTCATTTGTTACTTTTTCTCTACGCAGTGAGCACAAAGCGAACTATTCTTTAGCCTATTTTTGTTTGAGTTATTAGTAGATAGATTGAACTCGACTACTAGAATATAAACAGTGTAATCTATATAATAAAATTAACTCACATGATCTTTATTCTGTGATTACTGCTCTCTCCGTTTCAAATTGAACTAGCCGGTGTCAAATGATTCGAAACAGAGAGAGTATATTTTTTCAAACTCTCCATCTAACAATGCAAATTCAAAAATTAAATGTGAATATATTGCCACTGAAAGGGTTTAAGTGCAAAGATATAATGATAGTAGAATGAAAATCATTTGCCTTGAAGAAGCTTTTTTACTGCATCGAAAAGTTTTATTTACCTAGGGATCCCTGTTTTGTTCTATTTATCCATTTGGCCTTTTTTGTACGAGGAAGATACATGGAAGCAAATAACATGAAGAGATATTTACATCCGGTTTTGACCATTTATTTTTTGTAAACAAGGATATGTAAATATAATATGATTATTTCCATTTTGTTGTTCTACAAAACAAATGTTTACATTTGAGTTTGACTTTATCACATCCACGTGCCTCAAGGGAACTTAAGTGGGCAAGTAAGACTGCAAGAGTTCTGTCAATTGGCAATGAAGTGACGAACCTAAAAAATAAGTAATATGTTGTTGGATTGTTGTGGGAATAGAATTTATGAATAGAATCAAAGAGGAGTGCGTATGGATAACTGTACGTAGATAATTACAGCAGTAACACGAGGCACGAGTTACCCACATCTAGGACCTCTATAACGAGGTAATACTCTATCCATATTTGATTGATTATTCAAGATATCAAGATTACAAGGATGTATGGGGCTACCTATTGACTACTTGGCGAGATGTCGGGTGGATGATATTTTTGTTCTATGATGTCGAGATTGTTGGAGGTGAAAAATGGTAGTGAGTTTTACAGCTTGCAGGAGAAAAAAACGAGGTGAAATGTTTTTTTATCTTGAGAATTCAAGGTGTAGAAGGATTCGTCAAGAAAATTGTCCAAGACTAAGGAAAAGACGTGCGGGCAGCCTGTGTTACCTCGAAAACTCAACATACAAGCGTCGCGGTGGGAACTCGACCCGAGAAGACACAATCACATTGCGGCTGCGAGATAAACCAGCTAAAATGCAAAATAAAAGGTCGAAGGGACATAGGTGATATCGATAGAGTTCAAAACTTTGTAGAAATTAAAAGTTATCATGTTAAGTGTTCTAAAAGATCTAGCACGACATTTGTCTGTGCATTTAGATACGATTGAATCCTAGAGATTCGATAAGCTTAGTTTGAACTTAGAGAATCAAAACATTTTGGATGTAACCATGTTCTACATAAAGACAGCCATCTGCTGAGACATAAAACCAAGCTCAGATCAATACAATCAACGTTTCATACATCTTTTTTGTTCTTCTTTCTTTTTCATAGATCATAGCTTTAGGGATGAAAACGGTTGAAAAAACATCCATATTGGTTTCATTTTCATATTTTTTATCGGTACCAAAACGAAAACGTAAAAACCACGGTCGGGGTGTGAAATCAGTATGTCGGTTATTCAAAAACGAACAAGTCGGAATGAAACTGTATCGAAACAAGAATTCAATTCGAGATAACGATAAAAACAAACTATTTACACTTAATATAAACCATATATAGTTATACATGATATTTTCATACGCAGTCATACATCATACATAATTATACACCGTACTTAGCCACAACATACATAATATTCATATTACATCATACTTAGCCATCAAAATATAGAATGGATAGCGTCCATAATATCATCATCCGACAAAATACATTTAAAAAAGTAGCATCCACTTTGCACATTTTTCTTCATCTACATAGATAATCAAAAAAATATTAGTTAAGAAAAATTAAGTTCATAATTCAAACAAGTATTCTATTTATGAGCAACAAACAAGTATATGGGCAGCAAACATATAACCTGCCAAAATGGGACTTTAAAACTTGCTTGTGGGTTGCTTTGGGCTGCATACCGAATTGATAAAAAACGGGATGAAAACGGGATATCCTGTATTAAAAATGGGAACCACAAAAACGATCGGAAAAACTACTCAACCGTTTTCGATACCGATCCCGATTGTCTCCGACCCGTTTTCGTACCGAATCCGAATAATTCCCGAAAAATTCAAAAATGAACGTGTGTAAATCGGTATACAATACGGGACGAGACGGGATTTCCCCGTCCCGTTTTCATCCCTGCATAACTTAGATTGTAACTCTATTTTGTGCTTTGTCGAGGAAAGCATTCGGCCCTCTCCATGTAAGTGAGACGTATCTTATTCTTGATCAACATGAACCTCATTCTATCTCGATTTCGGCGAGCTAATGCTGAGATTTCTCGAAGTGTAGGTGGCTTAGACCATCTATAGGCGACTCCACGCTATTGAACCCTCTGTTCCACGAACGGAGATCTAATGTTTGAATCTTTGGGTCCTTTTCGATGCCCCCAAATCGTTGTCTCTCTCATAGTTCATAAGGACCAAGGTCTCAAGATATGACCTAGTCAAATACAAGGTGTTTCATCTAATATGATTATATCTATAATTTATTATATCTAGTGTTCATACATGTGAATTCTTCCATTTATTTCAAAGAGTTTTGATAATTTCTTCATCTCGGCTCATTTTTTCATATGAAGGCAGAGTTCTAATTTTTACTAATGTCAAATTTCGCAACCCCTAAGATGCATAAGTCCTTATGAATTTGAGTTTTCTCCAATCTAGTGAGTGTGGCCTCTCGGGTAGTCATCCCCACGTCACCATGAGTATTCAAACTTTGAATGATGAAAAAAGGCAAAAATTAGTAAGTAGTACTATGTTTTTGAACTATTTCACAAATATATTGTTTCGATTCATGCCTTGCTAAAAGAAAAATGCTCAGTTTTCACATCTTTTAGACCACAAATACGCATGATTTGATCATATATCAAGGTAACACATAACATATCTAGTATGTATGGAATTTAAAATCAAGGATTTAGGCATTCAAATGAACACTCTTGAAGGCACCTATGAAATATAAGGCTTATGTAGAAATTTCAAGGATTTAGAGATCCTATATGAAACTTATGGCCCATTGGACCAATGAAATTCCTATGGAATATCTACAAACACTTGTGGTGGACTTTTGTAGGAAATCTAACATGAAGCTTGACATCGTAGAAATTCCCATGTCTATTTCTGCCTTAAAATTTTGCTATTTTCTTGTGTTGCATCAAAGACTACTAGAAATTTTCCAATGTTCTAGATTTCTTTCTAGGATTATCATCGACATGCAATTCTAATCATACGTTTACGTATTCTTTAGGCTTTCATCATCTTGTGTTTCAAAGGAGGACCTAAAATACATGATGATGAGGAATGAAAGTAATCAAGTCTAGGAGTGCGTATGACAAACAGGAACGTTTTACTTTCTAGGTTGAATCGGTTGAAACAGTAGCAAACGGTAAAAAAGTGAAACGTTTCAGTGGTGAATCCATGAGAAACGATTCATATTTTTTTGCTTACGAATGTGAAACGGCTTGAAAGGTGTTCCACACTCTAAAACATTTTATATTATTATACCCCCTTCAGTTTTGCTATTATTTACATGGATTGGTCACTGCCTGCCCTTATGCTCAACTCTCTGCCACTGTCGTGCAACATAGATTTATCCGTACATGTGGATAATGACATATATTTTGCAATGACACTCATAAATAATGTATATCATAATTTGTTATTATATATTATACTATGACAAAAATAATATAGTCTATCCAAGGGTAAATAGGTCATTTCAATCGTTCTCCCCTCTATACTGAAACTGAAAGCAGAAAGCTAGCCACACAGTTTCTAAAGTGATTATGTTTCACATTGAGAAACATTTCTGAGTTGAAACTGAAATGTTTCTGATTCTCGAAGAAATTAGAGCTGCACCAAACGGGGCCAAAAAGACTGCAGAAACTCAAAATGAAAAGTAATCTAAACCCACGTGCCCCCACGCGTTGTGAGATAGATGCAACGAGTTGTGGTTGTTGTCAAAGTCTGAATAGGCGTTAGAGGTAAAGGTCTAAGGGTGATCTAAAAAAAGATGGACAAGTTATAGATGTCAAAGAGAATATATACATGGCTACACATAGGCAACACTTTTTTAGAAAAAAGGACAAAATAATTTATTTGTATTAATTCTAAATTTTATAATTCAATACCAAATTATAGATTTCAAGATGAAAAAAGAGCTTGAAAGACAAAACAGTAATGTGGAGCTATATCAAGTTTCCATATGCTAAAACACTCGTTGTCATCCCCTATCAACATACTATATAAATCTGTGAGTTGTTAATTTTCAGATGTCTAAAATTAGCATATCCTTTCAACTTACACTCCAAGTCATTGGATCTAGATTAAAAGGTTACTACTTATATTTTTTATAGTTAATACTTTTCTTATAGTTAATACAAAATTATACAAAAACAGTAAAACAACTGACAATAAACACACAAATCTTGAAATACATCAGCTACACAATGCATAGGTTGAAAATAGATATTCATTTCAAAAGATAGAAAATTAGCATTCTCTTATAAATTTTTTCTTCATATGCAACATGACTCCAGACTATGCCATGAATGTCCAATGAAATGTGTTCACACTATTTAATAATAGGCGAAATACTCAATTTAATCCTCAAACTTTCACTAAAAACTCAGTTTGGTCATTGAATTTTCAAAAGGGTCAATTTAGTTCATGAACTTCAAACAAAACCAGTTTATTTCAATCCTAGTGAAGTGTCCCGACCAATAAGATCAGAATTAAACATGTAATATTATACTAGAAGCAAAGTTCGGTACATAATATTACAATAGAAGTGGAACCATAACCACGAGCTTTATTACAGCGACATAGTCTTGTGGATAAAAACTATAACTACTAACAAGAAAGTTATAATGGTAAATAACACAACTTGGGTGCGGACACGGCCCTAGTCAAAGTCCTCTAGCACGAACTTAGGATCCTCTGAAAAATATATCAACAACATCTGAGTACAAAGGTACTCAATAAGCTTCACCTCGCCCTTCGGAAGGGGAATGAAACAGATTTAGATGCAATACACAAAGTAAAGAGTGGTGCAGTCCTAATGCATACTAATGCAACCCAATATCGTATCCAGAGGCGTCCGTGACCTCAATCCCACAATATGTAACTTTCTAGTTGTCAATACCACACCATAACACGACCATACCGAGGACACGGTCGTCCAAACGGGTTCTACACTCTGCAGAGGTTGTACAATGTACCCACACGCACAAACCATCAAAACAGCCCGTCATAACCGACACCCATTCAAACATCACCCAGTCGCCCCCAACCCCATGTGCAACGGTGCCAGGGGACAGGAAGGGAGAGGGGGCATCATATTTGTTGGTGTATTAAGAATTATTTTGCTAATCTCATTTATATTTCCCTTTCTTTTTCTCTTTCTTGTTTCAAGCTATTAGTTTTTCTTAAACATGTGTGCTTATGTATATAAATTTATATACACATGTTTGAAATATTGATATAAAGCTTGGTTTGTTAACTCGTAAGAAAAATGGAATGTTACACCTAGTCCGACTTGTCCATCCACATTAGCATGCCATATCAGCTATTATGACACATCATCTATCTCGTCTTACTTAGAAAAAAAGATAATAATTTGTTCTTGTCTTAAAAAAGGTAACTAGCAGATTTACTAGGGGCACAGATTTAGATAGGCGCATGGGAGTACAGATACACGTGTCTTCGTAATTATTTTTTACAAAACTTCCAAGTGACATACTCTATATCATATTACAGATGTAGAAAACCTTATCAAATATAAAGCTTTTAATCCTAAAAGAGAATAAAACAGATAAAGAATTAGTATCTATGTTTTGTCCTTGCATGCACCTGAGCTTTGGTGAATCGTATGCTTAAATTTGTATCCATGGTTGAAATCGTAAATCCATCACTATGATTTATTATACAACAATAAAATTTTACTTATGCTAGACTAGATCCATTTCATAAATTGCAACTTATACACTAACATAGTAGCTACCAAAGCAGTATGTACAGAGGGGTCAGTAACGCAAAATCTTAATCGTGACTTCAATTTTCTTCAAGATTTGAAGTCTTGAAGGCAGACTAAGAAACACCAGTAAGTTAGAGCATATATCATCAGAGATCATTTTTATCAAGGAATAATATGCTATTTGATTAGTAATCCACCAACTAACAATTTAGAGACTTTGAAAATACATAATAAGTTATACAATCTAAAAAATGTGTGACACAAAAGCCGATGTGGCATAACAATGTGGATGACTAACTAGAAGAAAATGAACTTGAATCTAAAATTTTGAGACTAAATTGACTTGTTTAAAAGTTCAAGTATGAAATTGAGCTTTGAGTTATAGTTTGAGGATGAAAACTTGACTATTCCGCCTTAATAATGGCATGTAGTCGCGGCATGATTAGTCCTGATGTGTGTTATAATTTCAGTAATTTTATCTAGTTGGGATACATTTTAAGTGGTTGCTTCAGCGTGCCAACAATTTCAGCTATCCAATCTCAACATGGAAAACCTTTTTATTATGGGGAGACAAAGACAAAAGACTTGCATTGGTACGACTAGATGTTGCCCTGTCACAACCGTGTGTTCGTGTTGACATTATAGGTGGCCAAATGGGTCCGGCCAATCAGGATGGCCTGAAGCCCGACAAAAATGGCCCGACACGAGCACGGTCCGGCACGAAAAAACTAGGCCCGAACCGGCCCGAAGCCCGTTGCGGGTCGTGCTCGGGCCTTAACCTCCAGCCCGTCGGGATGGCTCGACATGGCCTGTTTAAGATCAGCCCGGTGGTATGACCCGGTTAGCCCACGGGGCCTGGCCCGACACGACCCGTTTAAACTCATATAATATTTTTTCACTATTTTTAATATATTTTAAAATAAACGGGCCACAGGCCAGCCCAACACAGCCCGTTTATGGCCTGACCCACATAAAATGAACTCGGGCTATGCCCGGGCCTGGACCTCTGGCCTGTGGGCCGGCCCAGCACAGCCCGAAACAGGTTTCTATGACCAAGCCCAGCCAGGCTCAGGCCGGGCCAGCCCGGCACGGCCCGTTGGCCACACATACGTTATGACAGTTTGAGATGGCAAAATTTTGAGTCCTAACTATGGAGCAAGGCGATACATGTGATTCATATGATTAAACTGAGCGGTACCATGTGATTCATATGATGCTTAAACTGAAAATGTTTCATTTCTATCACAATCAGCGTAGCAAAAGTGTACAGTGCAATATAACTTAACGCCAAGCCATCAATGTAGACCATGCAAACATACGATTACAAAATCCAGGCTGAAAGTTAAATGGTTAAAAACAAAAAGATGAAAAATAAGAGACGTCTCTGATATAAATCGTCATAAAAGCAACATCATCAAGGATAACTACGCCTTTCGTCTTGTCACTGTCTAGTAGGTCGCAGCTGCATCAGTATACGATAACGAGCAAACACTGCACCATGAGCCGCTTTCGTTGTGTGCTGGAGATAAGGGATCGATTCTGTTGTGTTTCCGCTATTTGATAACAGTCGAGATTGAGAACTTTAGGGTACCTACACACAAACGCTTTGTCAGGTCATGTTGGAGAATTTGGACAGTATTTAACGCATAGTAGGTGCACGAATTAATTTGAATGCATCAAACGCAATAAAAAAAGTTATCAGGCTCGCGTGTACAAGTGTTAGATAGTTGAATCATAAACGTCAGTGTCAATTTTGTTGTGTCGAGACAAAATCAAAAGCGGGTAATTCAGCCCAACTTAACTTTGGACGCCAAGGGCCAATTGCACAGCCCGCATAATCTAACTTCCATGGACGATAAACAAAACGAAAAGGAATCATCTAGGGAAGTTGCTGGCAGTTTGCTGCGTGTTTTGAACCACAAAGTAGAAACGATAGTAGTAGACAAGCCGCGCTACGCCCCAACCGTGAAATCTATGGAGAACCACAAAATGATTGATTCGTGCAGCGTAGTCGCTCAACCACGTGCTCACCTACATGCAGCACGTGCCAACAAAACGTGTTTCCTGGCCCTCCTGATCCCTAATTCAACTATCAGCAGCCTAAAACATCAGAGACTGGTCAAACAACCAGCAATCAAAAAAGCGCTTGGTCTGGTCACCGTATACGAAAAGCTTATCGCGTACTCTGTTTTTTAATTTGAGACGTCGATAACTAAAAAAAGTAGAAAACGGAGTAAGTCGCAGTGGAGCAAATCTCGAACTAGAAAAGAGTAGAGCGTTTACTTGGATTGTAGTTTGAGAGGCCAGGCCCTCGAGACAGGAATCACCCACAAGCAATGAAGCCACATCACGTTTTGATAGTGGTCGTAAGACTGCCGATAATACGGCATTGTTTATATCCCATAATCTACTCAAGTATCCTCAACTGGCCGCTTGGATGAACCTAGGATTTTTTTTTTCAGGAACTGTTCCTCAGTAAACATGCGAACAAGATTCCCAACACAATATTTTTATAGATGAACAGTTCTGCCAGTTACGAAATGGTAGAAGTTGACCGTCCAATCAATAAAAACAAAAGAATCAGGTCTTACATAAAGATGGCTTGTTTATGAGTAGGGAACTAAGCGTAGAGTGCTAAGGAAGACATACACGCCAAAAACAGCCCGCGTTGGCTGCCAACGTAAGGTCGGTCGATGTCAAACTTTGTCATTTCATTGTTTCTAGCTTGAGCGAAAACGTTGAAACCCATAAAAGAGTAAACGAGAGGATTCATGTTCAGGTAGGGGTCTAGGGCGATCAGGATAGCAAATTAGACCCTGATAAAGAACTATGAGCAGCGACTTAAGTTAGATCCTACATAGCAAATGCGTGCTGAACCCGAGTTGAGGGTCTGCAAAAGGAAACGAATCACCATGCTAGGTAGTATATTTCTCATCGTAGCATGAGAAATATGTACCCCATGAGGGCAACAAATTGCGTCATTCAAGTTGGTGAAGAATGCTTTCTCGTTTTCGATTCGTTTTGATGTCCCCAAAAGTATATAACAAAGCAATTACAATAAAATGTTCATACAATTTTCGGTTAGAGAACTAATATTTGGCTATTTGCCTGAAGCCAAGCATGCAATGTTTTAGCACGCCTTTATCTATTATTTGCTAAAGACTCACTGGAACCAGCTCAAAGAAAAAGGAACTATGGACCAGATTTCAACTCAATCAAGAACGAATATGCAGAAATTCAGCACATTATGCAAGCATCCTCGCAAGAAAAAATGTTATGCAAGCAAATACTAAAAATAGCAAGTGCACACAAAATATAAATGTCAAGATTACCTAAAGTTGCTTATTAGTTATGACTAGTGACATAAACCAGTTCAGTTTCATTCATTAGTGTGTTAAATGTAGTACCTCGTCACCAATATTTTAAGCTAACAATTATCTTCAAGATGCCTAGAAATGCAATTTCTCATGTAATTGTTACACTTAACATTGTTTTTTAATTGCAAGAGTTAAAATTCGAACTAACAATGCATGGTACTGTCAGGAATAAGTTAATAACGATTAGCTAGCATTGCACATTAGAAGATACAGAAATAACAAAAAATGTTTAGATGCAGATGTGCACTTACCTTAAGCAATAACTTGGTCTCAACGTTGATTTCCAGTACCACCTTGTTGTATCTGGAGCAGTAGGCTTTGAGCTAACTGGAGGGTCGCCTGGTACCTCTTGCTTTTATCTGCCTCCTCCGAAGCTTGTGCAGCACTAGGAAGAGAATTTAGTTGCTGTTGCCCCTGAGATGAGAAATCCTGACTTCCTCTATTAACATGCAATGGAATAGCATTTTGGAGCTGGGCCATATTCCCCATCTGATTATTTGATGTAGAAGGTCCAGGGTTCACTTGGAGAACAGAAGGGGCTGGGATATTGCTGGCCTGTAGGTTAGAATGACCATAGCTGCTTTGTGGGACATAATACTGATCTGGCTGATACTGATGCTGGTTGGTTTGTGTTGGCAAACTGTGTCCATGAGATGGTAACATGGCAGAACTGTGTGGTAGTGTAGGAACTGGGGGCGGTGGTGGTAAGTTCAAAGTAACTTCAGGGTTGTAAGCACTATGTTGTGTTGAGTGCTCCTGAGCACCCACCATGTTTCCATAATTTGTCAAATGAGCACCTGAAGTTTGTCTGGGGAACTGCTGTCCTGGCTGATGGATATTAGTAACCTGCCCAAAGGATGAATTTGAAGCTATTGCTTGATTTTCAGGTTTCCACACTTTAGAGAGAGAAGATGCATCATGCATCTGTGATGATGCATGCCTGTCTGCAGAGTTCATTGCTACCTGACCAGTTACTAGAGCTGATGGTTGCACACTCGGCATAAGTTTAGCTAAAGTTGCCATAATATCAGGCCTGAGAGATGATTGAACGTGTGACCCCGTAGTTTGATTGGTAGGAAAACTGGCCATACCTGCCTGAACCGCTTGACCTTCATCCACCCGATGCAGTTGCCCCAAATGATGTATTGGATCTTCACGTGAAGATACCCGATAAGCAGCATCAGGAAAACTATTCTCAGTAGGAGAGATGGTATTATACTTTCTTTGCAAACTTGACACAATTTCCCTTTCATCATAGTAAGATTGTAGTTCTGGCCTAGTTAATTGTGGCCTCAATGCAGCAGCAGCAGATACTTGTGGAATGTGCAATACCACACCATAAAGGCGCTCTGGGCCATCAACTTGCAAAACATTCGTTAGGAAATCTGATGGTGGAACCAAAAATAAAGTAGTCCCTGCATCAACTTTTACAACTCCTGCCCGGCTTTTTGATCCCAGGTAGCGCAAGAACTCAGTATAGGAAACAAAGTCATCTTCGCTATCTGGTAAGAAAAAGACAATGTCAAACCCAGTAGCATCCGCATAGTGCTTTGCCAGCATATCCAGTCCAGTCCTAGCAGAACAATTAATCACATCTGGTCTGCAAAATTAGTAGAAATAAAGATCAATAACATAATCAATTTATTAAAAAGTGAAATCAATTGTGTGATGTTTGCACTTACAGAGCTATGTCAATGCCCTTCCCAATAGGCAAACATCGGGCATGGCAAACAGGAGATCCACCTTTCGCAATATTACCACGCCAGAAATGTTCAAGGGATGATGTTCGATGGACTGCACCCTTGACTCGAATAACAGGAATTGAGCTCCCCTCAGAACGCACAGAGCTGTCCTGATGACGTAAACCACCAGAATAAAGAGTCATGCTGCTTGCCCTTGCATCATAAGAATCTGCACCCGCATCCAGCCTCATTCTTTTGGCATCCCTTGGATCAAAAGATTCTGAGGATCGAAGGATACCACCGGGAATAGCACCAACATAATCAGAGTATCTCGACCTTCCTCCTACTGGAGGATCATAACCTTGCAAAGTAGCACTGCCATGGCGACCATCAGAATACATATCTGATCTAGCAAACTCAGCAGGCAGGGTTGGGTTATCCAATTTGTTTGGTGCAAGATCACTATTGGAGAAAAAAATCTGAATCCTAGGATCATTGAAAAGATGGCCATCCAGATTCTTCTTAGCATTATAAGCTTCAGCAACACTTGCAAACTCAACAAAAGCATACTGCCTTGATAGAAATACTTTTGTCTTCGTAACCACACCATATGCTGACATGGCTTGCCGAAGCGATTCCTCATCAATAAATTTATATGAACCCGGAAAACCAACCCAGAGAACATTGGTTGGTTGTGTTTCTCGCATTCTTATAGCTGAACTCTGTGGCACAAACAGAATACGATAGTCAGTAACACTGGAAAGCTGAAGGACAAATCACCAACGGTAGAACAAACGCGACTGCATTTAAAGCATACCTTTAAAGTGCCAGGGCCTCTCTTTTCAACCAGTGGACCTGATACTCTACCACTGAAGTTGCTCACCTCTGACCATTCCTATACAAATCAGTAGAAACAAGATTTGTAATAAGAAAAGTGCCTCCATAATCGTGTCAAAGAGAAATTAGAATCCAGTCAATGGAAATGGATACACACCGCTCTACCCTTAGACCTCTGGAAATCAACACACAGTTCTGTGCCACCTAGAGATTTTCCATTCAAGGATCGGTGTGCCGAAATTGCATCCTCAAGCTTCTCGAAATCAATGTACGCAGAACTCTGATCCTGGGAGAATGCGAGGCCTTCAATTTTTCCAAACTTTTGAAACTCTTCCTCTACCTCCTCCTTTGAAACCGATGGGCTAATGCCTCCAACCCACAGATTTCTAACAGCTCTGGCCTGTAAAAACCAAATCAACAGACAAAATACATATGAAGACATGGTACTCCTTTCCAGTTCTAGCAAAACAATAGATACACATTATCATCATCCCATCCGCAATACCACGACACATCTACAAAACTACAAGTATTCAACAAGCTGTGGCATACAGGCTAGGCACCGAATCTCCGTAGCTAGTCACAGCCTGGCCAACATGAAACAGCATTATCATGTCATAGGTCATCACATGGCGCATCCAAAGCAGAATTAATTCTTAAGCAACCCAACCATGACCACGAAGAAGTAACATTTATCAAAATATTACAGAAGGACTCAATCAGCACGATTGCAAATAGATTCAGCGTAGCATATGGCCTGTATCCAAGGGTGGTAGCAGCGCCCATGTACATCGGCAGTACGCGACAAGATCGGAAAAAATTAGAAGGGTCTAAACACTAGATAACGCAGGAATACATCGCCACGGGAAAACCTAGGGCGGGAGGGGTCAGATCCGGCGGAGGCTGAGGGTAAGTGAAGTTACCGGCCGCGCGAACTCGGTGCGCATGGAGGCGCCCTTGACCTTGGCGCCACGCGTGGCCTCGACGGCGGCGCGGGCCTCGGCGGGGGAGCGGAAGAGGACGAATGCGTAGCTGCGGGGCCCGGCGCGGGCGAGGGCGCAGTCGAGCGCGCCGTGCGGGGCGAATAGCGCCATCACGTCGCCCTCGCCGACGTGCGAGGGCAGGTTGCCGACCCAGAGCGTGTTCATCTCTGGCGCCCCGGACGCGGCGCCGGAGGCGTCCTTGGGCGGGGAGGCGGAGACGGAGGCGGCGGGCGCCTCGGGGGACCCCTCTGGCGGCGGAGGCTCCGACGACATCTGCGGCGCGCGGTGGGGGGGAGGGGGGGTTGGAGAGGAACCCTAGGCTGAGAAGGATTGGGGATTTCGCGTTCCCACGTTCTCTCTAGAGCGATGGAGAGGAGGTGCCCGGAGCGGAGCCAAGACGTGGGGGGATCGGTTTGGGTCCGGTACTTAAGATGAGGTGTGGTCGGGACAGCAATTGGCTCCTAGCCCGGTGGCGACTCGCAGTCCAAATACTGTAGATCGCTCACAGAATCCGGCAAAGAGCTGATCTCACTGCATCCTCTTAAGGAGAGGAACTAAAGGCGAGGCAACAGCCTCAGCATGCTCCTGAGATCTTTAGGAGTCCTTCACATACCAGTCCGTAGAGCTGAGCGCAGGCTCACAAGGCTACTACGGTGGCGACTCGCAGTCCAAATACTGTAGATCGCCCACAGAATCCGGCAAAGAGCTGATCTCACTGCATCCTCTTAAGGAGAGGAACTAAAGGCGAGGCAACAGCCTCAGCATGCTCCTGAGATCTTTAGGAGTCCTTCACATACCAGTCCGTAGAGCTGAGCGCAGGCTCATAAGGCTACTACTGTACGTGCAGTATTGTAAATCATATGCATCAGGCTATGTATGCTGTCCACCGGATTCCGTTCCAAGAATCGACCTCGGCGTTTCACAGGAGCTAGCTTTTCAATTAGAAATTGTAGATGATATCTCTCAGAGGGGCCACATTTCATCACACACTACATACTGAGGTAGTTAGTCTGCCTCTACCCACACCGGGGCACACTATCTAACCCGTGCTGACATGTAAATATACGTCTTCAAATCAACCGGAGAGGATGGAGACTATAGCTTTGTTTGAATACAGTTAAATACTCTCTATTTGAAGTGGTTTAGAGGGAATTAAAGTAAAAAATTAGTTCATTTTTCACCCCATTCACTTCAATCCACTTCATTTATTATTATCTAAACAAGTTCTAAATAAAATAAGGAAAGGAAATAAGAGAGAAAAAAGGAAAGAAGAAGAGGGGAAAAGGAAAGTGGAGAAAAAAGGAGACTAGGGAAAGAGAGAAAAGGAAATAAGAGAGAGAGAGAAGAGAACAAAAAAATAAAAAATAAAGTGCTAGAAGCACAAACTTATTTGGAAAAAAACGTTTGTAAAAGAGTTGAACAATATAAATATGTGTTAGTTGATATTGAGGTTAAATTTATAAGTTGACAAGTGTAGAGAACTGAACTGTAAAGCTGAAAATTTTGTTAAAGATAATTATAAAAGGTTATGGATATTTTTTAGGGGTCCATGAATGTGAGCAGTCTTATAGAGTCGTTGATATGTACAAGAAGCTTTAAAAAAATTATACCCTTGAACTGAACAAGGGCCGATGTGATTGTCATTCATTTTTTTCTCCCTTCAACTTACGCAATGTCTGACATATCATACGTAAGAAGTGACTCAAGCTATCTGCACTCATTGTACTCTAAATTACTAATTTAAAAGAATATTATTTGTACTTTCCAGTACTATCTAAAATATCCATTATTGTATAAAACAGTTTTAATTTGCACTCGCCATACACTATATACTACTCTATGCTAAAAAAACAGGATATGAAACCATCCTTAAACCAGCACGAGATCATTTTAGAATATGCACAATAAAGCTCTAAATCTAAGATATCATTTTTCATACTCTCTTTTAAATAAATCATTTAGAGTACCTCCCTATATATAGCCGAACCGTACTCTACTCTAAATATAAAGTATAGTAACATTTGTAGTACTTTTATCTGACTTGCACCATCTCTTATTAGGAGTTCCCTAACAAGAGAGTGGAGAGGTAGAAGCTTTAGCAAAATGGAGAAGGCGTGTGGCATAGGAGCCTGTGCCTTGTGGCCCGGCACCTGGCATGTCTTACGGATCACAGAAAAAGGCGTCCTAGGTAGTTGGCATTGATGTTGCGGCGAACCGTTTAGGCTTGGGTCGAAACGTGAACACCCTTAAAACCATTTTCGCTCTTCGTGCATCGTATTTAGGGTGCGGCAAGTGGCATTCTAGCCAAGGTGTAGATTTGTGACCCTTAGGATTTTCACAGTTCCTGGTGATATTGGATAAACACTCACTCGTTTTCCACATGTCTGTACTTTCAAAATGGGACGTTTCTACTTTCTAGTACGGATGAACGTGTGTTGTACAGGCTAATGATCAATCTGGACGTGATGATAGACACTTTTCGGAGTTCCCTTCCATTCACGCTGCATCACTCCGGGGATGACTCCAAAGACGGGGGGTCATTTGGAAGTGGTATGATTAATGCATCATTCTTGCCCGAACTTATAGAGACCCGACATCTGACATTGTAGGCTACAAACTAGAGGTGGGAGATGGGCCGGGCCAAATTCGGGCGGGCCGAAGCCCGACGGACTGGCACGGCCCAGGCACGAAAATGGCCCGAAATAAATTCAGGCTGGGCCGGCCCAGCACAGGATTTCGGGCCGTGCCGTGCCCGGGTTCGGAGGCTTCGGACAGCCCGGCCCGAAATTGAGTTTCAGGCCGTGCTCGGGCCGGCCCGGCCTGAAATTGGCCCATCAGCCCGAAAAGGCCCAAAATGCCCGAAAAAGCTCATTTTTTTTGGAATTTTCTCTGAATTTTTTTGGATTTTTATAGATTTATTTGGAATTTTTTGGAATTTCCTGATTTTTTATGCATTTTTTGATTTTTTCGGTTTTACAGATTTTTTGGATTTTTTTATTTACAGATATTTTTTGAATTTTTTTCGATTTTACAGATTTTTTTAGAATTTTTTTGAATTATTTGGATTTTTTCTGTTATCGGGCCGTGCTTGGGCCGGGCCCGGCCCAAAATAGGCCCACCGGGCCACGTGCCGTGCTCGGGCCGCCAGTTTGGTAATTCGGGGCGGCCAACCCAGCCCGAAAAGATCCGGCGTGCTTTCGGGCCGCGGGCCGAATCGGCCCAAAGCACGAAAATTTCGGGCCGTGCCAGCCCGGCCCAACTCCCACCTCTACTACAAACTTGTGGCAGAAGGATGTGGTGACCGATCTTGATCTCGGTGGCGTACCGTATGACGTCGTTGCTTCTGGTACCCATTCTTTTTCCTTCTAAAAAGGAAGGTACTGTACTGGCATTCACAACTCCTGTTTCCCTTATGAGGCAGCACAAAACCCAGGTTCAGACTAGTAATATACAGATGTTTGTTCGTGGGGGTTGACAGTTTCGTGCTGGCTGACATTGCCAAACATCATACAAAACGTAGCAACGAGCAAGGCTCAATGCACGCACCATAATAAGAAAAAGAAGAGCCTTGTACTCCTGGAAAGGACAGGCCGGCAAATTGTACTCCTAGAGTGCATTTTAGCTTGACAAAAGGACTAGGTATTGACAGAGAGTAATACAATGAAAATATCTCCACATGTGAATACGTTCTAGCCACAAAGCATCAGAAAGTCATGGTCATGGATGTCCACGCTAGGATATATACGCCTTTAAAGAAGATGGCAAATTTCTCACTACTTTGTCCATTAGCCACTTGATTTTGACAGAAGCAATAGCTACAATTCTGTCGATTTCTTCCTCGCATTGTTCATAGACGATGAAGACAATGAACAAAGATGCTAACACTGCACTCAAGAGGGAAGAGGACCAGATGAAAAATATTATTTATGACAGTAAATACACAGTTCCGTGAAATGCAGAAAGTGGCGAAAAATAGCCCCTTACCAAAGCCAATCAAAACTCTGAATTGAAAGCTCAACATTAATTTTATACTGTACAGAAAAGCAAGTGCCTGCAATGAAACAAAGAAACAATGGTTCAATCATTTATAACTCGAAACAGTTGTCACCATGGTGCCATTCTTGCAAAAATATTTCTGTTTGTCATGTATGGACTTATTATTAATTTATAAAACACATTTATTCAACTCAAATATTCAACTTAAAGACTATCTTTTAGTTGCTGAAATATTGTAGCTATGTAGTGGGTCCTTCTGACTACTGTTGATCAATAAGGATATTTTTAAGCAGGGTGAGTTATTTACTAAGATGTAGCAAATTTATCAAGTTAAGGAATATCAACCAAACACGATGAAAGAAATGGTGTAACAATACAGTTTACCCCATATAAAAGTTATCAATGAACCAAGTACAGGTCAAAAACTAAGTCAAGTTAATTGTGAATCAAAATCACCTGATTACAGAAACATTCAGAATAAAATTAGCCACATATATTTTGTTAAAAACTTCGATTAATTCTATAACTGACAAAAACAGGACTATGTCAAATTCAAATGGTACGTGGGCTCAAGGAGGAAGGCCCATACTTACTACGAAGCACCTACTAGGAAATGGAACATCACACTAAATATTCCAATAAACTAAAGCTTCCAGGATACACTGTTCTCAACAAAGCTGGAGACAAACCTTTAGAAGGGCACACCAGTCATCACCCTCTGCTAGAACCCTCAATTTATGAATTCCTCCATTCCATGCAGAAGCCAGGCACATAAATGAATTCCTCAACACTGAGTGTGGCATTTCAAAATAATGAGAAGTGACCTTCTCAACCGTAAAACCAAACCTGCAACAGGAGTAAAACCTCACTACTCAGCTACAATACACTATGACGTCTTTTGTACTTGGGGAATAGCCATATAGTGATATAAGGCGGTGTTCCAAACCATTAGAGATAATTAATATCAGCTAGATTATCTCTAGTGAAGGGCGGACCTGGCGCAGTGGTAGTGTCTCTCCACTTGTGTCCTGAGGTCTTGGGTTCCAACCAGCCTCTCTGCAAAAAGCAGTGGTAAGGCTGTCTAGAAATAACCCTTCCCTAGACCCCACATGTGTGGGAGCCTTCAGCACTGGGTACGCCCTTTTTTTAGAATTATCTCTAGTGGTGCGGAACACATTCAGCTAATGGTCCAGGTAATGATTATCTAGCCCTCAGCTAACGATTATTTCACTAGCTGCTCCAACCTAACTAATTGCATATACTCGGTGGTCAATTACCAATTTGCGCTCCCACCTTCCACCTTATCCACTCCTACCAGTATTATACCTAGTGTACATGTAAAAAAGGCAAGGGTATAGTAGAAAAAGTTATAATCCAACCACAATTATCCCTAGTGGTATGGAACACCCCTAGCTAATTATTAGCTAGCTAATAATTATCTATTAGCTATTAGCCAGCTAACAAATATCTCTAGTGGTTTGGAACACTCCCTAAGCTTATATGTCAAAAACAACTGAACATCAGAGACAAACGAATTTACGTACACTTGTGGAGGCAACACACCATGGATGAAAAGAGCAAGTGATGTCACAAGAAGAATTTTGGCAGCTGACGCTATAAAAGTTCTATCAGAAAGCAGGAACCAGTAGAAAAGCAGAAACAGTACTGTTATATATGAAAAAGTTTTCTTGTCATCTCTCCAAAGAAGAATATCAGCAGCTGCAATAGAAACATAATAAATCAGGGAGGTGAAAACAATACAGATCATAACAGTGATGATAAACTAAATAACAATTTAAATTGTTCTACACATTAACTGTACAGGAAACTTTTGATTTTCAAAGTCCCAGCTTATACAATTTGGTGGATAGCAAGAATAAGATCGGAAAGACATTTTCTTAAGAAAATGAGTATATCACCTGTTCCACTGCCTAGCAACTTTTCTGCTTTTGATGAACCACATGAGCATCGTTGCCTTGACAAACCTGAATTATCTGGTAGTTCCAAAACTGACCCGACAGTCCTCATAATGCCATCCTGATATACATTAAACATTAAGATCCATCGATTGTCACACCCGTGCCACGAGTAAAAAATAGGTAACATATATGATCATCAATATTGAACGGCATGAGAACAATCTTACTTCCAATGATACAATTGGTTGATACCCAAGTAATCTTGTGGCTTTTGAAGTGTTAAAAGTTCTAGAGCAGGACAAGAAGTATATTGTATCTAGATGCAGAAGTGGAGTGGATAACATTTGGAAACCAAGTCTGCGATGAATCATATTGGAGAACAACGAGGCAGACAGTAACATGTTTGCAGGAAGATTAATCTTGGGCCTAAAATGGAAGAGAAACCATAGCATGTGTTAACAAGTTACCATCAGGGAACAGCTATAGGGAAACAGGGAGAGAAATACCTCTGAAAACCCATAGCTTCCATTATGCAACTCATAAACTCCCATGTTTCAATAGATCTTTCATTAGTAATAAAAAAGGCCTGTAAAATTCACTGCAAAGCATTAATAATCATAGTAACATTAAAGAAATACACTGCTAGTCTGTAGAAGTGTACCTTTCCAGCAACAAAAGCAGCATTTGAACTCAAAGCTTGCTCAGCACAGATATTGGCATGTGCCACATTGTCCACATAGGTAAAGTCCGATATGTTACTGCCGTTACCTATTACAAACTGAAAAGACAGCATAAGAAAAATCGTAGTTCATAGCTCGAAGAGGCTTGGGGCTACCATTCAGAAAATGCCGATGCAGTGGTTGTGCAGCCAAATGGAGACTAGTAATTGGAAATAAAAATATATTATCCCATGATATATCTGCCAGATAGAAAGATCGGGTGTTCTAGGTAGGGATGAAAACGGTCGAAAAAACATGCATATTTATTTTGTTTTTGTATTTTTTGAACTGTACGAAAACGAAAAAGACACGGTCGGGATGCGAATTCGGGATTGTCAGTTATTCGAAAACGAACAAGTCGGAACGAAAATATATCGAAAATGGTCGAAAAAGAGAATTCAATTCGGATTGTCAATAAGAATAAAATAGTTAACCTAGAGTTAATATAATCATACGTAGTTATATATAACATTTTTATATGTATTTATACATCATCATAGCCATACATCATATATAGTCATATATTATATTATAAAACGAAGTCATACATGAATACATAATGATAGTAACATAATATTGTCATCCAACAAGATATAGAATGGATGGTGTTCATAATATCATCATCCAACAGAATACGTTTGATGAAAGTAGCATCCACTTTGCACATTTTCTTCAACTACATAGTTAATTAACAAAAAATTTATATTAGTTAAGAAAAAAACTGAACCACCCACAACTATAGAATTTCGACACTAGTAAAAGTTTTCAGAAACTTTGTGAACTGCAAATTACATTACCTTATGCCATAGCACATTCATACAAACGAAACATAAAGACCCCATGTGAGTGTAGAGTCACTGATGCATATATTCTTATTTCTAACTTGCCAACCTGTATAGTTCACTAATGCCAAACTATGCAAGGAGTCTTCCCTCAAAAAAGACTATGCAAAGAGTCTACACACCTTTTTTCCACTAATTTTACACGAGTTCCAAAATTATATGTATGATGAAAACAGAGTACATGGCGCCTGAGACGGAAGTAGTGAGCAGAGTCAACACTGAGCACCAGGAAAGCAGCCGAGTAATCTGTCACAGGCTGCTCAATGATGTCTTCCTAGGCATGACCCCTCGCTGCTGTGCGCCCAATCATACCTCACACCTCCTGCTGCTCGTGCGTACTGCCGCTGTGCAGCGGCGGCAGGGAGAGCGCCCTCACCGTGGAGCTCCCGCTTCGGATCTCCTTGAGCGCCATGAGCGCGGCACCGTGCTCTTCATGACCTCGATGTCCTCCAGCTCAAGCACCCGCCGCTCATGCCGTTGGCCAACGAGGAGCTCGGGTTTGCTGGCTTATTGTCACCGTCGTTGTCTTCTCTTCCGTCTTCGGTCACGCGCAGGCTAGCGGGCGGCGATGGGGTGCGCAGGGGCAGCGCTCGGGCGCGTGGGGGCGGCGGCGGAGGGCGTGCGGGCGACAGCGCTGGGGCGTGCGGGTAGGCAATATGGCAGTCGGTCTGGGCGCTTGGGCTTGAGAATCGCCTGATTAGGGTTTCTCGTAGGCATGTGGGCTGTTTGGGCCAGATACTGAATACAAGCTAAACGGGATATCCTGAATTAAAAAAGGTCAGAAAAAACTCTAAACCGTTTTCGATTTCGATCCGATGGACCCCGACCCATTTTCATCCTGATTTCGAATAAATCCCGAATAATTCGAAAACAAATAGGAAAAAACGGTATACGGTATGGGACGGAGCGGAATTTTACCATCCATTTTTCATCCCTAGTTCTAGGTTATTCCAATAGTGAAAGATTGAGGGGAACTGCAGAAGGGGTTGGTTGCGTGGTCCAGGAGGGCGACCGTGCCACCACCCATGGTGACCACCACTCCGGTCACCGCCCCGCGTTGAAGTCATCCCCTGTGTCTCTCTTCTCCTTCCCTTTCATCTCCATCACCCTTGCCGCTCCCGCCGGTTCCTCTCCCACCAGTCCCGCCGCACCAAACGCCCCTCCCCCCATCCCTAGGTCGCCACCATTTACTTCTCATCGTCCTGAGCCCTCTCCGATGCCTATATTCCTCTTTCCAGGTCGCTCCTTCTAGCCCCATCGATTTTATTCCTCCAAATTCATCGCCCCGCAAGCTTGGGTCGCTGCCTACTGGTTAACCCCCCTCCCTTCCTCAGCCTTCGCCCAAACCTCCGCCACGGTCTTCCTGAGATCTGGAGGGTCGTTCATGTCCTATCCTCCATCCCCTTCGTGTTCTTCAGGCTTATCGCTTCGGCACTCGCCTCTACCCCCATTCACCTCCAAAATTTAGGTCGCTGCCCCTCCGATTGTCTTCCCCTCCCTTGTTGGAACCTAGATCTAGGACCCCCTAGTCGCCCCCTTGCCTCGGTCTTCGCGAGGTAGGATGGAGACGCTCTGGTCACCATCTCCCCTGAGCCTGCTTGCTCCCTTTCCCCTCCTCCGTCGAAGATGTAGGAGGTGATTAATTGTCTGGCTCGGCGGCCACCAAAGTGTTCACAACCAATGATTGCAGCAACTAGACGGAGCCGTTTCTCCAGCCACATCGTAGCAAAGTGTAAGAATGCTTCTTGGTGCTTTCGTTGCAAGGGGGAAGGCCACAAAGCTCGCCAGTACACGCCTTCGTGTGGCCATTCACCTCCGGTCTCTTGGAATGGCAAGTCATTGCCTTTGCCCACATATGGAGCACTTTAAAGGGTTCAAGAGGTTGAATTATGTGTCACCCCAAGCTATAGGAAGTTATAGTGTGATTGTCCTCTCAAACAGACTACGTCTATCTTGATTGCTATCTCCTACTCTTCGTTTTCGTCAGTTCAAGTGCACCGAGTTGTCATCCACCCAGACAAGGACTCAGGTTATTAGCTCTCCACGGCTTTAGACAGGAGAGGGAAGGATCTACGGACTCACCTTGAGGCCATCATGCTCGAGAATGGTATATCCAATGTTCGTTGAGCGCATGGCCGATGGGTGGGACCCGATGATCCTTGAAGCTTGTATGTCACTTGTGTCACCTCGTCTATGCTTACTGCTAAGAGTCTTGGTCTGTGAGGACCGTCTGTTTGGAGGTGGCGTGGGTCGTGTTGTTCCTCCTTAGGGTCATTGCATGGTCGTCGTTTGTTGAAGTATTGTTAGGTGCTGAAGGTCGTTGGTCGGTCATTGTTTTGGTGTTATCATGTAAGGTCGTGTTGGTCGTTGTATCTGGCTATCTTAGTCAATAAGTAATGTACATCTTGCAGATATGTTAGTTTACACTAAAACAACACTTCTAGATCTCGAATCACCAAAACAGAGAAATGATAACAGAGATACAACCAACCAGCTGATACAAGTCTTCTAACATACTCTTGCTACAACAGAACGCGAGAGTTCTTCATTCCTAGATTCAATTTAAAAGGGTGTACCTAGTGCTGAAAGCTCCCACATCATATGGGGTCTGAGAAAGAAATTTCTAGGCAGCGTTCCCCTTGCTTATTTTATAAGGAGCCTTATTCAAGCACAAGACTTCCAGAACACAAGTAGAGAGACTCTACCACCGCACCAGGCCTGCCAAACTCCTAGATTTAATTTGAAATGGGAAAAAAGGACTATAGTACAGCCCCATGTAAATTTACCATATCATAATTCATACCACATAAAAGTCCACCCTATACATATCTTGTGTTGCATCGATATACCCATAGATCCACACAGTTTGCTAATCACGTCAACACAAAAACGAACTCTTAACCTCTTATAATTAATATCATTATTTCTTCCACATAAGAAATAAATATGCCAAGTTCTGAACTGTGAAGACAAGGAGAACAGTAGATAGGTAAATTTCAGCATGGAGTACCAGTACCTTGCCCAAAGGAGACTTTGCATATCCAGCGACGAATCTCACAAGGCTTGAATCGCCAGGCCCAAACAGATTACTCGGCCGCAGCACGCACGTCCGCATACCGTCCATCCCATCCGCACTCAGCACCATCATCTCCACCTGCGCCCTCAGCTCGCTCACAGCATTCCCGAACTGCGTCCACAAAAAATACAAGTAGCCGTCACATCACCATCACCTCCAAAGCATAGGATACCAAGACCGAACAGATCATGACGAGGAATTGCAATGCCGCGTGTCAACAAACCTTGTCAGGGTAGGTCGCCGCGTCCTCATCGGCATTGATCACATCCCGGGCGCCGGCGGCGACCACGTCGGCGGAGCCGGTGTACACCACCCTCCCCACGCCGCCCGCGCGGCATGCGGCGAGGAGCCGCCTCGTGCCCTCGACAGCGAGGCGGTGGAGGGAAAGGAAGGACCCGTCGCTCACGGAGGGAGCGGTCGTCGCGTCCACGTAGAAGACGGCAGCGGCACCGGAGAGCGCGGATTCGATGGCCGCGGAGTCGAAGAGGTCGATGGCGAGGTGGCGGAGGAGGGGGGAGTCCGGCGGGGCGTCGGGCGAGGACGGGGAGGGGTCGAGCACGGCGACGGCGGACCAGTGACCGGAGGCGGCTAGCGCGGCGGCAAGGTGGCGGCCGAGGAGGGTGGAACGGCCGAAGGTGACGGCGCAGGCGGGCTTGGCCGGGGTCGGTCCGGGCTCGGTGGTCGCCATCGCTGGGCGGGGTGGGAAATGGGGGCGGAGGTGGGCGACAAGGTGGAATGGAGAGGCACGACCGCACGAGTGGGGTTTTGTTTCAGGCGTTTTCAGCAGCATTTGTTTTGGTTTTGGGAATTAATAATTCGCCTCGAAAATACAGTATTTTGTTTTACAAATTTTAAAATACGGTGCTCTTATGGGACATAACAGGAACATTTTCGCTCGTTCTCGTTGCAGTTTCTTTGAATCCAACGGAGCTCGTGAAACCCTAGGCTTTCTTGGACAACATGCTGAATTGCCTTCCTGACTTTGAGTTGCTCACGGGGAGGAACATATGAATCGGACAAATTGGTCGGTGAAAAAGCTTATGGGACGGAGCAACTGTCCAGCGTAACAAAAACATTTTAAAACTGTTCAGATTGCCAGGAAAATCCCTCTAGAATCATGGCACCGCCTCTTTCGGTGATGCATCACATCGCATGGTTGATGATCGAACAGCACTTTTTCCAGAATGTGGCGTAAAATCCAAGTGTGGCATTCATGCTATCAAGGAAAGGACCCTACAGGTACCTGTCATAGGTGGCCTGTAAGTACATATACAGGCATTACAATGTTGACTCCCTTGCACTGGATTCATCAGCTGTCACTGCTACAGCATATTCCACATCACATGTGATCCCCATTGTAAAATTGATCATGAAGACAATGCCAATCGCCATTCGCCAAGGTAACTGAAAGTAAACTATCAAACAGCTACCTCACATTTTTTACAAAGTAGATGACAAGCGATCATGTTTATTACTTATTAGACAAAAAGAATCACCGGCTGCTATTGACGAGCACTGCCCCAAGCTACATACACTATCCACACAATTTTGCCGAAACATTTCAAAAACTTATATACCTTTCTTCCTATATTTCTTCTAAGAAGTTGCCTGCCCTTTTACAGGACAATTTGGTCAAGTCACCAGAATATCATTTTGTCAGTCAAAAGTTGTCTTTTGCTCGACGGATGATTTCAAGCACGCGGTCTTCACTGAAATGATCTGGAATGGATAGGGTTCTCTTAATTTCTGGGTTGGAGGTTCGCAAGAAAGGATTGCGCTGTTTTTCTATCCCAATCGTTGTTGGCACCTGGTGGACATGAAAGTCATGTTAGGGTTAAAGAAACAATGGAAATATTGGTTAACTTAAGTACTATTGAGTAATCCCATTCTGTCAAATGTATGCATCACACATTAGGTATATTCATAAGAAAGAATAAAATAAAGAAATTGGAAAGTGAACAAAGCAAGAAACCTCATAAATAATGTAGAAACATAGCTTTTCATGAAGATTGGATAAGCCATATTACCGTGGGTATATTCTTATTACGCAGATCAGCCACATGCGCAGCATATTCTTGTAATTCTTTGTTTCCTGGTTCGACACTCAAGGCGAACTTTGAATTGCTCTGCAGAGAAATACTTCAAACGCTAAATAACGGGGCAATGCAGGAAATTTCTGGGCCAGGAAAGAATGATTACTCACCAAAGTATATTCATGTCCACAGTATACTTCTGTCTCATCAGGCAGAGCTACAATTTTCTGGAGTGAAGTATACATCTGCAGTACGATAAGGATAGAATGGTCACATAAATCTTAATGGGACATGAAACACTATTTTAGTATTTTATAACTTACAAGAAAAGCAAAATAGTAGATGTCCCACGTTTGCTCTTAACTATCCTTTTGGTGTCCAAATAAACTTAAGTACAACACGGAACACAAATGTAGAAAGAAATCGGTGATTCAAATAAGTTGAACACCTTTTTTTAACCCTTAGTATCATGCTTACTGATTGCTGATAGGTACTATTGTAGCAGATAAGAAATAATCAAAACCATACTAAAAAATAAGAAACTTAAACAAAATATATAACAAACATGGTTATGGTACTTCTTTGCCAGAGTAAAAGCACTGCAAGGGAACTAGCTTGTTACAAACTCAAGTAGGAACTTGAAATATGAGAATCATAACTACCTTCATACATATACGTGAACAAAAGAATTTACAAGAAAGTAAAAAAGACCAACCTGCTGTGGAGTCCCTTCAAAAAGTTTTCCACATGATAGACTGAACAAGGTGTCACCTGTAAATATGACTCCAGAACCAGCAAAATAATAGCACACATGACCTGTAAGAAATAAAGGGAAAGTGAGATAGTTGCATAGTAAAAATTAGTGCCAAAAGTTGTAGATATTAACAGAACAAGGAGAAAAGAAGTATATTGGCCACATGGCTAGATGTGGTAAAGAAAGCAATCTGGAATGCAAAAAAAGCAAAAAAAAAAAATTGCAGTATGCTCCTACTGTGGTTGTATCCCTCGGCTTTCATTAAGACATTTACAGAACAAGGTTCGGGTACTACTCTGAGTACTTTCAGCACTCATTAAATCAAATACCTGATGTATGTCCAGGAGTTTCCAGTACAAAAACTTGATGACCGGCAAACATCCATGTGTCACCTTCCTTAAGAGTGATGTCAATGCCAGGAATTCTATCTTTATCCTTCTCAGAACCAATTACCTAGGAAAAATATACACAAATGTTAGAATGTGATCGCAGACACCGTCACTTTCATATAATAAAATATAGTGTTGGTGATAGAAGCATCCAGTGGACAGACAACGAGAAACCAGGGGAACACTTGTGTCACATGGTTTACTTCTGTTTACCTAGAAAATGGATAGAACCAAATTTCTACTGTAATCATAAATCATATCAAACTAGACAAATAGCTGTGATTATATGCACAATTTCTAACCTCGGCTACAAAATTAAATCTTGGATCTTTTTATCTGCTTGAATTCTACAAATAGTGATATAAAATTTCATAACTAGCTCATCTTTGAGTATATGAATAACCCTTCTGGATTCATTTCAGTTTGTAACATAGACATTTTGACTGCATCACGCACTGTCTCAGAGTCTCTAAACAACAGAAGGAAAAAATAAACAGCCCAAAAGTAATACCTTTGCGCCATATTTTGCCTTCAGTTCCAAGTTTCCACCAGTATGGTCATAGTGATGATGGGTGTTCAGTATATAAGTCAGGTTCTGGTTTCTCTTTTCCAACACATCTATAATAGGCATAGCCTCAGAAGGGTCCACAACTCCAACTGTTCCAGTATCAACGTCATGGAGGATATAAGCATAGTTATCTCGAAGACAGGGTACCTGGAAAGAATAATTGCCACCGAATGATGGGGATACTCTGTAATATGATTTATTGACTATAAAGATCAACAGATGGGTGGCTAAGTAATATGTAAAGAGCAACCAGTTTGGGTGAACAACTGGTAAAAAGTTGTTTTTCCAGAAATATATCGTCTCTTTCACGGTACTAAAAGGGCAGCCCGGTGCATGTAGCTCCTGCTTGCGCAAGGTCTGGGGAAGGGTTTGACTCACTTGGGTCTTTTGTCCGCAGTCTTTCCCTACATTTATGCAAGAGGATGCTTCCAGGACTCGAATGCGTGACCTCATAGTCACAATGCAACAGCTTTACCGCTGCACCAGGGCCCCCCTTCACAATACTAATGTCAGTTATTTCATTATCCTCCCCATTATAGTGAATTGATTATCAAAGACTAGGATTCTTCCTATTTCATAATAGGATGACAAGTTATGTGGAAGAAACAGTGAACAAAACATGTGCAAATTATATGCCACATCAATATATACTTAACAATGTCACTCATAACGATACAGTATAAGGTGTCAAGTGCACATCAGTGTAGTTAGTTAAAGAATAGAGGGCAACAAAAAATCTATAAAGGGATAAGCAATGACGTGGGAAGCTTATTCTCTTACACAAGAGCTCCTTGCTCTTGTCTAATGCAAATGGACTTACAGCCTGGTGTTTCTTCCCCACAAAGAGATGCAATCCAAATGTAAGAAAATAATAAAACTTTTGGAAAGTCTTCCTTGAAAGAGCTTATCTTACTGCTAAATTCTATTATACAAAGTACTGCTCTGTCAATACAGCAATGAGGCATCTACATCAATGACCAACATGAATGATAAATCTCTACTATTTACAAACTTATCAACTGCATAGGGGGGCAATCAATTCAGACCACTCACAAGCTCAATTTGCAGTGATGAGGAGACGCCAGTCATGTTGCAGAGGAATCGTCCTGCACCGAACACCCGCCCCACTCCTTGCAGCGTCCTCAGCGGCATGACCAGCAGGGTACCAATTCCATAAATCAGAGGCTTCCCGAGCCAGTGTTTCCGCACGCTCGACAGCAATGATGGCTGGCTCCTTGTCTGCAAAGTAATAGAAATGGACTATCATATTTACAGTTACAACACATACAACCAATCGAAACAAGTAATATGTGTAAGTGGAAGTTCCCAGACCAATCCCATCTCTATGGTCGCAGAGTCACCCAACAAACTCGCTGACGAATTGGCATTTGACGCATTTAACTAGCGACAACGGCGCTACAGAATGGGTAACCAACTGTGTGTCTCAGCAGAAACGAGGCGCTAGGGAATCGGAATGAGTACACAACAGTGTGTCCCCACAAATAACGAGGCAAACGAGGGCCTCGATTGCAAAAACGCCCGTTTTGTTCCGCTCGCACCGAGGCAGTCGCAGGCCGCGGCGACGCGCACCGGCGGAAGCCCCCCGATCCCGGGTCCAAACCACCGCCACACGATCACGCGGAAAAAGGAAGACGCGAGGATGGGAGGCGACCGTGGGGGCGTCGGCGGAGGAGGAGGAGCAGCGCGGAAGGGAGGAGGCCACGACCGAGCACGCCCTGGACAGCATCCTCATCGCCCCTCGCCTCCACTCCCTTCCGAGCTCGCGGTGCCGCCGGCCTCCGGTGGCGGAGACGAGGCGCGGCGTCGAGGGGGGCGGGAGGAGAGAGGAAGGGGAGCGGGCAAAGCAATGGAGGCTCGGGAGGGACGGCACGCTCGCACACGGCGAATAGTTGGAAAAGGAAAGAGGGAGGGGAAGGTAGGGCCGGCTTGCCTGTGAGGATGGCTCGCCCGTCCCGCGCTGGGTGACCCGGGCCCCCGGCGGCGTCTCCCTAATCTGGACCGTCCCGTGCCGAGATCGACGGCGGTGGCGGGGACGATGTCTTGCCTTGCGCGCGTGCACTCGGGCGGGGCCGCGTGTGTTCGCGGTAGAGGTGTGCGGTGCACGGCCCTCGCGTCCCACGCTTTTTGCTGCCATTTGTGCGTCCAGTGGCGCGCATCAAACCGAGGAGGGTTCCCACACAAAATTGTGGCGATTCCTTCAATCTTCCTGCGAGTAGTACAATTCTGTGGACAGGAATTTATGTTTACCATGGAACCCCTACCTTACAAGTATTTTTTGGCACTTTTTTTATAAAACGAAACACGTCACCAGTTTTAAATCTACCTCCACAGTATTTTTTCAGTTCGGTTGTACTGACCAAATAGTATACTTCCTCTATTCTACAAATTAATTATCGTTAGGATAATATTTAGTTCAATTTGAAACTACATTTGTTGTAATAATAATATTAATTGAAAAACAGGGTGAGCATTTCGCTAGCCTCGATAAAGGACTTGGAAGTCAAGTAAAGCATGTCTCGTACAGGTGGTTGACGTTTTGACTGCACGGGTTAGCGTGAAAACGAGACTAGAAAAGAGATTTTCCTCGGTTACTCCGAAGGTCAGGCGTGGGCAATTACTCCACTGTTCCAGCAGACGGGACAGCATGTCAAGAACTGTCGGTTGCATGGAAGCAACCTCGGGAAAATCAGAACAAGCAAATCCAATCGAACAATAATTTTCAGAGTTACCGGGTCAACATTAGTGATAAACACAAAATCAATTTATCCTTACTTTTTCTTTCCCTGTAATAACCTTGAAAAAGGGAACAAGAGAAACGAAAAGCCCACCCACTAGAGAAGCAAAAAGCCTACACATTACCTAACAAAGCCCATTGCGGCCTAATCAAATTCCACACTGCTAGCGGCCCGATCAAATTCCACACTGCTAGCGGCCCGATCAAATTCCACACTGCTAGCGGCCCATTTAGGCCGTCCCGTCCCCAGCGAGCTTCGCGTGCTCCCGTCCTTTTCGCCGCCCGGTCCGGCGTCGGCGTCAGCCCTTCTTCCCCATCGCCGGCGCGGCCGTCCCGCCGCCTCCGAGCATTGCGGCGGCGGAGTCGACGTTGGTCAGCAGGTACTCGTATATCTTCTTCCTGAGCCGCTCGATCGTCTCCTCGGACACAACGGGGGCGGCGGTCGTCGCCTCACCGTCAGAGTCCTGCGGCGGGGTCTCGCTGCGCTTCCCGATCTCGCCGAGCCAGTCGTTGACGCGCTTCAGCTGCGGGAGCATCCTAGCCGCGCGCTCGCGGTCCCACGGCGCCGCCGCCGCCACGTCGGCGTCCAGGAACCGCTCCACGAAGCCGAGGAACCACCCCCTCGACTCCTCCCCGAGCCGCCTCGCCAGCTCGTCTCTCTCCTCCGCGCCTCCTCCCCTCTCCCACTCCGGCAGCGCGGACGTCGTCGTTGGCGCCGAGGCTGCCTGGCCCGTCCTCGGCTTCCCCTTCGCAGGGGACATCCGCGACTTTATCGATGGGGACGACTTCGTTGTCGTCGTCGACGCAGGCGCCGCCGGCTTCCCGGACTCGTCCACGACAACGACGGCCAGCGGCGAGGTGACCGTGGCCGGTGCCGGCTTGAGGTTGTACACGCCGAAAGCGGAGAGGTCGGTGGCGAGTGCGGCGCTCACCCAGGACGTAGCTCGGCGGCGGCGCTCGGCCGCGAGAGCGGCGGCGTCCTCGTCGATGGAGGAGGCCGCCGTCCCAGCGTCGCTAGCCGGCGAGGGAACGGAGGCCGCGGGCTTGGTGAGGGTGTCGGTGATCACCGTGGCGCGGGAAAGCGCGGAGTGGAGGGCGAGGAACCTCTCGACGGCCGGCTGCGGGTTCTGCTCCTCCGCCGTGGAACTCACCTCCGCGTAAGAGCTGCTCCGGCCAACCGCCAACACAAGATAAACAATGTCAGTAACTTGAAGCAAATCTACAAGCAGGATTACGGCCAAGACGGCAACGTGTAGCTCTTGCTGCATAACATCGCCGCAACACAAGTCAGTAATTTTTTTCCAGCATCAAGTTGAAAGCAAGACATCATACAGTTGAGTCGAAATAGGAAATAATAGTATTAACAAGAAAACAAACTGTAGCAACCAAGCTGGTAAACAGGTGATGCTAGTTGACGACGACAACATGCAGCTGAAAGTACAGCAGAAGAAATTTATTGCTTCCCCGGTGAAACAAACATCATTAATCATTATACAGTGCAAGGTTCATGGAGATGATTCAGAAACAAGTTGGTCTCAGCATGTTGATGCCAAAAGCAAAACTAACAAGCAGTACAACTGCGAGGCCCTAACTGTATGCAAAGTATATCTGTTTTGATTCTTTGGGCTGTGTATGCTTGCTCTGTTCAGAGAGTACACAAAAGGCCAATTATGATTCAAAATCCAACCTGGTAAGTTTAACCTCAGAAAGCTAATCTTCATGTGTCAAAATATGCAGCTGGCACCTGCACCAGGATCAGAAAAAGAACGTGGCTAGCAGGGACCACCCCCACCATGGGTCTAATCTCAAAAAAGGGGGAGGAACCGAGCTGGTTGATAGAATTATTGCAACATGGTAGACAGCTAGAACGGACTACTGAGGCATTTGAAGCGTGAGACCGACGGGTTATCAATGATCTTGTCCCAGTGAGATGCAAGCACGAACGAACCATGTGGACGTGAACAGCAGGCTTTGCTAAAAACACTGCTGATCCCACCTGTCCTGGTGCCGGATCACCATGCCCTGTATTTAGCATGTTCGTCAGCTACGGAACAGGCAATCAAGGCTGTCTACGACCACAAGCCATGTGAAACCCTTAAAGTAGACGGCTTCCTAAAGCTTGTCCTTGATGCATAGTTGACTCGTATCTATGAATGGGTTTCCAGAATATTGGACTAACAAAAGATACAGCAAAAGAAGTACAAGGAGACCATTGAAGGGTAAGCTACAATGTGGGAAACTACTAGAATAGAACATTCTGGCAGAAGATTTATTCAAGCAGAATTTCCTGATTTTGAATTAATTGGTACAAGATTCTTTTCTACTACAATTTAATGAGCAAATCATTAGGCATGTTACGCCATCTAAGCATCAATGGACTTATAACAAGCTATCGATGCTTTCCACAATTTGAATACAGAAAAAAGTCACGGTTTGAAGATAATATGGGCAGTAGGAGCTACAAGATAGGGATAAAGGAAGGAGTTGAATAGACAAAAAATTCAGGGTCATGGAGAATATACCAAACTGTAGGCAGGCCGTAGACCACCAATAAGAAAAGATAACACTAGTAAAAAAACAAAGCCACATGCTGAACATAAGGGTTGTGTCCAGATGAAAAAGTACCTCAAACATCTGAGCAAACTCTCTGCAGCAGAAGCTTCTTGCATGGCTTCAACAGCAGCCATCTGAGCTGATTCCCTGTACTTCAGAAGTTCCTGTAGCAGAAACGACACAGTATGGTGATTTAAAAATCAAAATGCTCACAGCAATGCTCGATCTTACACTGTTTGTACAAACAACAGTTTAAACCATCTGTTGTGTTTATGAACTCGGTCTTACCTTTCCTAATTTGGCAAGGGACGGAGGAAGTGATGTCCATGAAGTGCTAGCATCTGTTAGTTTTTTGCTATTAGCGGGGATCTTAACTAAATTTGCAACATTTGAGTTGCTTGAAATCCCAGATGTTCTCTTTACAGTAGGAGGATGCTTCTTAATTGCCTTGTCAGCATCTTCTGAAGGAGGAGGACTCGCAGTGCTCTTCCTAGCAGCTTTCTGAATCATACTATCATCTTTATGTGACACCTTCTCATCCACTGGTGGCTTTCTTCTAGGAGTCTGTATATTAAGAATGAACATGTTGTCTTAGTAACTTTGAGTAAATAGTGTTGTGGTGCCATCACATTTCCTTGCCGTACATGCTAATTTTCCAATTAATATGCTACACATGTTATCATGTCATCATGAATGTAGACACTAATAAGTCAATGAGAGAAAAAAATCAACTATTAGTATTATCACTGCAAATTCTAAGAGCAACAGGTGGTGATCAGTGATCACTAATAAAGACATAAAACTAAATTCATCAAGTGCATCTATTCATATAATCAGTAGTCAATAGAGGTCATCAACATTTACATACCATTGAGATCTTATCAGGTTTCCTGTCAGGTTTGATTGTTTTCGTATCTGAATTGTCTTTTCCTTTAATATCTACATTTCCCTCCCAGCTTCTTCTCAGGGCCTTTGGCCCTGATCCTATACTCAACGCAGAGCTATTGATTGAATTACCAGCAGACGACTTCCTCCCTGCAGCAGTAACCTTCAAAACAGAAGCTGCCCTTTCTAAAAAGGAAACCCTAGAGGATGATGCTTTATCAGCTCCTTTTGCTTTGTTTCTATGTTTCATATCATTAGAGAATCTGTCAAATGACACGGGAAGAGAACAGACACTGGTCGGGGATGACGGCACTGATCTCGCACTAGCAGGCTTCACTTTTGATTTAACTGCTTCCTTTTTATTACCAATCCCATTCAAAGCTTGTTTTGATAACAAAGAGTTTGATTTTGTGAGCAGTGGTTTCTTATTTTCTGCACCAATGGGCTTGCGGGAGGCATTTATTTTCTCCAACTTGCTCGACTCCTTTTCTAACGACAAGCTGCTGGCATCCTTCAACCCGTTGGCTGGTTGAGCCTTCTTGCTGCCATGAAAATTCGAAGAGTTGGTTACTACAAGGTCCTCTGGGTTGCCAACACACGCATGGCGACCAGGAACTGGCCGAACTCCTCTAAGAATGGGTACGGGAGTAGCTGCTTCAAGACGGTCGACATGGATGAACTGCCCTAACTGAATCTTGTCACTCAAGATGAGATCATGCTGATCCTCCGGAAGGGAAACATAAGTCGCATGAGACGAATCCGACACCTTGAGGTAGAACCCTTGGTTAGTGAATAGATCACTCCCAGCTAGCGCTGGCACAATGCTGACAACCTGAAGAAGCGACGACCGATGCTCGCCTGCGACTTTGACATCAGTGTTCATATGCTGAAGGAGTTTCACAAGGACACCGGGTACCAACGAAGCCATTGTCGTAATTCCTTAAGCGCATTACTCTGCAAAGTCCAACAATATGATTATCATACAGAGGCATAACTGTGTTGCCAAAGAAGCTAAAAACTCACAGGCAGCCTGGCAATACGTAACAAAAGTGAAAGCGGCGCTCCTGAATGCAATAAAGGGTTGCAACTTTTCGCTAGTGTAATGTGCAGAATCCTGGCTCGCAAGTCATCACCGGGAATTTCGTTTACTAGTACCACGAACTGCACGGTGATGACAGTACAGACTAAACTTAAGAACTGAGTTGACAAGAGTCACAGAATAGCGCGTGATGCAAGAAATGATACCGAAATGCAAGTTATATGCAGCGAGTACGGTTGGGGTATATATGCCTTTGCTTGTAAGGAATTGAATTCGGTCCAAACGGAACATGCTCAACAAACGAACACCCGCCGGCACAACAGATACCAGAAGTTATCAATGCAAGCGGCGGTGGTCCTGTCACCAAGCCTGGTTTTACTCTTTTTTTTTGTTAAGGCGAAATGAAAAACTGAAAAAGAGGGAGAGAGGGAGAGAGCAACGAGAGGAAGAACATCACCAACCAAATCTTGTGTGCAAGGCACTGACAGGTTGCCCTGTCAATTTATCCAACCGCTAAAACTAGGGGCAAAGCAAAGTTCATCAGGGAGCAGACACTCATTAGCGACCCCATTTCTCTGGCTTCTAACCAAACAGTATTTTTTTCTCCGTCCGAGGAAGACCTCACACGAACAAACATTGTGTTGGGGGGGAAATCCAGGGAAAGAGCGGACGAAAACGTAATGGCAACAGCGAGGGCGAGGCGAAACCGTCGCCAGGAAATCTGGTCCCTGGCGGAAGGCGATGGAACATCTCGAAACAGGGGGCGAAGGGAAAAAAAAAAGAGGAATGAAATGGGGATCAATCCGTGGCGCGGGGGGATCGGAGGGCGGACCTCTAGGCGTAAATCTGGGCGGTTGGAATGGCCTCGTTGGCTTCCCTCTCCTCCTGCTTCCCGTCGGCGCACGGTGGAAGGGAAGGCTGAGAGAAGCAGGGCGACGCCTCCTCCCCTCGCTTGTAGCAGCGCCCTCCTCTGCCCCAGCCGTCCGGTCAGAGAGGGGGCCGGAGCGGGCGCGTCCAGTCAAGGATCCGCCCCCCGCTCTCCCACTCCCTTTGGCTGGCTCTGGACCGCTCCGTTGGGAGCTTGCTCGGGTCGCCAAACGACCACACCTCCCTCCCTCCCCCCCCTCTCTCTCTCTCTCTCTCTCTCTCTCTCTCTCTCTCTCTCTCTCTCTCTCCCTCTCTCTCTCTCTCTCTCTCTCTCTCCTTCGAGAGCGCACCTTCTTGGCTGGGGATTTGGGACTTGGGAGGGTGGCGGACCGGCGAGGAGGCCCGGGCACGGGTGAAATCAACACGCACGCAAAGCAGTCTCTCGCGGCGTGTGCAGTGAAGGCAGAGGGGGGGACGGTAGTGGGTGGGTGGTGCTGTTAAAAACTGGTGAGGTGAGCCGTTCCTTTCCTCGGGGACGTCACAGGGTGGAGCCAGCCACTTCTCTATTCGCAACAGCAGCCAGCAGCTAATCCGAGAGAGCAGCGAGCAAACACCACGTGAACTTCTAAATCCTGCTGCAAACGACACAAACCGTTCTATTTGAACCCCTGGTCCAATTTTGAAACGATCCGCCGTGGCTGCCCTCCTGTACCCGACCGACGCCTGCGTCCACCGTCCACGGGCCGGCGCCGTTGCCTCCGTCACCGATCGATTAGCGGCCGTCACGAATGGAAAAGTCGCGGCGCCGCCTAGACCACCGCCGTATCCCTCTAGTACGTGACGACCACCGCCGTATCGCTCTACGTACGTGGCGCCGTGCCGGGCGGGTCGATTATACGTTGCGATCAGCAGTTCAGCACGGTAGCCACCACGGACGACGGGCTGCTCCTGCTCCGCCTGCCGTGCGTCGTCGTGCACCGGAGGCCGGCTCCTCCGCAACCACTTCCTTCTTGACTTCTTGCAGTGCGCAACGGCGGAGCCGTGTGCTCGAGGAGGTTAAATTGCCCTACAGCTTGACGCTTTTGGACGAGAAAAAGTTCAGAGGGCGGACGAGTGCTCGTGGCGAGGCTTGCGGATGGATGCAGACTTGTGATCCTTAAAAAGAAATTCTTTTAGTGGGTTCTTCATGCTGATGACATCTCCTCTATATAGCAATGTATTTATCCAGTTCTATTTTCGGTTAAAACGTCGATCCAACGAACTGAATAAACTAAAAACAAAGTTTAGTTTGTTGCTCAAAAAATTCAGTCCGAGCCAACTATGAAATTTAGGTCTTCGATCCGTCAAGATAAATATGAAAGGATTGTGTAATTATAGAGTAAGTTTGACGATGTCGAGGTGATTCACAAGCTCTTGAGGCTACTTCCAAAGAAATATAGGCTAATTATCACTTGCTTTTTTCAAGTGAACTTATCATAAACCATCATCGATAAGGTCTTAGCCAAGACCACCGCCTACGAGGGCTACCTCTTGAACTTCAGTGCCAAAGAGTACTACAATTGTGAAAGAACACTTTGCTAAAGAGTGTTCTAAGCCCATGAAAGAAAAGAAGACCTAAGTTGAGAGTGATGATGAAGAAGCATCAATGCAAAAATCCAAGGATAAGTTTGTTGCTAAGAAGAAGGATGATCGACAAAGATAAGGATAAGAAAAACAGGTCTATATAGTTGGTGAGTGACTTTTTGACGATGAGGAATATTCAATGCCTCGTATTCAAGTGAAGATGAACAAATCGTCAGCTTTATTATGACTAACAACTCTACCATCTCCTCCTATGTGTTTGATAGTTAAAGGCTTTAATGATGATAATGAAAAGGATAGTGATGATGAAGAAAAACAACCTTACTACGATCACCTTGCCCGAGCACGTCCTCCGCACGGGGCTCGTGCGACGCGCCATCCAACTGTGAACAGCCCAGGCCCAGCCGCCTGCAGAGGACCGCGACAAGCCACGCGACGTCGGCTGGATTAGGGCGAACGCTGTTGCACGACGAGCGATCTCGTACGCGCCGGGACGAAGCAATGCGACGGCGCCGTGCGCGGTCAGGAGAGCTCGGTTGCCATGGCGCCGCCGAGCATGGCGTTGCCTGTTTACGCGGGACCGGCAGCCGATTCGAGGCTGGAATCACGCAGCGACCGACGTCAGCAGCGTAAACGAGCCTGCCTGTACGGAGCGGCGGAACCCGTGCAGTTTTTTGTCAGAAACAAAAGAAGCGTTTGCTTTTCCGTTGTCCATGCGACCATGCCCAATGCCAATGCCAACAGCGAGGCGTTTGTCTGTACTGTACCTGCTTCGACCTCAGGCAAGACGGGATATGCCTCCAGGCTACACAAGCACAATCTGCGACTAAAACGATGCAACGCCCCTACGTACTCTGTTTGCGTGGTGGTACTAATACACGAACGGCCTGGCTAACATTCGTCTTGCGCAAAAACTCAGAGTAGGCCTCCCATGGACGTTCGATCGCTGTACTGGACTACTGGTCAAAGCCGCCGAAAGGAGCAAGCAGCGACCCAAACACAAGGTCGTCTTAATCTCGGCAGCTGAAAATTGCCCGTTTGCATTGATGGATCTGGTCCCAGAACTTTGCAGTCTGAAACTCTGAATCTGACCAAATGACCGGAGGAAACGCGAAGGACCGCACGTTTTCGGTGCTTCGAGACTCCGAGCACATGGAATGCTTCGAGAGCAACGGCTGCTGCACCATCCTGATGGGACGAAACGCGACGCAAGGTTTCAATGCTCTGCGTTGGGCGACCGGCCCGGGGGGCAGCGGATCCATGCTCAAACAATGCCGCAACAACTGCAGGTTGATCGCACTATACACCCAGAGATGGGCGCCCCACAGACAGATAATTGCTATTACGGCTTCGATGGAATAGCACTTCTATAATGAATTTCGATAAAATAGCATTTAAAACATTAGCGCACCGTTAAAATAAAATTTTAGACTAATTACTCACCTATTAACATTTTCTATTTTCTTTTATTTTTATTTTTGGATTTACTGAAATGACCAAAATGCCCTCCAATCAAATTTTCCTTCTCTCTTCTCTTTGTTTCTACTCTGAACTCCCATTGAATCAGACGCACGCCGGCCCTAGCCGCCTCGCCCCCGCAGCGCCGCAGAAGGCCGCCACACGCCGCCGTGTCCCTAGCCGCCCTCGCCTACTATCCCGCCGCACCCTCGGGGTTATCTCGATGAAAGATGGCCATACCACGACAGAACAGGCTAAATAGAAAATATTACAGACCACAACCAAACATGCACGACAGCAAGGGACACCGCTACAATGGTCTGGAAACAAGTTAAGCTGTCATACGTCATGGCCAGTATCATAACTAGTAACCCAACAGAATGACATCATCTTAAAGATAAACAGATTAGTCCATTACAGCATCTACCACATTCTACTGATCTTGCTAAATAGTGGTGGTGGTGCATGTAATCCGTTTCCTGGAGCTGCGTGAGCTGCGTGAGAAATTGGCATAGCCGCTGTCAAGGCTGGGGTGGAACCATTAGCGCCGGAGCAGGAGATGGCTGCTGCTGCAGGTTCATCCGCCTCATGCTGCTTCAGGCTGTTAGGCAGGAAGCTCCCCACAATCACATGAAAACAATGGTTCATGGTATAGAATAAATAAAAGGTTGCTGCCATCAAATACGCTTACAGTTACAGGTTGCAATGAACTGTGAACCAAGGGAGCTGCTCCACAGGAGTTCAGAGTAGAAACCGAGAGAGGGAAAATTTGATTGGGGGCATTTTGGTCATTTCAATAGGTCTAAAAAATGTTAATAGGTGAGTAATTAGTCTAAAATTCTATTTTAACCATGCGTCAATGTTCTAAATACTATTTTTATTGAAGTCCATGATAAAAGTGTTATTCCGTCAAAACCGCCGGTCACGGATTCTATAATAGCAATTATTTTTATTGAAATCCATAATAAAAGTGTTATTCCGTCAAAACCGCCGGTCACGGATTCTATAATAGCAATTATATCAGAAAGAGATGTACTATGACACAGCTTGGCAGATCATTTCGTTGTTGAAACAGTAGCATCGTCGTTAAGCAGTGACGCCTTGTGAGCCCAGCGAAGAGAATCATGAGATGGCGCAACTTTCGCGAACTTTTGGCAACAAACATGCCACAGACGAACAACAACAAAAAAACAGAAGAAACATCACATTTAAACCGAACGATGATCTGTCTTTCCACATCCACAACTGGCCACATGTAAATTCATTACCTAAGTCTAGATAGTTCACGGGCCAAAAGTATCAATGTATTTCAAAGATCATATTCTGCTGATGGGATGGCTTCCTGCTTCATGTAGATACCTCTTGCTTGAATCTTCAGACTTCCTGGACACTCAAACCTGCAATAACGGATGTCTCAGTTATAAGCAACTGAATTATAGCAGCCCTCTAATGTAAGGTGGGCAGACATCATGACAATAATATAGGCCATTTTCACCGATTGCTTTTTCAAATAATCCATATACCCTTGGGGTGAACTCACTTCGGTTCTCAACCTTCCGGTTTTATAAATCAAGGAAACAGATACCAACCAAGCCGTGGACCTACCACTCGAGTGTGTTCATACAGCCTAACCCTTTGTCTTTGATTGTAAACCCTAGTATTAAAGACGTATTGTACTCACCAGGCTTGGTATAGGGGGGGTCACACAACCGTTACATATTGACAGAAGACAGAATAATAAAATTCGCCGCCAATTAGAAGTTTAATGAGCATTCAAGTTATGCACTCAAAGTAATTATTTCTCTGCAAACCAATTGTCAAACTAAAAAGGGTTTCAACCACAAGCTATAAAGTCAACAAAACAATCTAAAACCCTAGCAGTTATAATCTCTGAACAATAGGTACTCAACAAAATATTAAGACATTCAGCTTACACAAGCATCAATATAAAACAATTCGCTGCTCAACTAGTGTCAGATAAAACTTTCAATGAACAATTACAGGCAGAATATAAAAAATAAGCTGTGCTTCACCTGGAGGGAGTGATTGCTTCAACTTGTTTGCCTTCTCAGCATCAAAGACACAGAGAGTGTACAAGTACTTGGAGCAGCGCACCTTGAACTTGACAACATCTTTGCTTCTCTTGATTTTTACAGAGCGTGCGTCCTTCCTCCTAGCGGTGGGGAGGAAGTCCTTGATCTCATGGATCTGCTTCGGCTACCGCAATAACAAGACACGAAATAATAAGAGCAAGCCAATCAGTACTGACCATCCCCAGTTTCATAAAACTCGGCTGTTGGGGGAAAGACCACCCCATACTTATTATCTTTCTAAGAAAAGATCAACTGGATCCTGGGCGATAAAGGTCAGGAAAGCTCCCCCCCCTCCTTACAGCACGAGGGTCCGCCCCCTGTGGATTAGATATTTACTCATACTTTGAGCCCACCTTAGCCCCTACATGAGGGTCTGGCACCACAGTTTAGCTCATCCCGTGTGAACGACTAGGGGAACCAGCGAGCGACCTTTTTTACCCCAGCCTGAAAATTCTCTCCCACGAGGAATCAAAATCCAGGACCCTAAGAGTGCTACAAAGAAAATATATAGAAGCACAAAAGGAAGCCAAAGCTACTCATTGTGGTAGTTATTTTTCGATTTCTTCTATTCACTACAGGTTGTTCTGCATACATAAATGATAAAAACCTAATCAGCTCCCACCAACTGCTAGATACGAGACATAACAGTTGGACTCATTGTGTTCAAATAGTTCACTTGCAAAGTTCTGATATGAGTCGATCTCCAAATTCTACTCTACCATTTGCACTGAAAACTTATATCCTATTTTTAAAGCAAATTCCAGGACCTACTGGAATTACACTCAAGATATAGTGAAAAGCAACCATAATTCCACCTATCCAACAAGAACTGATCGCCCATGCCACTTGACACGGGATCCCATAGTGACCAGGCAGAAAAGACCTTGCCACATAATAACGACGCATTGCCGCATCCTAGTTTCATTCCCCTATGCGCAGTTACCCACTGATGCTATACTGCTATGTCCCGTAACAAAAGTTTCCACATATGTCACGCCCGGTTTTACAAAGGGCAAAACCGGCCGCACTCTACGTGTATGCCAGGATCGGTTTAGTTCATACACGTAGGACATAATGTGATAAACAGATTATATATCAAAAATAAACGCATTTATACCTTAATTGAGTCTCGAGTAGCAGCGGAAGAGGAGAAGCTTCTAGGGCCGTCCACAGGCGAATCGACTGGCAGCTACGTGACCTTCTTCGCACCGTCTTCATTTGATCTTCTTTTCACTGAGCAACAATTATAATAGAGGAAAAAGACAAACGTCTGAGTACATAATATACTCAGCAAGTGTGGGAAATAGATGACATGCAGGCATTTAACAAGAAAGGCTAGACACGGGTTAAGCACTAAGCAACCTATCCTTAGTCTTATTAGGCGTCCTATTTATTTAGTGAAGTTCCCGCCCAATCCAAACATATCTCCAAGTGATCTCCACTATCACTGTAATCTCATTTACCTCAATCCAAACCACCATTTCCCAAACCATACCAAACCAATCCACACTAATCATGAGAGAGTTACCAGCCCGCTCTTGACCGTGAGCACGGCTGTCTAGACAGTTTTGACTCTGCAGAGTTTGTACCCTTTACCCACAAGTCGTGTTTTCATCACCCGTCGGCGACTCAAGAAACTCCTTTCCGCCCTCTCACACTCCCTATGGTGTGGGGCCAGGAGTACACGACAAGGCCTTTACATTGCACTACCCAACCCGTGCACACCCGCTAAGGATTCACCGCTGCGGCACTCTGAAACCTCTGCCGCAGAAGCCCCCTCTTGCGCCACTTACACATCTCTCTGGTGTACACAAGGAAAGATAGAAACAACTTAATTGGCCACACTGCCCCATAACAGTTCTTGTGGTGGCACTGTATAAGCCAGTTGACAGGTCTCACGAACCGGTCCTTAGGATCTACGCAGGCTAACTAACCACAAACCCGAGTCTCGTGCACTCAGCACCCACCGTAACCCACCAGCCTGCTAGATCCCTACACTACCCACCTCATACACCACATACATCACCACATATATACCATATGTATATCTCCACACAACATCTCAATGATCATGATAACATAACATTAATTTAATGTAAATTACCCCCATCCCATCTACTAAGCAGGGCTAAGCATGAAAATAATGACATGAAGGTAAACCCTATACTACCCATCCCGGTTACAAGGCAAATATTGGAAATACTAGTAAACAACCAACACATGGGATTCAATTTAAGACCTAAGCATGCAATTCTAACTAAAATCCTAAAAAGGTGCAAAATGGTCAAGGGCACTTGCCTTTTTCTTATATTGTTGCTCAGTCCACCCTCTTCATCTTCAAAGCATTAAGCTTGTAGGTTGAACGTATGCTCAGAGGCTGCTTCAGGAACAGGGCTGCAGTGATCGAACCACCCTGCCGACCGCTAGTGTTGACCATATCAGCAACGCCGGACTTCATCGACTCCCAGTAGCTTTCCTCCAGCGGCAGTCTCCAAAACTCCTCTCCAGATACCTCAGAGGCGGCAGCAACTTCCTTGGTTAGCTCATCGCTTGAAGTGATGCTTGGCCCAAGTGCAACAACGCAGGCGCCAGTCAGCGTTGCTAGATCAATAATCTTGTCAGCACCTTGTTTACAAGCATACACCAAGGCATCAGCAAGAGTAAGTCTTCCCTCCGCATCAGTGTTATTTACCTCAATAGTCTTTCCGTTGAAAGCAGTCACGATGTCACCAGGTCTCATGCCTATGCCACTGATCATATTTTCACATGCAGCCAATATAAAGTGAACCTCTACTCTAGGAGGCTTGATTTGACCCAAAGCTTTTGCTGCACCAAACACACCAGCAGAGCCTCCCATGTCAAATTTCATCAATTCAATGCTGCAGCCTGTCCCGATCTTAATGTTGTAGCCAGCGCTGTCAAAAGTTAAACCCTTCCCAACAATAGCCAGCTTTCTCTTAACGTTTCCACCAGTGGGTTTGTAACACAAGTGGATAAAGTGAGGAGGTTTAACAAAAGCTGCAGCAACTGCCAAGTAGGAACCCATCTTTAACTCTTTGCATTTCTCCACATCTAAAATGGTAGCAGTGAGCACATCCCGGTATGTAGAAGCAATTTTTGATGCCTCCTCCGCAAGCACAGCAAGGGTGGGGACATTGGCAGGAGAGTTGACAAGCTCTCTCCCAAATATCACGCCTGAGGTAAGATCATTAGCATACTTTAGTTTCTGATCCAGAACCCAACCCAATAAGATCTACATGTTTCAGATGCACCTTCTTAGATTCAGATTTGTACCTGCTGTCCTCATACATCCGAGCACAGTTCCCGAAGCAATTGCTGCCAGAGCACTGAGCTTAAACTCTTCCTGGATCCCACTGGGAGGGACAAGAACAATAGCAACGCTGCTAGCTTGAGCAGCTTTGGCAACTGATGCGACGGATTCACCAAGGCACCGACAAGCTGCGGCAGTGGAGGGTGTGTTCTGGCCAAAACCAACGAGACTCACCCTCTTGAAACCCTATCCCGGCAGGCAGGCGGAGGACCAACGACTGTCCAACTTTCCCAGTGAAATCTTCCTCTGCCGCAGCCTTTGACAGGAGACTTCAAGACGACGTTAGGCTTGGTGAGGCCGAGCACGGGCGCGGGCGGCGCGGCGACGGCGCCGGAGTGTCCCATCTGAGCGGCGCGGGGCAGCGAAACGAGGGGCGTGCAGGCGGCGCGCGGGAGGAGGTGGGGAGCGCAGGAGCGGGGGGCGCGCTAGCTGGCGGCGCTGAGGGAGGGCGCCGGCCGGGGGAGGGGGGGAGGAGAACGGAGGCAGTGAAGGGCGGCGCTGTGGGTGGGGGAGGCGCGCCCGGTGGGGGGGGAGCTGGCGGTGGAGGCGCACGAGGCGGGAGCCACCGGAGAGGGCGCGGGGGAGACCACCCCGAGTGGCAGCGGCGCTGTGGAGAAGAAGGCGAGGGCGTCGATCCTTAGGGTGGGGCCGGGACTTGCGGCGCAGGCGGCGGTGAAGACGAGGGCGGCCGGAAGGAGCGCAAGCCAGGGGGCGGCGTCGGTGAGTGAGTTCGCGGAGGGGTACACCGGCGGCCAGGAGAGCTGGGGGGCGGCGGCAAGGCACGGTGAAGGCAGCGGCGCGCGGAGGGAGGCAAAGCGGGCTCGGGACACGCCGTGTGGGAGAGCTCGTGGAGGAGGCGCTCGGGCTGGGGGTGGGCCGGAGGGGTGGCGGCGCTAGGCGAGGCGGAAGGAGTGGCGGCGTGGAGGAGATCGGGAGGAGGAGGCGCCGTGGGGGAGGGGAAAGAAGAAAGGGAGAAGGTGGAGATGACGCGTGGGCCCCACTCGCCAGAGAAAGGAGAAAAGAATCCTATGCTAGGGTTTTTGGTAGGGAAATGAGATGGGCTGCGGGTTGGAAATGGGTTTCGGCCCAATTTGCTTTTGGCTTGTCCTTTTTTTTTCTATTTTACTTTTTGCTTGGGTTTTTATTTAGCTAATCCAAATTCAGCTTTAAGCCAAGGTTCTAGCATGTTTAGTTTTTTTTTTATTTTTAAAATACAGGGTGTTACAACACTACCCCCCTTAAACGGAATCTCGCCCCGAGATTCTAGTGAGCTAGGCTTCGGGAGTTTAGATTCTAATAACCAAGAATGCACCCTACCCAAAGTCGTTGGTTCCATAAAAATCTTCAAAGCTTGTTGATTCGTTGGTCAAGCGTCTTCTCGATTACTCTTCCTTCTTCACTGACTTTGTTGGTCTGGTGTTTATCGAATCCAATCGTAATGGAAGTGTTGTAACGTGACGTGCTACCCCCCTTAAATAGAAAAGTGTTATGGTTTTTTTTTTGAACAGCGTGTTTCTATTTCGTTATGAGCAAACGCGTGGTCTTCACTCGCGGAACAATTAAACCTAAGCGAGTGTCATATACGATTCTTCAAGCAATCTTCCTCTCGCTCCAAGTTGTCTTCGCACGTTGGTCTTTAAGTTCTTGTCGGATGAGTTGATTCTTGGTCTTCATAAGTTGGGTCAAAAGGAAGCCTTACGAGTCTATTCTAACTAAGGTCACGTGCCTAGAGTCGATATATAGCTCTGATACCACTCTGTCACGCCCGGTTTTACAAAGGGCAAAACCGGCCGCACTCTACGTGTATGCCAGGATCGGTTTAGTTCATACACGTAGGACATAATGTGATAAACAGATTATATATCAAAAATAAACGCATTTATACCTTAATTGAGTCTCGAGTAGCAGCGGAAGAGGAGAAGCTTCTAGGGCCGTCCACAGGCGAATCGACTGGCAGCTACGTGACCTTCTTCGCACCGTCTTCATTTGATCTTCTTTTCACTGAGCAACAATTATAATAGAGGAAAAAGACAAACGTCTGAGTACATAATATACTCAGCAAGTGTGGGAAATAGATGACATGCAGGCATTTAACAAGAAAGGCTAGACACGGGTTAAGCACTAAGCAACCTATCCTTAGTCTTATTAGGCGTCCTATTTATTTAGTGAAGTTCCCGCCCAATCCAAACATATCTCCAAGTGATCTCCACTATCACTGTAATCTCATTTACCTCAATCCAAACCACCATTTCCCAAACCATACCAAACCAATCCACACTAATCATGAGAGAGTTACCAGCCCGCTCTTGACCGTGAGCACGGCTGTCTAGACAGTTTTGACTCTGCAGAGTTTGTACCCTTTACCCACAAGTCGTGTTTTCATCACCCGTCGGCGACTCAAGAAACTCCTTTCCGCCCTCTCACACTCCCTATGGTGTGGGGCCAGGAGTACACGACAAGGCCTTTACATTGCACTACCCAACCCGTGCACACCCGCTAAGGATTCACCGCTGCGGCACTCTGAAACCTCTGCCGCAGAAGCCCCCTCTTGCGCCACTTACACATCTCTCTGGTGTACACAAGGAAAGATAGAAACAACTTAATTGGCCACACTGCCCCATAACAGTTCTTGTGGTGGCACTGTATAAGCCAGTTGACAGGTCTCACGAACCGGTCCTTAGGATCTACGCAGGCTAACTAACCACAAACCCGAGTCTCGTGCACTCAGCACCCACCGTAACCCACCAGCCTGCTAGATCCCTACACTACCCACCTCATACACCACATACATCACCACATATATACCATATGTATATCTCCACACAACATCTCAATGATCATGATAACATAACATTAATTTAATGTAAATTACCCCCATCCCATCTACTAAGCAGGGCTAAGCATGAAAATAATGACATGAAGGTAAACCCTATACTACCCATCCCGGTTACAAGGCAAATATTGGAAATACTAGTAAACAACCAACACATGGGATTCAATTTAAGACCTAAGCATGCAATTCTAACTAAAATCCTAAAAAGGTGCAAAATGGTCAAGGGCACTTGCCTTTTTCTTATATTGTTGCTCAGTCCACCCTCTTCATCTTCAAAGCATTAAGCTTGTAGGTTGAACGTATGCTCAGAGGCTGCTTCAGGAACAGGGCTGCAGTGATCGAACCACCCTGCCGACCGCTAGTGTTGACCATATCAGCAACGCCGGACTTCATCGACTCCCAGTAGCTTTCCTCCAGCGGCAGTCTCCAAAACTCCTCTCCAGATACCTCAGAGGCGGCAGCAACTTCCTTGGTTAGCTCATCGCTTGAAGTGATGCTTGGCCCAAGTGCAACAACGCAGGCGCCAGTCAGCGTTGCTAGATCAATAATCTTGTCAGCACCTTGTTTACAAGCATACACCAAGGCATCAGCAAGAGTAAGTCTTCCCTCCGCATCAGTGTTATTTACCTCAATAGTCTTTCCGTTGAAAGCAGTCACGATGTCACCAGGTCTCATGCCTATGCCACTGATCATATTTTCACATGCAGCCAATATAAAGTGAACCTCTACTCTAGGAGGCTTGATTTGACCCAAAGCTTTTGCTGCACCAAACACACCAGCAGAGCCTCCCATGTCAAATTTCATCAATTCAATGCTGCAGCCTGTCCCGATCTTAATGTTGTAGCCAGCGCTGTCAAAAGTTAAACCCTTCCCAACAATAGCCAGCTTTCTCTTAACGTTTCCACCAGTGGGTTTGTAACACAAGTGGATAAAGTGAGGAGGTTTAACAAAAGCTGCAGCAACTGCCAAGTAGGAACCCATCTTTAACTCTTTGCATTTCTCCACATCTAAAATGGTAGCAGTGAGCACATCCCGGTATGTAGAAGCAATTTTTGATGCCTCCTCCGCAAGCACAGCAAGGGTGGGGACATTGGCAGGAGAGTTGACAAGCTCTCTCCCAAATATCACGCCTGAGGTAAGATCATTAGCATACTTTAGTTTCTGATCCAGAACCCAACCCAATAAGATCTACATGTTTCAGATGCACCTTCTTAGATTCAGATTTGTACCTGCTGTCCTCATACATCCGAGCACAGTTCCCGAAGCAATTGCTGCCAGAGCACTGAGCTTAAACTCTTCCTGGATCCCACTGGGAGGGACAAGAACAATAGCAACGCTGCTAGCTTGAGCAGCTTTGGCAACTGATGCGACGGATTCACCAAGGCACCGACAAGCTGCGGCAGTGGAGGGTGTGTTCTGGCCAAAACCAACGAGACTCACCCTCTTGAAACCCTATCCCGGCAGGCAGGCGGAGGACCAACGACTGTCCAACTTTCCCAGTGAAATCTTCCTCTGCCGCAGCCTTTGACAGGAGACTTCAAGACGACGTTAGGCTTGGTGAGGCCGAGCACGGGCGCGGGCGGCGCGGCGACGGCGCCGGAGTGTCCCATCTGAGCGGCGCGGGGCAGCGAAACGAGGGGCGTGCAGGCGGCGCGCGGGAGGAGGTGGGGAGCGCAGGAGCGGGGGCGCGCTAGCTGGCGGCGCTGAGGGAGGGCGCCGGCCGGGGGAGGGGGGGAGGAGAACGGAGGCAGTGAAGGGCGGCGCTGTGGGTGGGGGAGGCGCGCCCGGTGGGGGGGGAGCTGGCGGTGGAGGCGCACGAGGCGGGAGCCACCGGAGAGGGCGCGGGGGAGACCACCCCGAGTGGCAGCGGCGCTGTGGAGAAGAAGGCGAGGGCGTCGATCCTTAGGGTGGGGCCGGGACTTGCGGCGCAGGCGGCGGTGAAGACGAGGGCGGCCGGAAGGAGCGCAAGCCAGGGGGCGGCGTCGGTGAGTGAGTTCGCGGAGGGGTACACCGGCGGCCAGGAGAGCTGGGGGGCGGCGGCAAGGCACGGTGAAGGCAGCGGCGCGCGGAGGGAGGCAAAGCGGGCTCGGGACACGCCGTGTGGGAGAGCTCGTGGAGGAGGCGCTCGGGCTGGGGGTGGGCCGGAGGGGTGGCGGCGCTAGGCGAGGCGGAAGGAGTGGCGGCGTGGAGGAGATCGGGAGGAGGAGGCGCCGTGGGGGAGGGGAAAGAAGAAAGGGAGAAGGTGGAGATGACGCGTGGGCCCCACTCGCCAGAGAAAGGAGAAAAGAATCCTATGCTAGGGTTTTTGGTAGGGAAATGAGATGGGCTGCGGGTTGGAAATGGGTTTCGGCCCAATTTGCTTTTGGCTTGTCCTTTTTTTTTCTATTTTACTTTTTGCTTGGGTTTTTATTTAGCTAATCCAAATTCAGCTTTAAGCCAAGGTTCTAGCATGTTTAGTTTTTTTTTTATTTTTAAAATACAGGGTGTTACAACTTTGTCACGCCCGGTTTTACAAAGGGCAAAACCGGCCGCACTCTACGTGTATGCCAGGATCGGTTTAGTTCATACACGTAGGACATAATGTGATAAACAGATTATATATCAAAAATAAACGCATTTATACCTTAATTGAGTCTCGAATAGCAGCGGAATAGGAGAAGCTTCTAGGGCCGTCCACAGGCGAATCGACTGGCAGCTACGTGACCTTCTTCGCGCCATCTTCATTTGATCTTCTTTTCACTGAGCAACAATTATAATAGAGGAAAAAGACAAACGTCTGAGTACATAATGTACTCAGCAAGTGTGGGAAGTAGATGACATGCAGGCATTTAACAAGAAAGGCTAGACACGGGTTAAGCACTAAGCGACCTATCCTTAGTCTTATTAGGCGTCCTATTTATTTAGTGACATTCCTGCCCAACCCAAACATATCTCCAAGTGATCTCCACTATCACTGTAATCTCATTTATCTCAATCCAAGCCACCATTCTCAAACCATACCAAACCAACCCACACTAATCATGAGAGAGTTACCAGCCCGCTCTTGACCGTGAGCACGGCTGTCTAGACAGTTTTCACTCTGCAGAGTTTGTACCCTTTACCCACAAGTCGTGTTTTCATCACCCGTCGGCGACTCAAGAAACTCCTTTCCGCCCTCTCACACTCCCTATGGTGTGGGGCCAGGAGTACACGACAAGGCCTTTACATTGCACTACCCAACCCGTGCACACCCGCTAAGGATTCACCGCTGCGGCACTCTGAAACCTCTGCCGCAGAAGCCCCCTCTTGCGCCACTTACACATCTCTCTGGTGTACACAAGGAAAGATAGGAACAACTTAATTGGCCACACTGCCCCATAACAGTTCTTGTGGTGGCACCGTATAAGCCAGTTGACAGGTCTCACGAACCGGTCCTTAGGATCTACGCAGGCTAACTAACCACAAACCCGAGTCTCGTGCACTCAGCACCCACCGTAACCCACCAGCCTGCTAGATCCCTACACTACCCACCTCATACACCACATACATCACCACATATATACCATATATATATCTCCACACAACATCTCAATGATCATGATAATATAACGTTAATGTAAATTACTCCCATCCCATCTACTAAGCAGGGCTAAGCATGAAAATAATGACATAAAGGTAAACCCTATACTACCCATCCCGGCTACAAGGCAAATATTGGAAATACTAATAAACAACCAACACATGGGATTCAATTTAAGACCTAAGCATGCAATTCTAACTAAAATCCTAAAAAGGTGCAAAATGGTCAAGGGCACTTGCCTTTTTCTTATATTGTTGCTCAGTCCACCCTCTTCATCTTCAAAGCATTAAGCTTGTAGGTTGAACGTATGCTCAGAGGCTGCTTCAGGAACAGGGCTGCAGTGATCGAACCACCCTGCCGACCGCTAGTGTTGACCATATCAGCAACGCCGGACTTCATCGACTCCCAGTAGCTTTCCTCCAGCGGCAGTCTCCAAAACTCCTCTCCAGATACCTCAGAGGCGGCAGCAACTTCCTTGGTTAGCTCATCGCTTGAAGTGATGCTTGGCCCAAGTGCAACAACGCAGGCGCCAGTCAGCGTTGCTAGATCAATAATCTTGTCAGCACCTTGTTTACAAGCATACACCAAGGCATCAGCAAGAGTAAGTCTTCCCTCCGCATCAGTGTTATTTACCTCAATAGTCTTTCCGTTGAAAGCAGTCACGATGTCACCAGGTCTCATGCCTATGCCACTGATCATATTTTCACATGCAGCCAATATAAAGTGAACCTCTACTCTAGGAGGCTTGATTTGACCCAAAGCTTTTGCTGCACCAAACACACCAGCAGAGCCTCCCATGTCAAATTTCATCAATTCAATGCTGCAGCCTGTCCCGATCTTAATGTTGTAGCCAGCGCTGTCAAAAGTTAAACCCTTCCCAACAATAGCCAGCTTTCCCTTAACGTTTCCACCAGTGGGTTTGTAACACAAGTGTATAAAGTGAGGAGGTTTAACAAAAGCTGCAGCAACTGCCAAGTAGGAACCCATCTTTATCTCTTTGCATTTCTCCACATCTAAAATGGTAGCAGTGAGCACATCCCGGTATGTAGAAGCGATTTTTGATGCCTCCTCCGCAAGCACAGCAGGGGTGGGGACATTGGCAGGAGAGTTGACAAGCTCTCTCCCAAATATCACGCCTGAGGTATGACCATTAGCATACTTTAGTTTCTGATCCAGAACCCAACCCAATAAGATCTACATGTTTCATATGCACCTTCTTAGATTCAGATTTGTACCTGCTGTCCTCATACATCCGAGCACAGTTCCCGAAGCAATTGCTGCCAGAGCACTGAGCTTAAACTCTTCCTGGATCCCACTGGGAGGGACAAGAACAATAGCAGCGCTGCTAGCTTGAGCAGCTTTGGCAACTGATGCGACGGATTCACCAAGGCACCGGCAAGCTGCGGCAGTGGAGGGTGTGTTCTGGCCAAAACCAACGAGACTCACCCTCTTGAAACCCTATCCCGGCAGGCAGGCAGAGGACCAACGACTGTCCAACTTTCCCAGTGAAATCTTCCTCTGCCGCAGCCTTTGACAGGAGACTTCAAGACGGCGTTAGGCTTGGTGAGGCCGAGCACGGGCGCGGGCGGCGCGGCGACGGCGCCGGAGTGTCCCATCTGAGTGGCGCGGGGCAGCAAAACGAGGGGCGTGCAAGCGGCGCGCTGGAGGAGGTGGGGAGCGCAGGAGCGGGGGCGCGCTAGCTGGCGGCGCTGAGGGAGGGCGCCGGCCCGGGGAGGGGGGAGAACGGAGGTAGTGAAGGGCGGCGCGGTGGGTGGGGGAGGCACGCCCGGTGGGGGGGAGCTGGCGGTGGAGGCGCACGAGGCGGGAGCCACCGGAGAGGGCGCGGGGGAGACCACCCCGAGTGGCAGCGGCGCTGTGGAGAAGAAGGCGAGGGCGTCGATCCGTAGGGTGGGGCCGGGACTTGCGGCGCAGGCGGCGGTGAAGACGAGGGCGGCCGGAAGGAGCGCAAGCCAAGGGGCGGCGTCGGGGGAGCGAGTTTGCGGAGGGGTACGCCGGCAGCCAGGAGAGCGAGGCGAGTTGGGGGCGAAGCGCGCCTGCCGGGGGGGTCGGCGAGGGGGTCGCTGACGCCCGAGAGGGAGGCGGCCGCGGGTGCAAGGAGATGAGCAGGGAGCGCCTGGGGAAGGAGGCGACTCCGGTTGGGGAGAGGACAGGGAAGGGGCCGGGGAGAGGAGAGGAGGCGGCGTAGGAAAGGGGGCGGCGGGTGCGCTGAGGGAGGCGGCGCCGTGGGGGGGGAGCAAGGTAGCAGGGCTAGGGCAAGGGGCTTGGGGTTGCGCTCGGGGAAGAAAGAGAGGAGCCGGTGGAGAGGAAAAGAGAAAAGGTGGGGGGAAGAAGATGCTCTGACAGGTGGGCCCCACCTGTCAGTGAGAAAAAGGGGATCCAATGTTGTGGTTGGGCTGGGCAAAGATGGGCTGTGGGTGCGGGCTAGGGTTTTGGCCCGAGTTGACTAGGTTTCATTTGTTTTTTTTGCACCTTTTGTATTGCGGGGTGTTACAACACTACCCCCCTTAAATGGAATCTCGTCCCGAGATTCTAGTGAGCTAGGTTTTGGGAGCTTCGTTGGCGGGAGAGGTTCTTCCTTACAATTGGCAATATAGAGGCACGTTTTGCTGGGATGAGGTCTTATATGGAGTTGTACTCATATATGAAGATAAGCAAGTCAAACGATGATGTAGATAAGATCAAGGGGATTTAGGTTGTAGTAAACTAGAATGCACCCTACTGAAGGTCGTGAGCTTCATGTAAATCTCCAAAGCTTGTTGTTCCGTTGGTCGAGGCGTGTTCTTCTTGATAATTCTTACTTCTTCATTCACTTTGTTGGTCTAGTGTATGTCGAATCAAACTCTAACCAAGGTGTTGAAATGTGATGTGCTACCCCCCTTAAATAAAAAAATGTTATCATCATTAGTTTTCTTGTTTTCAAACAACGTGTTTCTAATTCGTTATGAGACAAGGCGTGGGCTTCACTCGCTGAACCAATATTCAAGCAATCTTCTTCTCGCTTCGAGTTATCTTCACACATTGATCTTGATGCTTCTATCGGTTGACTTGAGTCTTCGTCTTCATAAGTGAGGTCAAAAGATGATCTTACAAGTCGATTCTAACTAAGGTCACGTGCCTAGAGTCGATATATGGCTCTGATACCACTTTGTCACGCCCGGTTTTACAAAGGGCAAAACCGGCCGCACTCTACGTGTATGCCAGGATCGGTTTAGTTCATACACGTAGGACATAATGTGATAAACAGATTATATATCAAAAATAAACGCATTTATACCTTAATTGAGTCTCGAATAGCAGCGGAATAGGAGAAGCTTCTAGGGCCGTCCACAGGCGAATCGACTGGCAGCTACGTGACCTTCTTCGCGCCATCTTCATTTGATCTTCTTTTCACTGAGCAACAATTATAATAGAGGAAAAAGACAAACGTCTGAGTACATAATGTACTCAGCAAGTGTGGGAAGTAGATGACATGCAGGCATTTAACAAGAAAGGCTAGACACGGGTTAAGCACTAAGCGACCTATCCTTAGTCTTATTAGGCGTCCTATTTATTTAGTGACATTCCTGCCCAACCCAAACATATCTCCAAGTGATCTCCACTATCACTGTAATCTCATTTATCTCAATCCAAGCCACCATTCTCAAACCATACCAAACCAACCCACACTAATCATGAGAGAGTTACCAGCCCGCTCTTGACCGTGAGCACGGCTGTCTAGACAGTTTTCACTCTGCAGAGTTTGTACCCTTTACCCACAAGTCGTGTTTTCATCACCCGTCGGCGACTCAAGAAACTCCTTTCCGCCCTCTCACACTCCCTATGGTGTGGGGCCAGGAGTACACGACAAGGCCTTTACATTGCACTACCCAACCCGTGCACACCCGCTAAGGATTCACCGCTGCGGCACTCTGAAACCTCTGCCGCAGAAGCCCCCTCTTGCGCCACTTACACATCTCTCTGGTGTACACAAGAAAAGATAGGAACAACTTAATTGGCCACACTGCCCCATAACAGTTCTTGTGGTGGCACCGTATAAGCCAGTTGACAGGTCTCACGAACCGGTCCTTAGGATCTACGCAGGCTAACTAACCACAAACCCGAGTCTCGTGCACTCAGCACCCACCGTAACCCACCAGCCTGCTAGATCCCTACACTACCCACCTCATACACCACATACATCACCACATATATACCATATATATATCTCCACACAACATCTCAATGATCATGATAATATAACGTTAATGTAAATTACTCCCATCCCATCTACTAAGCAGGGCTAAGCATGAAAATAATGACATAAAGGTAAACCCTATACTACCCATCCCGGCTACAAGGCAAATATTGGAAATACTAATAAACAACCAACACATGGGATTCAATTTAAGACCTAAGCATGCAATTCTAACTAAAATCCTAAAAAGGTGCAAAATGGTCAAGGGCACTTGCCTTTTTCTTATATTGTTGCTCAGTCCACCCTCTTCATCTTCAAAGCATTAAGCTTGTAGGTTGAACGTATGCTCAGAGGCTGCTTCAGGAACAGGGCTGCAGTGATCGAACCACCCTGCCGACCGCTAGTGTTGACCATATCAGCAACGCCGGACTTCATCGACTCCCAGTAGCTTTCCTCCAGCGGCAGTCTCCAAAACTCCTCTCCAGATACCTCAGAGGCGGCAGCAACTTCCTTGGTTAGCTCATCGCTTGAAGTGATGCTTGGCCCAAGTGCAACAACGCAGGCGCCAGTCAGCGTTGCTAGATCAATAATCTTGTCAGCACCTTGTTTACAAGCATACACCAAGGCATCAGCAAGAGTAAGTCTTCCCTCCGCATCAGTGTTATTTACCTCAATAGTCTTTCCGTTGAAAGCAGTCACGATGTCACCAGGTCTCATGCCTATGCCACTGATCATATTTTCACATGCAGCCAATATAAAGTGAACCTCTACTCTAGGAGGCTTGATTTGACCCAAAGCTTTTGCTGCACCAAACACACCAGCAGAGCCTCCCATGTCAAATTTCATCAATTCAATGCTGCAGCCTGTCCCGATCTTAATGTTGTAGCCAGCGCTGTCAAAAGTTAAACCCTTCCCAACAATAGCCAGCTTTCCCTTAACGTTTCCACCAGTGGGTTTGTAACACAAGTGTATAAAGTGAGGAGGTTTAACAAAAGCTGCAGCAACTGCCAAGTAGGAACCCATCTTTATCTCTTTGCATTTCTCCACATCTAAAATGGTAGCAGTGAGCACATCCCGGTATGTAGAAGCGATTTTTGATGCCTCCTCCGCAAGCACAGCAGGGGTGGGGACATTGGCAGGAGAGTTGACAAGCTCTCTCCCAAATATCACGCCTGAGGTATGACCATTAGCATACTTTAGTTTCTGATCCAGAACCCAACCCAATAAGATCTACATGTTTCATATGCACCTTCTTAGATTCAGATTTGTACCTGCTGTCCTCATACATCCGAGCACAGTTCCCGAAGCAATTGCTGCCAGAGCACTGAGCTTAAACTCTTCCTGGATCCCACTGGGAGGGACAAGAACAATAGCAGCGCTGCTAGCTTGAGCAGCTTTGGCAACTGATGCGACGGATTCACCAAGGCACCGGCAAGCTGCGGCAGTGGAGGGTGTGTTCTGGCCAAAACCAACGAGACTCACCCTCTTGAAACCCTATCCCGGCAGGCAGGCAGAGGACCAACGACTGTCCAACTTTCCCAGTGAAATCTTCCTCTGCCGCAGCCTTTGACAGGAGACTTCAAGACGGCGTTAGGCTTGGTGAGGCCGAGCACGGGCGCGGGCGGCGCGGCGACGGCGCCGGAGTGTCCCATCTGAGTGGCGCGGGGCAGCAAAACGAGGGGCGTGCAAGCGGCGCGCTGGAGGAGGTGGGGAGCGCAGGAGCGGGGGCGCGCTAGCTGGCGGCGCTGAGGGAGGGCGCCGGCCCGGGGAGGGGGGAGAACGGAGGTAGTGAAGGGCGGCGCGGTGGGTGGGGGAGGCACGCCCGGTGGGGGGGAGCTGGCGGTGGAGGCGCACGAGGCGGGAGCCACCGGAGAGGGCGCGGGGGAGACCACCCCGAGTGGCAGCGGCGCTGTGGAGAAGAAGGCGAGGGCGTCGATCCGTAGGGTGGGGCCGGGACTTGCGGCGCAGGCGGCGGTGAAGACGAGGGCGGCCGGAAGGAGCGCAAGCCAAGGGGCGGCGTCGGGGGAGCGAGTTTGCGGAGGGGTACGCCGGCAGCCAGGAGAGCGAGGCGAGTTGGGGGCGAAGCGCGCCTGCCGGGGGGGTCGGCGAGGGGGTCGCTGACGCCCGAGAGGGAGGCGGCCGCGGGTGCAAGGAGATGAGCAGGGAGCGCCTGGGGAAGGAGGCGACTCCGGTTGGGGAGAGGACAGGGAAGGGGCCGGGGAGAGGAGAGGAGGCGGCGTAGGAAAGGGGGCGGCGGGTGCGCTGAGGGAGGCGGCGCCGTGGGGGGGGAGCAAGGTAGCAGGGCTAGGGCAAGGGGCTTGGGGTTGCGCTCGGGGAAGAAAGAGAGGAGCCGGTGGAGAGGAAAAGAGAAAAGGTGGGGGGAAGAAGATGCTCTGACAGGTGGGCCCCACCTGTCAGTGAGAAAAAGGGGATCCAATGTTGTGGTTGGGCTGGGCAAAGATGGGCTGTGGGTGCGGGCTAGGGTTTTGGCCCGAGTTTGACTAGGTTTCATTTGACTAGGCAAAGATGGGCTGTGAGTTCGCGGAGGGGTACACCGGCGGCCAGGAGAGCTGGGGGGCGGCGGCAAGGCACGGTGAAGGCAGCGGCGCGCGGAGGGAGGCAAAGCGGGCTCGGGACACGCCGTGTGGGAGAGCTCGTGGAGGAGGCGCTCGGGCTGGGGGTGGGCCGGAGGGGTGGCGGCGCTAGGCGAGGCGGAAGGAGTGGCGGCGTGGAGGAGATCGGGAGGAGGAGGCGCCGTGGGGGAGGGGAAAGAAGAAAGGGAGAAGGTGGAGATGACGCGTGGGCCCCACTCGCCAGAGAAAGGAGAAAAGAATCCTATGCTAGGGTTTTTGGTAGGGAAATGAGATGGGCTGCGGGTTGGAAATGGGTTTCGGCCCAATTTGCTTTTGGCTTGTCCTTTTTTTTTCTATTTTACTTTTTGCTTGGGTTTTTATTTAGCTAATCCAAATTCAGCTTTAAGCCAAGGTTCTAGCATGTTTAGTTTTTTTTTTATTTTTAAAATACAGGGTGTTACAACACTACCCCCCTTAAACGGAATCTCGCCCCGAGATTCTAGTGAGCTAGGCTTCGGGAGTTTAGATTCTAATAACCAAGAATGCACCCTACCCAAAGTCGTTGGTTCCATAAAAATCTTCAAAGCTTGTTGATTCGTTGGTCAAGCGTCTTCTCGATTACTCTTCCTTCTTCACTGACTTTGTTGGTCTGGTGTTTATCGAATCCAATCGTAATGGAAGTGTTGTAACGTGACGTGCTACCCCCCTTAAATAGAAAAGTGTTATGGTTTTTTTTTTTGAACAGCGTGTTTCTATTTCGTTATGAGCAAACGCGTGGTCTTCACTCGCGGAACAATTAAACCTAAGCGAGTGTCATATACGATTCTTCAAGCAATCTTCCTCTCGCTCCAAGTTGTCTTCGCACGTTGGTCTTTAAGTTCTTGTCGGATGAGTTGATTCTTGGTCTTCATAAGTTGGGTCAAAAGGAAGCCTTACGAGTCTATTCTAACTAAGGTCACGTGCCTAGAGTCGATATATAGCTCTGATACCACTCTGTCACGCCCGGTTTTACAAAGGGCAAAACCGGCCGCACTCTACGTGTATGCCAGGATCGGTTTAGTTCATACACGTAGGACATAATGTGATAAACAGATTATATATCAAAAATAAACGCATTTATACCTTAATTGAGTCTCGAGTAGCAGCGGAAGAGGAGAAGCTTCTAGGGCCGTCCACAGGCGAATCGACTGGCAGCTACGTGACCTTCTTCGCACCGTCTTCATTTGATCTTCTTTTCACTGAGCAACAATTATAATAGAGGAAAAAGACAAACGTCTGAGTACATAATATACTCAGCAAGTGTGGGAAATAGATGACATGCAGGCATTTAACAAGAAAGGCTAGACACGGGTTAAGCACTAAGCAACCTATCCTTAGTCTTATTAGGCGTCCTATTTATTTAGTGAAGTTCCCGCCCAATCCAAACATATCTCCAAGTGATCTCCACTATCACTGTAATCTCATTTACCTCAATCCAAACCACCATTTCCCAAACCATACCAAACCAATCCACACTAATCATGAGAGAGTTACCAGCCCGCTCTTGACCGTGAGCACGGCTGTCTAGACAGTTTTGACTCTGCAGAGTTTGTACCCTTTACCCACAAGTCGTGTTTTCATCACCCGTCGGCGACTCAAGAAACTCCTTTCCGCCCTCTCACACTCCCTATGGTGTGGGGCCAGGAGTACACGACAAGGCCTTTACATTGCACTACCCAACCCGTGCACACCCGCTAAGGATTCACCGCTGCGGCACTCTGAAACCTCTGCCGCAGAAGCCCCCTCTTGCGCCACTTACACATCTCTCTGGTGTACACAAGGAAAGATAGAAACAACTTAATTGGCCACACTGCCCCATAACAGTTCTTGTGGTGGCACTGTATAAGCCAGTTGACAGGTCTCACGAACCGGTCCTTAGGATCTACGCAGGCTAACTAACCACAAACCCGAGTCTCGTGCACTCAGCACCCACCGTAACCCACCAGCCTGCTAGATCCCTACACTACCCACCTCATACACCACATACATCACCACATATATACCATATGTATATCTCCACACAACATCTCAATGATCATGATAACATAACATTAATTTAATGTAAATTACCCCCATCCCATCTACTAAGCAGGGCTAAGCATGAAAATAATGACATGAAGGTAAACCCTATACTACCCATCCCGGTTACAAGGCAAATATTGGAAATACTAGTAAACAACCAACACATGGGATTCAATTTAAGACCTAAGCATGCAATTCTAACTAAAATCCTAAAAAGGTGCAAAATGGTCAAGGGCACTTGCCTTTTTCTTATATTGTTGCTCAGTCCACCCTCTTCATCTTCAAAGCATTAAGCTTGTAGGTTGAACGTATGCTCAGAGGCTGCTTCAGGAACAGGGCTGCAGTGATCGAACCACCCTGCCGACCGCTAGTGTTGACCATATCAGCAACGCCGGACTTCATCGACTCCCAGTAGCTTTCCTCCAGCGGCAGTCTCCAAAACTCCTCTCCAGATACCTCAGAGGCGGCAGCAACTTCCTTGGTTAGCTCATCGCTTGAAGTGATGCTTGGCCCAAGTGCAACAACGCAGGCGCCAGTCAGCGTTGCTAGATCAATAATCTTGTCAGCACCTTGTTTACAAGCATACACCAAGGCATCAGCAAGAGTAAGTCTTCCCTCCGCATCAGTGTTATTTACCTCAATAGTCTTTCCGTTGAAAGCAGTCACGATGTCACCAGGTCTCATGCCTATGCCACTGATCATATTTTCACATGCAGCCAATATAAAGTGAACCTCTACTCTAGGAGGCTTGATTTGACCCAAAGCTTTTGCTGCACCAAACACACCAGCAGAGCCTCCCATGTCAAATTTCATCAATTCAATGCTGCAGCCTGTCCCGATCTTAATGTTGTAGCCAGCGCTGTCAAAAGTTAAACCCTTCCCAACAATAGCCAGCTTTCTCTTAACGTTTCCACCAGTGGGTTTGTAACACAAGTGGATAAAGTGAGGAGGTTTAACAAAAGCTGCAGCAACTGCCAAGTAGGAACCCATCTTTAACTCTTTGCATTTCTCCACATCTAAAATGGTAGCAGTGAGCACATCCCGGTATGTAGAAGCAATTTTTGATGCCTCCTCCGCAAGCACAGCAAGGGTGGGGACATTGGCAGGAGAGTTGACAAGCTCTCTCCCAAATATCACGCCTGAGGTAAGATCATTAGCATACTTTAGTTTCTGATCCAGAACCCAACCCAATAAGATCTACATGTTTCAGATGCACCTTCTTAGATTCAGATTTGTACCTGCTGTCCTCATACATCCGAGCACAGTTCCCGAAGCAATTGCTGCCAGAGCACTGAGCTTAAACTCTTCCTGGATCCCACTGGGAGGGACAAGAACAATAGCAACGCTGCTAGCTTGAGCAGCTTTGGCAACTGATGCGACGGATTCACCAAGGCACCGACAAGCTGCGGCAGTGGAGGGTGTGTTCTGGCCAAAACCAACGAGACTCACCCTCTTGAAACCCTATCCCGGCAGGCAGGCGGAGGACCAACGACTGTCCAACTTTCCCAGTGAAATCTTCCTCTGCCGCAGCCTTTGACAGGAGACTTCAAGACGACGTTAGGCTTGGTGAGGCCGAGCACGGGCGCGGGCGGCGCGGCGACGGCGCCGGAGTGTCCCATCTGAGCGGCGCGGGGCAGCGAAACGAGGGGCGTGCAGGCGGCGCGCGGGAGGAGGTGGGGAGCGCAGGAGCGGGGGCGCGCTAGCTGGCGGCGCTGAGGGAGGGCGCCGGCCGGGGGAGGGGGGGAGGAGAACGGAGGCAGTGAAGGGCGGCGCTGTGGGTGGGGGAGGCGCGCCCGGTGGGGGGGGAGCTGGCGGTGGAGGCGCACGAGGCGGGAGCCACCGGAGAGGGCGCGGGGGAGACCACCCCGAGTGGCAGCGGCGCTGTGGAGAAGAAGGCGAGGGCGTCGATCCTTAGGGTGGGGCCGGGACTTGCGGCGCAGGCGGCGGTGAAGACGAGGGCGGCCGGAAGGAGCGCAAGCCAGGGGGCGGCGTCGGTGAGTGAGTTCGCGGAGGGGTACACCGGCGGCCAGGAGAGCTGGGGGGCGGCGGCAAGGCACGGTGAAGGCAGCGGCGCGCGGAGGGAGGCAAAGCGGGCTCGGGACACGCCGTGTGGGAGAGCTCGTGGAGGAGGCGCTCGGGCTGGGGGTGGGCCGGAGGGGTGGCGGCGCTAGGCGAGGCGGAAGGAGTGGCGGCGTGGAGGAGATCGGGAGGAGGAGGCGCCGTGGGGGAGGGGAAAGAAGAAAGGGAGAAGGTGGAGATGACGCGTGGGCCCCACTCGCCAGAGAAAGGAGAAAAGAATCCTATGCTAGGGTTTTTGGTAGGGAAATGAGATGGGCTGCGGGTTGGAAATGGGTTTCGGCCCAATTTGCTTTTGGCTTGTCCTTTTTTTTTCTATTTTACTTTTTGCTTGGGTTTTTATTTAGCTAATCCAAATTCAGCTTTAAGCCAAGGTTCTAGCATGTTTAGTTTTTTTTTTATTTTTAAAATACAGGGTGTTACAACATACAACAAATTGAACAATCGGGCACGAAAAATATAAGCTACTTCGAAATTAATGTAACAAGCGCAGCGCCTTGAGTTCCAGAATTCTCGTAGCACCGTACCAGACCATATCAGGAGCAAGTGCAGATTACTATCTAAGCAGATAACGGGCGAGCCGAACGGAATGGAGGACGGAGCTAGCGAGCTTACCATCTTTCAGGGCGATCTGGAGGATCTCAGTGAGCACCGCGTTGGGTAATGCCGTGACGACGGCGGCGGCGACGAGGCGGAGATGGTATATAGGGAGAGAAACCCTAGCCAGAGAAAAGATTTCCGAAAATGCCCCGACGGGTGGGGCTGTCGGTTTGTGACGCTGCAAATGGGTCCGGATTCACCGGTGTCATGCAGCGCGCGGTGTTTCCGTAGTTCTGTAGTTGCCTTGTTTGCCTCATATTCATCTTTCCAACATAGGGTTTCAAGGATGTGAATCTTATCACATCACTTTAGCGATTTGAGTTGAAAGTTAACAAATTTTTCCCTTCCGATCTTGCTCATATTTTTTTAGAGAAATCCTGTTCATGTTGGTACAGTAAAGATACAAATTCTTTTCTGTTGCTAGTGCTTAGTTGTTATTACAAATGACTGAATTTAACATAGCATACGTCCACAACCATCGATAAAAAGTGCATTTTAATTAGATATCCAGAACACTAAGCCTTAAGGGTGTGTTTTGACAAGAAGAAATGTTTCAGATTCTACGTTCAATCACTTGAAACGGTACCAAACACTAAAAAAGTAAAATGTTTCACTAGTGAATCTATGCGAAACGATTCACATTTTTTGATACGAAACTGAAACACCCGGAAAGGTGTTCGACACCTTGAGTCGATTCATATTATTGTACACCGCTCCAGCTTCGTAATTATTTACAGTGATTTGCCATCGTCTACCATTATTCTCAACTCGTCGCCGCTGTTGGGGCTTAACAAAGATTTATCCATACACTAAATGATAAAATATATTTTCAATAACACTTATAAGTAACCTATATTATAAGAATTTATTATATATTATACTATGACAAAAACAATATAGTCCATCAAGGATAAATAGGTCATTTCAATCATGTTCCTCTATATACCCAGAAAACTAGGCAAACAGTTTCTAAAGTGATTTTGTTTTAGTTGAGAAACATTTCTGCATTAAAACTGAACTTTTCTGATTCTCGGAGAATCTGGAGCTGTACCAAACGTTTCTGATTCCGTTTGGTATTGTTTGCCTAGTTTTCTAATTTTCGTTTCAGTATAGAGAGGAGCAAAATTGAAATGACCTATTTATTCTTAAACGGACTATATTGTTTTTGTCATAGTATAACATATAATAAATTCTTATAATAAATATTATTATTTATTAGTGACATTGCAAAATATATATCATCATCCACATGCACGGATAAATATTTGTTGCACCACAACAACGGCGACTAGTTGAGAATAAAGGTAGGCGATGGCAAATCACTGCAAATAATTATGAAACTGGTGGGGAGGTACAATAATATGAAGTGATTCAGGGTGTGGAACAGCTTTATAGGTGATTCAGGTTCGTAGGTAAGAAAAAGTGAATCGTTTCTAATGGATTCACCGTTGAAACATTTCACCTTTTTACTATTTGGTACTGTTTCAAGTGATTCAACCTAGAATCTAAAATGTTTATTATTACCAAACGCACCCTAAGATAGTGTTTTGGTTGTTGTGTCTAGATACTGGGGACTGTTGCCTCGAGTCATGTGGCGGAAATCTTGATCTTGACTAGGAAAGCATGGACACCCTAACGCGGATCATGTGCAGCACCTATTGTACAAGTGCTTTTCTCTATTTCTTTCTTTGTTCATCAACTTCTTTCCCGCCCCTGCCCATAATCAGCATTCTAATATGGATTGCAACTAAACATGTTAGAGGTTGACTTTTTGTAGCCCCACCTTCCATTCTGTGTACCATACCAACATATCATCATAACCCATCAAGTATATTGAGGCAGAAAAATGACATTCGGGCGGCACCACATACCTGAAACAGTTATTGATCGCCAGTCATTGCATGCCATTTTGTCTTGTTGGGTGAGAGCGCTGTTATCTTGGTTAGTGGATGCAACTTTCAGCCTATACGAGACCAAGCAAATTCTAACGTTTATTGGGCTTCCTTCTTGTACTGCAGGTTTTCAAAACATAAATGACGATATTTTAGAACTGAGTGTGTTATGGACTTTATCAAAGTAGAAATTAAAGGGATATAGACTATTGAGAGATTTTGCATTCCACATAATGAAATCCCTCTACTCAGCAATAGGTATTACCGAGAGTAAGGCTATCTCCAATAGGCACCCCAAATGGCAGTCCAAATCCAATTTAGGTCTTGAATGGCAGCCTAAACGACCTCCAATAGATAGCCCATTCGCGAAATCCATTTTGGGTTGCTGCTCATCAATGCCCCAAAAAACAGATGCACGTTCCCTAGCCCATTCCAACCGATTGAAGATGGACGCCGTATTCTTCATTCCTCTTTGCCCATTCCGCACGCTCCTCTGAAATCCAACGCCACCCTCCGCTAAATCCGCCGCCCACCTCATCCGCCTCTGCTCCGAGGCCGAGGGCCTGCTCGAGGTGCACTACTGCGACCTCCTCGCCGACTTCAACAACCCGCTAGACCACCTCAAGCTCTTCCCCTACTCCAGCAACTACATCCTGCTCAACAAGCTCGAGTACGGCCTCTTGGCACGCCTGTTGGTGATATGCCCAAGAGGCAATCATAACAATTCGGATAAAGGGTTGATGGATATTTGATCCATAAGAAATTAGGGTACTAATGGGCATATGACCTAAAAGCCCATTAGCGCGCCTATAAATATGAGGGGTAGGGTTAGGGGCAGATTACTCCACCATGTAACAGCCCTAGCCGCCGCCCCTCATAGGCCACACGCCGAAACCCCTGTCGCGCGCGCGGTGCTAGCACACCGACGCACGGCATTTCTCCTTGTACGTTTGGACTCCGTGGAGGCGCTGTTGTTACTGCTGCGCTGATCGGCTACGGTGATGTGACGACGTTCCTGTGACGAGGATTCAGGAGGAGACGAATGTGATCGTCTACTTCTCCTACACCGACGCGCATCTATGATCCGTTGCGTTGCGCGTCTAGTGGTAACGATCCATGACCTCCTTACTCGCATGTTTCCTGGGCGATACAATCGAATTGCTAGAGTAGTGCATCGCCTATTTCCCAACAGTGGTATCAGTGCCGACTTGCGTAGTTTTTGGTCTGGATCTTAGATGCGATCTACTGCAGACAAGTTCATATGATGAATTTTATTGTTCAACTTTTGGGGTTTGGAATTGGTTAGAGTAGATTGCCATCATATGACTAAAGGATTAGTTCGTGCTCCTTCTCTGCTGTGTGCGCAACCTATCCTTACCGGCTGGAATCACCATCGGGACCAATAGTGTACATAACTAACAAATTGAGCCAACAGATCACGGTCATGTGTCGTGATCTTCTCATGGATAATCAGTCACAATGAAAATTGAGGCATTCTAAATAGCTCAGGTTCGGGTTGATTTGATCAATTCAATGAGATTTTCATAGTGATTTCATAGATGAGATCTATGTAATTCCTTTTGGTGTTCAAGAAGCTGCCCTGAAACCCGCCGCCCGCTAAGCGGCTAGCGGGACCGCCGTTGCTGTCTGCTATAGTGACATCATTAAGTTATTTCGCGATAGAAATCGTTCTACACTTAACTTGTTTTTGCAGTAAATGATGTGAATGGTATGGCCTAAATGTGATGTGATAATCTATGTATAAAATTCGTGCAACCTGCATGTTGCAAATTTAACACAACCGGGTTGAGAAATCTCAAGCATGATAGCGGTGGTGATCACCATAAGAAGGGAGACATGGCGGTGTAGATTATGATATAACCATGGTGATAGAGACCACTATGATCCTAAAGGCCATACTATTTACAGATATGATATGATCGTATGTTTGTGATGTTTTACTATTCTTTTCATGTTTTTCATATGGTGGATGTTTTGTCATGACAAAATAGCTTCTTTCGGTACCCTCAATACGGGGTACCCCCGCGCGTAGGGGAAATGCCTAAGGACCTCGCCCTTCTCCGCAGGGAGAGCTCCGAAGGCGCCATGTGTCCAGCGGGGCCGGACCTCCCTCTCCTCAGAGGAGAGCTCCGAACCCGCCATGTGGCCAAATGAGCCGGACCCCCCCCTCCGCGGGGAGAGCTCCGGAGGCTCCACGTGTCCTGCGGGGCCGGACCTCCCTCTCCTTAGAGGAGAGCTTTGGGCCTGCCATGTGGCCAGCAGAAGCCGGACCTCCCCCTCCGCGGGGAGAGCTCCGAAGGCTCCACGTGTTCCGCGAGGCTGGGCCTCCCTCTCCTCAGAGGAGAGCTTCGGGCCATACCTTGCCCGTACAAGGTATTCAAACCCGTGCCTTCCCAAGGCGTGGAGACGCGGAGCATGCCTCTGTCAGGTGCCGTTGCGCCCAGTCACATCGCAGACTAGCGCGCCGTGTCAGAACCTACCCGCCCATAAACACAGCGACAAGACATCCCATGCCGCCCCTGCCATCATCAACCACTACGACTAGCTTGCGGCATGGGTAGGGCGGCAGAACGAAGACTCGGAAGCCCTCGCCAGAGACAACTACCAGCATAACTGCAGACACGGTAGATGTCAGGCAATCTCCCCGGGACCACTTGTCGGGTCCCGGGCCCACCTTTTAAGCCGCTCGAGCCTTGGACTATAAAAAGTTCGGGTAGGCAACGTTAATCCCCTTACGCTACGACGGCCTGAACCACGTAAAAATCCCCGTGTCAAGCTTCTCCCTCAATCGTCCCTAACTCTGAAGCTCCCCGTGAGTGACTAGCCCCTCCGAAAAAGAACCTCCGCGGGCTGCCCAGAGCAGGACCGGGGGAAGTGTCGGCTACACACTTCGACTTTTGACGTGCCAGGAAGGGGGCTTTTCCCTTGCGCGACGAGCTTCTGCCGACAAAGATGACGAAGCTCCCTTCAGCGGCAAGCTATCCCCGCCCGCGTTCACGACGAACGGTGACCAGCGGGGACTACATCTCGACACACTTAGGACGAAGTGTGTCGGCACAAGATGGAAGCAAGCAGCCGACTCCGGCAGCGCCGACTCCGACAGCGCAGGCTCCAGCAAGCGTGAGATCCTCTGCAGCGCTGAGCGTCTCCCACGGTTGCGCACTAGCTGCAGCAAGAGCGCTACTGCGCAATCCAGCTGTTGGGGACGCGCCTTAGTCGGCGACCTAGCAGTGGATTCGCGACGTATACCGTCTTGCCATCGTCGCCGCCAACCCTCGACTTCGGCGGGGACGACGCCCCAGCCAACTAGTTGTGTCGCTGACGCGCACGCCAACGGTTGACGGGCACACGGCAGATTCCCGCTCTACCAGGCTCCCATCGGCGGACCTGAGGCCGGAGCTGGAACGATGCCACTTGGGCAAAGATGCCCGAGTGGCCATCGAGCGACGACGAGAAAGGCGTCGCAACCAAGAGGCCGGCGACAGCATGTCAACCACCTCGACCCAGCCTGAGGCGCAGACGTTCGCCATGCGATCTCTGCACCAGGCATACGCCACGCAGCATATGCCCCAGCCATATGCCCTGCAAATGGTGCCCCCGGTCTATGGCGCAACCCTACCCATACCGGGGTACACAGTGCCAGCAGCTAGCCAAGCGTTCACGACACCAACGCCTGCAGCAACAGGAGCAGGATGTGCAGCCCTGGCGCCACACCTTCGCTTCGCGAAGTGGCCGCGCAAGTTCCGGCGCACCTGCCCGAGAAGTACGATGGCAGCGTCGACCCGACAGAGTTCCTCGAGATCTACTCCACCGTCATCCTTGCTGCATGAGGGGACGAGGCCGTCATGACCAACTACTTCCCCGTCGCCTTTACCGGCCTAGCCCGGTCTTGGCTCATGAATCTCCCCCAAGGTTCCATAACCTCCTGGGGTGAGCTCTGCCGGCAGTTCACTGCTAACTTCGGCAGCTCTTACACTCGGCCTGGCACGGAGCTCGACCTCCACGCCATCCAACAGCAACCTGGAGAGACGCTGCGCTCCTTCATCCAGCCGTTCTCCTAGGTGCGGAACACCATCCCGCATATCCAAAATGCTTCTGTGGTGGTGGCGTTCCGGCAGGGTGTACGGGATACGAAGATGCTCGAGAAGCTCGCGACTAGAGAAGTGTGTGACGTCTCAGAGCTCTTCAGCCTGGCGGACAAGTGTGCCAGAGCGGCAGAAGGGCAGAACTGGCACTCACAGCCAGCCTCCGAGTCAGGAGGACAGCCCGGATCGGCGCTGCTTCCCATGGAAGGGGCAAGAAGATCAAGAATCGGGACAGTGGCAAGATGAAACCACCGACCGCAGCTCCCGTTGCTTCAGCAGCAGCACCCAGCGGAGCACGGGGGCCACGCCCCGACAAGAGGCAACGACAGTCACCAGCTCCAGATGGTGACCAAGGCAAGCCATGCCCCGTGCACTCGGCAACAGTATGGTAACTGGTGCCGTGCACGAGGCATAGCTCGCCTTGGTCACCATCTGGAGCTGGTGACTGTCGCTGCCTTTTGTCAGGGCGTGGCCCCCGAGCTCCACTGGGTGCTGCTGCTGTAGCAACGGGAGCCGCGGCCGAAGGCTTCATGTTGCCACCGCCCCGGTTCTTGATCTTCTTGCCGCTTCCATAGGAAGGAGCGCCAGATTCGGGCTGTCCTCCTGACTCGGAGGCTGGCAGAGAGTGCCAGTTCCGCCCTTCTACTGCTTTGGCGCACTTGTCCGCCACGCTGAAGAGCTGTGAGACGTCGCGAACCTCTCTGGTCGCGAGCTTCTCAAGCATCTTCTTGTCCCGTACACCCTGTCGGAACGCCACCACCACCGAAGCATTTTGGATGTGCGGGATGGTGTTCCGTACCTGGGAGAACCACTGGATGAAGGAGCGCATCGTCTCTCCAGGTTGTTGCTGGACGGCGTGGAGGTCGAGCTCCGTGCCAGGCCAGTGTAGGAGCTGCCGAAGTTAGCAGTGAACTGCCGACGGAGCTCTCCCCAAGAGGTTATGGAACCCTGGGGGAGGTTCATGAGCCAAGACCGGTCTGGGCCGGTCAAGGCGACGGGGAAGTAGTTGGCCATGACGGCCTCGTCCCCTCCTGCAGCAGGAGGGCGGTGGAGTAGATCTAGAGGAACTCCACCGGCTTGACACTGCCGTCTTACTTCTCGGGCAGGTGCGGCCGAAACTTGCACGGCCAACTCGCGAAGCGAAGGTGTGGCGTCAGGGCCGCACATCCTGCTCCTGTTGCTGCAGGCGTTGTTGCCGCGAATGCTTGGTTCGCTGTTGGCAATGTGTACCTCGGTATGGGCAAGGCTGCGCCATAGAACTGGGGCGCCGTTTGCAAGGCATATGGCTGGGGCATATGCTGCGTGGCGTATGCCTGGGGCAGAGATCGCGTGGCGAACGTCTGTGCCTCAGGCTGGGTCGAGGCAGTCGACATGCTGTCGCCAGCCTCCTGGTTGCGACGCCTTTCTCGTCGTCGCTCAATGAACACTTGGGCATCTTTGCCCAAGTGGCATCGTTCCAACTCCGTCCTCAGGTCCGTCGATGGGAGCCTGGTGGAGCGAGAATCTACCGTCTGGCCGTCAACCGTTGGCGTGCGCGTCAGCGACACAGTCGGTTGGCCGGAACGTCGTCCCCGCCGAAGCCGAGGGTTTGCGGCGGCGACGACGAGACGGTCTGCCTCACGAATCCACTGCTGGGTCGCTGACTAAGGCGCGTCCCCAGCAGGTCGATTGCTCAGTAGCGCTCTTGCCACAACTAGCGCGCCCCCGTGGGGGACGCTCAACGCTGCAAAGGATCTCACGCTCACTAGAGCCTGCGTTGCCGGAGTCGGTGCTGCCGGAGTCGGCTGCTGGCTTCCAGCTTGCGCTGACACACTCCGTCCAGAGTGTGTCGAGACGTAGTCCCCGCTAGTAACCGTTCGTTGTGAACGCGGGGGAGGAGAGCTTGCCGCTGAAGGAAGCTTTGTCATCTTCACCTGCAGAAGCTCGTCGAGCAAGGGAAAAGCCCCCTTCCTGGCGCGCCAAATGTCGAAGTGTGTAGCCGACACTTCCCCCGGACCTACTCTCGGCAGCCCGCGGAGGTTCTTTTTCGGAGGGGCTAGTCACTCGCGGAGAGCTTCAGCGTTAGGGACGATTGAGGGAGAAGCTTGACACGGGGAATTTTACATGGTTCAGGCCGCCGGAGCGTAAAACCCTACGTTCACGGTGAGCAGAGGTGCTCGCTGTATTGCTTGTTGCTCAGAACCGGAGTCCTGAACTTGAGGGTGAGTGATGTCTAGAGTGCGAGTCAACAGAGCTCGAACCCTTGCTAACGTTGCCTACCCGAGCCTTTTATAGTCCAAGGCTCGAGCGACTTACTTAGGGATGAAAACGGTCGGAAACGGTCGGAAAATTAGTTAAATCATTCTCATTTTCATATATAATTTTCGGAAACGGAGTCGGAATCGGTACCATCAGAAATGGATATGATATCGGAAATTTTGGAAATATCGGAAACAGATATATGGGACCGGAAACCTATCGATATCGGAACGGTTACGATTTGTTCTTCCGGAAACAACACCCTAACTTCACTCTAGTAACCATAACAAAATAATAATAAGTAATGCAAGTAAAATATAATGATTCATGACATGCACCCTCATCCATATGTAGCACATACAATAAAGTTCACTAAAAATAAAATAGTGTCATACATTCATATCACGGCCATAAATATAATTAAAAATAATATTAATCACCTAGCTCCTCACTTTCATCCATCACATCTGGATCAATTTCTACGTCCTCATCCTTCAAGAACAAAACAAAAGGATAAATAAAACAATTAGATCATAAAATTTCTTCAAGGCATGACACAATGTTCTGGCCTTGTTCCACTCAGCAGGAGACGGAGATATGTGCTCATACCTTCGTCTCTCAGCAGTCTTAAGCCTCATAAAAGCATCCTACAAATAAGACAATAAGCAATTAAGAAATATAAAAGTATAAGGCCTAATCTAGTTACTAGTACATAAATAAATATTACAATTGCACCTTGTAATATATATCATCCCTTAACATCAAAAAAGTTGAATTCCACCTTGTTGAGACATCAAGAGAGATACCCTTACTTGTCTGTAAACCACACTCTCTTGCATGCTTCATTAGTTCCTCCCATTATTGTGGAGACCCCTTCACAACTAGTACTAATGACTTAATATTCTCAATTGTGTGAGAGATTACACTTAGTCCATCTTTAGCAACTAAATTTACAATGTGATTAGCACACCTCACATGAAAAAAGCACCGTCACAAACCAAAAAAGCATTGGCACTTGTCTTCATATCGTTAATTACATCTCGAACTGCTACCTCGTTTGCAGATGCATTATCCAAAGTTAATGAAAATAGTTTCTTCTCAAGCCACCATCTAACCATACATTCCGTAAAGGATACATATAACTTTTCCCCTGTGTGTCGCCCTTCCACATGAAAGAAATCAGTAATCCTCTTTTGAATATGCCAATCATCATCTATCCAGTGGGCCGTGACACACATATATCCTTTGTTTTGATTTGAAGTCCACATATCCATAGTTGTGCTAAATCGACACTTAAAAGTCTTCAAGTATGCATATAACTTATTCTTTTCTTCAAAGAACAGTTACATGATATCTTTACTAACAGTGATCCTAGATTTAATAGGAAAGATAGGACGCAAGGACTTGATTAAGTCAACAAGATACTCATGCTCAACTATGTTGAAAGGATATTCATGCATGATGATCGCTAAATAAAATTTTTTTGTGCTGACTTCCGGATCATACCTGTAAGGTTCAACATAATTTATGTCTTTCTCATTATCCTTTGCAGCTGCTAGTTGTTGTTGACCTTTGACCACACTATGGGCGGTTCTAAATTTGGTCCAAAATCCTGTTGTTCCCTTATTACTCTCACATCTATACTTTGCTTTGCATTTCAGAAAATTGCAAGATGCCCATCTCTCAATGTACTTCTTGCCATAACCGTGACAATCTTTTTTCCTTAGTGTAATACTGCCACACAGCTCATGTGCTCTTCTTACGTCTCTTTGCATGATGTTCATTATCGTCATCACTATCAACAACTTGTTCTTGATGAGCAGGTTTTTCATTGGTACTAGATGCTGGATTTATGCAAGGTTGTTCATTGGTACTGCCAGTGCCACTAGATATGCCTACACATAACAAAATAGTAAATCGATGGATGATGAGCAATACTTCAGTCTCAACACATGATTATGAACAAACCATGTACCCTCATTTGAATTGGTGAACACATGTACACACCTGAACTAAGAACAAATTATAATTCTATAAACAGAATATTCATGTGAACTAGTACCTGCAATTCGAGCATCCACAACCACAGACGGTGGAGGCGGCTCCAAGAACAACAGACGATTCATGGGGGTGGGGGTGGTCCGGTTGGAAGTAGACTTCTCTCCGGTTGGTGCCATCACCGGATCAAATACGGGAGGTGGCTGGCTGGCTGTTGCATGCTGGATGTGGCCTGCGGGCAAACGGGCAAAGGGCCTTTGGACTTCGGGCAGACTTGGCAGAGGGCAGAGCACTAGAGCAGAGGCCTGCGCCTGGCGCTGGCGGAGTGGCGGTGGAGCGTCAGAGCATGGAGGCGGGAAGAGCCGAAGAGGCCTGGCACTGGCCGCGCTGCCGGTGGAGTGTGGAGGCGGGCAGCCTGGCACTGGAGGGAGGCGGGCGACTAGAGCTGGTCCAGTTGGAGCCTGGAGGCGGGCACCAGGCACGCGGCTGGCGGTGGGCCGGTGGTAGCCTGGCGCAGGCGCGCAGCCGTCGAGCCGCGCAGATCGGCACGCCGCACGCGGGGGGGGGGGGGGGGGGGGGGGTGGAGGGGGGCGGCGGATCGGGACTGCGGCTGCAGGAGTCGGGCACTCGGGCAGGCGGCTGGCATCGACCGATTGCACTGGACTACTGGAGGCTGGAGCGGCTGGGGCTGACCTAGGCGCGGTGGGCCGATGGCCGCTGGGTTGGGCTGTAAATGGGCCAAGCTAATTGGGCATAGTCGGAAATTATTCGGAAATTTCCGAACAAATTCGGAATTCCGACAATTCGGTCGGAAATCTGGCCAAATCATTTCCGTTCCGATTTTCGTATTTTAATTTCCAATTTTCAACCCATTTCTGAAAATTACCGACTAAAACGGAAAACGGTTCAGGAACTTTCGGAAACGGTTTCGGATGATTCGGAAAATTATCATCCGTTTTTCACCCCTAGGCTTACTAGGTGGGCCCGGGACCCGACAGGCGGTCCCGGGGAGATTGCATGTCGTCTACCGTATTCGCAGTTATGCCGGTAGTTGTCTCTGGCAAAGGCTTCCGAGTCTTCGTTCTGCCGCCCTGCCCATGCCGCAAGCTAGTCGTAGTGGTTGATGATGGCAGGGGCGGCAGGGGATGTCTTATCGCTGTGTTTATTGGCGGGCAGGCTCTGACACGGCGCGCCAGTCTTTGGTGTGACTAGGCGCAATGGCACCAGACAGAGGCGTGCTCCGCGTCTCCGCGCCTTGGGAAGGCGCGGGCCTTGAATACCTTGTACGGGCAAGGCATGATGCGTCTTTACTCCTGCTGCCTACCGCGCGGGGGCAGGCAACGTTGCTCTGCTGGCCACGTGGCGGGCCCAGAGCTCTCCTCTGAGGAGAGGGAGGTCCGGCCCCGCGGGACACGTGGAGCCTTCGGAGCTCTCCCCGCGGAGGGGGGAGGTCCGACTGTTGTTGGCCACGTGGCAGGCCCGGAGCTCTCCTCTGAGGAGAGGGAGGTCCGGCCCCACGGGACACGTGGAGCCTTCAGATCTCTCCCCGCGGAGGGGGAGGTCCGTCTCAGTTGGCCACGTGGCGAGTCCGGAGCTCTCCTCTGAGGAGAGGGAGGTCCGGCCCCGCTGGACACGTGGCGCCTTCGGAGCTCTCCCTGCGGAGAAGGGCGAGGTCCTTAGGCATTTTCCCCTGTGCGCGGGGGTACCTCGTATCGAGGGTACCGACAGGCCCTGTATCTTTTTCCCTTTTTCCTTTACTTTTGTTGAGTCTGTAGTCCAGCTCATGGAGCCTTGAATGAATAGACTCTTGTTATCTTCTGCGTCTGTGTGCTTTAGTCTCCTTCTTGGCTTGGCGTGACCAAGCCCTTAGCTCCGCAAGGTACTCAGAGGCCTTCACCAATCTTGAAGCCCTGCACAGACACCTTCCTCGGGTCCTTATTGTGTTAAGGCCCCCAAAGGTCTCCGGAACTTGCCCTGTGAGAACGGGGAGGTCCAGGTCTGCCGGCCACGTGGCGGGCCTGGAGTTCTCCTCTGAGGAGAGGGAGGTCCGGCCCCATGGGACACATGGGGCCTTCGGAGCTCTCCCCGCAGAGGGGGGAGGTCCGGCTTCTGTCGGCAACGTGGCGGGCCCGGGGCTCCTCCTGAGGAGGGGGGAGCTCCGGCCCCGCTGGACACGTGGGGCCTTCGGGGCTCGCCCCTTCGGAGGGGGCGTGGTCCGGATCCTTCGGTCTTGCATTGGAGCTCCGGTCTTGCGCGGTCCCATAGTGGCCCCTGGTAGGTATGGCCAATTGTTTGGGCGCTCCTACCATACTCCTGTGGGAGCTAAGGCCGGGAGGTCCTGCACACAAGGGAAACGTAATTCTCCTTGGGGCTCCCCCTTCCCTATCTCATAGTCTTATTTGGCTTACGATCCTGATCCGGTGTACGGTGCTTGGGAACTACAGTGCGCGAAGTGCCGGGAGCTCGGGGCCCCCTGGCCATTGGCAGGCACCTCAAACGCGACCGCCTTCGGTAGTATTGCAAATGTCGACTAGATGTGAGAATGGGAAAAGGGAGCTGAGTGCATGCTGAGCATACACAGGAAGTGCGGTCATAAAAATTAATACGTGATTTAAATGAGCACAAGGGAAGAGCGAGATAGGACATGTTTCTTTTCATATAAATTTCCATAGGAGGAAGGCATGCTAAACATGGAGGCAACGACCCACCCCATTAAGAAGGGAAGCAAGACTCTACGCGCTTAGGGTCGGAACCAGGCCAAACAGAACGTAGTCCTGGACCGTCCCCTGAGACTTAGCTGCTCCGAGCGCTGTTCCCGGACTCTATGGAATCTATTACAAAAAGGAGAGATTGTCCTATTATTGCTCTAGGGGTAGAACTTACGGAGGTGTTCTATGTTCCAAGGGTTTGGGAGTGGGCCCCCACCCTCGGTGGAAAGGCGTACGCATCCGGGGCAGCATACTTTTGTGACTCGGAAGGGACCTTCCTAGCCAGGGGAGAGTTTGTCGGTCCCTTCGCGAGAAAGTATGCGCCGCAACACCAGGTCGCCTTCCTGCAGCTCCCGGACACGCAGAGACCTTTGGTGGTAGCGCCGGAGCGCTTGTCGGTACCGTGCGTTTCGGAGTGCTGCATGTAATCAAGCCTCGTCAACGAGGTCGATGTCTTCACGCCGGAGGTTGTCCTGCGCGGCTTCATCGTAAGCTCGGACACGGACGAACCCCATGGTGATCTCTTGGGGAAGCACAGCCTCGGCCCCGTATACCATGAAGAAGGGTGTCTCTCCAGTGGTCCGGCTCTAGGATGTCCGGTTAGCCCATAGCATGCTCGGAAGCTCGTCCACCCACTTGGCGCCATGTTTCTTCAAGCCTGCATAGGTGCGGGTCTTCAGGCCATGAAGAATCTCGGCATTGGCCCTCTCAACTTGTCCATTGCTCTTTGGATGAGCAACGGAGGCATAGCACACCTGGATGCCGAGGTCTTCGGAGTATTCTTGGAACGCTGCGCTAGTGAACTGGGTCCCGTTGTCAGTGATGATTCTGTTTGGGACCCCGAACCGGCAGACGATCGACTTGATGAACTTTACTGCGGATTGCTTGTTGATGGTGACGACGGGTGTGGCTTCCGGCCCCTTGGTGCTTGTCGATGGCGACATGGAGGTATCGGAATCCCCCGACGGCTCTAGGGAATGGTCCCAGGATGTCCAACCCCCATACGGCGAACGACCATGAGGGCGGAATCATCTGAACCGCCTGAGCCGGTGTATGGATCTGCTTGGCGTGGAACTGGCACGCCTTGCAACTCTCGACCAGATTTACGGCATCCTGGAGTGCTGTCGGCCAGAAGAAGCCATGCTGAAAGGCTTTACCGACAAGCGTGCGTGAGGAAGAGTGACTCCCACATTCGCCTCCATGGATCTCAGCGAGCAAGTCGCAGCCTTCCCCATGGGTTATGCACCGTAATAGGACGTGTTTGGCGCCACGCCGATAGAGATCCCCTTCTACCGGCGTGTACCTCTTAGCCATGCGCACGATCCCGTTCAGCGGATACACGTTCATCAGGAAGGATGTTGTCTTTCAAGTAGTCCTGGATCACCGTGATCCATGCATCGGGTCTGACTTGAGCTTCTGGATCTTGAGCGCTGGGTTGCACGGAGTCCCCACTGATGCTTACGATCCTTGGCGGCGTCCATGGCTGTAGGGCCGTCGGGACCGCCAGCTTCGAGGTGCTGGTCCAGCCCCCTTCGCCCGGCTCGGCAGGCCGGGCTGTGGGCCGCAGCAACATCCTCTCGAAGACTCCTTCGGGCACAGGGGCTCCGGTGGAGGCCTTCGTTGAGAGGTCGTCAGCTGCGGCATTGCCAGCGCGCGGTACATGGCGCAGGTCCAAGGCGAGGAAGTCTTTCTCCAACATCTGCACATGGAGAAGATACACAGCTAGCTATGGGTCATTGCAGGAGCATTCACCCTTAACTTGTTTGATGACTAGCTGGGAGTCGCCCTGTGCCAACAACTGGCGAGCGCCCAGAGACAGGGTTGTCTTTAGGCCAAAGATGAGTGCTTCATACTGTGCCATGTTGTTGGTTGCCTTGAAGTTGAGACACACCATGTACCAAAACTGCTCCCCCGATGGCATGAGAAGCAGTACGCCGACACCGGCTCCCTGCTTTCGCGAGGAGCCGTCGAAGAAGAGCGTCCAGTGAGGCCCGCTGAAGACCGGAGCTCGGTGCTTCTGTTCACCGTCTTCCTGCCCCCCTAGGTCAGCCTTCGTTGGCATCCACTAAGCCATGAAGTCAGCTAGTGCTTGGCTCTTGACTGCATGGCGAGGAAGGAAGTCCAACTCAAACTCCGCCAGTTCCGCTGCCCATTTAGCGACATTGCCGGTCGCGTGAGGGCTGTGAAGGATCGCCTTCAGCGGATAGGAGGTGACCGCCGAGATCCGGTGGGCTTGAAAGTAGTGGCGGAGCTTCCTGGATGCCACGAGCACTGCATACAGTAGCTTGTGGACCTCCAGGTACCTTGTCTTGGCGTCGTGGAGGACTTCGCTGATGTAGTAGATAGGCCTCTGGATGGTCCGGACCCTCCCTCCTGGGCCAGAGATGTCTTCATCCATTGGCTCAGGTCTACCGGAGGTGGGTGGGTCCAGGGGGGCTTCCGGGAGCTGGGACTCGAAGGCTCCTAAGCCGCCTTGGACCTCCGGGAGATCCCGCTGGTTTTCCGGGAGCTCCGGGAGGTCCCGTTGGACCTCCGGGAGGTCCCGTGGACCTCCGGGAGGTTGTCGTGGAGGTCTGGGAGTCCGTCTTGGACCTCAGGGAGGTTGTCTTGGAGGTCCGGGAGGTCGTCTTGGACCTCCGGGGTCTCCTGGTGCTTGTCTTCTGCTACCGGAGCAGGCTGTGGTGACGAGAGGTCCGGCCGCTCTGCGACGAGGACCATGCTCACCACTTCAGTTGTTGCCGCGATGTAGAGCAACAAATGCTCGTCGGGCTCGGGGGCTACCATGATGGGTAGGGTCGTGAGGAGTTGCTTCAACTCCTAGAAAGCTTCTTCTGCTTCGTTGGTCCAAGCAAATGGACCGGATTTGCGCAGGAGCCTAAAGAAGGGGAGCGCTCGCTCTGCTAGCCTCGGTATAAACCGACTCAGCGCGGCTAGGCATCCCGTGAGTTTCTGGACTTCTTTGATGTGGGCGGGAGGCCGCATCAGGTCGATGGCCTTGATCTTCTCTGGGTTGGCCTCAATTCCTCGGTGTGAGAACAGGAATCCTAAGAGCTTTCTAGAGGATACGCCGAACACACACTTATCGGGGTTCAGCTTGGTGCGCGTGGAGCGCAGTTTGTCAAAGACTAAGGCCAGTTTATCTAACAAAGATGAACTCTGCCTGACCTTGACAACGATGTCATCGACATACACCTCAACTAAGTCTCTTATTAACTCTCCAAAGGTTTTGTGCATCGCACGTACAAAGGTGGGGAGAGCATTCTTTAGGCCATAAGGCATAGAGACATAACAATACAGGCCATCTACTGTAATGAAGGAGGTGTGCTCTTCATCTTCTCTAGACATGGGGATCTGATGGAAACTCGAGTAGGCGTCTAGGAAGCACAGCATATCACAGCCTGATGTCGAGTCTACTATTTGATCTATTCTAGGGAGAGGGAATGGATCTTTGGGACATGCCTTATTGAGACTGGTGTAGTCGATGCACATCCGGAGCTTCCCGCCGCCCTTCAGGACAACGACGGGGTTCGCCAACCACCGGGGGTGGTGGACTTCCCGTATGAAGCAAGCATCTAGCAGCTTCTTGACCTCTTCTTGGATGAAGTTCTGGCGCTCGATGGACTGCTTGCGAGGCTTCTGTTGGACCGGCCGGGCTTCGGGAAAGATCTTCAAGTGGTGCTCAATCACCTCCCTTTGGATCCCCGACATCTGTGACGGCTGCCATGCAAACACGTCGACGTTGTGCCGGAGGAAGGTGATGAGCGCACCTTCCTATTTACTATCCAGGCCCCCGGCTACCCGGGTGGTCTGGGCAGCATCGGCGCCAACTTGGACGACCTTCAGTGGGACGTCGCCCTCGTCTAGGGGTTGCACACGGGGTGTTGTGGTAGAGGCACAGTGGCGTGCACTCGGGTGGAGCCGGTCTGGTTCAGCACTGCCAGGGGCTGATGCTCTAACTGTTGCAAGTGCTTGGAGCTTTTCCAAGGCCGACACTGCAGCAGTGCGGTCTCCACGAATCCCGAGGATGCCTGTTGGTGTAGGCATCTTCAAGACGAGGTAGCCGTAGTGGTCTACTGCCATGAATCGGTACAGGGCTGGCCTACCAATTATGGCGTTGAAGGGGAGGTCGATCTCCGCCACGCTGAACACAATGTACTCTGTCCGATAGCTGTCTCGTTCCCCAAAGGTCACCTGGAGGCTGATGTTGCCGTAGGGAACGATCTGTCCCGGCCCTACCCCTGAGAACGGGCTTGACAGGGTGAGCTTGGCCATCGGGATCTGCAGCTTCTCGAAAGCTCCACGGCTGATGAGGTTCAGCCCAGCTCCGCCATCTACCAAAACGTGGTACATCCTCATGTTGGCGATGGTGGGCGCTACCAAGAGCGGTAGTTGGCCGGCCCCAGCCATGTTCCTGTGGCAGTCGGTGGTATCAAAGCTGATGGGGGTTCCCGTCCACTTGAGGTGCGGCACCTGGGAGTGGAGCCACTGACGCTACCGCTCGGCGCAGAGTCTTAACCGCGCTTCGGGACGAGGGGTCAGTGGACCCGCCGTATATGACGTAGAGCTTCTTTCGACGCTCATCATCACTGGAGCTGGAGTCCTCATGGTTGCGCACCGCCTTCACGGCGCGCTGAGGCTCCTGGAACCCCACTTGGTGGTCGACGCCGTCTGGGGCGTCGACCTTCTGCTTGCCCTCCCTTTGGTGCAAGGGTGGGGGCCGTGGGGCATCAGTTAGAAGCTGCTTCCCTTTCCAGAAGCGCTCCGCAAGCTTCTGAATCTCCCGGCACTCGGCAGCAGTATGGTAACTGGTGCCGTGCATGGGGCATAGCTCGCCTTGGCCACCGTCTGGAGCTGGTGACTATCGCGGCCTTTTGTCGGGGCGCGGCCCCCGAGCTCCACTAGGTGCCTCTGCTGCGGCAACGGGGGCCGCGGTCAAAGGTTTCATCTTGCCACCGCCCCGGTTCTTGATCTTCCTGCCGCTTCCATAGGAAGCGGCGCCAGATCCTGGCTGCCCTCCTGACTCAGAGGCTGGCAGGGAGTGCCAGTTCCACCCTTCTGCTGCTCCGGCGCACTTGTCTGCGAGGCTGAAGAGCTGTGAGACGTCGCGGACCTCTCTGGTCGTGAGCTTCTCAAGTATCTTCTTGTCCCGAACGACTTGCCGGAACGCCACCACCACAGAAGCATTTTGGATATATGGGATGGTGTTCCGTACCTGGGAGAACCGTTGGATGAAAGAGCGCAGCGATTCTCCAGGTTGTTGCTGGATGGCATGGAGGTCGAGCTCCGTGCCAGGCCGGGTGTAGGAACTGCCGAAGTTGGTAGTGAACTACCGGCAGAGCTCTCCCCAGGAAGTTATAGAACCCTGGGGGAGGTTCATGAGCCAAGACCTGGCTGGGCCGGTCAAGGCGACGGGGATATAGTTGGCCATGACGGCCTCATCCCCTCCTACGGCAAGTACGGCAGTGGAGTAGATCTGGAGGAACTCCGTCGGGTTGACGCTGTCGTCGTACTTCTCGGGCAGGTGCGGCTGAAACTTGCACGGCCACCTCGCGAAGTGAAGGTGGGGCGCCAGGGCCGCACATCCTGCTCCTGTTGCTGCAGGCGTTGGTGCCGCGAACGCTTGGTTCGCTGCAAGCACTGTGTACCCCGGTATGGGTAAGGCTGCGCCATAGACCGGGGGCGCCGTTTGCAGGGCATATGGCTGTGGCATATGCTGCGTGGCGTATGCCTGGGGCAGAGATCGCATAGCGAAGGTCTGTGCCTCAGGCAGGGTCGAGGCTGACGTCATGGTGTCGCCGGCCTCTTGGTTGCGACGCCTTTCTCGTCGTCGCTCGAGGAACACTCGAGCATCTTGGCCCAAGTGGCATCGTTCCAGCTCTGTCCTCAGGTCCGTCGATAGGGGCCTGGTGGAGATGGAGTCCGCCGTCTGCTCGTCAACCGTTGGCGTGCGCGTCAGCGACACAGCCGGTTGGCCAGGGCGTCGTCCCCACCGAAATCGAGGGTTTGCGGCGGCGACGACAAGACTGTCTACTTCACGAATCCACTGCCGGGTCGCTGCCTGAGGCGCGTCCCCAGCAGGTGGATTGCGCAGTAGTGCTCTTGCTGCAGCTAGCGCACCCCTGTGGGAAACGCTCAGCGCTGCAAAAGATCTCACGCTGGCTGGAGCCTGTATTGCCGGAGTCGGCGCTGCCGAAGTTGGCTGCTGACTTCCAGCTTGCGCCGACACACTCCATCCTGAGTGTGTCGACACGTATTCCCCGCTAGTCACGGTCTGCCGTGAACGCGGGGGAGGAGAGCTTGCCGCTGAAGGAAGCTTCGTCATCTTCGTCGATGGAAACTCGTCGCGCAAGGGAAAAGCCCCCTACCTGGCGCACCAAATGTCGAAGTGTGTGGTCGACACTTCCCCCGGACCTGCTCTGGGCAGCCCGCGGAGGTTCTTTTTCGGAGGGGCTAGTCGCTTGCGGAGAGCTTAAGCGTAGGGACGAGTGAGGGAGGAGCTTGACACGGCGAGTTTTACGTGGTTCGGGCCGCCGGAGCGTAAAACCCTACGTCCACGGTGAGCAGAGGTGCTCGCTGTATTGCTTCTTGCTCAGAACGGGAGTCCTGAGCTTGAGGGTGAGTTATGCCTGGGGTGTGAGTTGCTGGAGTGCGAACCCTTGCTAACGTTGCCTACCCGAGCCTTTTATAGTCCAAGGCTCGTGTGGCTTACAAGGGGGGGCCCGGGACCCGACAGGTGGTCCCGGGGAGATTTCCTGCCGACTATCGTATCCGCAGTTATGTTGGTTGTTATATCTGGCGAAGGCTTACGAGCCTTCGTTCTGCCGCCCTGCCCATGCCGCAAGCTAGTAGTAGCGGTTGATAACGGCGGGGGCGGCAGGGGATGTCTTGTCGCTGTGTTTATTGGCTGGCAGGTTCTGACACTGCGCGCTAGTCTGCGATGTGACTGGGCACAACGGCACCTGACAGGGGCGTGCTCCGCGTCACCGCATCTTGGGAAGGCGCGGGCCTTGAATACCTCGTGCGGGCAAGGTATGGTGCGTCTTTACGCCTGCTGCCTACCGCGCGGGGGCAGGCAGCGCTTGTCCTGCTGGACACATGGCGGACCCGGAGCTCCCCTCTGAGGAGAGGGAGGTCCGTCCCCGTGGAACACGTGGATCCTTCGGACCTCTCCCTGCGGAGGGGGGAGGTCCGGCTTCTGTCGGCCACGTGGCGGGACCGGAGCTCTCCTCTGCGGAGGGGGAGGTCCGGTCCCACCGGACACGTGGCGCCTTCGGAGCTCTCCCCACGGAGGGGGGAGGTCCGGCTGCCGCTGGCCACGTGGCGGGCCCGGAGCTCTCCTCTGAGGAGAGGGAGGTCCGGCCCCGCTGGACACGTGGCGCCTTTAGAGCTCTCCCTGCGAAGAAGGGCGAGGTCCTTAGGCATTTCCCCCTGTGCGCGGGGGTACCCCATATCGCGGGTACCGACAGTGGCCCCCGGGCCCATCTCAGGGGAGATAGCGAGCCCGAGGTGGGGCCTTTGTCTCTTCAGCTCCGCGCACTTTCTCTAAGTCCCGCATTGACCGCTGCCGGAGCACGAACAGTCGAGGGATCGTGGGAGCGTGCGCCCACATGATGGTTGCTTTTACCGCGGCGGTTCCCAAGGCTGCCACTTCTGCATGTTGCGGCGCTTTCTTCGGGAACCGCCGAAGCACCATGCCGGCTCGTCTTCTTCGGAGACTGACTCCTTGACTCACCGCTTCAGCTGGGCGGCTTGGGTCCACCTGTCATCGGCGCTCGGTCTTGGAGCCGAAGCGGTTGCCGATGCGGTGTATTCGAAGAGTTTTGAATCGCTTTGAATTGTACCTGGAAGGTGTGAAAGGAAGCCGCAATGTGGGTAGGCTCCCCTTATAAGGCTTCCAGCACTTGCACCTTCCTTGAGTCTCTGCGGCCTTGTCTTCTCCCATGGCTTCTAACCCGCCTTTGGAGGGGGATCGCGCTCGATTTCCTCCGGCGGCGGCGTCTGCACCAAGTCAGGGATCCAGGGAGCCTGCACGCCTTGCCTCATGGTTGCGCACCGCCTTCACGGCGCGCTGAGGCTCCTGGAACTCCACTTGGTGGTCGGCGTTGTTTGGGGCGTCGACCTTCTGATTGCCCTCCCTTTGACGGAAGGGTGGGGCATCAGTTCGCAGCTGCTTCCCTTTGCGGAAGCGCTCCGCGAGCTTCTGGATCTCCCGCCACTCGGCAGCAGTATGGTAACTGGTGCCGTGCATGGGGCATAGCTCGCCTTGGTCACCATCTGGAGCTGGTGACTATCGCTGCCTTTTGTCGGGGCATGGCCCCCGAGCTCCACTGGGTGTTGCTGCTGCTGCAACGGGAGCCGCGGCCGGTGGCTTCATTTTGCCACCGCCCCGTTTCTTGATCTTCTTGCCGCTTCCATAGGAAGCAACTCTAGATCCGGGCTGTCCTCCTGACTCGGAGGCTGGCAGAGAGTGCTAGTTCCGCCCTTCTGCTGCTCTGGCGCACTTGTCTGCCAGGCTAAAGAGCTCTGAGACGTCGCAAACCTCTATGGTCGCGAGCTTCTCAAGCATCTTCTTGTCCCGTACACCCTGCCCGAACGCCACCACCACCGAAGCATTTTGGATATGCGGGATGGTGTTCCGTAGCTGGGAGAACCGCTGGATGAAGGAGCGCAACGTCTCTCTAGGTTGTTGCTCGACGGCGTGGAGGTCGAGCTCCGTGCTAGGCCGGGTGTAGGAGCTGCCAAAGTTAGCAGTGAACTGCCGGCAGAGCTCTCCCCAAGAGGTTATGGAACCCTAGGGGAGGTTCATGAGCCAAGACCGGGCTAGGCCGATCAAGGCGATGGGGAAGTAGTTGGTCATGACGGCCTCGTCCCCTACTGCAGCAAGGACGGCGGTGGAGTAGATCTGGAGGAACTCCGCCGGGTTGAAACTGTCGTCTTTCTTCTCGGGCAGGTGTGGCCGAAACTTGCACGGCCACCTCGCGAAGCGAAGGTGCGGCGCCAGGGCCGCACATCCTGCTCCTGTTGCTGCAGGCGTTGGTGCCGCGAACGCTTGGTTCGCTGCTGGCACTGTGTACCCCTGTATGGGTAAGGCTGCGCCATAGACCGGGGGCGCCGTTTGCAGGGCATATGCTGCATGGCGTATGCATGGGGCAGAGATCGCGTGGTCGTCGCTCAATGAACACTCGGGCATCTTTGCCCAAGTGGCATCATTCCAGCTCCGTATCCGGGAGCTGCAGGAAGGCGACCTGGTGTTGCGGCGCATACTTTCTCGCGAAGGGACCGACAAACTCTCCCCCAGCTGGGAAGGTCCCTTCTGAGTCACGAAAGTTTGCCGCCCCGGGTGCGTACGCCTTTCCACCGAGGATGGGGATCCGCTCCCGAACCCTTGGAACATAGAACACCTCCATAAGTTCTACCCCTAGAGCAATAATAGGACAATCTCTTCTTTCTGTAATAGATTCCATAGAGTCCAGGAACAGCGCTCGTAGCAGCTAAGTCTCAGGGGACGGTCCAGGACTACGTTCAGCTTGGCCTGGTTCCGACCCTAAACGCGTAGAGTCTTGCTTCCCTTCTTAATGGGGCGGGTCGTTGCCTCCATGTTTAGCCTGCCTTCCTCGTATGGAAATTTATATGGAAAGAAACATGTCCTGCTTTGCTCTTCCCTTGTGCTCATTTAAATTATGTATTAATTTTTATGACCGCATTAATTGTGTATGCTCACCATGCACTCATCTTCCTTTTCCCATTCTCACCCCTAGTCGGCATTTGCTATCCTACCGAAGACAGTCACGTTTGAGGTACTTGGCGGTGGCGAGGGGGCCTCGAGCCCCCAGCACTTCGCGCACTGAAGTACCCAAGCCTCGTATACCGGATAGGGACCATAAGCCAAATAAGACTATGAGATAGGGAAGGGGGACCCCAAGGAGAATTACGTTTCCCTTACTTGTGTGCAGGACCTCTCGGCCTTAGCTCCCCGTAGGAGTATGGTAGGAGCGCCCAAACAATTGGCCACACCTACCAGGGGGCCACTACGGGACCGTGCAAGACCAGAGCTCCAACGCAAGACCCAAGGATCCGGACCTCGCCCCCTTCGCAGGGGCGGGCTCCGGAGGCCCCACGTCTCCGGCGGGGCCGAAGCCCCCCTCTCCTTAGAAGGTAGCTCTGGGCCCGCCACGTGGCCGGCAGAGCCGGGCCTCGCCCCCTCCGCAGGGGTGAGCTCCGAAGGCCCCACGTGTCCCACGGGGTCGGATCTCCAACTTCTAAGAGGAGAGCTCTGGGCCCGCCACGTGGCCGGCGGATATGGACCTCCCCGTTCCCACGGGGCGAGCTCCGAAGATCCCTTGGGCCCTTAATACAATAAGGACCCGAGGAAGGTGTTTGTATAAGACTTCAAGGTTGGTGAAGACCTCTCAGTACCTTGCGGAGCTAAGGACTCGGCCAGGCCAAGCCAAGGAGCAGATAAAAATATACAGACATGGAAAATAACAAGAGTCTATTCATTCAAAGCTCCATGAGCTGGACTACAGACTCAACAAAAAAAGGGAGAAGAGATACAGGGCCTTTTGGTCACGGGGGCGGCTGTCTAAGAGTCCTGGACTCCCGCTGGAACCTAGAGGCAACGAGGGCGGACATGTCCCTGACCTCGGCCCTGGTAGCTTCCTCCTGCTCGACGGCGGGGCCTAGTCGCACTGTCTCTAGAGAGAAGGAAGGGTCTTGGCTCCGGAAGCATGCTAGCACATGCGTGGCGACCTCCTTCGCCAGGCCTCGTCCCTCCACCTCAAGCTTGTCGGCAATCACCGCTTCGAGCCTGCCCAGCTTGGCACCGATGGACTCAAGCGCCGGGATTGCCCCAGACACCTCCTGCGCTGGAGCCTCCGTCCGCACCGGGCTGAAACCGATGGGAACCAAGACGGACCCCGCCTCAGTAACAAAGCTCCAGACCGCCCGGGCCTCGACAGACCACGAAGCCAAGAGCTTCTCCACCTCTTGGCGGGCTTCCAGCTCGCGATCCAGCGCCGCGTGGTTCTCCCGGGAGGATTACTCCTCCCTCGCAGCAGCAGCCGACTCGTGGAGCTCCAGCTCCTCGGCCCGAGCCCCCAGCTCGCCCTCTCTGGCCTCTAGCCGTGCGGCGACCTTCTCCTCCTCGGCCACCACGACACGCTACCGATCTGCGACGGCGCACTCTCGACGAGCTACCTGCAGCCGCAACTCCTCCACGGCAGTGGAGCACGCTTCGGCCCTGGCCTGATCTTCACGGAAAGTAGCGCGGAGTCGCCGGGTCTCTGAGCCCAGGCGGTCGATGGCCCTCTTCTGAGCGTCGAGCAGAGCCCCCATGGCATCGAGCCTCGACTGCCTCAAGTCGAGCTCTGTCTTGGCCTCCTGGGTCCGTTGCTTCAGGAGATGGTCCCAACTAAGGAGGCGCTCCCTCTCTCCAGCCAGCACATCCCGCTCCCGCTTAAAGGCGGCCTGGACCTACTGAACGCGAGCCTGGGCATGCCCCAAGGCGTACCATATGGGAAGCGAGGCGGCAGGGGCATGAGCCGCTCCCCTGACCTCCCTCATCGCGTCCACGACCGGTGAAGGTCCTGGCGCCTCGGCAGCTAAGGCGACGCGCTGACCCGGGGGAGCCAGGGGGCCAGCAGCTGCGCCCGCAGCAGCCCCTCCAGCCTAAGCACCGGACTTTTGGGCTGGCGAAGGAGGACAAGAAGGTGCTGCCGCCGCCACCGTGGGGGGTGAACCCGCCGGCACAGAAGAAGCCCCCACTGACTTGGGGGCCGTCGGAACCACCGCAGTTCCTGAATGTTGCGGCACAAAGCCTCCGCTGGCTGGAGATGGTCGGGGAGTTGGCTCGCCCCCGGCAGCCGGTGAGTCCCTGCTTACAAAAGAAGCTCTCAGGCTAAGAAAGGAGAAAGGAACGCTACTTCTACAAGCTAGAAGGAGTAACACTTAATGGGCGGCGTGAGCGCTCCAACGGGCTTGGAGCCCCGACCTCTGGGCTGGGGCAGAACCGCCAGGACCTGCAGCCGGAACGCTCGCTGGCTGTGGCGTCTGAACCCCCAGCACACTCCCGGGCGTCGCCCCACCGGCGTCCTTCCTAGAAGCCCCCCCCTCCCCCCGCCTGAGGAAGGATGGTGGGACGCCTGGGGCTCCTCGGACCGCCGCTGACCGAGAAGAGACCCGCTGGAGTGGGAGACCCGGGGTCTCTTTGGGTCGCCACGCGACAAACCAGCGCCTCCGAGAGATGGGCGCAAGGGTACCCCGGCCCCCTTGCTCGGCGCAAGCGACGCCCTCAGAGGAGACCGGTCGCGTTTCTTCTCTGGCTGCCCGGGGGCTGGCTCCTTTCCCTTCCCCTTGTCGACGGTCTGAGCCACGTTGGCCCTCGGTGCGGGTTTGGACAGCGACAGATGCCTCGCGCTCCGCCCCGTAGCGCTCGATCCCGGGAATCAAGATCCCCCGGAGGGCATCCCCAACCTGACGAACGGCAATCTCAATGTCGTCAAGATTCAGCATCTTCCGTAGCAACTCCGCCCTCCTCTGCGGCTCCAAGAAGAGGGGAGTGCCAGAGGCCGGGAAGGTGAGGTCGCCGCCGGTGACGTAGTCGCTGCTCACCTTGCCCACCATCTCATACAACTCTTCATCAGAAGGATCGGAGCCGAGACCCCTCTCCAGCCTGGTGCAGTCGAGATCGCCGCTGTAGTACCACGCCGGGCGGTTGCGTTGCTGCAGGGGCGCAATACGGCGCGACAAGAAATCCACCAGCACCATCAAGGACGTCAGCCCCTCATTGGCCAGGAACCGGATCCGCTCCAAGACCGGTGCGTACTCCTGCTCCAGCTTCGGGATCTCCTCCCAGAAGCGACGCTCGGTGGTCGGGCAGACAGTTGGGAGCTGCATGCGATCATGCTCGTCGGTCTGCACGATCACCGAGTTCTCCCTCCAGTTTTCCCACCTCGACGCACCGAAACATAGAAGGTACCTAGAGGCCTTCGTATCCTTGCAGCGATGCTGGAAGTAGTACGCCCCCAGCTGGGTCTTTGAACTGCGCCCGGTCATCCGCAACACGAAGAAGTAGCGGAAGAGCGTCACTGAAGCGTGCACCCCCACGAACATCTTGCAGAAATGGATGAAGACGGCGGCCATCGCGAAGGAGTTGGGGGAAAGGTGGTGGAGCTGGAGACCATACGTCTCCAGCAGCGTGACGAAGAAGGAAGAAATTGGCGGGACAAACCCCGCCATTGCGTAGGCAGTGAAGAAGACCATTTCCCCCTTCTCCAGGAGCATGGGGAGAGATCCCTGGCGGAGCCGACACTTCTGCTCCTCCGCGTGCCAGCCCAGCAGCCTGCGCACTGACCCGAGCTCGACCGACCGAGCGAGACGCGATGGAATCAGGTTGGAAGCCATGGCGGGAGGAAGCTCAAGGTCAGGGAAAACAAGGGCGCAAGAACTCAAGGAAGATGCAAGCGCTAGGAAGTGCGAAGGGAAGCCGCGATGTGGGTAAGATCCCCTTTTAAACTTCCCAGGCGCGATTCAAAGCGATTCGAAACTCTTCGAATACGCCACTTGGACAACCGCTTCGGCTCCAAGACCAAGCTTTGATGACAAGTGGACCCAAGCCATCCAGCTGAAGCGGTGGGCTAAGAAGCCAGTCTCCCAAGGAGACGAGCTGGCAAGACGCTTTGGCGGTTCCCGAAAAGGCGTTGCGACGTGCAGAAGTGGCAGCCTTGGGAACCGCCGCAGTAAAAGCAGCCATAAAGTGGGGCACACGCCCCCACGATCCCGCGACTGTTCATGCTCCGACAATGGTCAATGCGGGTCTTAGAGAAGGTGTGCGGAGTGGAAGAGATGGGGGCCCCACCTCGGGCTCGCTATCTCCCCCGAGATAGGCCTGGGGGCCACTGTCGGTACCCTCAATACGGGGTACCCCCGCGCACAGGGAAAAATGCCTAAGGACCTCGCCCTTCTCCTCAGGGAGAGCTCCTAAGGCGCCATGTGTCCAGCGGTGCCGGACCTCCCTCTCCTCAGAGGATAGCTCCGAACCCGCCACATGGCCAACTGAGCCGGACCTCCCCCTCCGTGGGGAGAGCTCCGGAGGCTCCACGTGTCCTGCGGGGCCGGACCTCCCTCTCCTCAGAGGAGAGCTCCGGGCCTGCCATGTGGCCAGCATAAGTCGGACCTCCCCCCTCCGCGGGGAGAGCTCCGAAGGCTCCACGTGTTCCGCGGGGCCGGGTCTCCCTCCCCTTAGAGGAGAGCTCCGGGCCCACCACGTGGTCAGCAGAGCAGCGCTGCCTGCCCCCGCGCGGTAGGCAGCAAGAGTAAAGACGCGCCATACCTTGCCCGTACAAGGTATTCAATACCCGCGCCTTCCCAAGGCGCGGAGACGCGGAGCACGCTTCTGTCAGGTGTCGTTGCGCCCAGTCACATCGCAGACTAGCGCGTCGCGTCAGAACCTGCCCGCCCATAAACACAGCGACAAGACATCCCCTGCCGCCCCTGCCATCATCAACCACTACGACTAGCTTGCGGCATGGGCAGGGCGGCAGAACGAAGACTTGGAAGCCCTCGCCAGAGACAACTACCAGTATAATTACAGACACGGTAGATGTCAGGCAATCTCCCCGGGACCACTTGTCGGGTCCCGGGCCCACCTTGTAAGCTGCTCGAGCCTTGGACTATAAAAGGCTCGGGTAGGCAACGTTAGCAAGGGTTCGCACTCCAGCCATTCGACATCTTACACTCACAAGCTCAGGACTCCGGTTCTGAGCAACAAGCAATACAACGAGCAACTCTGCTCACCGTGGACGTAGGGTTTTACGCTCCGGCGGCCTGAACCACGTAAAAATCCCCGTGTCAAGCTTCTCTCTCGATCGTCTCTAACACTGAAGCTCCCCGTGAGTGACTAGCCCCTCCGAAAAAGAACCTCCATGGGCTGCCCAGAGCAGGCCCGGGGGAAGTGTCGGCTACACACTTTGACTGCTTCCCTCGGAAAGGTTGAGTATTTGATGTCGTTTACCTATAGCTGCACCTATATTGTTTTGATCGTTGTATGGTAAGTTTGCTAAACCAAAATACCATCATCTATCATAATGAATAGGGTGAATGTTGGACATTCACATGCATAGTATTGGTTTACTCAACAAAGCTATCAAAACGGTTTTGGGCTTTATGGCATAGTGTTGGGAGCCGGGGTATTGGATGTCACCCAACAAACAAGAATCATATAGAAATATGATTGTCGAAGTGTGTGGTCGACACTTCCCCCGGACCTGCTCTGGGCAGCCCGCGGAGGTTCCTTTTTGGAGGGACTAGTCGCTTGCGGAGAGCTTAAGCGTAGGGACGAGTGAGGGAGGAGCTTGACACGGCGAGTTTTACGTGGTTCGGGCCGCCGGACGTAAAACCCTACGTCCACGGTGAGCATAGGTGCTCGCTGTATTGCTTGTTGCTCAGAACCGGAGTCCTGAGCTTGAGGGTGAGTATGCCTAGGGTGTGAGTTGCTGGAGTGTGAACCCTTGCTAACGATGTCTACTCGAGCCTTTTATAGTCCAAGGCTCGCGTGGCTTACAAGGGGGGCCCGGGACCCGACAGGTGGTCCCAGGGAGATTGCCTGCCGACTATCGTATCTGCAGTTATGTCGGTAGTTGTCTCTGGCAATGGCTTCCGATTCTTCGTTCTGCTGCCCTGCCCATGCCGCAAGCTAGTCGTAGTGGTTGATGACGGCATGGGCGACAGGGGATGTCTTGTCGCTGTGTTTATTAGCTGGTAGGTTCTGACACGGTGCGCCAGTCTGCGATGCGACTGGACGCAACGACACCTGACAGAGGCGTGCTCCACGTCTCCGCGTCTTGGGAAAGCGCAGGCCTTGAATACCTTGTACGGTAAGGGCATGGCGCGCCTTTACTCCTGCTGCCTACCGCACCGGGCGGCAACACTGCTCTGCTGGAAACGTGTCGGACCCGGAGCTCTCCTGTGAGGAGAGGGGGAGCTTCGGCTCCAGTGGACACGTGGAGCCTTCGGAGCTCACCCCCACGGAGGGGGCGAGGTCCGGTCTTCCGGGCCACGTGGCAGGCCCGGAGCTATCCTTTGAGGAGAGGAGAGCCCTGGCCCTGCCGGACACGTGGCGCCTCCGGAGCTCGCCCCTGCAGAGGGGGCGAGGTCCGACCTCCTAGGCCACGTGGCAGGCTCGGAGCTATCCTCCGTGGGGAGGGGAGCTCCGGCCCCGCTGGACATGTGGCGCCTTCAAACCTCGCCCCTGCAGAGGGAGCGAGGTCCTTAGGAAGTTTTACGCTGTGCGCGGGGGTACCCGGTATTGAGGGTACCGACAGTGGCCCCCGGGCTCACCTCGGGGGAGGTAACGAGCCCGAGGTGGGGCCTTCTCCTACTCGCGCACTTTCTTGTATTGAGTACTCCCTGTGCTGGCAGGGTCTTGACGGCTTCGGAGTTCAGCCTCTGAGGAGAGGGTGAAGCCTGGCATCGGAGCTCCGCCCTTGTGAAAAGGGGGAGGTTCGGCCTCGAAGCTCGCCTCTGAGAAGAGGGGTGGTCCGGGAAGTCATCGGAGCTCAGGCCCACGAAGGGCGTGAGGTCCGGCGTTAGGGCTCGCCTCTGAAAGGAGGGTGAGGGCTGGCGTCGGAGCTCGGCCCGGCTGTGGGGGCAGAGGTCCGGAAGTCATCGAAGCTAAGGCCCACGAAGGGCGTGAGGTCCGCCATCAGCACTCGCCTCTGAAAGGAGGGCGAGGGCTGGCATCGGAGCTCGGCCCAGCTATGGGGGGCGGAGGTCCGGAAGTCATCGGAGCCTAGGCCAGCGAAGGGCGTGAGGTCCGGCATCAGCGCTCGCCTCTGAAAGGAGGGCGAGTGCTGGCCTCGGAGCTCGGCCCAGCTGCGGGGGGCGGAGGTTCGGAAGTCATCGGAGCTCAGGCCAGCGAAGGGCGTAAGGTCCGCCATCAGCACTCGCCTCTGAAAGGAGGGCGAGGGCTGGCCTCGGAGCTCGGCCCAGCTATGGGGGCGGAGGTCCGGAAGTCATCGGAGCTCAGGCCAGCGAAGGGCGTGAGGTCCGGAAGTCATCGGAGCTCAGGCCAGCGAAGGGCGTGAGGTCCGGCATCAGCACTCGCCTCTGAAAGGAGGGCGAGGGCTGGCCTCGGAGCTCGGCCCAGCTGTGGGGGCGGAGGTCCGGAAGTCATCGGAGCTCGGAAGTCCTCCCTTTCCTGTCCCTTAGTCTCATTTGGCTTACTGTCCCGGGCGAGAATACGGGGTTTGGGTAATCCAGTGCACTTGGTCCCGGAGGTCTGGCCCCCAACCCCAGTCAGGGTGCAACCGTCCGGCCCCCTAGTACTGAGACCGTAGCGATGGGGGGCAGAGTGTGCATGCTTTGGGTGCAGGACTGGGCAAAGCAAGGCTCTTGACCCCTGGTCTAGCGTAGGTCTTTTCTCGGAGGAGACCAACTGGCGGTACAGTATCCTTACAGGGGGAGGTCCGAAAGGCCCCCGCGCCTCTGGCAAGTACCCCAAGCACTACCGCCTTCGGCAGGATGGCAAATATCGACTATGCATGAGCGCAGGAAAGAGGAACCGAGTGTACAATGGATGTACACTGTCTAGAGCGTGGGAAGGTGATCATATAAATTAATGTGTAATTTAAATAAACACCTAAGTAAGCATGGTGAACTTACTGGGGTAGCGTCGGAGCGCCATGTCATCCCGCAAAGCGGGTCATGCGTGGCTTCGTCGTACGCTCGGACACGGGGGGACCCCCATGGCGATCTTAGGGGGAAGCATGGCTTCGACCTCGCACACCATGTAGAAGGGTAGTTCCCGTGACCCGGCCCTGGGAAGTCTGGCTGGCCCTCGACATAGAGGAGCCGGTATCCCCTGACGGTTTTGGGTGCACGTCTGCACCGGTTGTGTGGGTCTGCTTGGCGTGGACCTGGCACGCATTGCATCTCCTAACCGGTTTGACGGCGTCCAGGTGGCTCTCGGTTAGTATGAGCCATGCCGGATGGCTTAACCGACCAGCGTGCGGGACGATGAGCGTTCCCAGCGCTCGCCTCCGTGGACTACTGCGAGCTAGTCGCAACCTTCCTCCTGGGTTATGCACCGCAATAGGATGGCGTGGCGCCACGCTAGTAAAGATACCAGCGTGTAGCACTTAGCCATCCGCACAATCCGTTTAGCGAATGCACGTTCATCACGAAGGATGTCCTTCAAGGAGTCCCGGACCTCCGTGGTCCATGCATTGGGACTACTTGAGCTTCTGAATCTTGAGCGCTGGGTTGCACGGAGTCCCCAGTGACGCTTACGATCCTTTGGCGGCGTCCATGGCTGCAGGGCCGTCGGGACCACCAGCTTCGAGGTGCTGGTCCATCCCCCTTCGCCCGGCTCGGTGGGTCGGGCTGTGGGCCGCAACAACGTCCTCTCGAAGACTCCTTCGGGCACAGGGGCTCCGGTGGAGGCCTTCGTTGAGAGGTCGTCAGCTGCGGCCTTGCCAGCGCGCGGTACATGGCGCAGGTCCAAGGCGAGGAAGACTTTCTCCAACATCCGCACGTGGAGCAGATAAGCATCTAGTTGTGGGTCATTGCAGGGGCATTCACCCTTAACTTGCTTGATAACAGGGTGTGGTCGACACTTCCCCCGGACCTGCTCTGGGCAGCCCGTAGAGGTTCTTTTTCGGAGGGGCTAGTCGCTTGCGGAGAGCTTAAGCGTAGGGACGAGTGAGGTAGGAGCTTGACACGGCGAGTTTTACGTTGTTCGGGCCGCCAAAGCGTAAAACCCTACGTCCACAGTGAGCAGAGGTGCTCACTGTATTGCTTGTTGCTCAGAATCGGAGTCCTGAGCTTGAGGGTGAGTATGCCTAGGGTGTGAGTTGCTGGAGTGCGAACCCTTGCTAACGTTGCCTACCCGAGCCTTTTATAGTCCAAGGCTCGCGTGGCTTACAAGGGGGGCCCGGGACCCGACAGGTGGTCCCGGGGAGATTGCCTGCCGACTATCGTATCTGCAGTTATGTCGGTAGTTGTCTCTGGCGAAGGCTTCCGAGTCTTTGTTCTGCCGCCCTGCCATGCCGCAAGCTAGTCGTAGTGGTTGATGACGGCAGGGGCGGTAGGGGATGTCTTGTCGCTGTGTTTATTGGCTGGCAGGTTCTGACACGGTGCGCCAGTCTGCGATGCGACTGGACGCAACGGCACCTGACAGAGGCGTGCTCCACGTCTCCGCGTCTTGGGAAGGTGAGGGCCTTGAATACCTTGTACGGTAAAGGCATGGCGCGCCTTTACTCCTGCTGCCTACCGCGCCGGGCGGCAGCACTGCTCTGCTGGCCACGTGTCAGACCCGGAGCTCTCTGTGAGGAGAGGGGGAGCTTCGGCTCCACTGGACACGTAGAGCCTTCGGAGCTCACCCCCACGGAGGGTGGCGAGGTCCGGTCTTCCGGGCCGCGTGGCAGGCCCGGAGCTATCCTTTGAGGAGAGGAGAGTGCCGGCCCTACCGGACACGTGGCACCTCCGGAGCTCGCCCCTGCAGAGGGGGCGAGGTCCGACCTCCTGGGCCACGTGGTAGGCTCGGAGCTATCCTCCGTGGGGAGGGGAGCTCCGGCCCCGCTGGACACGTGGCACCTTCAAACCTCGCCCCTGCAGAGGGAGCGAGGTCCTTAGAAAGTTTTACGCTGTGCGCGGGGGTACCCGGTATTGAGGGTACTGACAATGATTAACAATGGATGTTTACCTATGTCACTAATTTTCTAGCAGTGAAGCCAAATCTCACTAGAAATTAGTGAATATGGATCTTGGACCACTATATGTCATTAGAGGGAGGACGATGCTCATATAGTGGTGGTGTATTTTATTAAACTGTTAATAAAAGATTGGTACATAACATAGTGCTTAAACCTTGCATATTTATTGTAGATCATGTCTGCTAGTAACAATTCCGGTTTCAGTTTGTGATCTGTGTTTGAGAAATAAAAGGTTAATGGAGCTAACTTTATTGATTGGTACCGCAACCTGAGAATTGTTCTCAGGCAAGAGACAACTGAGTATGTTCTTGAGCAACCATACCCCAATGACCTCCCCGATGATGCAAATGTCACAACTCGCGGGACTTATGAGAAGCATTGCGATGATGCGCTTAATGCAAGCTGCCTCATGCTTGCCACAATGTCCCCTCATCTACAGAAACAGTATGAGCATACAGATGCTTATTCTATGATTCAGAGACTACGTGAAATGTTTGAGAACCAATTAAGGGCTGAGAGGCACAACATCTCAAAGTCCTTGTTCTCATGCAAGCTGGCAGAAGGTAGCCCGATCAGTCCCCATGTAATAAAGATGATTGGTTACATTGAGACTTTGTATAAACTTGGTTCTGAACTTAAGGATGATCTGGCTATTGACGTTATTCTCCAGTCACTTCCACCGAGCTATTAGCCATTTATATTAAATTATCAAATGGCATGGAGAAAACGTTGGCTGAATTGCATGGGATGCTTAAAACGGTCGAGGAAAACATTAAGAAAAACACCACTCATGTGATGATGGTTCAAAAGGAGAATAAAAAGAGGAAGTGTGTGACGCATCCTAAAGGTAAGGGAAAGGTTCCCAATGAGCCTTCAAGCTCAAATCCAAAGGGTAAATCACACCCTTCTCCTAATGATGAATGCTTTCACTGTCATGCTAAGGGGCATTGGTCTAGGAACTGCAAGAAGTACTTCAGGTATAAATGTTATAGAAATCAATATTGCTACATTTTCTAGTAAATCATGGGTATTTTATACCGGACCAATGATTCACACTTGCAAATTGTTGCAGGATCTAAGTGAGACTAGAAGATTTGCAAAAGGCGAGTTGGATGTTCGGGTCAGCAATGGAGCAAAGGTTGTTATCATAGCTGTTGAAACTTATCACTTGTCATTACCCTCAGGATTAGTTTTGGAATTAAATAATTGTTATTGCATTCCTTATTTGAGCAAGAACATTATATATTCTTCATGTTTGGAAGAAGTTAATGGTTATGAGATCATAATAAAGAATAAATGTTGTTCTATTTATTATAATAATATTTTCTATGCTCAATGTCCATTAGTGAATGGATTATATGTTCTTTATCTTGAGGATAAACAGTCTATAACATTAATATAAAAAGGGCTCGACGAAAAGATCTAAATCCCACTTTTATTTGGCATTGTCGCTTAGGTCATATAAATGAGAAACGCATTGAGAAACTCCATAAAGATGGTTTGTTAAGTTCATTTGATTTTGAATCACTTGACACATGCGAGTCTTGTTTGCTTGGGAAGATGACCAAAGCACCCTTCACTGGTCAAAGTGAGAGGGCAACTGACTTGTTGGGACTTATACATACTGATGTATGTGGACCAATGAGTTTGATAGCTAGAGGTTGTTTTCAGTATTTCATTACTTTTACCGATAATTTTAGTAGATATGGATATGTCTATCTAATGAGTCACGAGTCTGAATCTTTTGAAAAGTTTAAAGAATTTCAGAATGAAGTACAAAATCAGTTGGTCAAGATAATTAAACTTCTACGATCTGATCGTGGGGGAGAATATTTGAGCTATGAATTTTATGATCATTTAAAATAATGTGGAATTGTTCCACTGTTTACTCCACCTGGAACGCCTCAATGGAATGGGGTGTTTGAGCGGAGGAGCCAAACCTTGTTAGACATGGTTAGGTCGATGATGAGCTAGACTGATCTTCCACTATCATTTTGGGGTTATGCTCTTGAAACTACTGCGTTTACACTAAACAGAGTCCCAACTAAGTCTGTTGAGAAGACACCATATGAGAATGTGGATCGGGAAACGTCTCGGATTGTCTTTCCTCAAAGTTTAGGGATGTGATGCTTATGTCAAACATTTGACGTTAGACAAACTTACTCCCAAATCAGACAAATACTTCTTTGTGGGATATCCTATGGAAACCAAAGGATATTATTTTTATAATAAAACAGAGGGTAAAGTGTTTACTGCTCGCAATGGTGTCTTCTTAGAGAAAGAGTTTCTCTCAAAAGGAGTTAGTGGGAGCAAGGTGCATCTTGAAAAAATTCAAGAAATACCTGAAAATGTTTCGGCACCCTCTAATCCTATACAGGATGTACAAGATGTTGAACAACCACTTGATGAAACACCAGCCCTATGAAGGTCTACAAGGATACGTCGTGCAACTGAAAAGTTGACACTCCTAACCACGGAACAACAGGATATGGTATTGTTGGACAATAATGAGCCTGTCACCTACACTGAAGCAATAATGTGACCCGACTCTGAGAAATGACTTGGAGCCATGGAATTCAAAATAGAATCCATGCATGAGAATCAAGTTTGGAACTTGGTTGATCCAATCGATGGTGTGAGACCGATCGATTACAAATGGATTTTCAAGAAAAAGACTGATATGGATGGAAAAGTCACATTTGTAAAGCATGATTGGTGGCGAAAGGTTTCAAATAAATTTAACGTGTTGATTATGATGAAACATTTTCGCCAGTCGCTATGCTAAAGTCTATTCGGATTCTCCTATCAATTGCTGCATATTTTGATTATGAAATATGGCAGATGGATGTCAAAACAGCCTTTCTTAATGGCAGTGTGACTGAGGATGTGTACATGACACAACCTGAGAGTTTTGTCGGTCCTAAAAATGCTAGAAAAATATGCAAACTTTAAAAGTTCATCTATGGATTGAAGCAAGCATCTCGGAGTTGGAATCTATGTTTTGATGAAGTGGTCAAAGGGTTTGGTTTCATCAAGAATGTATAAGAACTTTGTATTTACAAGAAGTTTAGTGGGAGCGCACGTATATTTCTGGTCCTATATGTAAATGACATATTGTTGATCGGAAATGACATTCCAGTACTAGATGTTCTTAAATTCTCATTTAGGAAAAGTTTCTCAATGAAGGATTTAGGAGAGGGAGCGTACATTTTGGGCATAAAGATCTATAGAGATACATCTAAAAGGCTAATTGGATTAAGTCAAGACACATATATTGACAAGATATTAAATCTGTTCAATATGCAAGACTCTATGAAAGGTTTCTTGCCAATGTCACATGACATCACTCTAAGCAAAAATCAGTGTCCTTCGACGCCTCATGAGCAAAAGAGGATGAGAGCGATTCCTTATGCTTCAACTATTAGATCTATCATGTATGCCATATTGTGTACACACCCAGATATACCCTATGCTCTAAGTGTTACGAGCAGGTATCAATCCGATTATGGTGAGGCTCATTGGACAGTTGTCAAAAACATTCTTAAGTACTTGAGAAGAACTAAGGATGTGTTCCTAGTATTTGGAGGTGAATAAGAGCTTGTTGTAAAAGGTTACACCGATGCTAGCTTACAAACAGACAAGGATGACTCTAGATCGCAATCCATTTTGTGTTCTGCCTCAATGGAGAGGCAGTGAGCTGGAAAAGTTCCAAGCAAGACACAGTAGCGGATTCAACGACAGAGGTGTAGTATATTGCTGCTTTTGAAGCTGCAAAGGAAGTTGTTTGGATCAAAAAATTTGTTTCTGAGTTGGGTGTTGTTCCTAGTGTGTCCGGACCTGTGGATCTCTATTGTGACAATAATGGAGTCATTGCACAGGCAAAGGAGTCTAGATCACACAAAAGATCCAAACATATACTACGACGCTGTCAACTGATTCGAGAGATTATCGACCGAGATGATGTGAATATATGCAAGGTGCATACGGATTTGAATTTGGCACATCCGTTGATAAAGGCTCTTCCACAATCAAAGCATGAGGCACACACGAGATCTATGGGTATTAGATACTTACATCAATGATCCTAGTGTGTACGTGGGAGACTTGTGGCATAGCTATGTTTATGTACTATTTGAGTAACTATTATTCACATTGATTATCAAGTATGTGACTTGTTCGTGAGACTCTTCGTTAATTATAATGTTACTCAAAATGATCCCTAGTCTATATCGTTATATGAGATAATGATAGCACGTAGACTAGCACATGTATTAATTGATGATCACGTTTCATGGATCATTGATATAGAGATATCAAATTAATAATGTGAACACATGTTAGTGAACATGGTGTTGGATAGACCCATTCCGAGACACTGTTGGGATTGTTATTTACATATGTGCCATCAGTTGGTCTTGAGTGATACACGTGCTAGATTCTTAAACCTGAGATCACCATTGTTTCTCACTATGTGTACTTGTGCACTTTGAAACTATCAAACGCTACTTCTTAACTGGATGGTCATAAAATAGTCTTCAGGTACATGATGAAGCATGGAATGAGATGTGTGCGGATCAAGATGAGATTTGCCCCTCCTAAATAACAGGAGAGATATCTTTGGGGCCCTCGAGATAGTTGGATTGAAAAGTGCATGGCCATGCCAAAGTGATTAAGGAGTTAATCATTATGACTAAAAGTTAGTCATAGATTGAATCCACTATTTGATCGAGTGAATGATCGAGCTATCACAAGGATGACACGTATCTCGCTTTGAGCTTAACTAGTATCGTGTGGCAAAGGAATTAGCATGTGAATGTAGATAGGTTCAGCCGATATGATCTTTATGTACACTCGGGAGTCAGTATGTCCTGCTAGGTATCTCTACTAACTTGTGTTTGAAAACGGTTTTCATTCATAACCGACTGTACATGAACCTATGGGTCACACACTTAAGGGGATGGAATATTGAAAAACTTGGCTATATGATTGTCTCTAGTGCAAGTGGGAGATTGTTGGTGATATGCCCAAGAGACAATCATAACAATCCGGATAAAGGTCTGATGTATATTTGATCCATAAGAAATTAGGGTACTAATGGGCCTGTGACCTAAAAACCCATTAGCGCGCCTATAAATATGAGGGGCAGAGTTAGGGGCAGATTACTCCACCACGTAACAGCCCTAGCCGCCGCCCCTCACAGACAACACACTGAAACCCCTGTCGCGCGCGCGGTGCTAGCACACCGACGCACGGCGTTCCTCCCTGTACGTGTGGACTCCGTGGAGGCGCTGCTGTTACTGCTGCGCTGATCGGCTACGGTGACGTGACGTTGTTCCTGTGACGAGGATTCTGGAGGAGACGAACGTGATCGTCTACTTCTCCTACACTGACGCACATCTACGATCCGCTGCGCTGCGCGTCTAGTGGTAACGATCCATGACCTCCTTACTCGCATGTTTCCTGGGTGATACGGTCGAATTGCTAGAGTAGCGCATCACCTATTTCCCAACAGCGCCATGTCCGGGGGCCGCCACCGGCATGCAAGAAGCCTGCGAGACTTGTCCATGGACAAGAAGCCTGCAAGACTTGACCATTCTTGCTACCTGCTACTACTGTGGCTGCCCGTTCTCTAGGATAAGATAGCTCAAGTTTCAGTATCTGAATTCACCAAAATTACTTCATTTCTGCAGTCTGATTTTTTCAGGAAGTTTTAATTTCCTGAGGCAAATAATTGGAGGAGAAAAATGCAATGCCATTTTTCGTGATCCTTCGTTTCATGCAGAGCGGTCAACAGTTCATCCAATTCTTGGCATGTTCTTGAGATCGAAGGTCTAGGAGATCGACGGCAACAAGAGCAGTCGCACTTGTCCTCGCTCTCCACCGACAACGCCTCTGACAAGAATACCCCGTCGGACACCGAATCGTCCTAGACGGCCTTCACCATGAGCCCGACCTTCATACTCAACATGGCAACATCCTTCGTGTCCGGCTCGGACGTTGTCGTCTGCAAGCGTTGGCCATGGCGCCAGGGCCTGCACGGCCTCGTCAACGTGCTGGACTGCACGGGGGTCATCCTGAGGCCCGAGGCGGTGGCGAGGTTCAACGAGCTGGCGAGCGGACAACCTTTTGGCGGCATGAAAATAAAAACTGTTGAAGAAAACCTAAAATGGGTTAACTGTTGGAGAAGTTGTAATATAGGCTACATTAGAAACAGAGCAATAAGACCCAAAGTGATAAATGAGGGCTCATTTTTAGGCTTCTTTCTTGGAGACAGCCTAAGAGAACATTCAGAATGACCGGGATTTGAGAGTCCAGGTTTCTTATGACCAGTAGGGCACTGAGACTGTTCGCACCAGGACTATTGGACTGGAAGTATAGCGCATGACCTACTTTTTGCAGCCGCACTGCCATACTGGGAGAACTACTCCAACGGCCAGTTTGCTACAGCCGCACACTCGCCCCAGCATATACTCCTAATTGTTTTGCGCGCTGGCAGGGGGAAGGTTGTTGCCTCCCGGCTGCAAAAAGGAAAAAAAGGAAATAAAGAAAAAGAAAAAAAGAAATAAAAATAAGAAAAATAATAGCCCTTCTTGTGGGTATTCTCATTTTAGTATTTGTTGTGCAACTAGCAACAGACCACTCTTTAGGAAAAGAAGAGAGAAAAAAAGAAAAGAAAACAAAAGGAAAGAAATAGTCAAAAAAGGAAAGAAAATAAAAGGACAATAAGAGAGAAAAAAGAAAGAAAATAAAAGAAAAAGGTGATAGAAAAAAGGAAAGAAAAAAAAAAGAATGAAAAGAAACATTAAAAATAACCAGTAATTAATATAAAAAATAGAGAATATTTTGTGATGTACTGAAAAGAGATGAAAATATTTATTTATAGTAGATATTTAGAGTAAACGACGGATAACTGACCCACAGCATGGGTCGGAGCAGCTACCTTCTCGACCGCTGCCCCGACGAGTGAGAGATGGACAACGTATACCGATGCAAAAGGACTAGAGAAATCTGCGCGGGGACGTGGGATCCGCGGGTTCGCCCATCCCCCCGTTTCTCTCCTTTGGCACGAGGGAACTGTGCGTGCGTGCGCGTGCGTCCTTCTCTCTTCTTCGCTTTCGCGGCCGATGCCCCCGCCCCACGTTTCTACGGTTCTCGACAGTTTTATGTTGGAAAACATTAAGAAGATATGCTTCCTACTCTCGGTATGAGGTCTCTGATCTGCACTCTTCTCTCCGAAAAACTATGGACGGCTTGCTAGTGCGGCTCCGGAGGATGTTCATAAATAGAGTATCAAACACGCTTCAGAACATCGAGGCGCAGCTGCTGCTGCAGCAGCTAGAGAACCCAGCAGATCCCTGGAGCAGCGGCGGACGGCGGGTCCACGCCGAGGCGGTGCTCCGGCGTACCGTCGTGCAGCTCTGACGACTTGAGGCAGGCAGAGCCGCGCTCACGCCGTGCACACTGGACAAGCTAGCCGCTCATCGGCTCACGCTCACGGCCCGGTGGTGTTGGTCTGCCGACTGCTGACCGCCGGTGGGCCCGGCACCAACGGCTGTCCCGTCTGCGCGCCGCGTGTTTCCTGCAGCGTTTAAGGCTGGCGGGTTAACAAAGAAACACGTGGGTCCCGCCCCCCTGTCCGCCGATATGATTACACTGTGCAGTCGAACGTTGGTCAAAAATGACATGCCCGTTTCTTTTTATACTCTTGTTTATTTTGGCCAACGGGCGTGCCCGTTTCTTTATTCATCCCTAGTGGCTTGGATATTTTAGTGTCCTCCGAGTTTCTGATCTGAAAATATCCGATCCACATCTGTTTTTGTCGGATCTCAACCGAAAATAGATCGAAAATAGTATGGCTTAATATCCGTCTGAACGGTTGGATATCCATATTTGATCGGATATATTCAAATCATAATCTAAAAAACATCCGAATGATTTTTGCCTCATTGTGTACCGGAGTACTGCCCCAAACGGACTAACCCTAACCGTCCCTTCCCGATCCAGACATCTAGTCCTAACTTCCGTTCCCGTAGCCGTCTCCCCAACTCGACGACTCTTGATCGAGTCCCGTGGTGTGTTATTTTGTTGTTGTCTTGTTGATGCATATGTGCTGTTTTATTGCTGTTTTAATGTTATGAACTATGAAAAACTATATATCTTTGTGCTTGAATCATATATGTAATATGTATGAACTATTTATGTGTGTTTATGTATGAACTATGTATGCATTTGATGCGGATGTGTTATGAATTATCTATATGAGCTATGAATTACATGTGTACTTGTGAATTATTATTTTATTTCAAAATAAATATCTAAATGCGTCCCATATCCATAATTTTCTGATCTGATGAATCCATTTCTGATAGATCCGATATATCTGATACCATATCTGTTTCCGACAACATACGATTCAAATCCCTTTCTAAAATTTTTATATGAATATAGATATAAAAAATATTTTATCCGTCCATTTTCATCTATACCTAGCCTAGCACCAGCGCACCACCGTCTTTGGTTGGAGAAATACGCTCCGTACATCGTATAAAAAGATTTTTTATCACAGTATTTCACGTTCGTCATATTTTATATTACACTCTACATTATAAAAATAGAACATAGACTCGTTGGTTAACCAACGCTATAATGTTTTAGAATATAAACAGTGTTATTCTGAAAATAACTTCTGAAATAATTTGCTATTAAATTTCTCTACTTTAAATTCAGAGTAAGGAAATGATTAGAAAAACAATGTTAAATATCTTATTTTTTTACAGGTTTACAGCATGGTAAATAGGTTAATCCACGACCTCACCCGTGGCGTGTCAGCGTGTGCAGTGCCGGTGCAGCAAACACGAGGAAGGAATCGATGTGGTGACACTGACGGGTTAGGAGGACGCTCGCAGACATGCGGCCGTCCGGGTAAGCCAAGCAAGTGTCAGTGGCCCGGCTGTTTGCAGGATGGGTTGACCCTATATTTCCTTTTTACTTCTAAGTAATGAGTCACATTTTAAACATGTCATAATAACATGTTTCCATATATATATATATATATATCTTTTATATTATTAATTTTCGTTAAGTGTATATAAACTATTTATCAAAGGTAAAAATAAGTATAATAACGATACGTAAAAAAATCATTTTAAGAGGCAGAGAGCACAATCGAGCTGAGGAATATCATATCCCCCTATTCGTATATCCAACGCTGGTTTGGCCGGCCGAGACAAAGATACTGCTAGTAGGGCGTGATGTCGGCGTGCACAGGCTAAGTGCCCTTTAAGCATGTTCCACAGCACTCCGTGTGCGATTATGCTCTGTGTGCAGTACAAAAGCTCGAACACGAACGACCAAAAATGTTTATAGCGAGGTAGTATCGTCGAAAAAAATGCAGCATAAAATTAGGTTACCACTTTAGCTTTATATATTAAGTCTGTTTTAAAATACATGTAATTTTGGCTTCGGAATTAAAGGGAAGTGAAAAAACATGATGCACAGTAAACGAGAAAAAAATTGAACCTGATAAGTGTTGTAAAACGTAACAAACTGTAAAACGTTGTCACGTAGAAATAAACTGAAGGGAAAGCGCCGCCCGGGGGCCAGCGCACCCCATCATTTTCTTCCATGCCACAGCGCAAAAGGGAGGCAAGAATCCAAAGCACACATTCCGACCGTACCCGCGCCGCTCCATGTCTTGCACCACTTCCCATGCCCCGTCCCCTCGCCGCTTTCTCTGCGCTCTCACAGTCACAGCTGTTGGCTTCAGTCGCTTCAGTGTTCACTTGCGCGTTCACACTTCGCTCCTTCCCCTCTTCCATTCCGCGAAGCCATCGACGGAGCGAGCGCCACGGCACTACCCTCTCGGAGTCGGAGCTAGCGAGCGATTCCTCGCTTGTACTGGTACCTTTTAGCTAGGGAGCTACCTCGTCGAGGGTGCTGCTCCCGGGCGCGGCACCGGCAATGCTGGCGCAGCTGCTACTCGCGCACCTCCTCCTGTTCCTCCCTTCTTCTGCGTCCCCGGCCGTCCAGTACGGCCGGTACCAGAGCAGGAGGGCGCTGCACGAGCCGCTCTTCCCTCTGGAGAGCGCGCCCGCGCTCCCGCCGCCGCCGCCCGCTCCGTTCTTCCCGTTCCTGCCCGACGGCGCGACACCAACGCCGACGCCGGAGGTTGGCGACACCACCACCACCGCCGGCGCCGGAGCCGCCACCGACAGCGGTGCGGTTGACTCGTCGTCGTCGTCGTCGCCGCATCCGACGGCGCCAGCCAACATTTCGTCTTTGGCCGCTCTGCCGGTCTCGCGCTCCACGCCGTTCCGCTCCTTCCTCTCCTCGCACCGCCTCCTCACCGTACTCCTCCTGGTCGCCGCCGTCGCCGCGGCTGTACTAACCGCCGCTCTCGTGTACCTCCTCGCCTGCCGCCGGCGCCGCCCCTTCCCGAAGGAGGGACCTGCAGTGGATACGAAGCCCCCCTCGTTTCCGCCGGCCAACCTCGCGCTCTACGATGGCGACCAGCATGGCCGTGGCTCGACGGCCACCGTTTCCAGCACCAGCTCGCCGGAGCTCCGACCGATGCCGCCTCTCTCGCGGCAGTTTCAGCAGTCACGGATGAGCGTTCCATCGAGTTCAAAAGCCGTTCCTGACGCAGAAACAGGGGGTAAGCGAGTGCCAGAGGGTGCTCCGCCTCCGCCGCCTCCTCCCCCACCGCCGCCAATGCCACCGACCAAAGGTCACGGCACTGTGCAAGCGGCAGCCGGACCTCCAGCACCGCCCCCGCCGCTGCCGAGAGCCGGCAATGGCAGCGGCTGGCTGCCTAGGCGGAACTCGGAACGACCTGCAGCCACGGTGATCAGGACCTCAGCAGGTGCAGTTCACCCGGAGGAGTCGCCAGGGCACGCGCACTCAGACAAGGACGCAGACGCGGCTTCTCTACCGAAGCTGAAACCGCTGCACTGGGACAAGGTGCGCCCGAGCTCTGGTCGGCCGACGGTGTGGGACCAGCTCAAGGCGAGCTCGTTCCGGTGAGCCTCGTTGGTTCTTGCCTTGCTTACCATTGAGTTGCTTGCTTCCATGATCTCTGAAACTTGATTAATCTGTTTGCCTCCCGTTTTTTCCCTGTTATGAGAATAGAGTGAACGAAGAGATGATCGAAACATTGTTCGTCTCCAATTCAACGAGGAGATCATTGAAGATTGGGGCTAAAGGGGCAAATGGCCACTTTTGCAGTCAGGAGAACAAGGTGCTTGACCCCAAAAGATCACAGAACATTACGATAATGCTAAGAGCGCTTGATGCAACGAAGGAAGAGGTCTGCAAGGCTCTCTTGGATGGTGAGAACAATGAGATGAGGCAATTGCAATACTCAGATCACTCTAAATGTGACATCATATATTCTTTACCTGATTGCTCAGCTTGATGAACGCTTGGATGTGTTGCCATTGTTGTAAGCAGGGCAGGCGGAAAACCTCGGAACTGAACTGCTGGAGACACTGCTAAAGATGGCTCCTAGCAGAGAAGAGGAGATCAAGCTGAAAGAATACAAGGAGGATGCTCTGTCCAAGCTTGGTCCTGCCGAAAGCTTCCTCAAGGCCGTGCTTGCGATACCATTCGCCTTCAAGAGAGTTGAGGCAATGCTCTACATTACCAACTTCGATCCAGAGGTTGACTACCTCAGGACCTCCTTCAAAACTCTCGAGGTATTAAAACCATGTCCTATCTTGTGCACTGATTTCCTTTTTACAGCTTTGGATCATATATAAGTACAAAACTGAGAGATGCGTTAACAATGGCTCTAAATGGATTTACTGGATTGCTGTTCTTTTATTTAAAGTGTCCATTAAGAGTATGTAAGCCATGCTACTATGGTTAGCCCTAACGGGTAAATGGACAGCTTAATGACAATATTTAGAACCAAATCCATCCCCACCCCAAATCAGGCATCCTCGATCATCCATTCATCCTACCTAACATCATGGGTAACATACTCCCTCTGTTTTAAATTATTTGACGCTGGTTAGTTCACTTTTGAACTAACCAGTGTCAAATAATTCGAAACGGAGGAAGTAACAAATTAATGTTGCAGAGCTATAATTTACTTAAGAATTTTTCCCTAGCAAACAAATAGAAAAGAAAGAAGAAAAATATTTGCATTGGGCAACCAATGCCTGATCAAAATTCATTCCATTAGAACTTAGTAGCGTAGCCTGTCCTCTGTCCATTTAGAATTCATAGCTTGAATTAAATTTTGGCATTCATTATTATTTCAGGCAGCATGTGAAGAGCTAAGGGGCAGCAGGTTATTCCACAAGATCTTAGACGCAGTCCTGAAGACTGGTAACCGCATGAACACTGGCACGAACCGTGGGAATGCAAGCGCCTTCAAACTTGATGCACTCGTCAAGTTGGTTGATGTAAAGGGTGCTGATGGCAAGACAACTCTTCTGCACTTTGTTGTGGAAGAAATCATTAAGTCTGAAGGAGCTAGCATTTTAGCCACTGGCCAAACTATTGATCAGACAAGTTCTCTTGCAGATGATTTGAAATGCAAGAAGGTAGGTCTGAAAATTGTTGCCAGCCTTGGTGGTGAGCTCAACAATGTCAAGAAGGCAGCAGCAATGGACTCGGACGCGCTGGCCAGCTGTGTCTCCAAACTCTCCGCTGGCGTTAGAAAGATCAGCGAGGTTCTGCAGCTGAACCAGCAGCTCGGTTCTGAAGATAGCTGCAAGAGGTTCCGATCCTCTATTGGCGAGTTCTTGCAAAAGGCTGAAGCTGAGATCACAGCTGTGCAGGCTCAGGAGAGCCTCGCACTCTCCCTTGTCAGGGAGACTACCGAGTTCTTCCATGGTGACTTGGCGAAGGAGGAAGGCCACCCCCTGAGGATCTTCATGGTGGTTCGCGACTTCCTCACGGTCCTTGATCATGTCTGCAAGGATGCTGGGAAGATGAACGAACAAGCAGCAATGGGCTCCTCGCGCCGGGTGCAGAACGCATCTGTTCCTCCGAGGTTTAAGACGCAGGATTCCACAAGCTCAGAGGAGGAGAGCTCGTCATCCTAACCATGATAGTAACAGTAGTCCGAGACGGAATCTGCATCTTGTTGTCTAATATAGAAGGATAGCAATGCAGGCTCAGACTTATAAATATTTTGTACCTGGAGAAGATAAATGTAGAGTAAAGCCTATATATCTTGCCATGATTCAGCATGCGAATCATCTTCCTGCCAATGGCCTACCGACGGTGAAAGTGGCATGGTACTTGATTCTACATGTTAAGGTTTTCTGTTAGATGGGAGCTTTTGAGTTTTGAAGACGTACTCATGCTCAACCCCATGATAAATGTAGAGATTATCTGGTTGCTAGCTTTTATAGAGCTGGCTAAAAGGGACGGATAAGTTTAATCTGCTTTCTGGGTCTCGCTTCTGACGGAATCTTTCATTTCATCCACACCTTTCACTTTCTCAACATGTTATATTTTCCTGCTCATACTTTTTCGAGTGCCTAAGCTCTATCACATGCTGGCCTGAAGTAATGAATTCACTGTGCTAAACAAAGTGCTTGACCGACAAGACCGTTTGCCAAAGCTATGATGAAAAGGCAATTCAAATAACAATTCGGACCTCCCATTACATACTCGAGGGAACATAAAAAAATTATAAAGATGCCTCGCGCTGGCAAAAGCACATTTTGTGTCTCGAGGATTATGTTATCATACACTTCTATCGAAAAGAAATGCGAAATAGTATCATGATGCTACAATTTTGTAGCTCCATTATCAGCGAGTTAACTATCTGCTGAGTGCTGCTGCTTAACGATAAAAGGAAATAAGTACCATATTAGTTAAAACAAATGGCTCTGCAGAAGGACTAGTTAAATAAACCCTCGGCTTCCATGCGTTCTAATATGTGTCGTGCCTCTTCTTCAGTAGAGGGAACAACATTGAGGATTTTTGGCCCGTTCTTCAAAGCATCATTACTGACAGTGAAGGTGAAGTGAAATGTGTTGGAGACCTGATCATTTGAGAATACTTAGCAAATATGTTGCGATAAAATTCACATCAAGAACTCGATAGAGAAAATAATTTGAATTACAGGTAATGAAATCAAAATAGTCTGGCATCTGTGTACACTGTATAGGATACTGGGATTACCTCGCTTTTGCGAAGCTCAGGCCTGGTTACATGAGCAACAACTTCAACATTGACCAGGGGCTGCTGTGGATTGTCAAGCTGTGTATACAAGACACATGATTTGAATCGAAGAAAGTCTCCTACATCCACCTGTGGAAGCACAATAACGACATGGTTATACCTATTGTTGATAGGAAAAAGGAATTGGCAGCTTCTGATTGTACTTGATTGCATGTCCAATATGCAAAGAACACCTCAGTTCTTGTAAAAAATAATCTACTCGTCAATCTGAGGTTAATAGCAACTACAAAAGAAAACATAGTACAATACTTTGTCGTGTACAGGACACATGGCTCAGTTGACTGTTGAATGGTGTTCCAATTATTCAGCATTGAATAGAAGCAATATGCTAGTAACTTACTGGTTTTAAAAAGTCAACGTGATCAACCTCAAGAAAACAAGGTCTCTGCCCAACGAAGGCATACACAGTTGAGAAGGCAAGCTCAAATGCTCGATGCATCAAGAAACCTCCAAATATCCGTCCATGCAAGTTCCGTTGCTGGGGCTGGCAGATAAGAGAGTTTTCAAGGCGGGTGTCCCTCAGCAAAATGCTATCTCTATCAGCTAAAGCAGGAAAATCAGAGAAAACACGGCCCTCTGCGAGTAACATATTCAGCCTCTCAGCCTCAGCATGAAGCTTATGTAGCCCTTCAAGCCCTCCCTTCTGTTCTTCTCTTTTCCTTTTTCTCAGTTTATCACGTGCTTCTCTTTCTCCATATAGTTGCTTCTCTTTTTCAGTTTCTGGTGAAAGGCGGTTCACTGGAGCAGATTTTCCGGTCATTGAATCACGTGCAACAAACGTAAAGTTAGCCGTCAGTGCAATTGGATCAGACTGTGCATCACCATCTGTTGCAATATAACCACATTTAAGATAAGTCAGCTAGATAAAAGCACAAATTGAAACTCTATCAGTTGCATTATACTAAATCAATAAACAAGTGGCCCTATATTGAGTGGTAATACTATAGGAAAACATACCTTGATCAACCTGAGTCACTTCAATTTGTATATCAATTGAAGAGCGGCCAACATAAGTAACAGCACCCACTATGTTTAAATCAGTGTCCAGGTGAATTGGCTTTTTTAGCACCATTTTATCCACAGAAGCAGTGACAACCAAAAGGGGTCTTGTTGTGCTATCTTCATCAGAACAGTGCTGCATGTCAATTGAAGTTTATCAAAACATCCATGAAAAATGCAGAACAGAAAGTGAAGGGAAGACAAATCACACATCTTCCACCCATATCATCAGTATATGGTATTATCCAACCGAAAGTATGGAAATGAAATAGGGAACTTTGACTAACCGGCATCAGTGCTATGAGAATGGAATTCCTCAACTAAGCAGCAACTGTTGCTCCCGGTACCATACTTGCAACCCTGATTCACTAACCCAGCAACTTGTCGAGACCCAGGACAGAGAAATATTCATATGGTACTAAAGAGCAAAGGCCACATTTGCAGGAGTCACATTTCAGAGCAGTTTGCACACTTTGCTAGAATCGTATGCAGTAGATTCCAAGAGCAACAATCAAGAACAGTTCCCAATATTCTGGCAACAGCTATTAGCGAACCAGATTCTTTTTCATCGGAAATTCTCATTCCCCAAGATTTGGACACCACAACAAGAACATAGTATTAAACATGAGCTATTTCTTACTAGTTGCATTGCAGGATCTGGCCATCGAGGAACATCTAAAGCTCTCACTAAATAATATTCACACGGTCACACCTGCCATGCAAGAATGGACACCGGAAGGGTCATTATTCAAGTACCTTGACGGCGATGGTGCCGGCGAGCGCGTCGAGATCCTCCAGCAGCTTGCCGATGCGCACCTCGTTCCATGGGTCCCGGTACTGCTCGCGGAGGATGTCGTCGGTGGCGAACTTGTAGACGATGCTGGTGCGGCTCTGCACGGGTGTCTTGGTGAGCAGCTCCGTCTGCGGGCGCTGCTGCTGGTCCCCCCCGGCGCTGCCTGCGTCCATCATCCGCTCGAAGATGCTGGACCGCGCCTCCCACAGCGCGTTGGTCACAGGCGAGTGGTACATCCCGGGCCACAAGCTGAGCGGCTTCCGCGCCGACCTCCCCGCGTCGATCGCGCCTCCACCTGCGCCCCCTCCTGCCTGCCCCATGTGGGATACAACCTTGATCGGGGAATCCATGGCCGGAGCCGGCGGATCTCCCGAGGACGTCGACGAGGCCGTTCTTGATGGGCACTGCGGGATCCTCGCCGACGGTTCGAGGCCGAGCGAGTTCCGTGTTCCCGAGGTGACACGGCGGAGGAGGAGGCTTCTGTAGAGCAGCGACGTCGCCGTGAGCCGCGTCGTCATGGGGTCCCACTTTTAGTTGGCCCTGGATGCGGGTGCTCCGGCCATGTGGGAAGGGTGGAGTGTAGAAGAGGGGCAGGTGGGCCACGGGTGACGGGTCGCTTTAGAAAGGTCGTTGGATCTCTAGTGTCCGTTCGATTGAGATGGCGGCGTGGGTTGGGCCCGTGGGTGTTGAGTGTGCTTGGAAAGGTGACTTCATGAGTTCAGCCCACGAGGTCGAGAGAAGGCCTAATACACAGTCCATCACGAGAGCGGTTGAACTTGCATTTTTTTGCAAATAGGAATTTCTAAAACGTAATTTATAAAATAAGGTGCCAATTCAAAATATCACAGAAACAGACACTTCTCGCTCTCTGGGGCGGTCATCCGCTGTAGCGATGAGGGGGCGATTTATTGCTCCAAGAGCTGTGTCGCAAGTTCTAATTTGCATCGAACACCTACTGAAACATCGTCGTCCCAACGAGTGATTTTTGAGTTTCATTAGATGAAACGCCCTGTGAAATGATTTTTGATCAAACATTGCAGTGTTTAAAATCTTTATTACAATGTTTGATCAAACATTCTACTGTTAAACCTTTTTATTGCAATTTTTGGTCAAATATTACGGATTTTTGTCATGTTTAAAATATTTAATGCAATTTCTGGTAAAAAATAACCCTTCCACAGGCGGTTCATCCACTAGAGCTTAAAAATCGTCTCGTGGGAGGGTGTTGTTTCTCCAAGAGCTTTAATGTAAAGTAAAACTTGTGAAACAACTCTTGAGTGATGAATCATCGCGTGGCAAGAGTAGATAAATCGCCCTCCATAAGGCGAGAAGCCGATTTATGTAGTATTTTTTATTGAAACTCCCTTTTTATAAACTATGTTTTAAAATTTAGTATTTAAAAAATCGTTGAACTTGGGCACGCCGTAAGCCACGTGTGATGAGAAGTTTAGGCCCGATCTTCCGAAAGGTAGGTCGATTGAAGTGGAGATCTCGACGTTGATAATCCGAGGCACTCGAGCAGACCCGAATACCCCTGCAATCACTACACCCCTGCTCTGTTGGTTATCAACCGTGCTTCACATGCTTGACCTCGCCAAGAAGGCTATCCCTGCAGGTGCAACCGAGAACACAAGCAAGAACGATGAAGATGCAATCTAAAATTGCGAAATTGGGGTCTCACAAACCGTAAAACGGTGAAATTGTTTAATCTAAGCAAAACCCACTAAATATAGCCGACAGCTACAATATTTAAATGCTAGGTTTCGGCCATAAGACCCTTACGCGTCTGTCGGTACCCTCAATATCGGGTACCCCCGCGCACAGGGTAAAACTTCCTAAGGACCTCGCTCCCTCTACAGGGGCGAGGTTTGAAGGCGCCACGTGTCCAGGAGGCCGGACTTCACCCCCTCCCCATGGAGGATAGCTCCGAGCCTGCCACGTGGCCTAGGAGGCCGGACTTCACCCCCTCTGCAAGGGCGAGCTCCGAAGGCGCCACGTGTCCAGCGGGGCCGGAGCTCCCCTCCCCTCGGAGGATAGCTCTGGGCCTGCCACGTGGCCCAGGAGGCCGGACCTCACCCCCTCCGCAAGGGCGAGCTCCGAAGGCGCCACGTGTACGGCAGGGCCGGGGCTCTCCTCTCCTCAAAGGATAGCTCCGAGCGTGCCACGTGGCCCGGAAGACCGGACCTCACCCCCTCCGCGGGGGTGAGCTCCGAAGGCTCCACGTGTCCAGCGGAGCCGGAGCTCCCCCTCTCCTAAGAGGAGAGCTCCGGGTCCGACACGTGGCCAGCAGAGCAGTGCTGCCGCCCGGCGCGGTAGGCAGCGGGAGTAAAGGCGCGCCTTGCCTTTACCGTACAAAGCATTCAAGACCCGCGCCTTCCCGAGACGAAGAGGCGCAGCGCACGCCTGTCAGGAGGCGTTGTGACCAGTCACAGTCAGGACAGGCATACAGTGTCTGAAGCTGCGGGCCATTGAAGGCAGCGACAAGACCGGACAAGACATGCCCTGCCGCCCCTGCCATCGCCAACGACTACACGCTACACTTAGCCTGCGGCATGGGCAGGGCGGCAGGACGAGGACTTCGACGCTAGCGCCAAGACATAATAGCTGGTAGGAAATCACCCCGGGGCCACCTGTCGGGTCCCGGGCCCACCTTGTAAGCCGCTCGAGCCTTGGACTATAAAAGGCTCGGGTAGGCAACGTTAGAAAGGGTTGGCACTCCAGCCATCCGCACCCTTGGGTTGGCACTCCAGCCATCCGCACCCTTGGGTTCGCACTCCAGCAACTCGCACCCTAGACATAACTCACCCTCAAGCTCAGGACTCCGGTTCTGGGCAACAAGCAATACAGTGAGCATCTATGCTCACCGTGGACGTAGGGTTTTACGCCCCGACGGCCCGAACCACGTAAAACTCGCCGTGTCAAGCTTCTCCCTCACGCGCCCCTTATGTTGAAGCTCTCCGCAAGCGACTAGCCCCTCCGAAAAAGAACCTCCGCGGGCTGCCCAGAGCAGGTCCGGGGGAAGTGTCGACCACACACTTCGACATTTGGTGCGCCAGGAAGGGGGCTTTTCCCTTGCGCGATGAGCTTCTGCCGACGAAGATGACGAAGCTTCCTTCAGCGGCAAGCTCTCCTCCCCCGCGTTCACGACGGACAGTGACTAGCGGGGAATACGTGTCGACAGACTCAGGACGGAGTGTGTCGGCGCAAGCTGGAAGCCAGCAGCCGACTCCGGCAACGCCGACTCCGGCGATGCAGGCTCCAGCTAGCGTGAGATCTTCTGCAGCGCTGAGCTTTCCCCACGGGGGCGCGCTAGCTGCAGCAAGAGCGCTACTGCGCAATCCACCTGCTGGGGACGCACCTCAGGCAGCGACCCAACAGTGGATTCGCGAAGTAGACCGTCTTGTCGTTGCCGCCGCAAACCCTCGACTTCGGCGGGGACGACGTACCGGCCAACCGGCTGTGTCACTGACGCGCACGCCAACGGTTGACGGACAGACGGCGGATTCCAGCTCCACCAGGCTCCCATCGACGGACCTGAGGACAGAGCTGGAACGATGCGACTTCGGCCAAGATGCCCGAGTGTTCCATGAGCGACGACGAGAAAGGCGTCGCAGCCAAGAGGCCGGCGACAGCATGACGTCTGCCTCGACCCTGCCTGAGGCGCAGACTTTCGCCACACGATCTCTGCCCCAGGCATACACCACGCAGCATATGCCACAGCCACATGCCCTGCAAACGGCGCCCTCGGTCTATGGCGCAGCCTTGCCCATACCTGGGTACACAGTGCCAACAGCGAACCAAGCGTTCGCGGCACCAACGCCTGCAGCAACAGGAGCAGGATGTGCGGCCTTGGCACCCCACCTTCGCTTCACGAGGTAGCCGCGCAAGTTTCAGCCACACCCGCCCGAGAAGTACGACGGCAGCGTCAACCCGACGGAGTTTCTCTAGATCTACTCCACCGCCGTCCTTGCTGCAGGAGGGGACGAGGGCGTCATGGCCAACTACTTCCCCGTCGTCTTGACCGGCCCAGCCCGGTCTTGGCTCATGAACCTCCCTCAAGGTTCCATAACCTCCTGGGGAGAGCTCTGCCGACAGTTCACCGCCAACTTCGGCAGCTCCTACACCCCGCCTGGCACGGAGCTCGACCTCCATGCCATCCAGCAACAACCTGGAGAGACGCTGCGCTCCTCCATCCAGCGGTCTCCCAGGTACGAAACACCATCCCGCACATTCAAAGTGCTTCTGTGGTGGTGGCGTTCTGGCAGGGTGTCCGGGACGAGAAGATGCTCGAGAAGTTGGCCACCAGGGAGGTGCAAGACATCTCGGAGCTCTTCAGCCTGGCGGACAAGTGCGCCAGAGCAGAAGACGGGCGTCATTGGCACTCACTGCTAGCCTCCGAAGCCGGAAGACAGCCCGAAGATGGCGGAGTTCAAGCTGAGCTCCCGACCACGTCAGACAGTCAAGAGCCAAGCACCGACTGACTACGTGGTCAGGTGGACACCACCACCAAGAATCCCAGGGGGGCCCTGAAGATGGAGAACCAGAGCCCCGAGCATCGGTCTTCACCGAGCCCCACTGGACGTTCTACCTCGACGGCGTGCTGCTCCACATGCCAACGCGGGAGCAGTTTGGGTACCTTGGACCTGTGCCATGTACCGCGTGCCGACGACACCGTCGCCAACAACCTGACAGCGAAGGTCTCCACCGGAGCCCCGGAGCTCCAAGGAGCCTTCGAAGGGACGTTGCCACGACTCACAGCCGGGAGTGCCGACTGGGCGAAGGGGGCGAGACCAGCACCTCGAAGCTGGCGGTCCCGGCAGCCATGAAGCCATGGTGACAGCCAAAGGATCGTATGAGCCTTGGGGACTCCGTGCTACCCAACGCCCAAGATCCAGAAGCTCAAGTAGTCCCGATGCATGGACCACGGAGGTCCGGGACTCCTTGAAGGACATCCTTCCTGATGAACGTGCATTCGCTGAACGGATTGTGCGGATGGCCAAGTGCTACGCGCTGATATCTTTACTGGCGTGGCGCCACGACATCCTATTGCGGTGCATAACCCAGGAGGAAGGCTGCGACCAGCTCGCAGTAGTCCACGGAGGCGAGTGCTGGGAACGCTCATTGTCCTGCACGCTGGTCGGTTAAGCTATCCGGAATGGCTCCTACTGACCGAGAGCCACCTGGACGCCGTCAAACCGGTTAGGAGATGCAATGCGTGCCAGGTCCACGCCGAGCAGACCCACACAACCGGTGCAAACGCCGCACCCAGAGCCGTCGAGGGATACCGGCTCCTCTATGTCGAGGGCCAGCCGGACTTCCGAGGGCCGGGTCACGGGAATTACCCTTCTACATGGTATGCGGGGCCGAAACCATGCTTCCCCCTGAGATCGCCATGGGGGTCCCCCCGTGTCCGAGCGTACGACGAAGCCACACATGACCCGCTCTGCGTGAGGACATCTACCTCGTCGTCTAGGCAAGATGGCAAGCCACGCTCCGAATCGCACGGAACCGGCTGGCCTCAGCGCTACCACCGCCGTTCCATGCATGGGAGCCCAGGACAGGCACTCCGACGCTACCCCAGTAAAATCACCATGCTTACTTAGGTGTTTATTTAAACTACGCATTAATTTATATGATCACCTCCCCACGCTCTAGACAGTGTGCATCCATTGTACACTCGGTTCCTCTTTCCTGCTCTTATGCATAGTCGATATTTGCCATCCTGCCGAAGACGGTAGTGCTTGGGGTACCTGCCAGAGGCTCGGGGGCCTTTTGGACCTTCCCCTGTAAGGGTACTGTACCGCCAGTTGGTCTCCTCCGAGAAAAGACTTACGTTAGACCGGGGGGTCAGGAGCCTTGCTTTGCCCGGTCCTGCACCCAAAGCATGCGCACTCTGCCCCCCAGCGCTACGGTCTGAGTACTAGAGGGCCGGACGGTTACACCCTGACTGGGGCTGGGGGCCAGACCTCCGGGACCAAGTGCACTGGATTACCCAAGCCCCGTATTCCGGCCCGGGACAGTAAGCCAAATGAGACTAAGGGACAGGAAAGGGAGGACCTCTGAGCAGTACCGGACTCCGCCTCCACAGCTGGGCCGAGCTCTGATGCCAGCCCTCGCCCACCTTTCAGAGGCGAGCCCTGATGCCGGACCTCACGCCCTCTATGGGCCTGAGCTCCGATGACTTCCGGACCTCCGCCCCCACAGCTGGGCTGAGCTCCGATGCCGGCCCTCGCCCACCTTTCAAAGGCGAGCCCTGATGCCGGACCTCACGCCCTCCGTGGGCTTGAGCTCCGATGACTTCTGGACCTCCGCCCCCACAGCTGGGCCGAGCTCCGAGGCCAGCCCTCGCCCTCCTTTCAGAGGCGAGCGCTGATGCCGGACCTCACGCCCTTCGCTGGCCTGAGCTCTGATGACCTCCGGACCTCACACCCTTCGCTGGCCTGAGCTCCGATGACTTCCGGACCTCCGCCCCCACAGCTGGGATGAGCTCCGATGCCAGCCCTCGCCCTCCTTTCAGAGGCGAGCCCTGATGCCGGACCTCACGCCCTTCGTGGGCCTGAGCTCCGATGACTTCCGGACCTCCGCTCCCACAACTGGGCCGAGCTCCGATGCCATCCCTCGCCCTCCTTTCAGAGGCGAGCCCTGATACCGGACCTCACGCCCTTCGTGGGCCTGAGCTCCGATGACTTCCGGACCTCCGCCCCCACAGCTGGGCCGAGCTCCGATGCCAGCCCTCGCCCTCCTTTCAGAGGCGAGCCCTGATGCCGGACCTCACGCCCTTCGTGGGCCTGAGCTCCGATGACTTCCGGACCTCCGTCCCCACAGCTGGGCCGAGCTCCGATGCCAGCCCTTGCCCTCCTTTCAGAGGCGAGCCCTGATGCCGGACCTCACGCCCTTCGTGGGCCTGAGCTCCGATGACTTCCGGACCTCCGCCCCCACAGCCAGGCCGAGCTCTGATGCCAGCCCTCGCCCTCCTTTCAGAGGCGAGCCCTGATGCCGGACCTCACACCCTCCGTGGGCCTGAGCTCCGATGACTTCCGGACCTTCGCCCCCACAGCTGGGCCGAGCTCCGATGCCATCCCTCGCTCTATTCTCAGAGGCGAGCCCTGATGACGGACCTCACGCCCTCCGTGGGCCTGAGCTCCGATGACTTCCTGGACCACCCCTCTTCTCAGAGGCGAGCCCCGAAGCCGGACCTCCCCCTTTCACAAGGGCTGAGCTCCGATGCCAGGCTTCACCCTCTCCTCAGAGGCTGAACTCCGAAGCCGTCAAGACCCTGCCAGCACAGGGAGTACTCAAGACAAGAAAGTGCGCGGGTAGGAGAAGGCCCCACCTCGGGCTCGTTACCTCCCCCGAGGTGAGCCCAGGGGCCCTTGTCGGTACCCTCAATACCGGGTACCCCCGCGCACAGGGTAAAACTTCCTAAAGACCTCGCTCCCTCTGTCGGGGCGAGGTTTGAAGGCGCCACGTGTCCAGCAGCGCCAGAGCTCCCCTCCCCACGGAGGATAGCTCCGAGCCTGCCACGTGGCCCAGGAGGCCGAACTTCACCCCCTCTGCAGGGGCGTGCTCCGAAGGCGCCACGCGTCCAGCGGGGCCGGAGCTCCCCTCCCCTCGGAGGATAGCTCCGGGCCTGCCACGTGGCCTAGGAGGCCAGGCCTCGCCCCCTCCACAAGGGCGAGCTCCGAAGGCGCCACGTGTCCGGCAGGGCCGGGGCTCTCCTCTCCTCAAAGGATAGCTCCGAGCCTGCCACGTGACCCGGAAGACCGGACCTCGCTCCCTCCGCGGGGGTTAGCTCCGAAGGCTCCACGTGTCCAGCGGAGCCGGAGCTCCCCCTCTCCTCAGAGGAGAGCTCCGGGTCCGACACGTGGCCAGCAGAGCAGTGCTGCCGCCCGGCGCGGTAGGCAGCGGGAGTAAAAGCGCGCCATGCCTTTACCGTACAAAGCATTCAAGATTCGCGCCTTCCCGAGAGGAAGAGGCGCAGCGCACGCCTGTCAGGAGGCGCTGTGACCAGTCACAGTCAGGACAGGCGTACAGTGCCTGAGGTTGCGGGCCATTGAAGGCAGTGACAAGACCGGACAAGACAAGCCCTGCCGCCCCTGCCATCGCCAACGACTACACGCTACACTTAGCCTGCGGCATGGGCAGGGCAGCAGGACAAGGACTTCGACGCCAGCGTCAAGACATAATAGCTGGTAGGAAATCACCCCGGGGCCACCTGTTGGGTCCCAGGCCCACCTTGTAAGCCGCTCGAGCCTTGGACTATAAAAAACTCGGGTAGGCAACGTTAGCAAGGGTTGGCACTCCAGCCATCCGCACCCTTGGGTTCGCACTCCAGCCATCCGCACCCTTGGGTTCGCACTCCATCAACTCGCACCCTAGACATAACTCGCCCTCAAGCTCAGGACTCTGGTTCTGGGCAACAAGCAATACAGCGAGCACCTCTGCTCACCGTGGACGTAGGGTTTTACGCCCCGGCGGCCCGAACCACGTAAAACTCGTCGTGTAAAGCTTCTCCCTCACTCGTCCCTTACGCTGAAGCTCTCCGCAAGCGACTAGCCCCTCCGAAAAAGAACCTCCACGGGCTACCCAGAGCAGGTCCGGGGGAAGTGTCGACCACACACTTCGACATAATGGACTCATACGGGATACAAGGCCCAAAAGCCCAATACGGTGGCGCAGCACCGGACAGAACTTTAAATTCGACTTGTCTCGACAATTCTCAATGACTCCTGGCGAATTTTAATGTGGGACCAGAACCATTGGAAAGTTTATCTTCTCATCTTTCCATGCATATGTAGAACGTCGAAAACAGAGTCCATATGCATACTGGGCGTCCGTTTTAATATGGACTGCTCCTGGACTCCGAGTTGAACTCGAGTCCGAGTTGGCGACTGTTTCCATCAACTTGTGGACGTCCCATCTGGTTCTCCACGTCCCCAAATCCTCCCCCCTTCACTTGTTGATCATGTCCATGGTTCCTAATAAGAATTAAATCATTGAAAAGCAATCCATTCTGAAATTGACATGGGTAGGAAGTTAGGAACGAGTTCACCTGCTGATTTAGTAACCGTCCTCATGCTCTTGTGATTGGTACTTGTATATCAATGTGAGTATCCACTGTTGTGATGTCCTCATCACCCCCCTATTGAATCAGAGTCGTCCTCGACTCAAGATCATCTTCTTCTCGCAAGTATGGTCGCAAATCTGAAATGTTAAAATGTGGGACTAACCCCAAAATCGGGAGGCAACTCAAGCTTATATGCATTGTCATTTATCTTTTGAACAAACTGAAAAGGACCATCAGCTCGTGGCATAAGTTTAGATTTTCTCAAGTGAGGGAATCGTTCTTTTCTTAAATGTAGTCATACCAAGTCTCCTGGTTCAAGTTTTACTTCTTTTCTACCTTTACTACTAGAAATTCTATACTTCTCATTCATCCTTTCAATATTTTTATTTGTAGTTTCATGCATCTTAAGACTAAATTCAGATTGTTGTGTAGCATCCAAATTTATAGTTTCAGAAGGAGGCAAAAGTAATAAATCAATAGGAGCACGGGGATTGAAACCATACACTACCTGGAATGGGCTTACCTTTGTAGTAGAGTGAACTGACCTGTTGTAAGCAAATTCTATATGTGGTAAACAATCCTCCCAACCCTTTAAATTTGTTTTTAAAACAACCCGCAACATAGTGGATAGAGTACGATTTACTACCTCAGTTTGTCCATCGGTTTGTGGGTGACATGTGGTTGAAAACAATAGCTTGGTTCCCAATTTATACCATAAAGTTCTCCAAAAATGACTTAAAAGTTTTACATCATGATCAGAAACAATGGTATTTGGCACACCATATAAACGAATAATTTCCATCATAAACAAATCAGCAATGTGTGAGCCATTATCATTCTTATGACAAGGTATAAAATATGTCATTTTGGAGAAACGATCAACAACCATAAAAATACTATCCCTCCCCCTCTTAGTCCTAGGCAATCCTAAAATAAAATACATAGAAATGTTCTGCCAAGATACACTAGGAACAAAAAGAGGCATATAAATACCATGTGGGTTAAGTCGACACTTATTTTTATTGCAAGTAGTGCATCGTGACACATAGCGTTCGACATCACGTCTCATCTTTGGCCAAAAGAAGTGTGTGACCAGCACGTCCTCAGTTTTCTTCACTCTAAAATGTCCCATCAAACCTCCTTCATGTGCTTCCTGCAAAAGTAATAGGCGAACGGAACTAGCAGGAACACATAGCTTGTTAGCACGATAGAGGAGGCCCTCCCGTAGTACATATTTATTCCAAGTTCTTCATTCTCTACAATTTTCAAAAGCATATTTGAAGTCCAAATCAGTAGGATATAATCCTTTTATTGTTTCCAAACCAAATATTTTATGATCAAGTTGGGACATCATGGTATAACGTCTAGATAATGCATCTGCAATAACATTCTCCTTGCCTTTCTTATGCTTAATGATGTATGGAAACGATTCTATGAACTCAATCCATTTAGCATGTCGTTTATTCAGATTGGTTTGACACTTAAGATACTTCAAAGATTCATGATCGGAATTATGATGAACTCGTTAGACCAAAGATAATATTGCCAAGTTTGTAGAACTCGTACTAAGCCATACAATTCCATATTATAAGTAGAATAATTCAGAGAAGAACCATGCAATTTTTCACTAAAGAATGCAACGGGTTTACCTCCTTGTATGAGAACACTTCCAATACCAATGCCGCTTGCATCACATTCTAACTCAAATGTCTTGTCAAAATCAGGAAGTTGTAGCAATGATGCTTGTGTAAGCTTTGATTTGAGAACATGAAAAGCTTGTTGTTGCTGTTCGCCCTATCGAAACGGCACTCCCTTCTTTGTTAGTTCGTGGAGAGGTGCTGCAATGGTGCTGAAATCCCGCACAAAGCGTCGATAAAAACTTGCAACACCAAGAAAACTACGCACCTGCGTGACGACCGATGGAGTTGGCCAGCTAGTGACCGCCACGATTTTTACCTCATCCATCTCAATTCATATTCAAGAAACGAAACTCGATTGGTGCAAAAGACGCACTTTTCAAGGTTACCAAACAAATGTGCATCTCTCAAGACACTAAAAGCAGCACACAAACGATCAAGATGTTCGTCATATGACTTGCTGTAAATGAGGATATCATCGAAGTAAACCACCATAAATTTTCCAATAAAAGCACGTAAAATCTCGTTCATTAATCGCATAAAAGTACTAGGTGCATTAGTTAAACCAAAAGGAATGACTAACCACTCATAAAGTCCAAACTTGGTTTTAAATGCAGTTTTCCATTCATCTCCTAGTGTCATTCTAATTTGGTGGTAACCACTACGCAAGTCAATTTATGTGAAAATAATAGCACCACTCAATTCATCAAGCATGTCATCTAAGCGAGGAATAGGATAACGATATCGAATGGTGATATTATTAATCGCTCTACAATCAACACACATACGCCAGCTACCATCTTTCTTGGAAACCAAAAGACAGGAACAGAACAAGGACTAAGGCTTTCACGAATATACCCGTGGTTCAAAAGATCTTGAACTTATCGCTGAATTTCCCTTGTCTCTTCCGGAGTCGCCCTGTACGCTGCACGATTTGGCAAACTTGCCCCTAGAATCAAGTCGATCTTATGTTCAATGCCCCTAATAGGTGGTAATCCAGGGGGTATCTCGGGGAGAAACACATCCGAAAAATCCTGCAAAAGGTTAGCAACAGCAGGGGGCAATGCAATGGACACTTCATGAAGTGAAAACATGGCTTCTTTGTATACTAAAGTATAGTACACCCCCTTGGTATTAAATAAACCAGCAATGTCAGATTTAGTTGTGAGCAACGAGGGTGATTTTAACTTAATTACTTGCTGTTTTCAGAGTCTAGTGATTTTGTTGCCTTATCATCACGTGTTTTACTTTTCTCCAAATGCACAATTTCAGCAGGAGTCATAGGAAGCAAAGTTATTTTCTTTCCTTTTTTCATCAGAGTTTATTTATTAGTTCTACCATGATGAATAGCATCTGTATCAAGTTCCCACGGACGTCCTAACAAAAGAGAACAAACATCCATAGGTACGACATCAAAATCAGCAAAATCATGGTAAGAACCAATCGAAAAATGTACTCTCGCTGTTTGTGTTACCCTAACCTTATCGTTGTTGTTGAACCACTGAATGTGGTATGGATGAGGGTGTGCTCTTGTTGTCAACCCAAGTTTCTTGACTACATCCGTGTTCACCAAGTTATTGCAGTTGCCTCTATTAATTGTAGTGTGTACACGACAGTCCTTGACGATGAGAAACATGTGAAAAAGATTGTGTCGTTGTAGTTTGTCATCCACCTCAACTTTGGAGCTCAAAGCACACTGCACAATTATGCTTCTATAATTTTCCGTTGTTGCAGTACCAAGTACCTCTTCATCTGTGCTATAGTGGTCATCTTTTGGTCCTGCAACGTTAGTAGCAAGAGAATATTTATCTTCAACATTCGAAGTACTATCATACCCACCATCATCTCGTGCTATGTATGATCGTTTGCTAGGGCAATCTTTCATCACATGACCAATTCCCTGGCAGCGGTGACACTTAATGTCGGAAGTTCAACTCGTGGAAGGAGTGGAAGACGTAGACTTGAATGGTGTCGTCTTGCTGCCCTCTGGCGCGCGAGGAAGTGGAGCAGTAGGTGAAGTTCGTTGGCCACCATTGTATGGTGTAGTGGCTATACGAAAACTCGAAGATGGTGCTGTTTTGGATGGTGTAGATGTCGAACGCGGTGTGAAGGTGCTCCTCACGCGTAGTTTGTAACACCCCAAAATCCTGTTCAGAGGGGAGTTTAAAATTTTTTGGACGTGTTGCATGTGTTGCAAAAATTCAAATTCAAACTGGAATTCAAATTAAACTCAAAACAGAAAAGAAATAGAAAAAGAAAAAGGAAAATAGAAAAAAACCGGCCAGTGGGCCGAAACCCACCAGCCGGCCCACCCAGCCCCCGCGCGCGCCCTCTTCTTTCCACTGACAGGCGGGGCCCGCCAGTCCTTCTTCCTCGCGCTCGCGCCCGCGCCGGCCGGACTCTCTGACCCGAATCAAAACCGACCGGGAAATCTCGCGTATCCCAGCCGATTTTCGGACCCCAAAGACTCCAGCTCGATCTAAACTAACCCGCCGCCCTCCCCCATCTATAAAAACCCCGACCTTGTCCCGTTTTTCCCCACGATCCGCCAATTTTTCTCTCCGGTGAGAACCGAGCCCCTCCGGCGAATTCTGTTCGATCTACGCTCGGAAATTCCGATATAACTCGCTGGTCTTGATCCACCGCCTCCGGGGAACCTCGCAGGTGCAGAAAACTCGGTGGTTTGCGGCTCAAACACAGCGCCGACGAGCCTTGCCGTGAATTCACCTCGGACCTCGTCGCCGACCGCCTTCCAGGACCTCCGAGATCAAGAAAACCCCCGAGGTGAGATCCCCGACCTCCCCTCCACCGATCTATGCCATAAAATCACAGTTCTAGGAAGAATTTACGAAGATCCGAAACTCTCCGGCGAGATCGCCGCCTCCCTCCGCCGTGCGCCGTCGGGCAGCGCCGCCCGCGTTCGATGAGAGCGACGTGGCCGCTTGTGCGCCGTTTATTTTAAATCGCACGGTAGAGTTTAAATTCCCGCGTACCGGTTCGACGTTATAATCTCAGCCGTCTGTTTTAAATCGGACGGTCCACGTCAGCCCCACGTTATAAAGACTGGAATTCTTACGTGCTACCCCCTGGGGTTCTCGGGAAATAAGAGCTAGCCCCAGAAACTTCTGATCTAGCCCCTGGAACTTTAGAAAATCATGTAAATTCATTTAAAAACCAGTTTTAGCCCCTGGACTTAATAAAAATTAGGAAAAACTCCTCTGTTATGAGTAGCTAGACCCCTGAAAATTGTTAAAATAATATTATAGACCCTGTAGTGGGGTGAGTTTACCTTTTTAACCCTGTTTGATATTAAATTTAGGAAATTGAATATATGGCTAGTATTTAAAATTTAAAAAAGTGGGACAAACATATTGTCAAATTTAAATTAAAAACTTTCTCGGTACTTAGAAAACTTTGGAGTGAGATAAAAATAGATTTTTGGCTGAAATGAATCTGTTTAATTTATTATTCACATTTATTAGTTATAGGGACACATTTTTAAGTGCAGAATAGTTCTGAAAATTAGGAAAATAAATGTAAAATAGTTTACATCAGAGGAAAAGGGTCAAAAATATATTATTATATATTTTAGACCCAAAACCTATTTCTGTTTGGATGATGTGTCTTATTATTTTCATAATAAAGTTCACATTTAGGCATAGGAAATAAATCTGAAAATATAGCAACTAGTAAATGATAAATGAAGTTTCCAAAATCCAAAGAATTCAGTTTAGGGTTGGTAGAAGTTCTGAAGACACATATGGAGTAGGAAAATATCTTTCATGCATACTTGGTAGCTAAAAGGTGTAGTAATTGAATATAAGGAATTTATTTAAATTGGAAACACATATATATAGTATGCAAGTATAAATGTGAATACAAAAGTAGAAATCATATACACATGATAAAAAGTACATGTAAGCCAAAGATCAACACACATAGAGTAACCACAACACATAGAATTTGTGAATGGCTTTCATAAATGTGAATGTGTGGTTTGTATGAAGTGGAAGTGTGAACTATGTCTTATGGATTGTTGTTTTCTTTTGCTATGTGTGATGGTATGATGTAGAACCTGCTTCAGAGCAAGTTCTTCCTTTCCAAGATCAGGACTACCCATTTCAAGAGCAGCAGGAAGGAGGCAAGTGTCCTTGACCACTTTGATCCTATGCTAGGATGTGTAGATAGAATTATTTTCATTGTCAAATGAAATATGAAACCCATGCTAGTAAGTTTCCCTAGAATTGCATTACCTTGTTTCCTTGTAGCTTGGGTTGGGATTTATTTTATCATGTCATTTATTATTATGCATATGCTTAGCCATGCTTAGAATGGGATATTTGGGATATGAGATCATCAGTTTATTTTACCATACCCTTGAATAAGATATTGTGAGTTATGTAGAGGTAGGGATCAAGGCAAGTTGGAGGTTTTGGTTGTGTGCTGGGTGCACGAGACTTGGGTTTGTGTTTAGTACTTGCCTAGATCCTATGGACCGGTTCATGGAGCATGTAACCTGGCTTTACCGTGCCAACCACATGCTGAGATGGGGCAGCTTGGCCAATTAATTAGGTGTATCCCCGGCGTAGTATGGGTGTGTTGGATGGTGTGGGGAATAGGTGTCAGCTGGACTACCATATGAACCGCAAGGCTCAAGAGGGGGCCACTGCAGCGGGGTTGGAGCATCTTGTATGCTGTTAGGGGTGAAACCTCAGTGGGCCCACGCTCGTCGGGAATCCCTTTGTAAAGGCTTCGTAGTGATGTCCTGGCTACACACCTGGGAAGTGTGAATGTGGTTCGTAGCCACTGGCATAATGGAGGTTCTTTTAGTCCACCCGGTAACGGGGGATGAAATCACTACATGTGGGTACAGTGGTACAAACTCTGCAGAGTCAAAACTGTCATGACAGCCGTGCTCACGGTCAAGAGCGGCTTGGACTTATTCATGATTAGAGGATGATGGTTTTGGAAGTTGTGGATGTTAAGCGGGGAGCTTAACATTGGAAATGATGTTATGGTTATTTGGTTATGATGATGGGTTGGGAAATTGGGACCATTTCACCTGTGTAGTAATGTAGGTGCTTAATAAGCTAAGGTGATAGGTATTAATTGCGTAGTGCTTTAACCATGAGTTCAACCTCTCCTTGCTCTAGCCATGCATGACATAACTTTCCCACACTTGCTGAGTACCATCGGTACTCAACCTTGCATATTTGTTGGTTTATATTGTTGCTCAGGTCAAGATAATGAGGTGGTGTATAATGATCAAGACTTTGGACCCGAAGAAGGTTTCTAGGTTCATGGAGTCCCCCGGGCAACGCCTGTGACGGAGCCCTCAAGAATAATATTCCGCTGCTAGTTTATTTACTTGTGATGAACTTATTATTGTCTATCGAGACATTTGCTATGTAAGACTTATTTATATTCGACACCTGGCTTGTAATAAATGATGTTTCACTATTTGTCATCACATGTATGAGAAAATGATCCTGGCATACATGTGATATTCACTCGGTTGTTCTTCGGATAAACCGGGTGTGACAGAAGTGGTATCAGAGCCAAGGTTGCCCGTAGGAACATGGACCTAGGTACAAATGGACGTATTTAAGGGCCCTATTTTCTTAAAAACTATTTTACAAGGTGTGGGTTGAAAAGTGTTATTTAAGGAGTCAATTTCTTCATCTTACCCCAACTTTCATTCAAAATAGGATTTTTGTTTAAAAGTTTATCTAACCTAAGTTTAAATGCTTTTTGTTTTAGATGGTTCGCATGATTCGCACCGCTCGCAAGTCCACAGGAGGGAGAGTTCCCGTAGTTGCCCTTGCCCAAAGAGAGGAGAGCCGTCCGGTGACGTACCTTTCCTACGGATTGGCAGTAGGAGGCTTGTTACGCCATCTTCGACGTATGCTCCAAGCCGCCGGCAATACGGGCAAGCTAATCATACACTATAGCTCCACCAGGACCATCCGTGAGAAGAGGGAGGAATGGAGTTCAGAAATGAGAATTATCCACAAAAATCAGCTGCTCAAGATCCACCGCTCTCCAGCTTGTCGAGCGACACAGGTCGATGCGGAGAAGGATGTTACCTGGGAGGCAATCACCTGCCAGAGTCACATCTATTGTCGACACCTGGACAGAACTGAGTACATGTATGTCCTCCAGCGTGAGAGTGGTACCACGGAGTACAAGTACCCACCAGTGCAGCAAGGGACTTCCCATGAGCACATGGACTTGTGCTTGGAGGATGCTGCTATGCTCAGCACTCGACTGCAGGAGTGTCAACAAGAGCTTCAGGATGTTCGGGACACCCTGAAGGAAACGGAGGCATTGCTGCGAGCCTGCTTGAGGGCGAGAGAAAGAGGAGATGGGAATGAACTGTGTGTCACCGTGAATGATACATGGACTCCTGACTCCCCAGATCGCCAGGCGATCAGGCGTCGTCGCACTTCTCCACCAGCAGCCTCCCCACCCAAAGCGGAGTCAGAAGGCAGCCGCAATAATGAGGAAGATCCCGAGGAGCCAGCTCAGTGATACGAGTAGTGTAGAGTTTTTCCCTTAGTAGCAAGATGTCGAATAGTCGAGTCGTTATCTTAGTTAATGGTGTGTTAATGCTTGGTGTGTGACGTGAGTTGTGGAAGCCATGAGCAATTGTCCACAGCCTCGTCTTCAGATTGTTTTGCTTTGGTGTGTGAACCCACACGAAATAATATTGCATTTATTTTTGTGTGAGATATGAACCCTCAGAAAAGTATAACAAAGCCTCAACACTTCAAAGCACAAACAAGTGAAAGTAGTAAGATGATACGCAATGCTTTAAATTAACATTGGTTGATCATGCGAGATGGCCGGAAGAGGAAAAGGACGTGCTGCCAACCCCGCCAACAACAACGATGAGGCATGCAACCCTCATCTTTCTGGAGGCCAGGAATGGGGTGGTCGCCGTGAAGGAGTAGATCCCCTCCACCAAATGCTGGAGAATCAAAATCAGCTCATCCAGAACTTGACTCAAGTGGTGGCCAACTTGCATCAAGTTCCACCCCCACAAGCTGCACCACGCCAACCAAGGTTGAGTGAGTTTCTAGGAACTCAACCTCCAAAGTTTGCAAGTGCTGCTGAACCTCTGGAGGCAGATGATTGGCTAAAGACCATTGAAAGCAAGATGAGGATCATACAGTGCCAAGGGTATGAGAGGGTGTTGTTTGCCTCTCATCAATTGCATGGACCTGCTGCTGATTGGTGGACCGCCTACGTGGCCGCCCATCATGACCCTGAGAACATCACCTGGGAAGAGTTCAAGCGTAGCTTCCGCAACCATTACATACCAAGGGGTGAACTCAAAAACAAGAGGAAGGAGTTTTTGGGGTTGCAGCAAGAAAACATGACGGTGAGGGAATACCTCACTAAATTCACTCAACTCTCCCGTTACGCCCCACGGGACATAGAGACTGATGAGCAGAAACAGGACTATTTCGTGGAAGGACTCACAGCAGAAATGCAGTGTGCAATGTCCTCCAACGAGTACGAAAGCTTCCAAAAGATGGTGGACAGAGCATTTGTGGTAGAAAGGAAACTGAAGGCCTTGGAAAATGAGAATAAGAGGAAGGCCGGGTGGTCACATCAAGCCTCAGGGAGCAACACCCGCCCACGTCTGATGCAGCAACCTGCAGGGCAGACGAACCGTGCTGGGGTACCCTACTCAGCACCAAGAGGGTACAACCCGAACTACAGGCCTCCGGCAGCACCAGCACAGCCGCAACGTCAGTTTGTACAACAGCCTCGCCCTGCATATCCACCTCGACCAGCAGTACAGGGACCTCCAGACTAACCCCAAGACAACAAAGGCCAGACACCTAAGGTTGGGGTGCAATGTTTTAGCTGCGGTGAAGTGGGGAACTACGCCCATAAATGCCCAAAGAAGAAGCCCGCGCAGCCACAACAGTAGAATGTGATGCGAGGACGGGTGAACCACGTCACTATGGAGGAAGCGCAAGAGGCATCCGACGTGGTAGTTGGTAAGTTTCCTGCCAATTTACACATTGCAACCCTGCTGTTTGATTCTGGTGCTACCCACTCGTTCATTGCTCAAGGGTTTGTTAAGAAGCATGATCTAGCAACAACATAAATGAACCATATGCTAGCCGTAAACTCTCCGGGTGGAGAAATAAGGACAAGACAAGTGTGTCCCAAAGTGAACCTAGACATTAATAGGGTAGTATTTACTGCCAACCTCATAGTGATAGATTCACAAGGGATAGATATTATCTTGGGTATGGATTGGTTGACCAAACATAAGGGAATCATCCATTGTTCGACCAGAACGGTGGAACTAACTCACCCTAGTGGCACAAGAGTAAAGTTCATAACAATACAAGAGCCTAGGAGTGACATTAAATTAAATCAAGTTGAGGTGAAAGTGGAGGAGATCAGGATTATTAGGGAATATCCAGATGTTTTTCCGGAGGAGTTGCGAGGTATGCCTCCCGATCGTGAAGTGGAATTCGCAATTGAGCTAGTGCCTGGAACAGCCCCGATATACAAGAGACCTTATCGGATGGACTTCAAGCAGCTGGGAGAACTCAAGGATCATTTGAGAGAATTGACGGAGAAGGGGTATATTCGCCCTAGTTCCTCACCATGGGGAGCTCCGGTGATATTTGTGCCCAAAAAGGACGGAACCCAAAGGTTATGCGTGGATTACCGTGCCTTGAATGAGGTAACCATCAAGAACAAGTACCCATTACCCCGCATTGAAGACTTGTTTGATCAGTTGAGGGGAGCTTGTGTGTTCTTGAAAATTGATCTCAGGTCGGGATACCACCAACTCAAGATAAGGCAATCTGATATTGCCAAGACAGCTTTCGTATCTCGGTACGGATTGTACGAATACACTGTCATGCCTTTCGGGCTAACTAATGCCCCGGCGTACTTCATGTATCTCATGAACAAGGTATTCATGGAATATCTGGACAAATTTATGGTGGTTTTCATAGATGACATTCTCGTCTCCTCCAAAGATGAAGAAGAACATGAGAAACATCTAAGGTTGGTGTTGCAGAGGCTGAGAGAACACCAACTATATGCCAAGTTGAGCAACTGTGAGTTTTGGCTGAAGAGAGTTCCCTTCTTAGGACATATAATCTCGGAGGGAGGAATCTCCGTGGATCCTGCCAAAATCGAGGATATACAGAAGTGGAAGACCCCTGAAAATGTCGGGGAAGTTCGAAGCTTTTGGGATTGGCTGGATACTATCAACGGTTTATTGAGGGATTTTCTAAGATCTCGAGACCCCTTACCAAACTGTTGGAGAAGGGAATCACATTCACATGGACGCCACAGTGCGAGACGAGTTTTCAGGAGTTAAAGAAAAGATTGACAAAAGCCCCAGTGCTGGTTATGCGAGATATGCAAAAGAACTTTACGGTGTACTGCGATGCCTCTGGAAACGGGTTGGGATGTGTTCTCATGCAAGAAGGGCATGTAGTGGCTTATGCATCCCGACAGCTCCGGAAGCATGAGAAAAACTATCCTACACATGACCTAGAGCTAGCCGCAGTGGTACACGCGTTGAAAATTTGGCGACACTATTTGATGGGGAAGAGGACAGAGATATATACGGATCATAAGAGTTTCAAGTATATTTTCACACAGCCAGATCTCAACCTCAGACAAAGGAGATGGTTAGAGCTAATCAATGACTTTGATGTGGGCATCAACTATCATCCTAGGAAAGCAAACGTCGTGGCCGATGCTTTAAGTCGGAAAGTGCTGGTCAATAAGTTGAGCTTGAAGGACATGCCTACAGAATTGAAGGACGAGGTTATAAGGCTTAATCTATGCCTGGTAAATAGTGGTGAAGCCATTGCCATGGAAGTGGACTCCACACTAGAGCGAGACATACGCGAGGGCCAAAAGAATGACGAGAAGATACAAGAGATCAGACAACTCATCAAGGAAAATAAAGCTCCTGGTTTTAGAGAGGATGAACAAGGAACGGTGTGGCACGGGAAAAGAATCTGTATGCCAGAAGTAAAGGAGGTCCGTGAATTGATTTTGAAGGAGGCTCATGATTCTGACTATTCCATTCATCCTGGGAGTACGAAGATGTATCAGGACCTCAAGAGCAGGTATTGGTGGTATGGCATGAAGCGAGATGTCGCGGAACATGTTGCCCTATGTGACACATGTCAGTTGGTAAAAGCAGAACATCAACGACCCGCGAGATTATTGCAACCACTCAAAGTACCTGAATGGAAATGGGAAGAAATCGGTATGGATTTCATAGTGGGACTGCCTAGGACCCAATCAGGATATGATTCAATATGGGTCATCATCGACAGGCTAACCAAGGTAGCTCATTTCATCCCCGTGAAAGAAAGCTACAGCGGATCCAAATTGGTAGAATTGTACATGTCAAGGATCGTGTGTTACCATGGAGTGCCGAAGAAGATAGTGTCGGATCGAGGGACACCGTTCACCTCGAGGTTCTGGCAGAAGTTGCACGAAACCATGGGAACCCATCTGAACTTTAGTTCTGCCTATCATCCCCAAACTGACGGGCAGACGGAAAGAACCAATCAGATTCTTGAGGATATGCCGAGAGCGTGTGCACTCAAAAACAATCGGAGTTGGGACAAGAACTTACCGTATGCGGAGTTCTCCTATAACAACAGCTATCAGGCTAGTATGAAGATGTCACCGTTCGAAGCTTTGTATGGGAGGAAGTGCAGAACTCCCCTATATTGGAACCAAACAGGGGAAAGTAAAGTGTTTGGTCCCGAAGTACTACAAGAAGCAGAGGCGAAAGTGAGGGAAATTCGCAACAACTTGAGGATAGCACAAACACGACAAAAGAGCTATGCCGATATACGGAGAAGAGAGCTAGTTTTCAACGTGGGGGACTATGTCTACCTCAAGGTGTCCCCTATCCGAGGACTTCGTCGGTTCAAGGTAAAAGGGAAGTTGTCACCTCGATACATCGGACCCTTTCAAGTTCTGGAGAGGAAGGGCGAAGTGGCGTATCAGCTAGAATTACCGGCTCGCTTATCGGATGTGCACGATGTATTCCATGTGTCACAGCTCAAGAAATGTCTAAGAACGCCTGAAGAGGTGCTACCCATGAATGAGGTTGACGTAGCTAAAGATCTGTCCTATGCCGAGCAACCATTCAAGATTTTTGAGACAATGGAACGCCTCACAAGAAATAAAAGAATCCGGATGTGCAAGGTGCAGTGGAAGCATCACTCAGAAGAGGAAGCCACCTGGGAGCGAGAAGATGAGCTTAAGGCACAATTTCTGGAATTGTTTTCTTAGAACCACCAATCTCGAGGACGAGATTTATTTTAAGGGGGGTAGAGCTGTAACACCCCAAAATCCTGTTCAGAAGGGAGTTTAAAAATTTTTGGACGTGTTGCATGTGTTGCAAAAATTCAAATTCAAACTGGAATTCAAATTAAACTCAAAACAGAAAAGAAATAGAAAAAGAAAAAGGAAAACAGAAAAAAACTGGCGAGTGGGCCGAAACCCACCAGCCGGCCCACCCAGCCCCCGCGCCAGCCCGCAGCCGCGCGCGCCCTCTTCTTTCCACTGACAGGCGGGGCCCGCCAGTCCTTCTTCTTCCCCGCGCTCGCGCCCGCGCCGGCCGGACTCTCTCACCCGAATCAAAACCGACCGGGCAATCTCGCGTATCCCAGCCGATTTCAGGACCCCGAAGACTCCAGCTCGATCTAAACTAACCCGCCGCCCTCCCCCGTCTATAAAAACCCCGGCCTCGTCCCGTTTTTCCCCACGATCCTCCAATTTTTCTCTCCGGTGAGAACCGAGCCCCTCCGGCGAATTCTGTTCGATCTACGCTCGGAAATTCCGATCTAACTCGCTGGGCTTGATCCACCGCCTCTGGGGAACCTTGCAGGTGCAGAAAACTCGGTGGTTTGCGGCTCAAACACAGCGCCGACGAGCCTCGCCGTGAATTCACCTCGGACCTCGTCGCCGACCGCCTTCCAGGACCTCCGAGCTCAAGAAAACCCCCGAGGTGAGATCCCCGACCTCCCCTCCACCGATCTATGCCATAAAATCACAGTTCTAGGAAGAATTTACGAAGATCCGAAACTCTCCGGCGAGATCGCCGCCTCCCGCCGCCGTGCGTCGCCGGGCAGCGCCGCCCGCGCTCGATTAGAGCGACATGGCCGCTTGTGCGCCGTTTATTTTAAATCGCACGGTAGAGTTTAAATCCCCGCGTACCGGTTCGACGTTATAATCTCAGCCGTCTGTTTTAAATCGGACGGTCCACGTTAGCCCAGCGTTATAAAGACTGGAATTCTTACGTGCTACTCCCTGGGGTTCTCGGGAAATAAGAGCTAGCCCCGGAAACTTCTGATCTAGCCCCTGGAACTTCAGAAGATCATGTAAATTCATTTAAAAACCAGTTTTAGCCCCTAGACTTAATAAAAATTAGGAAAAACTCCTCTGTTATGAGTAGCTAGACCCCTGAAAATTGTTAAAATAATATTATAGACCCTGTAGTGGGGTGAGTTTACCTTTTTAACCCTGTTTGATATTAAATTTAGGAAATTGAATATGTGGCTAGTATTTAAAATTTAAAAAAGTGGGACAAACATATTGTCAAATTTAAATTAAAAACTTTCTCGGTACTTAGAAAACTTTGGAGTGAGATAAAAATAGATTTTTGGCTGAAATGAATCTGTTTAATTTATTATTCACATTTATTAGTTATAGGGACACATTTTTAAGTGCAGAATAGTTCTGAAAATTAGGAAAATAAATGTAAAATAGTTTACATCAGAGGAAAAGGGTCAAAAATATATTATTATATATTTTAGACCCAAAACCTATTTCTGTTTGGATGATGTGTCTTATTATTTTCATAATAAAGTTCACATTTAGGCATAGGAAATAAATCTAAAAATATAGCAACTAGTAAATGATAAATGAAGTTTCCAAAATCCAAAGAATTCAGTTTAGGGTTGGTAGAAGTTCTGAAGACACATATGGAGTAGGAAAATATCTTTCATGCATACTTGGTAGCTAAAAGGTGTAGTAATTGAATATAAGGAATTTATTTAAATTGGAAACACATATATATAGTATGCAAGTATAAATGTGAATACAAAAGTAGAAATCATATACACATGATAAAAAGTACATGTAACCCAAAGATCAACACACATAGAGTAACCACAACACATAGAATTTGTGAATGGCTTTCATAAATGTGAATGTGTGGTTTGTATGAAGTGGAAGTGTGAACTATGTCTTATGGATTGTTGTTTTCTTTTGCTATGTGTGATGGTATGATGTAGAACCTGCTTCAGAGCAAGTTCTTCCTTTCCAAGATCAGGACTACCCATTTCAAGAGCAGCAGGAAGGAGGCAAGTGTCCTTGACCACTTTGATCCTATGCTAGGATGTGTAGATAGAATTATTTTCATTGTCAAATGAAATATGAAACCCATGCTAGGAAGTTTCCCTAGAATTGCATTACCTTGTTTCCTTGTAGCTTGGGTTGGGATTTATTTTATCATGTCATTTATTATTATGCATATGCTTAGCCATGCTTAGAATGGGATATTTGGGATATGAGATCATCAGTTTATTTTACCATACCCTTGAATAAGATATTGTGAGTTATGTAGAGGTAGGGATCAAGGCAAGTTGGAGGTTTTGGTTGTGTGCTGGGTGCACGAGACTTGGGTTTGTGTTTAGTACTTGCCTAGATCCTATGGACCGGTTCATGGAGCATGTAACCTGGCTTTACCGTGCCAACCACATGCTGAGATGGGGCAGCTTGGCCAATTAATTAGGTGTATCCCCGGCGTAGTATGGGTGTGTTGGATGGTGTGGGGAATAGGTGTCAGCTGGACTACCATATGAACCGCAAGGCTCAAGAGGGGGCCACTGCAGCGGGGTTGGAGCCTCTTGTATGCTGTTAGGGGTGAAACCTCAGTGGGCCCACGCTCGTCGGGAATCCCTTTGTAAAGGCTTCGTAGTGATCTCCTGGCTACACACCTGGGAAGTGTGAATGTGGTTCGTAGCCACTGGCATAATGGAGGTTCTTTTAGTCCACCCGGTAACGGGGGATGAAATCACTACATGTGGGTACAGTGGTACAAACTCTGCAGTCAAAACTGTCATGACAGCCGTGCTCACGGTCAAGAGCGGCTTGGACTTATTCATGATTAGAGGATGATGGTTTTGGAAGTTGTGGATGTTAAGCGGGGAGCTTAACATTGGAAATGATGTTATGGTTATTTGGTTATGATGATGGGTTGGGAAATTGGGACCATTTCACCTGTGTAGTAATTTAGGTGCTTAATAAGCTAAGGTGATAGGTATTAATTGCGTAGTGCTTTAACCATGAGTTCAACCTCTCCTTGCTCTAGCCATGCATGACATATCTTTCCCACACTTGCTGAGTACCATCGGTACTCAACCTAGCACATTTGTTGGTTTATATTGTTGCTCAGGTCAAGATAATGAGGTGGTGTATAATGATCAAGAGTTTGGACCCGAAGAAGGTTTCTAGGTTCATGGAGTCCCTCGGGTGTAAGGATCGAAACGCCCAAGAGGGGGGGGGGTGAATTGGGCTTTTTCAAATTTTAGAGCAATTTAAAACTTAATGGTAGAAGCCCAATTCCCTATGCGAACTAACTACGCAAGCAAGAGTGTTAAGTGCGGAATAGTAGATGCGTAATAGTGAAGGGGTGAGGAGAGAAGTGCAAACTCCCGCGGAGACTCGGAGACACGGCGATTTTTCCCGTGGTTTGGTAAGATCACAAAAATCTACCTACGTCCACGTTGTGGCACCCACCAAAGGGTATGGCCACTCCCAAGTCACCAAGACAAGGGAATCCACTATCTTCCTCCGTTCGCCTTCTCCGGCAAGGTGGAGCTCAAGCCTTGTACAATGGTGATCCTCCGGGCTTCCACAAACGCCTTGGTAAGCTCCGGGGCGATCTCTTCTTCCTCCAACGTTTACAAGGTGATAGAAGTCACCAGGACACTCTCTTTCACTAGCCTAGAGATTCCAATCACCAAAAAAAAACGCACACAAGCTTCTCTCTAGCTAGACATAACCTATAATTGGAGTACAAGAGGTTTTGAAGTGTGGAAGTGGTAGCTCTTGGTCTTGAATGCTTGAGAATGTGTAGAGAGGCTCTGGTGATCAAGACTTTTCGAAATGGCCGGTTGGAGGGGTATTTATAGCCAGCCCACACGAGATAGCTGTTGGAAAAAGTGGGCAGACTTTTGTCAGTTAACATCGGATCCTCCGATGCACTCCTTTATATGATCATCGGTCGAATTCCAAATTAGCTGATGTCACGTGTCAGATGTGACCGTTGGATATAACCGTTGGATCTTTTAATCGACCGATGTTACTTCAATTTATCATCGGATGATCCGGTGAGTTGATCTTCAGAATTGGGTCAGAAATATTGTCTCTGTTGAATTTGACGGATGTACACTTACTTCATCATCGGATGATCCGGTGTGTATATTTTCAGAATAACTCAGATATCATCCTTCGGGTGAACTCAACCGATGTGCCACTTCCTTCACATCGGATGATCCGGTGTGTACTGGGCTCTGAGGTCTTCTTCTTCTGCCAACTCAAACTCGACCGATGTGGTCATTTTGCAAGACATCGGATGATCCGGTGAATGCAACTTGTTTGCTTCGAGTTGTTTTGAGTTGATCTTTTGGAATCTTCTTGAGTGACCTCTTTGACACTTGTTTGAAATGATATTACGGTAAAGTGTAAGCTTCTTGTGTTGCCAATTTTGATAGAATAGATTTGTTTGTATGAGTTCTTCATATCGAATGACCCCTTAGAATAGATCGTTGAGGGGTCTCCATTTGTATTCAATGAGCAGTAGATGGTGTGAATAGATAGTTCATTAATGGTTGATGTGATATATGTGAAACCTCGCATCCACAAACTCATTAGTAATAACGAACGGTTGCCATTAATCACCGAAACCATATCTCACGGGGGCCTAGATGCTTTCAATCTCCCCCTTTTTGGTGATTGATGACAACACAACGAGTAGAGTATAGAATAAATAGAATTAAAACGCAATGCTCAAAAAGAAATATAACAAGTACAAATTGCAGCACAAGTGGCTCGAAGGCTCAAATAATAATCAATAAAGCGTACGAGCACAGAGTAGCACCCGGAGTACAATAATAGCAAATAATAATAACAGGCAATCTCAAATAAAGTAACAATCTCTAATAAAGTAGCATCTCCAATAAAGTAGCAAAAGGGATAGACACTCCCCCTAGAGCCAAGTACTCCTAGAACTAAGCTAACCTCCCCCTGACTCTAACTCTTCTCCCCCTTTGGCATCAAGACACCAAAAAGGAAAGTCGAGTGACTACGACTCAGGCGCGCTCCTGGCGATGGTGAAGCTGTCGGCGTCGACGGTGCTGTCGCCGAAGCTGCTGGAGGTAGAGGTCGCTGGCGCTGGAGCTGGAGCGGGGGGAGCTGGAGCTGGAGCTGGAGCTGCTGGTGGATCCGCTGAGACTGCTGGCGCCGGTGGAGGAGGTACTGCCGGAAGGGGTGAGGACTCGAACGGCGTCGGCGGCAGTACTGGAGCTGGCGCCAGTGGCGGTGCACCTGGAACCTGACCGAGTCCTCAGTGCTGAGGTGGAAGAGCGACTCCTGTCTGCTGATAGAGGTTGGTGACCAACCCCAGGATGCCCAACAGCATCTGCTGAGTCTGCTGCTGCTGGTCCAGAGTGCGTCGCGTCATCTGATCGACAAGGTTGGTGAACCTGTCGGTGTCCTCTCGCCTCTGACTGGTGATTTCCAGCTGCTGCCTCTGAAGCTCCTCCTGTCGAGCTGCCTGCTGCTCCTGCTGCTGAGCCATCCGCTGAAGTAAAGCAGTGAGCTCTAACGGCTGAGTCACCTGAGCCTCTGACACTGGAGGAGGTGAAGGTGGTGGAGCAGCTGAGCCTCCTGCCTCTGCGTCGTGCTACCTCGGTGAGGGAGGAGCAGGAGGGAAGTACTCCTCGACACTGTCGCTGGTGTCGCTGTCCGACCATACGTGCTATAGGTCTCCTCCCTGAGCCTCTGCCTGTGCCAGCTCTGCGTCCTCCTGAGTCAGCTCTGCCCAGTCCTCCTCGGACAGTCTGGCTCGAACCTCACGCTCGACGGGACGGCCAAGGCGGCGGTCTCCCGGAGTGGGGACTCGGTAGTGGCTGAACCGGGTCACGTGCATCTCCGTCAGCTGAGAGGCTCCTGGAGTGTCCTCTGGAACCAGCTGGTGAAGAGGGTGACAGATCCAGTGACCGAAGACCAGCTGTCGTAGCATCCCAACTCCATCGGTGATCACGTCCTCCATCTCGCAGATCAAAATGTCTACTATGTCGAACTCCATCCCGTTCATCACATAGAACAGGATGGTCTGCTGAAGGCTCGTGAATCCCTCCAAGTAGCCGGACCTCGGTAGCAGGGTACGCCTGAGGACGTGGTGAACTGTCCGGGCTGCTGGGGTGAGAAGCGCTGGCACCCTCGGCTGGTCAGGTGTGAACGGCTGTGTGAACAGACCTCTGATCTCCTCGAAGGGCGGTGCCACTCCTCCAGTCAGTGGCCTCCTCGGCGGGTCTGCGTCTCCGTAGACTATCTGGTGCAGGCACGTAGTGGAGAGCTCCACACCAAGCAGTCTGCCCAACAGGTCTCGAGATACGTCGTGGATCCGCCCCATGAACATGAAGTGAATCGAGCGACGTCCCTCAGAGACGTAGAGTGTCGCGTAGAACACTCTGACCCACTCCTCGACGTAAGCACTCCTCGGGTGTGAGAGCAAGTCCACCAGTCCTCTGTATCTCTCAAAAAGGGGCCTGATCCCGTGTCCTGCTGCCACTGCAAGCTGATCCCAGTCAATGCTGTTATGCTGGAATAGCTTGTGACCCCGACGCCTGTAAGTCTCGTACAAGGACGCCTGTGTCAGGGTCCAGAAGCGGGAGTCCACTCGAGCGTCCCTGGGCCGTGGAAACCACTCCTCGATCAATGCTGACCATCTGAGCTTCTTTAGTTGCCTCGCCTTCATCTTCCTGTAGTCAGTGAGTCTGACCTCTTCGGCAACTCGGACTGCTATGTCCATCAGGTGGATGGCCCTTTCGGCCTCTCTGTCCTCGGCGCGGTCAGCCGCAGAGGGGCGCCGACTCGCCGTAGGAGTCTGTCCACCCCCACGAGTCCTCGGGGTGCGCCGGCGGATCAGGGGCGGCACCTCGGTCTCTTCCTCGTCGGAGCCCTCGGGAGGCACCGGCTGGATCGGAGGCTGCTCCTACCTCTGCCGGGACTCGCGGATCCGTAAGGAACCGCGATGGCCGCGCTCACGCTCCTCGGCGGCGCGAGCGGCCAACTCCGCACGACGCGCATCCTTGGACATCTTGCGCCTTTTTGCGGCGGGTTCCTCAATAGCCTTCCCTTTTCCTTTGCGATCGCGACCCATCTCAGCGACGAAGCTTGGCGAGGGAGACGCGACGGAGGAGGGAACTGTGGCGGCCGGTCGAACGGCGGCGGCGCTTTCGGGAGAGGCGGTGGCGGTGGTGCCTGGGAGGCGTTGGCGACGACTGGAGGTGGCGTGCGTAGGAGAGGCGGCGGCGGCAGCTGCTGGGAGGTGGCGGCGGTGGCTGAGAGGCGGCGGTTTGGAGGCGGCGCGGCGGCGGCGCGCGGTTTGGAGGCGGCGCGGCGACTGGGAGGCGGCGCGCGCGGGGAGAGCTGGTGGCGGCGGCGACGCCTGAGGGCGGCGGCGGAGCCTGGAGGCGGCGCCGGCGCCTGGAGACGGCGGCGGCGGCTGGGGCACGGCCGGAGGGCACGAGGACGACGAGGGAAGCAGGGCGGCGGCGAGAGAATCCGAAAAAGGAAAACACGGCGGCCGAACCGCTATTTAAACGGTGCGGGCAAACCCTAGCTGCGCAAAGAACACCGGATCGACCGATGATCATCGGAGGATGCATCGGTCGAGTTCAACAGAGAGCTATTCCAAAAACTCTCTTTGAACACCGGATGATCCGATGTTGAGGTGTCGATCATCGGTCTATTTCTGCAGGGCACCAGAAAACTGAACACCGGATGCTCCGATGTCTTCTGAAATGAACGCATCGGTTGATTTGTGATATCTGACTTGATCTGAGCACCAATTGATCCGATGATCTGCTGGCCCTAGCATCGGATAATCCGATGACTACAGAAAACCTAAGACTGCCCATATGTGTCCTTGGACTTAAACACACAAAGATAAGGATGGGTCCTCGGACTTTTTGAGCAACTCCTAACCTCTAATATAAGGCTTTAAATATAGTGCCACATATTGGCTAAGCCCTTAAGCAAAGAGAACACACAAGGTTAGGAGTGAAACCATGAAAATGTAGGGCCCATGCTTTGTGAGCTAGAGTATAGAAAACTTCTATCTCTTTAAAGCATGTACCTGTAGAATTTTGCTCTTTCCACATCATATGAGTTGAGATATTGCATTTTGAACAAGTCTCCTTCTCATGATGTGGGTTCCCCTTTGTGACAATCTACCGTATGCAATGCCAACCAAAATGATGCAAGATTTTGAATGAGTGCAAGTCTATATGGCAGGAATCATGCAAGGCGTAATGTAAATCTATCTTGCCAGGTTTAAACCTGCCAAAGGCTTCCTTAGGAAAAGCTATTTCTAGCTTGCCCCTATCCTTTGGGAGTTAGACAAGACCTATTTGATATGCAACCTTACATGAACATGGCAACTTACATGACGTTAGATGCATCTAGCACATTTAATTCACTTCTTAGTCTAGAAAAAGTTTTCTCATCAAGTGGTTTAGTGAAGATATCCGCCAATTGTTCTTCAGACCTAACACCTTGCAAAGAGATGTCTCCTTTAGCCTCATGGTCCCGTAAGAAGTGATGGTGAATATCTATGTGCTTAGTGCGGGAGTGTTGAACGGGGTTTCTAGCTATCTTAACCGCACTTTCATTGTCACAAAGGAGAGGCACGCAATCAAACTTAATTCCAAAGTCCAAAAGGGTTTGCTTCATATATAGAATTTGGGCACAACATGCACCGGCCGCTATATATTCTGCCTCCTAAAGACCGCCTTGGGGTATGCTTGGGGTACCACAAACCTACACTTGGGGTATGCTTGAGATACCTAAGTATCCTAAAGACCGCCTTACGATGCGATTCTTTAGGTGCCGCTTGAAAGCGAGCACACAAGCACACACTAAACATGATATCGGGCTGTCACACCCGGTTTTTCCGAAGAACAACCAAGTGAATATCACATGTATGCCAGGATCATTTTCTCATACATGTGATGACAAATAGTGAAGCATCATTTATTACAAGCCATGTGTCGAATATAAATAAGTCTTACATAGTAAATGTCTCGATGGATAATAATAAGTTCATCACAAGTAAATAAACTAGCAGCGGAATATTATTCTTTAGGGCTCCATCACAGGCGTTGCCCGGGGGTCTTCATGAACCTAAAAACCTTCCTCGGGTCCAAAATCTTGGTCATTATACACCACCTCATTATCTTGACCTGAGCAGCAATATAAACCAACAAATATGCAAGGTTGAGTACCAATGGTACTCAGCAAGTGTGGGAAAATCATATCATGCATGGCTAGAACAAGGAGAGGTTGAACTCATGGTTAAAGCACTACGCAATTAATACCTATCACCTTAGCTTATTAAGCACCTACATTACTACACAAGTGAAATGGTCCCAATCTCCCATCCCATCATCATAATCCGATAACCATAACCATCATTTCCAATGTTAAGCTCCCCGCTTAACTTCCAAAACCATCAATCCTCTAATCATGAATAAGTCCAGGCCGCTCTTAACCGTGAGCACGGCTGTCAAGACAGTTTTGACTCTGCAGAGTTTGTACCACTGTACCCACAAGTAGTGATTTCATCCCCCGTTGCCGGGTGGACTAAAAGAACCTCCATTATGCCAGTGGCTACGATCCACATTCACACTTCCCAGGTGTGTAGCCAGGAGATCACTACGAAGCCTTTACAAAGGGATTCCCGACGAGCGTTGGCCCACTGAGGTTTCACCCCTAACAGCATACAAGAGGCTCCAACCCCGCTGCAGTGACCCCCTCTTGAGCCTTGCGGTTCATATGGCAGTCCAGCTGACACCTATTCCCCGCACCATCCAACACACCCATACTACACCGGGGATACACCTAATTAATTGGCCAAGCTGCCCCATCTCAGCATGTGGTTGGCACTGTAAAGCCGGGTTACATGCTCCATGAACCGGTCCTTAGGATCCAGGCAAGTACTAAACACAAACCCAAGTCTCGTGCACCCAGCACACAACCAAAACATCCAACTTGCCTTGATCCCTACCTCTACATAACTCACAATAGCTCATTCAAGAGTATGGTATAATAAACTGATGATCTCATATCCCAAATATCCCATTCTAAGCATGGCTAAGCATATGCATGTAAATAAATGACATGACAAAATAAATCCCAACCCAAGCTTCAAGGAAACAAGGTAATGCAATTCTAGGGAAACTTCCTAGCATGGGTTTCATATTTAACTTGACAATGCAAATAATTCTATCTACACATCCTAGCATAGGATCAAAGTGGTCAAGGACACTTGCCTCCTTCTTGCTGCTCTTGAAATGGGTAGTCCTGATCTTGGAAAGGGTTAACTTGCTCTTGAACAGGTTCTACTTCATACCATCACACATAGCAAAAGAAAAACAACAATCATAAGACATAGTTCACACTTCTTAATTCATACAAACCACACATTCACATCTATAAAAGTTCTTTACCATTATATGTGTTGTGGTTACTTTATGTGTGTTGAGTTGTGGCTTGCATGCACTTTTAACCATGTGTATATGATTCCTACTTTTGTGTCCACCTTTATACTTACATACTATTTATATGGGTTTTCAATAAATTTCTTATATTCAACTACTTCACCTTTTTACTACCAAGTGTGTATGAAAATTATTATTCTTCCCCATATGTGCCTTCATAATTTCTACCAATCCTAAACTGAATTCTTTGTATTTTAGAAACTCCATTTATCATTTACTAGTTGCTATACTTTCAGATTTATATTCCTATGCATAATTGTGTTTTTTTATTATAAAATTAATAATACACATCATCTAAACAGTATAGGTTCTGGTCCTAAATAATTTAATAACATATTTTGACCTTTGCCTCTGATGTAAACTATTTTATAATTATTTTACCTATTTTCTTTAACTATTCTTTACTTAAAAATGTGTCCCTATACTAAATAATGTGAATAACTAATGAAACAGATTCATTTCAGCCCAAAAATATATTTGTAGCTCACTCCAAAGTTTTCTAAGTACTGAGAAAGTTTTTAATTAATTTTGACAATTATGTTTGTCCCCCTTTTTAATTTTTAAACACTAGTTACATATTCAATTTTCTAAATTAAATACTAAACAGGGCTAAAATAATGAATTCACCCCATTACAGGGTCTATAATATTATTTTCATAATTTCTAGGGGTCTAGCTACACTTATCAGAGGTGTTTTCCTAATTTTTATTAAGTCCAGGGGCTAAAACTGATTTTTAAATGAATTTACATGATTTTCTGGAGTTCCAGGGGCTAGATCTGAAGTTTCCGGGGCTAGCTCTCAATTCCAGAGAACCCCAGGGGGTAGCACGTAAGAATTCCAGTCTTTATAACGCGGGGTTGACGTGGACCGTCCGATTTTAAACCGACGGCTGAGATTATAACATCGAACCGGTACGCGGGGTTTTAAAGTCTACCGTGCGATTTAAAATAAACGGCGCACAAGCGGCAACGTCGCTCTGATCGAGCGCGGGCGGCGCTGCCGGCGGCGCACGGCGGCGGGAAGCGGCGATCTCGCCGGAAAGTTTCGGATCCTCGAGAATTCTGCCTAAAACTGTGATCTTATGGCCTAGATCGGTAGAGGGGAGGTCAGGGATCTCACCTCGGGGGTTTTCTCGAGCTCGGGGGTCCTGGAAAGTGATCGGCGGCGAGGTCCGAGGCAAAACCACGGCGAAGCTCGTCGGCGCTGGATTTACACCGTAAGTCTTCGGGTTTTCTGCACCTGCAAAGTTCCCCGGAGGCGGTGGATCAAGACCAGCGAGTTAGATCAGAGCTTCCGAGCTTAGATCGGTCAAATTCACCGGCGAAGTCTCGGTGCTCACCGGAGTAAAAATCGGCGATCGCGTGGGAAAAACTGATCGGATCGGGGGTTTTTATAGCCGGGGGAGGGCGGTGGGTCTGTTGTGATCGAGTTGGAGTCCTCTGGGACCAGAATTCGGGCTGAGGGACGGGTTTCCCGATCGGTTAAGATCGCGCGCGCTCGGGGGGAAAAGTCCGGGGTCGCGGGGGCTCAGGGTTAGGGATGACAGGTGGGTCCCACCCGTCTGTGAGAGGCAGCGCGGCGCGCGCGGGGGCGGGCTGGCGCGGGGAAAGCTGGGCCGACTGGCGGGTTTCGGCCCACTGGCCGGTTTTTTCCCGTTTTCTCTTTTTCTTTTTCCATTTCTTTTCTGATTTGAGTTTAATTTGAATTCCAGTTTGAATTTGAATTTTTGCAAAACATGCAACACGTCCAAAAATTTTTAAATTCCCCTCTGAACATGGTTTAGAGTTTTGAATCAAAATTTGGGGTGTTACAGCTCTACCCCCCTTAAAAGAAATCTCGTCCTCGAGATTGGTGTTTCTAAGAAAACAATTCCGGAAATTGTGCCTTGAGCTCATCTTCCCGTTCCCAGGTGGCTTCCTCTTCTGAGTGATGCTTCCACTGCACCTTGCACATCCCGATTCTTTTATTTCTGGTGAGGCGTTCCATTGTCTCCAAAATCTTGTATGGTTGCTCGGCATAAGACAAATCCTCAGCTACATCCACTTCATTCATGGGTAACACCTCTTCAGGCGTCCTCAGGCATTTCTTGAGTTGTGACACATGGGATACATCGTGCACGTCCGATAGATGAACCGGTAACTCTAGTTGGTACGCCACTTCGCCTTTTCTTTCCAAAACTTGAAAGGGTCCGATGTATCGAGGTGACAACTTCCCTTTCACCTTGAACCGACGAAGCCCTCTGATAGGGGACACCTTGAGATAAACATAGTCTCCCACGTTGAAAACGAGTTCTCTTCTTCGTACATCAGCATAACTCTTCTGCCGTGTTTGTGCTATCCTCAAGTTGTTGCGAATCTCCCTCACCTTCGCCTCGGCTTCTTGTAACACTTCTGGACCAAACACTTTACTTTCTCCTGTTTGGTTCCAGAATAGGGGAGTTCTGCACTTCCTTCCATACAAAGCTTCAAACGGTGACATCTTCATACTAGCTTGATAGCTGTTGTTATAGGAAAACTCCGCATACGGTAAGTTCTTGTCCCAACTCCTATTGTTTTTGAGAGCACATGCCCTTAACATATCTTCAAGGATCTGATTGGTTCTCTCCGTCTGCCCGTCAGTTTGGGGATGATAGGCAGAGCTGAAGTTCAAATGGGTTCCCATGGTTTCATGCAACTTTTGCCAAAACCTCGAGGTGAACTGTGTCCCTCGGTCCGACACTATCTTCTTTGGCACTCCATGGTAACACACAATCCTTGACATGTACAATTCTGCCAATTTGGATCCGCTGTAGCTTTCTTTCACAGGGATGAAATGAGCTACCTTGGTTAGCCGATCAATAATGACCCATATTGAATCATACCCGGATTGGGTCCTAGGCAATCCCACGACAAAATCCATGCTGATTTCTTCCCACTTCCATTCAAGCACTTTGAGTGGTTGCAGTAATCCCGCGGGTCGTTGATGTTCAGCTTTCACCAACTGACATGTGTCACATAGGGCAACATGTTCCGCGACATCTCGCTTCATGCCATACCACCAATACCTTCTCTTGAGATCCTGGTACATCTTCGTACTCCCAGGATGAATGGAATAGTCGGAATCGTGAGCCTCCTTCAAAATTAATTCACGGATCTCCTTTACTTCTGGCACACAGATCCTTTTCCCGTGCCACAACGTTCCTTGTTCATCCTCCCTAAAACCAGGAGCTTTATTTTCCTTAATGAGCTGTCTGATCTCTTGTATCTTCTCATCATTCTTTTGGCCCTCGCGTATGTCTCGCTCGAGTGTGGAGTCCACTTCCATGGCGATGGCTTCACCACTATTTACTAGACATAGATTGAGCCTTATAACCTCGTCCTTCAATTCTGCGGGCATGTCCTTCAAGCTCAACTTATTGACCTGCACTTTCCGACTCAAAGCATCGGCCACGACGTTTGCTTTCCCGGGATGATAGTTGATGCCCACATCAAAGTCATTGATTAGCTCTAACCATCTCCTTTGTCTGAGGTTGAGATCTGGTTGTGTGAATATGTACTTCAAACTCTTATGATCCGTATATATCTCTGTCCTCTTCCCCATCAAATAGTGCCGCCAAATTTTCAACGCGTGTACCACTGCAGCCAGTTCTAGATCATGTGTAGGATAGTTCTTCTCGTGCTTCCGAAGCTGCCGGGATGCATAAGCCACGACATGCCCTTCTTGCATGAGAACACATCCCAACCCATTTCCAGAGGCATCGCAGTACACTGTGAAATTCTTCTGCATATCTGGCATAACCAGCACTGGGGCTGTTGTCAATCTCTTCTTTAGCTCTTGAAAGCTCGTCTCGCACTGTGGCGTCCAGGTGAATGTGATTCCCTTCTCCAACAGTTTGGTGAGAGGTCTCGAGATCTTGGAGAATCCCTCAATAAACCGTCGATAGTATCCAGCCAATCCCAAAAAGCTTCAAACTTCCCCGACATTTTCAGGGGTTTTCCACTTCTGGATATCCTCGATTTTGGCGGGATCTACGGAGATTCCTCCCTCCGAGATGATATGTCCTAAAAAGGGAACTCTCTTCAACCAAAACTCACACTTGCTCAACTTGGCATATAGTTGGTGTTCTCTCAGCCTCTGTAACACCAACCTTAGATGTTTCTCATGTTCCTCTTCATCTTTGGAGAAGACGAAAATATCATCTATGAAAACCACCACAAATTTGTCCAGATATTCCATGAATACCTTGTTCATGAGATACATGAAATATGCCGGGGCATTGGTTAGCCCGAAAGGCATGACAGTGTATTCATACAGTCCGTACCGAGATACGAAAGCTGTCTTGGGAATATCTGATTGCCTTATCTTGAGTTGGTGGTACCCCGACCTGAGATCAATTTTCGAGAATACACAAGCTCCCCTCAACTGATCAAACAAGTCTTCAATGCGGGGTAATGGGTACTTGTTTTTGATGGTTACCTCATTCAAGGCACGGTAATCCACACATAACCTTTGGGTTCCGTCTTTCTTGGGCACAAATATTACCGGAGCTCCCCATGGTGAGGAACTAGGGCGAATATACCCCTTCTCCGTCAATTCTCTCAAATGATCCTTGAGCTCTTCTAGCTGCTTGGAGTCCATTCGATAAGGTCTCTTGTATAGAGGGGCTGTTCCCGGTACTAGCTCAATTGCGAACTCCACGTCACGGTCGGGAGGCATACCTGGCAATTCCTCCGGAAAAACATCTGGATATTCTCTAATAGTCCTGATTTCCTCAACTTTCACCTCCACTTGATTTAATTTAATGTCCCTCCTAGGCTCGTGTATCGTTATGAACTTTACTCTTGTGCCATTGGGGCGAGTTAGTTCCACCGTTCTGGTCGAACAATGGATGATTCCTTTATGTTTGGTCAACCAATCCATACCCAAAATAATATCTATCCCTTGTGAATCTATCACTATGAGGTTAGCAGTAAATACTACCCCATTAATGTCTAGGCTCACTTTGGGACACACTTGTCTTGTCCTTATTTCTCCACCTGGAGAGTTTACGGCTAGCATATGGTTCATTTGTGTGGTTGCTAGGTCATACTTCTTAACAAACCCTTGAGCAATGAATGAGTGGGTAGCACCAGAATCAAACAGCAGAGTTGCAAGGTGTAAATTGGCAGGAAACTTACCAACCACCACGTAGGGTGCCTCTTGTGCTTCCTCCATAGTGACGTGGTTCACCCGTCCTCTCACTACATTCTGCTGTTGTGGCGGCGCAGGCTTCTTCTTTGGGCATTTATGGGCGTAGTGCCCCACTTCACCACAGCTAAAACATTGCACCCCAACCTTAGGTGCTTGGCCTTTGTTGTCTTGGGGTTGGTTCGGGGGTCCTTGCACTGCTGGTCGAGGTGGATATGCGGGGCGAGGCTGCTGCGCAAACTGACGTTGCAGCTGTGCTGGTACTGCGGGTGGCCTGTAGTTTGGGTTGTACCCTCTTGGTGCGGAATAGGGTACCGCAGCACGGCTTGTCTGCCCCGTAGGTTGCTGCATCATACGTGGGCGGGTGTTGCTCCCTGAGGCCTGATATGACCACCCCGCCTTCCTCTTATTCTCATTTTCTAGGGCCTTTAGCTTCCTTTCCACCACAAATGCTCTGTCCACCATCTTTTGAAAGCTTTGATACTCATTGGAGGACATTGCACACTGCATCTCTGCGGTAAGTCCTTCCACGAAACAATCTTGTTTCTGCTCATCAGTCTCTATGTCTCGTGGAGCATAACGGGATAGTTGAGTGAATTTAGTGAGGTATTCCCTCACCGTCATGTTTCCCTGCTGCAGTCCCAAAAACTCCTTCCTCTTGTTTTTGAGTTCACCTCTTGGGATGTAGTGGTTGCGGAAGCTACGCTTGAACTCTTCCCAAGTGATGTTCTCAGGGTCATGATGGGCGGCCACGTAGGCGGTCCACCAATCAGCAGTAGGTCCCTGCAATTGGTGAGAGGCAAACAGCACCCTCTCATACCCTTGGCATTGTATTATCCTCATCTTACTTTCAATGGTCTTCAGCCAATCATCTGCCTCCAGAGGTTCAGCAGCACTTGCAAACTTTGGAGGTTGAGTTCCTAGAAACTCACTCAACCTTGGTTGGCGTGGTGCCGCTTGTGGAGGTGGAACTTGATGCAAGTTGGCCACTACTTGAGTCAAGTTCTGGATGAGCTGATTTTGATTCTCCAGCATTTGGTGGAGAGGATCAACTTCTTCACGGCGACCACCCCGGTCCTGGCCTCCAGAAAGATGAGGGTTGCATGCCTCATCATTGTTGTTGGCGGGGTTGGCAGCACGTCCTTTTCCTCTTCCGGCCATCTGGCAGAATCAACAAATGTTAATTTGATACCATTTAGTATCACCCTACTACTTTCATTTGTTGGTACTTTGAGATGTTGAGGCTTTGTTAAAATTTTACGAGGGTTTATATCTCACACCAAATAAATGCACTATTATTTCCTGTGGGTTCACACACCAAAGCAAAACAATCTGAAGACGAGGCTGTGGACAATTGCTCATGGCTTCCACAACTCACGTCACACACCAAGCATTATCACACCATTAACTACGTAACGACTCGACTACTTGACCTCTTGCTAGCTAGGGGAAAGACTCTACACTACTCGTCCTCTTGAGCTGGCTCCTCGGGATCTTCCTCCTCATTTCGGCTACCTTCTGACTCTGCTTTGGGTGGGGAGGCTGCTGGTGGAGAAGTGCGACGACGCCTGATTGCTCGGCGATCCGGGGAGTCAGGAGTCCATGGATCATTCACGGTGACACACAGTTCATTCCCATCTCCTCTTTCTCTCGCCTTTAAGTAAGCTCGCAGCAACGCCTCCGTTTCCTTCAGGGTGTCTCGGACATCCTGAAGCTCTTGTTGACACTCCTGCAGTCGAGTGCTGAGCATAGCAGCATCCTCCAAGCACAAGTCCATGTGCTCATGGGAAGTCCCTTGCTGCACCGGTGGGTACTTGTACTCCGTGGTACCACTCTCACGTTGGAGGACATACATGTACTCAGTTTTGTCCAAGTGGCGACGATAGATGTGACTCTGTCAGGTGATGGCCTCCCAAGTGACATCTTTCTCCGCGTCAACTTGTGTTGCTCGACAAGCTGGAGAATGGTGAATCTTAAGCAGTTGATTCTCGTGTATAATCCTCATCTCCGAACTCCATTCTTCCCTCTTCTCACGGATGGTCCTGGTGGAGTTATAGTGGATGATTAGCTTGCGCGTATTGCCGGCGGCTTCGAGCATACGTCGAAGACGGCGCAACAAATCTCCTACTGCCAATCCGTAGGAAAGGTACGTCACTGGACGACTCTCCTCTCTTTCGGCAAGGGCAACTATGGGAACTCTCCCTCCTGTGGACTTACGAGCGGTGCGAATCATGCGAACCATCTAAAACAAAAGAATTTAAAATTAGGTTAGATAAAATCTCAAACAAAAATCCTATTTTGAATGCAAGTTGGGGTAAGATGAAGAAAATGACTCCTTTAATAACACTTTTCCACCCACACCTTGGAAAATAGTTTTTAAGAAAATAGGGCCCTTAAATACGTCCATTTCTACCTAGGTCCACGTTCCTACAGGCAACCTTGGCTCTGATACCACCTCTTGTCACACCCGGTTTTTCCGAAGAACAACCAAGTGAATATCACATGTATGCCAGGATCATTTTCTCATACATGTGATGACAAATAGTGAAGCATCATTTATTACAAGCCAGGTGTCGAATATAAATAAGTCTTACATAGTAAATGTCTCGATGGATAATAATAAGTTCATCACAAGTAAATAAACTAGCAGCGGAATATTATTCTTTAGGGCTCCATCACAGGCGTTGCCCGGGGGTCTTCATGAACCTAAAAACCTTCCTCGGGTCCAAAATCTTGGTCATTATACACCACCTCATTATCTTGACCTGAGCAGCAATATAAACCAACAAATATGCAAGGTTGAGTACCAATGGTACTCAGCAAGTGTGGGAAAATCATATCATGCATGGCTAGAACAAGGAGAGGTTGAACTCATGGTTAAAGCACTACGCAATTAATACCTATCACCTTAGCTTATTAAGCACCTACATTACTACACAAGTGAAATGGTCCCAATCTCCCATCCCATCATCATAATCCGATAACCATAACCATCATTTCCAATGTTAAGCTCCCCGCTTAACTTCCAAAACCATCAATCCTCTAATCATGAATAAGTCCAGGCCGCTCTTAACCGTGAGCACGGCTGTCAAGACAGTTTTGACTCTGCAGAGTTTGTACCACTGTACCCACAAGTAGTGATTTCATCCCCCGTTGCCGGGTGGACTAAAAGAACCTCCATTATGCCAGTGGCTACGATCCACATTCACACTTCCCAGGTGTGTAGCCAGGAGATCACTACGAAGCCTTTACAAAGGGATTCCCGACGAGCGTTGGCCCACTGAGGTTTCACCCCTAACAGCATACAAGAGGCTCCAACCCCGCTGCAGTGACCCCCTCTTGAGCCTTGCGGTTCATATGGCAGTCCAGCTGACACCTATTCCCCGCACCATCCAACACACCCATACTACACCGAGGATACACCTAATTAATTGGCCAAGCTGCCCCATCTCAGCATGTGGTTGGCACTGTAAAGCCGGGTTACATGCTCCATGAACCGGTCCTTAGGATCCAGGCAAGTACTAAACACAAACCCAAGTCTCGTGCACCCAGCACACAACCAAAACATCCAACTTGCCTTGATCCCTACCTCTACATAACTCACAATAGCTCATTCAAGAGTATGGTATAATAAACTGATGATCTCATATCCCAAATATCCCATTCTAAGCATGGCTAAGCATATGCATGTAAATAAATGACATGACAAAATAAATCCCAACCCAAGCTTCAAGGAAACAAGGTAATGCAATTCTAGGGAAACTTCCTAGCATGGGTTTCATATTTAACTTGACAATGCAAATAATTCTATCTACACATCCTAGCATAGGATCAAAGTGGTCAAGGACACTTGCCTCCTTCTTGCTGCTCTTGAAATGGGTAGTCCTGATCTTGGAAAGGGTTAACTTGCTCTTGAACAGGTTCTACTTCATACCATCACACATAGCAAAAGAAAAACAACAATCATAAGACATAGTTCACACTTCTTAATTCATACAAACCACACATTCACATCTATAAAAGTTCTTTACCATTATATGTGTTGTGGTTACTTTATGTGTGTTGAGTTGTGGCTTGCATGCACTTTTAACCATGTGTATATGATTCCTACTTTTGTGTCCACCTTTATACTTACATACTATTTATATGGGTTTCCAATAAATTTCTTATATTCAACTACTTCACCTTTTTACTACCAAGTGTGTATGAAAATTATTATTCTTCCCCATATGTGCCTTCATAATTTCTACCAACCCTAAACTGAATTCTTTGTATTTTAGAAACTCCATTTATCATTTACTAGTTGCTATACTTTCAGATTTATATTCCTATGCATAATTGTGTTTTTTTATTATAAAATTAATAATACACATCATCTAAACAGTATAGGTTCTGGTCCTAAATAATTTAATAACATATTTTGACCTTTGCCTCTGATGTAAACTATTTTATAATTATTTTACCTATTTTCTTTAACTATTCTTTACTTAAAAATGTGTCCCTATACTAAATAATGTGAATAACTAATGAAACAGATTCATTTCAGCCCAAAAATATATTTGTAGCTCACTCCAAAGTTTTCTAAGTACTGAGAAAGTTTTTAATTAATTTTGACAATTATGTTTGTCCCCCTTTTTAATTTTTAAACACTAGTTACATATTCAATTTTCTAAATTAAATACTAAACAGGGCTAAAATAATGAATTCACCCCATTACAGGGTCTATAATATTATTTTCATAATTTCCAGGGGTCTAGCTACACTTATCAGAGTTGTTTTCCTAATTTTTATTAAGTCCAGGGGCTAAAACTGATTTTTAAATGAATTTACATGATTTTCCTGGAGTTCCAGGGGCTAGATCTGAAGTTTCCGGGGCTAGCTCTCAATTCCAGAGAACCCCAGGGGGTAGCACGTAAGAATTCCAGTCTTTATAACGCGGGGTTGACGTGGACCGTCCGATTTTAAACCGACGGCTGAGATTATAACATCGAACCGGTACGCGGGGTTTTAAAGTCTACCCTGCGATTTAAAATAAACGGCGCACAAGCGGCCACGTCGCTCTGATCGAGCGCGGGCGGCGCTGCCGGCGGCGCACGGCGGCGGGAAGCGGCGATCTCGCCGGAAAGTTTCGGATCCTCGAGAATTCTGCCTAAAACTGTGATCTTATGGCCTAGATCGGTAGAGGGGAGGTCACGGATCTCACCTCGGGGGTTTTCTCGAGCTCGGGGGTCCTGGAAAGTGATCGGCGGCGAGGTCCGAGGCAAAACCACGGCGAAGCTCGTCGGCGCTGGATTTACACCGTAAGTCTTCGGGTTTTCTGCACCTGCAAAGTTCCCCGGAGGCGGTGGATCAAGACCAGCGAGTTAGATCAGAGTTTCCGAGCTTAGATCGGCCAGAATTCACCGGCGAAGTCTCGGTGCTCACCGGAGTAAAAATCGGCGATCGCGTGGGAAAAACTGATCGGATCGGGGGTTTTATAGCCGGGGGAGGGCGGTGGGTCTGTTGTGATCGAGTTGGAGTCCTCTGGGACCAGAATTCGGGCTGAGGGACGGGTTTCCCGATCGGTTAAGATCGCGCGCGCTCGGGGGAAAAGTCCAGGGTCGCGGGGGCTCAGGGTTAGGGATGACAGGTGGGTCCCACCCGTCTGTGAGAGGCAGCGCGGCGCGCGCGGGGGCGAGCTGGCGCGGGGAAAGCTGGGCCGGCTGGCGGGTTTCGGCCCACTGGCCGGTTTTTTCCCGTTTTCTCTTTTTCTTTTTCCATTTCTTTTCTGATTTGAGTTTAATTTGAATTCCAGTTTGAATTTGAATTTTTGCAAAACATGCAACACGTCCAAAAATTTTTAAATTCCCCTCTGAACATGGTTTAGAGTTTTGAATCAAAATTTGGGGTGTTACACGGGCCTAGATGCGGTAAGATATAATAATGAACCAATCATGGAATGGTAATGAGATTGATCAATAGGTTTACCGTCCATGTCCGCGTCGAGATGACAATTTGTTGCCATTGGAGTACTTCTTGAGCTGCAATCTTCCATTTCAAACTTCTTCAAGAGGTCTTTGGTGTACTTTTCTTGGTAGATGAAAGTCCCCTCTTGAAGTTGCTTGATTTGAAATCCTAGGAAGAAATTGAGTTCTCCAATCATTGACATCTCGAACTCCCTAGACATCATGGTGCCAAACTCAAGACTAAGAGATTTGTTAGTTGAGCCACAAATAATGTCATCAACGTAAATTTGACAAAGAAATAAATCCCTGTTGATGTCCTTGGTGAAAAGTGTGGTGTCCACCCTCCCGATCTTGAATCCTTGCATGACTAGGAAATCCCTAAGACGTTCATACCATGCCCTAGGTGCTTGCTTGAGCCCGTAGAGCGCCTTATGTAACCTATACACATGGTTAGGATTTCTCGGATCTTCAAACCCGGGAGGTTGCTCAACGAAAACAAGCTCGTTAATATAACCATTGAGGAAGGCACTTTTCACATCCATTTGATAAAGCATAATATTGTGATGTGAAGCAAAAGCAAGGAGTATGCGAATAGCTTCTAACCGTGCGACCGGGGCAAAGGTCTCTCCAAAATCTAGTCCTTCTACTTGTGAAAAACCCTTGGCCACAAGCCTTGCCTTGTTGCGGACCACCACGCCATTCTCGTCTTGCTTGTTGCGGTACACCCACTTTGTTCCGATGACGTTCTTGTTCTTGGGTCGCTCCTCCAATACCCAAACTTCATTTCGGGTGAAGTTGTTGAGTTCTTCTTGCATAGCCATCACCCAATTGGGATCTTGGAGTGCTTCCTCAATATTTGTGGGTTCTACACACGAAACAAAAGAGTAGTGCTCACAAAATGAAGCAACATGGCGAGAACGAGTACTTACTCCCCGTGACGGACTTCCGATGATTTGATCCATTGGATGTGCCTTGGAGATGCGCCCATGCCTCATAAGAGGTTGTGAGGCACTTGGTGATGGTGAGGCATCTTGCTCGTCTTGTGGTTGGACTTGACCTTGGACTTCTTCTTCTTCTTGGTGTTGTGTGGCATGTGAATCTTGCATTGGCAATGGATCATTTTTCTCTTCTTCTTCATCAATTTGAGGAGCCATGGAGGTGTTGATGTTGGAACTTGAGGCTCCCCCTTGATCATGGCTCTCCCCAACTTCGGGCTTGATGTCTCCTATGGTCATGTTCTTCATAGCTTCTCGTAAAGGCTCATCATCTATATCATCATGACCAAAACTCTCCTCTTGGGAGCCATTAGTCTCATCAAACTCAACATCACAACTTTCTTCAACTAACCCGGAGGTTTGGTTGAATACTCGATATGCTTTTGAGTTTGACGCATAACCTAGAAAGATGCCAACATCACACCTTCTTTCAAACTTACCGAGCCTTTTCTTGCGGTAGATGTAGCACTTGCACCCGAAGACTCGGAAGTAGGAGATGTTGTGCTTTCTCCCGATGAGGAGCTCATATGGGGTCTTTTGAAGTAGTCGATGAAGGTAGACCCTATTTGCGGCATGGCACGCCGTGTTGATCGCTTCGGCCCAAAACTTTTCCGACGTGCCATAGTCATCAAGCATTGCTCTTGCAAGGGTGATGAGAGTCTTGTTCTTCCTTTCAACGACACCATTTTGTTGAGGGGTGTATGTGGCCGAAAACTCGTGCTTCACGCCTTCACGATCACACCACTCCCCAATGTTGTAGTTTTTGAACTCGGTGCCGTTGTCACTCCGGACCCTGATGATAGGAAGTTGAAATTCCCTTTGAGCTCGTTTAGCGAAGGTCTTGAAGATTTCCGGAGTTTCACCCTTGTCACCTAGAAACAGTGTCCAAGCATACCGAGAGTAGTCATCAACAATGACAAGACAATAGAGATTACCGCCAAGGCTTTGGTATGTGGACGGTCCGAAGAGGTCCATGTGAAGTAGTTCAAGTGGCTTGGAGGTTGACACCATTGTCTTCATCGGATGGTGTGAGGCAACTTGCTTCCCGGCTTGACATGCGCTACAAAGCTTGTTCTTTTCGAATGTGACATCCTTCACGCCGGTTACCATCCCAAGCTTGAATGACTTCTTGAGCTTGCTCATCCCAATGTGAGCAATGCGCCGATGCCATAGCCATCCCAAACTTGTCTTGGTGAAAAGACAAGTGGTCAAGCTAGCATCCTTGTTGGAGAAGTCCACCAAGTAGAGATGTCCATGCCGAAAACCTTTGAATATTAATTCTTTGCTTGAATCACTAGTCACCACAACACCATTCTTGTCAAATGTGCATGTTAGTCCAAGATCACATAATTGTGCAATAGAAAGTAAATTAAAACTAAGAGATTTAACGTAAAGCACATTAGAGATAGACAAATCGTGAGAAATAGCAATTTTACCCAAACCAATCACCTTCCCCTTTGAGTTATCACCAAAGGTGACTTGTTCATGATTGCCGGGGTTTTCCATGGAGGTGAACATACCATCATTACCGGTCATATGTTGAGTGCACCCACTATCGAGTACCCAATGCTTTCCTCCGGCTTTGTAGTTCACCTACACACATGAAGTTAGTTTTTGAGTTTAGGAACCCAAGCCAACTTAGGTCCTTGTATGTGTGATACAAGTGTTTTTGGAACCCAAAGTTGCTTGGGGAGCTTCCCCTTCATGCCCTTGATGTCTTTGCCGATGAACCTTGCCTTCACTTTTCCACCTACTTTGCTCAATAGATAGTGATAATCATTGAACGTAGATTTATAGTTGGGAGGCAATTTGGGAGAAGGACGGTTGGGAAAAGGACACTCCCTCGTGTGATGTCTGGTGACCTCACAATGTTGGCAATAGGAACCAACTTCCTTGATGAAGCTTGTCCTAAGCTCCGGTGAGGGCACCTTTCCTTTGTTGGGCACCGGGAAGGATCCAAGTCCCCTCTTGTGGAAGCCTTTAGCTTGTTGGTAGAGGATTTCCTTGTGCTTGTCCTCCCCCTTAGAAAGTCTTGCCACACTAGTGCGAAGACTTTCAATTTCGTCCATTAGCTCCTTCTCCCCAGGGCTTGCTTTCAAAGGCAAAGACTCATCCAAAATATTAGTGGCATGTGAATTAGGTGATATTTTGCCATCAAGGGTTTCTTTCTTTGTGTTTTTCACTTTAAGTTCAATCGCTTCATAAGCAAGGTTAAGCACTTCATGTTCTTGAACCAACTCATTGTGCTTTGCCAAGAGTGCTACGTTAGCTAAGTCAAGCTCATGATACTTAAGCTTGATTTGAGCATTCTCCTCCTCGATTTGCTTAACATTTGATTTGAGCGTGTCATGCTCTTTAAGTATGGTTACATACTTATCATGCAAATCGAGGTTGGCACTTTCAAGCTTAGCTCGAGCTAGCTCAAGAGCCTTAACCTTAGCCTTTTCTCTTTTTATAATGGCATGATATTCATTAATCATAGATGCTAATTCATCGGGTGAAAGCTCATCATCATCATCGCTAGAATCTTCACATACCTTTGAGTTACCTTTCGCCATTAGGCACATGGGAGGTGGACGAAGAGGTGAGTCATCCTTGTTGACGACAGCGAGGCCCGCCAAGTTTTCTTCATCTTCACTATCTTCGTCGCTTGACTCTTCATCCGTGATCCACTCATTGGCTTCACACATGAAGACTTTTTGAGGCCCTCTTCTCTTCTTTGGAAAGAGCTTGGTTTTCTTGCCTTTGTAAAATTTCTTCTTTCCAAAAGAACGCTTGGGTTTAACCTCCTCTTCATCATCACTTTCTTCTAGCTTGTAATGCTTCCCATTTTCCTTCCTTTTGTCCGGTCTTGGACAATCATATGATATGTGGCCTAGATCACCACAATTGTAGCACGTCTTGTTTTCATCTTTTCTTGGCAAGAAGGCTTTCTTTTTAGGATCAAAAGAGTATCCCTTCTTTGCAATCTTGGAGTTGAGGCGTGAGAATTTCCTCATCATCAAAGCAAGTTCATCATCATCATCTTCGCTTGTTTCTTGCTCTTCTTCACTTGAGCTAGGCTCAACCACTTTCTTCTTCTTGGAAGTTGTCTTCTTGGTTGAAGCCTTGAGAGCAATGGTTTTTGATGATGACTCCTCCATCATTCCAAGTACGCTCATCTCATGAGCATGGATTTCTCCAATGAGCTCCGAAACTTCCATGTTGTCTAGTGACTCCTTTTGGAGCATTGAATTGATAATGTTGTACTTGGGCTTGGGTAGAAGCATGAGGATCTTGCGATTGATAAGTCCCTTGCCAAGAGAAGCAATGTCAAGTGCGTTAATTTCCTCAATGAGCACATTTAGACGAGAAAACATTTGGTTAACGTTCTCATGAGGAAACATCTTGAATTCATCATATTTTGATTTAAGCATGTGATATTTGAGTTCTTTAACCCGAGATGAGCCTTCATGTATTTCAATTAGACATGCCCAAATTTCACACGCTTTTTCTTTACTAGCAATCCTAGCAAAGACATCTTGACTAATGCATTCATATATGGCATTTCTAGCCTTAGCATCCCATTTTAGTTGGTCACCAACATAGTCAAGATTTCCAAACCCCGCATGGGTCGCTTCCCACACTTCGGGAGCAATTGCCTCAAGGTAAGCGCGCATGCGTGCTTTCCAATAAGCAAAATTCTTGCCCTCGAAGGTAGGAACCGAACCCCCATTCTTGGCCATTTTCGCTCTCTAGCGGTGAAGCTAGAATGATCCAATGAGCAACCTTGCTCTGATACCAATTGTAAGGATCGAAACGCCCAAGAGGGGGGGGTGAATTGGGCTTTTTCAAATTTTAGAGCAATTTAAAACTTAATGGTAGAAGCCCAATTCCCTATGCGAACTAACTACGCAAGTAAGAGTGTTAAGTGCGGAATAGTAGATGCGTAATAGTGAAGGGGTGAGGAGAGAAGTGCAAACTCCCGCGGAGACTCGGAGACACGGCGATTTTTCCCGTGGTTCGGTAAGATCACAAAAATCTACCTACATCCACGTTGTGGCACCTACCAAAGGGTATGGCCACTCCCAAGTCACCAAGACAAGGGAATCCACTATCTTCCTCCGTTCGCCTTCTCCGGCAAGGTGGAGCTCAAGCCTTGTACAATGGTGATCCTCCGGGCTTCCACAAACGCCTTGGTAAGCTCCGGGGCGATCTCTTCTTCCTCCAACGTTTACAAGGTGAGAGAAGTCACCAAGACACTCTCTTTCACTAGCCTAGAGATTCCAATCACCAAGAATGGACGCACACAAGCTTCTCTCTAGCTAGACATAACCTATAATTGGAGTACAAGAGGTTTTAAAGTGTGGAAGTGGTAGCTCTTGGTCTTGAATGCTTGAGAATGTGTAGAGAGGCTCTGGTGATCAAGACTTTTCGAAATGGCCGGTTGGAGGGGTATTTATAGCCAGCCCACACGAGATAGCCGTTGGAAAAAGTGGGCAGACTTTTGTCAGTTAACATCGGATCCTCCGATGCACCCCTTTATATGATCATCGGTCGAATTCCAAATTAGCTGATGTCACGTGTCAGATGTGACCGTTGGATATAACCGTTGGATCTTTTAATCGACCGATGTTACTTCAATTTATCATCGGATGATCCAGTGAGTTGATCTTTAGAATTGGGTCAGAAATATTGTCTCTCTTGAATTTGACCGATGTACACTTACTTCATCATCGGATGATCCGGTGTGTATATCTTCAGAATAACTCAGATATCATCCTTCGGGTGAACTCAACCGATGTGTCACTTCCTTCACATCGGATGATCCGGTGTGTACTGGGCTCTGAGGTCTTCTTCTTCTGCCAACTCAAACTCGACCGATGTGGTCATTTTGCAAGACATCGGATGATCCGGTGAATGCAACTTGTTTGCTTCGAGTTGTTTTGAGTTGATCTTTTGGAATCTTCTTGAGTGACCTCTTTGACACTTGTTTGAAATGATATTACGGTAAAGTGTAAGCTTCTTGTGTTGCCAATTTTGATAGAATAGATTTTTTTGTATGAGTTCTTCATATCGAATGACCCCTTAGAATAGATCGTTGAGGGGTCTCCATTTGTATTCAATGAGCAGTAGATGGTGTGAATAGATAGTTCATTAACGGTTGATGTGATATATGTGAAACCTCGCATCCACAAACTCATTAGTAATAACGAACGGTTGTCATTAATCACCGAAACCATATCTCACGGGGGCCTAGATGCTTTCATCGGGCAACGCCTGTGACGGAGCCCTCAAGAATAATATTCCGCTGCTAGTTTATTTACTTGTGATGAACTTATTATTGTCTATCGAGACATTTGCTATGTAAGACTTATTTATATTCGACACCTGGCTTGTAATAAATGATGCTTCACTATTTGTCATCACATGTATGAGAAAATGATCCTGGCATACATGTGATATTCACTCGGTTGTTCTTCGGATAAACCGGGTGTGATAGCTGCTGCTGCTGGCGGCCCTGCAATTCTTTTTCTGCCAACATAGCCAGCTGAAATAATCTGTTAACAGTATCATATTCTTTATAATCAACAATGTCCTGAATTTCACACCTCAACCCCCCCATAAAACGAGCTATTTTATCATCTACATCCTCTACTACCCCACAATGCAACATACCCTTTTGTAACTCTTGATAATACTCCTCCTACGGACATGTTACCTTGGTCTAAGCGCTGCAATTTTTTGCGAAGGTCCCGCTGAAAAGAAGAACAAAATGAACACGCATAGCTTACTTTAATCTATCCCATGTTGGAGGATCAGTTCTAGTTTTAACAAGTTCATTCCACCATATGATAGCAAAATCCTTAAACTCACTAGTGGTTTGACAAACTCTATGTTGTTCGGGAACAAAGTGGGCATTAAATTTTTGCTCTACTATCATCTCCTAATCAAGATATGCCTCAGCATCATAAGCATCAGAAAAAGAGGGTATAGTAAATTTGACTTTAGCAAAAGGATCATCAAGAGGGCGATTAAAATTGTTATGACGATCATTGTAATTATAACGATTATTACCTCCCATACCTCATAGATAAAGTGGAAGTCGTGGTTGATTGTTATGATCTTCCATATTATAAGCACCGTGTTCATGTTCTTCAGTGAGAGGCAGCCGCATCTCAAGAGTATCCATACGAACAACAAGATCAGCAAGTTGGCGATTCAAGGTCGTCAATGACGCCTCTGTTGATGCGTGGGTTTTAGTGAACATATCTGTCATTTCCCTCATCATGTCACGCAACTCAGCATGTTGAACACATTCATCATCACTTTTATCTTCTGCCATTGTTAGTAGTAAATAAAAGACAACAAAAAGATGTTATCCCTATCAACTACAAAGGAAAGTGGCAATGTGAAAAGTGGAAGGAAGGAAACAATCTCTCTCTCTCAAGCATCTTACCACGTTCTTATAAGTGTTCTTACCGACACAGCATGTGGTAAACGGTGGACGGTGAGAACCAATGAAGCGTGGAGTGATTGCAAAGGTACTTGTTCTGCTCAAGAGGAAAAGTGGAACTAATGAGCAAAAATCGTTAACAACAAAATAAAATTGAATAAGTATTCAATGTAGCAACTGTTGCTGGTTAACTAGTGTTCTAGGCCTAACACAACATAAGGCAGTAGAAAGGCAAATAGAAGATCAAGAAGATATAACCAACAAGTAAAGCACAAGGGTATGGGCCTACTGTTTTCAAGTGTGTGCTGTCAATGATTTAATATCTGTGCTCTCTTCTATTTTTTTATAATATTTTTCTAATATTTTTTGTTTAATCGAGAGCACGAAAATAGGAAGCACACAACTTTGTAGCTCAATTGGATGTAAGATGTGGCCTATAGAAAATCAGGAAGATTCTTTAAAATTCATGCTGAAACTTCGGAGGCCGGATAGTCTATCTCCCAAGGGGAATTTGGCCAAACAAATTTCACCGAACATGGCAAAGCGGTGGAAAATCGGTTGCGAAATTTCGAGTAGATCAATTTTAAAAAAATTGCCCGATTTTGAGTTCGTATGCAAAAGTTATGGCCGTTTTAAGGTAGGTTATCCGAGTTACTGTATTTTATGTTGATTCGAACTCGGTTTTGAAACAGATCTCGTAATAGGATGTAAAAAACAATTGAAATTTAGTAATGGCGACCGATGGGATGTTGTGTGATGAATCAAGTAGGACTGGCACAATGGTTTGTCACCTGTTCTAGGGCTGGCGATGCGGGAGTTCACACAAGGCGGCTAGCTAGGGCAAAACCGATGGTCGCGGTGGATCCGTTTGTTGTTTAGGGATTATGGAATAGGTGAGCAGCAAGAAAAACAAGGAAGAAAAATGATAACTACGACCCCAAAACACAAATCTAAACCAGCAACAAGACTCGACCACATGAATGCAAACTCAACAATGCAAACTGAAAAACGAAACTTGCAGGCACTATGGTCTAGGAATCGATAAACACGATATGTGTCTTGTATGGAAAACAAAACTAATCTAGTGGCAAATCAAAGTACCTCACAGGCAATCCTGGCTCTGATACCAATTGATGAGAAGTTTAGTCCCGATCTTACGAAAGTAGGTTGATTGAAGTGGAGATCTCGACGTTGATGATCCGAGGCACTCGAGCAGACCCAAATACCCTTGCAATCACTACACCCCTGCTTCGTTGGTTATCAACCGTGCTTCACACGTTTGACCTCGCCAAGAAGGCTATCACTGTAGGTGCAACCGAGAATACAAGCAAGAACGATGAAGATGCAATCTGAAAATTGCGAAATTGGGGTCTCACAAACCATAGAACGGCGAAATTGTTTAATCTAAGTAAAACCCATTGAATATGGTCGGCGGCTACAATATTTAACACTACAGGAAAAACGATCATTGACGACGGCCAGATTTATTGTCGACGGGGCCGTCGTCTTTAATTTTATTGACGACGGCTAGACAAAGCCGTCGTCAATAACACAGTTATTGACGACAGCTGAACGGGTACCGTCGTCAATAAATAATTGACGACGGTGCCCGTCGTCTTTAACTTAATTCGGGCCCACCCGAGGAGTTATTGACGAGGGTGACCTAGCACCGTCGTCAATAACGCAGTTATTGACGATGGCTGAACGAGAACCGTCGTCAATAAATTATTGACGACAGTGTCCGTCGTCTTTATCTTAATTCGGGCCCACCCGAGGAGTTATTGACGACGGTGACCTAGCACCGTCGTCAATAATGCAGTTATTGACGACGGCTGAACGAGAACCGTCGTCAATAAATTATTGACGATGGTGCCCGTCGTCTTTATCTTAATTCGGGCCCACCCGAGGAGTTATTGACGACGGTGACCTAGCACCGTCGTCAATAACACAGTTATTGACGACGGCTGAACGAGAACCGTCGTCAATAAGTTATTGACGACGGTGCCCGTCGTCTTTAACTTAATTCGGGCCCATCCGAGGAGTTATTGACGACGGTGACCTGGCACCGTCGTCAATAACTGGACATATAACCCGTACGCGAGCTGGGAGGCGGCCACAGTGCCGCCTCCCGACTCGCGCCGATCAGTCTCGTCGCCGTCGCCCTCCCCGCCGGTCCCCGCCGCCGCCGCCGGTCGCCGCCGCCGCCGCCGCCGCTGATCCGCCGACCAACGAGTACGCCACCTCCCCCCCCCCCTCCTCCACCTCGCGCTGGCCACCTTCTGATGCGGACGGTTTGATTCATCACATATCCAACTCAGCTCCAACTCAAAAGCTTTGTCCTTCGCTTCATCATGCACTCCATAAATTCTGCATTGAAAACAGATTGTTAAAACTCAGGTTTAGCTTCTTCAGGTTCATCAGCATCCATAAGCAGAAAGTAGAAAAGAAACTTGACAACCTCAAAGCTAAACATCCACAAATAAACTGACTAGAGTCATCACTTGATGAATAGTCATCTATCGTGCACCTATACTGACTAGAGCTTATTTCTAAATTCATTAAGCTAATGTTTGGATTATGATTACAATGCAATGCAGTCTTCTAATTTATACGAAAGATTTCTAGTATAAAAAGGAATAAAGAAGCCTTTGATGACTATTGACTACTACAATAATTACTACTGTAGTGCACCCCTGTGCTTGTTATGTAATTAAGGGCACAAAATTTCTAGAGTAACATGGAACATAAGTAATATTAATAATATAAATAAAAATGAAGTGAAAGTGATAGACAATAGCATGCATTCAAGGAAAATACGAAACTGTAATAAAGCAGCAAAGCTTTACTGTTATAGGAAAAGACTTAAGGCATATATATCCTTGCGACTTCAACAATGCCTTCACGGCAGGTAAGCTCTGAAAGCTTTAACTTCTCTATCTCCCTGCAAGACAACATTCAAAGAGTTTCACTCAGAATCATTCTGATGGCCATCAACATGAAATTTTGCATAGTAGTCAGACCAATGCAACAAAGTACACTTATAGCAAATGCTGAAATTTTCTTGTTAATAATGGGTCACAAAAGCTGACGTCATTAGTTACCTCATTCAAATTAAGTTAAACTCAAAGTTTGTTAGGAAACGGGGGTGTAGCTTTAATTATACAAATCAATCCTGCCTATAATCTTATGGTGGTAAACTCGGTCCAATGACTAATAATAAAAAAGGAAGAAGCTTATGCAGAAAAAACATCTGGCTTGTCCACTTTAAATTTCTGTGTAAGGAAAGAAAAATAAATGAATGTTATAACTGTAACTACCAAATAATAATATTTTAGATGCCAAGATGATATGGAGTATCCCTCCTTTCCTGTATTTTGCTTCTCAGAAAAATGAGTTGTGTTAATATACGCCTTTACACTAAGACAACGGTATTTGTTGGATATTTTTGATGTATCGATAAGTATCTAAGAATCGAAGAACAAAAAAGGATTGAAGACAGATAAACTTACGTTCTTGCAGCTTGTCTTCCCTTGCCCAATGCAGCACCGAAGTATTTCTGTATAAAGTTAAAATTCAATGAATATTATATACTTCAAATTTACAAGAGTCCTAATCTGTGATACTATTAATAAACAACACCATCCATACTGAACATGATGTGCAACTGATTGAAGGACATAATTCAAGTAAAACAAAAATAATAAGCCTATGCACCCATGTTGATACAACTCTTAGTAGTTACAACTTAACCCTGCCGCGCTGTCCGACCTTAGTTGATTAATTGTTTAATTAGTATTGTAATTGATTATTGTTTAGTTAATACTTTGATTGATTGTGTGATTAGTTACTATATGTAAATAAATGGGTTTCAGCCCAGTCCGGCCTGACACGACTCATTTAGGGTCTGTCACGGCTCATTTAGTGGTAATGTATTAGTCGAGACAGGCACGGAGAACGGCAAGCTCCTGCGCGTGGATGGCGGGCCCCGACGGTGCAGTTTCGAAATCATGTAACGTTTTCCTTGTCTTGTTCGTCTTAGTAATTATGTTCATAGCATAAAATAGTCTTCTTACTTCATATGTTGGACAGTGTAAGACACAAGCCGGTGTTCATGAAGATTTGCGACAACTGTCCAACGGATCCATTAAAGTTAAACTCTTCGGTCGATATGATGTCAATGGGTTCCGATTCCGTTCAACTCAATTTGAAGCTCAACATCCTCTAAGGGCAACATCAAACACTGGAGTTGTGACGAGGGCCGCCGATGCCGAAGGACATGAAACTAATTTCTATGGGATCATAAACAAAATCCTAAAATTTAGTTTTGCCGGGAGTAAAGACCTTAAAGTAGTCTTCTTTGACTGTGATTGGTTTGATAATAACAATGGAACTCGACAAAACCAATTTGGCATGGTAGAAGTCAAACACAAGGACCAACCACGAGGCTACGACACCTTTGTCCTTACACACCAAGTCGAACAAGTGTACTATCTACAATATCCATGCGAAAAACTTAGTGCATGGTGGGTTGTACAAAAGGTGAATCCTCGTGAGCGGTTATATACACCGGACAATACTGGTTACATTGATGAGGCAGATGTTGTTTACCAAGAAGAAGAGTTGCCGGATTCTTTTGTCGTTGAGCCTGGTCTACGACTCGATGAATTAGTTGGAGATGCACAAGATGTACAGACTCATAATGTGAAAAAACAAAAACGGCGAACAACCATGACAAAAGATCGATGGTCCGGTTTACGAAGTAGAGTACATGATTGTGATACTGATGAATTTTGAAATTGAGTACAAGTATCGTTTCTTTCATCTCTTCTTTCGTCTTCTATATTTTCCTTTAAATTCATTATCAAATTTCCTTTCATCAGGATGTCATCGAGCAGTAGATGACGGGGGACGCGGGGCTTTTTGCCCCCGAGAGCAGACTCCGTTTTCCAGGGCTGTCAGTCTAGCAATGGTAGATTGTCTCAGCTGTTGGGCCTCGACAGAGGTCAGGGGTCACGACAGCGGTCACGACAGGTAAAGAATATTAAATTACATAAATTATACAAATAACTTTCTTAAATCTATATTACCAATCGTCAAATTTTTAGAACGACTCTACGTCTGAGGAGACAGAGGCCAGAGGTCCTCTTCAGACACCACAGGTTTCGGAGCCTGTTACAGATCCTGCTTCGGATCCTCTTCAGGTTCCGGCACCGCAGGATTCAGACCCTGCTTCAGAGCCTTCCACAGAGCCTGATGTGGAGCCGGCTCCACAGCGGCGTTATAGGAGGAGCCACTACGTGGCTCCTCCTCCGGTTCCTGCACGGCCAGAAGATCGGGTCGTTATTCGTCCGGTTGGCGATAGGTAAGTAAATCTATAACAAATTAATTTAGATATTTTAACACTTATATATGTACTAATTGAGAATCGTGTATTAGGTCTTGGGCCGATGACTCGTTCACGAGTCAAGGACGCCACCGCCAGGTCAACGCTGTCCTCGGCCAGCTCATCCGTTGTCACTACCCCGGTCTAGTGAACGGAAAGGCTGCTACGTCTTGGGACGATTACGCTACGACCCGGGACATTACCTACGGCAACCACCAGAGCATGTGTGGCATGAATTCATGGTAAGTAAATCGTCTATTCGTTAAATGCAAACCTATTATATGTTAAATATATTAACTTGTATATTTCTACTTGTAGAAATATTACCGTTTGGAGGACGAGGCCCAGCTGGATCACGCTCGCCTGGTCTTCAACAACAACGCTAGGAAGCTCCTGACGCAGTCGATTTCAACGGCTCGCATTCAGGCTACGAAGGCGTACTATAAGTTGCATCCGGACGAGGGTGAGCCGGGACAGTTTAGGGATGTGGCGGACAAGTACTTGACGGAGGCACAGTACGCAGAGGTAAATTCTTTATTTTACTTTGCTTCATTATCCAATTTTCATCAATGTTTTCATCCAACAACAAATGTGTGCAGGTCAGCGTACCGTGGCTTGAGTCCTGTCCGGACGCCTACAGTTCCCTGTGTGCTCGTTGGGCGAGCCAGGGCTTCCAAGGCGTGTCGATGACCCGCCGACAGAGTCGAGAGACGGACGGGAAACACCGTCTTGGCGGGGACGGCTACGTACGCCTTGCTAAACGGATGGTAAGTGATACTCGAATTATATTCTAGTTAATTTCTATCACTATCATTATGCTAACACGTATCGATAGGAGCGCGAGATCGGTTAGGAGCCGACCGCTATCCAGGTGTGGAGGAGGGGTCACATGGGAAGTGACCCCTCGCAGCCTGATCAGTTGTCTTCTCAGACAGCGACAGAGACGTTGGTGAGTTCTTTAGTTGACTTAATTGTATTATCTTTAAAACTTCTGATGACTTTAATTTTTTGTATTTTCATGAAAAGTATGGGGAGGAGGTGCGGAGGCTTCGAGGCAACGATTACGATTGGCAACTCGCCGATCGTACCTGAAGCCGCCTATGCAAGCGGTGGCGGTAAACCTCACGGCCGGTGAGTTCTGTTGTTTTCATTTACTTTCATTAACTTCGAGATACAAAACTTTAATACTCTTACTTCGTTGTGTAGGTTGGCCATCTTCGATAGAGTAGTAGACTCGAGGGAGGCGCGGTCTTACTCGAGGGCCTCTTCATCGCAGGGTGGATCCAGCAGGCGTGGCAGCCGTGATCTGGAGCTCCAGAGTGTCCAGGAGGAGCTCCAGAGGACGCAGGAAGCGCTGAGGCTCGCGAACGAGAGGCAGGCAGCCGAGGTCCGGGCTAGGGACGAGTATCAACACTCGTACATGCTACAGCTGCAAGCTGCCATGCAGGTAAGTTCAGATCATTGTACTCAACGTTTCTAATATATAAATGACATGTATAATAATTTACTTCATATTTGCAGGCTATGGCCACAGGACAACCCGTTGTCTTTCCTCAGTGGGCGCCGCCACCGATACAGCTACCACAGGGGCCGACGTCAGGAGCACAGGTACAAAATTTCTCATAATAGCTGCAACTAGTTAAATTTTCTCAAATTTAGTTGAATTTGATCAAACTTACTTAAACTTAGAGAAAACTAGTTAAACATCCTCAAACTGAGTAAAATATGGTACAACTTACTCAACTATAGTCAAATATGACCAAACTTACTCAAACATAGCCAAAACTTTTTGAACTAGCTCAAACACAAACACTACTAGTCCATACTTCTCAAACTTAGTAAAATATGAGCAAACTTACTCAAACATAGCTAAATCTAGCTAACTTGCTCAATTTTAACTTGTAATGAGTTTATTTAATCATATACACATTTGTGAACTTCTAATTTATCTAACTATACATGTACATCATAGGGATCGGCGACGCGGGCTCAGGAAACTCCATCCCCTCAGCAACCAGCGTTTGAACGAGCGCACGACGACTTCCTGGACTCCGGTGGCAGCGGTCGGGGTAGCGTAGGGTAGTGTGGCGTGCGTATAGTGTTTTTATGCAATTCTGTGATGTATATTTTGATTTCCTGTGATCTGGCCGTCGAGCCAGGGCTGGCCTCGAAGCCAGGGCAGGATTTTCTGTTTTTTAAAAAAAATTGGAAAGCTTATTGACGACGGTTTCTGGTACTTCGCCGTCGTCAATAAGCCATTAGTATTGACGACGGCCAGGTACCAGAAACCGTCGTCAATAAGCAATTGTTATTGACGACGGCCTAGTGTAAACCGTCGTCATAAGCCACGGTTACTGACGACGGTTTCCTGGCCGTCGTCAATAAGCTTATTGACGACAGCCTGATTTAGCTGTCGTCTATAAGTTTATTGACGACAGCTAGATTTAGCTGTTGTCAATAAGATTATTGACGACGGTAACCGTCGTCAATAAATTTATTGACGACTAATAATTGACGACAGCCGAAAACCGTCATCTATAAAGTTTTACCGTCGTCAATAACTTATTGACGACGGTAGTGCCCTTATTGACGATGGTTTCCGGCCGTCGTCTATAGTCCTGATTCCTGTAGTGTAAAGGCTAGGATTCGGCCATAAGACCCTTAGACGCGTCCCTAATGGACTTATACGGGATACAAGGCCCAAAAGCCCAATACGGTGGCGCAACACCGGACAGAACTCTGAATTCGACTTGTCTTGACAATTTCCAATGACTCATGGCCAATTTTAATGTGGGATCAGAACCATTAGAAAATTTATCTTCTCATATTTCCATGCATATGTAGAACTTCGAAAACGGAGTCCATATGCATCCTGGGCATCCGTTTTAAGATGGACCGCTCCTAGACTCTGAGTTGAACTCGAGTCCGAGTTGACGACTGTTTCCATCAACTTGTGGACGTCCCATCTGGTTCTCCACGTCCCCAAATCCTCGTGCCTTTACTTGTTGATCATGTCCATGGTTCCTAATAACAATTAAATCATTAAAAAGCAATCCATTCTGAAACTCACATGGGTAGGAACTTAGGAACGAGTTCACCTGCTGATTTAGTAACCGTGCTCGTGCTCTTGTGATTGGTCCTTGTATATCAATGTGAGTATCCACTGTTGTGATGTCCTCATCAATGTGCTCTTTCTGCAGTACCCGACCCAGTCCAGTCCACCTCATTAGGGATGGCAATCCCACCCATGGGTGTGGGTACCCGACGGGTGTTGGTTTTATTTTGCACCCATGGGTACACGACGAGTATGTGAAATAATTTATGTTTATAATTTTATAGTCAAATTTGATTGTTTTCTATAATTTAATTATTTCATCTTACTTATGATGACCTATATTTACAATTTTTATAAGAAACCTAATATTTTTTGTTGCATTGCCATTCAAAATAGATGATTTTTTAGACTTATTTATTATATATTATAATATAATTATAAAAAAGTAAAACCCGATGGTTGCGGATGCAAATTCTCATCCTGCGTGCGGATGTGGGTATCAAATTTCACCAGCAGCCTCTTTTGTTTCGGGTAGATTTTTGCTTCATTCGACCTGAACCTGACCCATTGCCATCGCTACATCTCATGCTCCAGTTTGGCAAGCGCCCTATGCTGTCACCCACTTCATTCTTGCCAAATGCATGCCATAGGCGCGGTCATTTCCGACGGCTTCAATTGCGGCGGCTTCGGCGAGCGCAACAATGTGACGACCTACCTCGCACCGTCGCTCGGCTTGAGGCTATCGGGTAAAATGGTTATATTTTCTACTTCTATTAGCTCCAAATTGACTAAGAATAGTCAACCATGGCATCGACCGATAAAAAGTTGCAACCCAGTGGCATATATGGGATGAGGAGTTTTGTAACAGCTCATCCCAGATTACGGAATTTACGATGGCTTAGAAATAAGTGACCTATAATTAATTCTTGCAGCTCCATCTGATTGAAACAACTTTTGTTAGCCGTTTTGATAGTAGGATAGCCAACTGACGATGTTGTCAATTACGAGTAGGTATGGTCCTACGGGCCCTTTTGTAACTTAGATCAGTCTTTATTATATATTAAACTAAAATTTAATACAAATTCAATCTATTTCTATTCTGACCGGACCCTCCGCATGACTAGCTCATTTTTTCCCCATTACTAGTTACAAGCAGTGACTGCCCCACGTCCCTAACTCCTTCGACCGTAGCTACTCGTGTACGATTAGGACTGACCGTTAGCCTCTCGTGTGCGTTTGGTTTTGAGGGATGGTGGGACGGCACATGGCGATCTCTATTTTCCTATTGTTTGATTCAATTCACAGACGTACTGGTATGGGACGAACCTACTAGGTAATATTCATGTAATATTCGGGACGGTGTGATCCACCTAAGATTGGTTGGATGAGTCTATCTTACCTCTAATATATAAGTTAAATTTCATTATAAAATAGATTAGTGAGAGTTTTTTTAGATTGAAGGTTGTTAACCAATGTGATGACACTGTTATTTGTATCTAGCCTCACTAAACTCGTGACAAGATAATCATATCCACATGTCTCTGCCCTATCCTTTTATTCAAATAGTAGATAGGATCATTCCATCATCTACTATCAGCTGAATCAAACAAAATACAAGACTTGTTCCATTGCTTGAGACAAACATAAAAATAAAATCATCCCATCACTAAAAATAGGGATGGACCCAACCCATCTCATCCTAATTTATCTCCAAACCAAACACAAACGAATTTGATATCTAACCATAGCATTCAGATCGAGGATAAAAAGCCACGAAATGGGCGAGGTTAAAAGATTAACACGTACGGCTGATAAAACTGACAAGCAGCTGGCAAAACCTAGATCCGATGACCAGCACTGCGTCCGACGATTGACGATTCTTAAGCATCTGCAACTCCAGATAGCGGAAAATATTAAAGCAAGCGCCCCGTCCCTTAGCACACTCACGCAGGAACCCGATGATGAACATAATCTAAAGTTCTAAACAAGGCATGTAGATGTAAGATGCATATTAATTCGATGTGCACCTCCACTACACACATATGTGCTTGTGCTTGTGTGGAGGTTCGCGGCGATGCTTCTTGTTGGATGAGGATCCCAACGCGGGTGAAGCACGTCGGGAAACAGGGGAAAAAACGGGGAGTCGCAGTAGCTAGAGTGTGGTGTGGCGACCACATGTCCACATCTCTGCGAGGCCGTAGATCGATGTGCATTGCGAACACTCGTTACATGCGCATGCTACCGAACCTCCGAGACCCGGACACCCCGCGACCGTCGCCGGCGGCCGGCGGCGCGTGGAGGCGACCCTCCGGCCGATCGCGGCCGTCGTCGTCCCCCGGCCGTAGGCGGAGCTCTTCGGCCAGCGAAGGCGCGACGACGAACCGGCAGCTCTGAGTAGTTCGACGACGAGCTTCGTCGTCCGGGGCGTCGCCCGTGGCTCGCTCCGGAAGCCGGCCGCGCGTCGGCGGCGGAGAGCCGGGCGGCGAGAGGTGCTCGCAGTGCGCCGTCTTCCTCGTTGCCCTGCGCTTCTTGATCGCGCCGAAGACGAAAGAGATCAGCCCCTCCACCATATTCTTTCAGCAGGAACAGGAGATTCTTCTTCTTCTTCTTCTTCAACCGCCCGGCACCTCACCGCACGAGGCTTCCAGCTGCTCCTTCCTTGGCTGATCGGATCTCTTCAGCAAGATCGGTCGTTTACCTCTCGCCACGGAGAGATGATGATGATGATGATGAAGCAGCGTTCGTTGCAAGGCTTCTTCTTATAGCAGGACCAGGACACATCTAGTACCAGGAGAAGTGACGTTCAATTTTATCAGTTTAATTTGAGTCGGCCTGCCGTCACGATCGCAGCCTTGACACAATTTTATAATCAAAGGCTGGCTGCTATATATCCGGACACGCCTGCGCTTCGTCTGCAACTGGACGTTCGTGTGCATGTGGTGGTCCAGTAAATATATCGAGGGAGAAAAAACAATAGAGAACAAGCTTAAAAAGCTGATCTTGGGTAGTGCATGGTCAGCAGTCAATGTGTGGCTTTACAGCTGAATCTTTCTCGTCTCTACGCGCCACAACTGTCCTCTAGCTACGAGTTCACCTCACATACGTAACGTACGTGCCTCCATAAAACGACAACAGGGTTAGCCGAAGGAGTTGGTGCATGATCCAGATTTAGCCGCCAGAACAGCGAACAGGTTCTGAGCTGACATTATCAGACAATGACCTTATTATCTGGACGGAGCAGGCACACAACGCACAACCTACCTGCCTTTTGTTAAAACAAGCAGCAACCAGCTGGGGGCAAAGATTCGATATTTGCATCTACACTAGAATAATCTTATCACCCTTTTCAGTAAGCACCACTTTTTGAGCCATCGTTCAACGTATGTAACCGTAATATAACCGGGAAGATCTTTTTTACTTCGATGCTTACGGACACCATCACCTCCATTTGCCAATTCTTTTACAGCACACATCTTTCGTTCTTCTTTTTATTACGCTTACGCACCAAGAAAAGGTATTACTCTCCCATATTCCCTTTACGTATTATCTAAAAAAATATCCCCTTTACGTTCGCGAAAATCGCGAGTTGTAGAGATGATAAGAGATTTAATTTGCATAGCAATTGCACAAAATATTTTGTCTGAAAAGTCAAGAAAATAAATGCATAGCGTAGGTAGTACTCCTCCTGCACAGAAAATTTAACATTTATGAATTTAATCAAAGTCAAACATTTTCACCTCTAGTTGACAATAGAAAAGATATTAACGTTGATAATATAAAAACAGTGTTGTTAGATTCATAATGCATCGAAAACTATCATATTACACAACCTTTCCTATTTCAAAAATATTTTAATAGATATTGTCAGTCAAAATAAAAAAAGCATTAACTTTGACCAAACCCAAAAATAACAACATTTCTGACCGAGGTAGTATTAATTCAGTTCAGTTATATAGCGTGTTTTTAGAGGAGTTCAACTCCAGTCTTAGCCTTTTTGAAGAAAAAAAGAGTAATTCGTTCAATAACACTGGAGGTTCGGACGTGAAATAGAGAGTTTTGAATGGACCCGGACCCACACCCACACAGAAATTCATCCATGTTTTCCTGAACTTTTACACACGGGCTGAGCCCAGTTCAGGGCGCCACCAAAAAGCCCGATCAGAACGGGCTCTTGGCCCAGCCCGTTACGCCGGGCGCCGAGAGGGGGGCGAGAAGACGCCGCCGTCCCCCTTCAGGGACCCGCCGCGCTGCCGGCATACGAGGGAGGAACACGACGAGAGATGGCGAAGTCGTGCAAGGGGCTGGCCATGGAGCTTTTCAAGTGTCTCGCCGAGATTGACTGCGTCAAGGTGTGCCCGCCTCTTCCTCCACCTGCTCCTCCCACGCCTCTTCCACGATTCTACCGACGCGCGCAGCTTGCCGCTCCCTGCTTCGGTCCAATTAGGTGCAATCGCCGCTTCCTTCGAGCTATATGTCGCTTCCTGTCGTTCCCCAGGAGGGGGATCGGCAACGGATGATGCTGGTTCGCTGCCGGAATTCCCGGTTGACGCGGTGTCACAACCCAGAGGAACCAAGATGATAAGGCGGCGGGCAGCAGCGCCGAACAGAGGCAAGTCGATTGATCAAGCGGCAAAGAGGCTGGCGGGAAGAGGGCGAGCCGTTTTGCGCCGTCAGCAAATGGCTCAGGTCGGTTGGCAGTAGAGTCGGTTGGTTGTAGGCGTCAGCACAGGACGGGTTTAAATACCCTTTTCACCGGAGGGAAGAGTAGTCAATTTTCATTCTGTTGCTCCACTTTTCCCAGTTCTTCTCCTCTCCCCAATTCCCCATTCCATTTTGTATCTCTACTGCCGCTCAGAGAAATAAAAATTCGAGGAGAGTGTTCCGGTGAATTCTTCGGCGTACCTCGTGTTCTTCGGCGATCGCGGCGGGCATCTTCCGGCAACTTACACTGGTATCAGAGGTTCGGCTTCATCCTGTGCGTGTTGGTGTTGGTGTGATTTGATCGCTAAAAGCCCCGCATAGGGTTCGATTGATCACCTGAACGAGCACTACGGCGGCGTTCAAACCCAACCAGCAGGCGAGGTATCTCGCGGAGGTGATGGAGGCTTCCACAGCAGAGTTGCTCGAGGCGGTGACCAAGCTGTCCTCGACTTTGGAGTCCATGGACCGCAGGATAGTGAACATGGATCAGAAGATGGAGTCGTTTGGCGGTGATCTGTCCACTGTGCAGTCGCAGTTGGAGCTCTCCATGAAATCCATAGCAGTGCTCCAGCAGGAACAGGTTTCGATAGCGAAGTCTATGAGGCCTTCTGCTGCAGGGATCATGGGCCCTGGTCCTTCGTCGGCAACTCTACCACAACCCTCGCTTCATGCAGCAGACAAGGTGAAAATTATCCAATCCCCTACTCGTGTTCATATGTCTCCAGTTAGTTCTGTTTTGAGAGATGGGGATAGCACTATTGGGGATAGGAGACACTTATTGCCGAAGATGGATTTTCCACACTTTGATGGGTCAGAAGTGCGTATATGGTTAGATAAATGTGCTACTTATTTCAGTCCGTATAATATCCCTGAGGAATTCAAAGTGTCAGCTGCCTCACATTTATCTGATAATGCCTCGCATTGGTTCCAGTCTTATAAACACTCAGTTAGTTCTCTTAACTGGGAGGAATTTTATATAGCTGTCATTCAGGAGTTTGAGTTTGACACAAAAAGAGAGAAAACAGTGGAATTCTTTAACCTGAAACAGACTGGTTCAGTAGCTGAATATAAAAGGGCTTTTGATAGTCTGGTTTATCATATTAGACTTTATGACACGTCTCTGAGTGAAAGTATGTTGGTCACCAAATTCATGATGGTATTAAAAGAGGATTTGAGGCTTAGTGTTGAACTACAATTACCAACTTCTGTCACTCAAGCAGCAACAATCGCCTCAGTGCAGGAACATTTGACTGCATCTATCAGAACTAGACAGTATAAGCCTCAGAGTCTGAAAAATTCTATGACCTTTACACCCAAGTCTGAGGGTAAACCACACTTTAATGCCTCAGATATTTGGAAGGCCAGGCAATTAAAGGAATTCCGTAGAGTGAACAACCTGTGCTTTAAGTGTGGCGATAAATTTAGTCCAGGTCATAGATGTGCATTGACTGAGAATGTACATCTCAACATGCTATGGGCTACCACAGTTGGAGAGGGTGGTTTTATTTCAGGTGAGATGTTGGATGTGTTGGAATCTCCATAGCCTTTCACCACTGAAGAAAGTTGTATCTCATTATATGCTCTGTCAGGGAAGCCTCAACATCAGGTTTTTCAGCTAAAAGCGCTGGTAGCCAATCAGATCTTACTGATCCTTGTGGACTCGAGTAGCACACACTCATTTATTAAATCGACATTAGTCCAGTCCCTAAAGTGTAGGATCACTAACATTTTACCTTTACAAATCAAGGTAGCAAATGGTCAGGCTCTGGTCTGCTGAAGTACCAGAATTTCAGTGGTGGGTTCAGGGCCACACTTTTTCTCACACTTTGAAGGTATTAGACATTGGTGCTTATGATATTGTGTTGGGAATGGATTGGCTGGAAACATTTAGCCCTATGAGATGCAATTGGTCAGAAAAGTGGTTAGAGTTCAATCACAAAGGGCAAAGGCTCTACTGTCAGACTGCAGGGCTTATTACACAGTAATATGCCAGATCTTTCTGAAGCCTCTGCTGAACAGATAGTTAAGTGGCACTCTGCTAATGACTTATGGGCCATTGTCTTGATTGAACCAGTGGGGCAATTTTTTTGCTATTTCCCAAGACAGTATACAGAACTTACCTGGTGATATTCAACAGCTCATCAATAAGTTCATCGACATATTTCAAGAACCTAACTCCCTGCCTCCTTTGAGACAATATGATCATTCAATTTCCCTCTACCCGGAAGCTGTGCCTGTGAATTGCAAACCATACTGATATTCACCTGCTCAAAAGAATGAAATTGAACGTCAGGTCTCTGATATGTTGTATTCTGGGTTAGTTATACCTAGCCTTAGCCCTTTTGCATCTCCAGTCTTATTGGTCAAAAAGAAGGATGGTTCATGATGTTTTTGTGTAGATTACAGAAAATCAAATGCCATGACCATCAAGAATAAATTCCCTATGCCTATCATTGAAGAATTTCTAGATGAAATTGCTGGAGCTAGATTTTTTTCTACTATTGACTTGGCTTCAAGATTCCACCAAATCAGGATGACACCTATGGATGAGCATAAGACTGCCTTTAAAACTCATCACAGCCACTTTCAGTTTAGGGTCATGCCATTTGGACTCACTAACGCCCCTGCTACTTTTCAATGTTTGATGAACATGTTTTTTGCTGAATACATGAGGAAGTTTGTGCTTATTTTCATGGATGATATCTTGGTCTTTAGTAAATCCTGGGATGATCACATAAAACACTTGCAGTTAGTTTTGTGAACTCTGCAGAAAAACAGATTGTTTGTCAAATTCAAAAAATGTGCATTTGGTAAACAACAGATTACTTATCTCGGGCACATTATATCTCAGTTTAGGGTAGCCACAGATTCTTCTAAAATTGAAGCTATGTTACAATGGCCTACTCCCACTTCTTTTACTGAGCTTAGAGGATTTCTAGGGCTTACTGGATATTATAGAAGGTTTATACACCATTATGGCATCATTGCTAGACCATTAACAAACCTTCTGCAGCATAAGTCCTTTGTTTGGAATGACATGGCAAAAAAGCTTTTGAGATCCTCAAAAAAGCAATGGTGTCTGCTCCGGTACTACAATTCCCGATTTCTCTAAGACCTTTGTGATAGAAACTGATGCTTGTGACATTGGATTGGGTGCAGTTCTTTCACAAGAGGGTCATCCAGTGGCTTATTTTAGCAACGGTCTCGGCATTAACAACCAAACGTTATCCACTTATGAGAAATAATTCTTAGCTGTATTGATGGCAATAGACAAATGGCGCAGTTATCTTCAGAGAGGGGAATTTATAATTAAAACTGATCATCAGAGTTTATGTCATCTCCAAGATCAATCTCTTTCTACTGAATTACAAAAGAAAGCAATGAGAAAATTAGCTGGATTACAATTTAAGCTAATGTACAAAAAAGGGGCTGACAATAAAGCTGTTGATGCTCTTTCACGGGTTGGACACTGTTTGCAGATTCAGACAGTGTCAGTCTCAGTTCCTATATGGATCCAGGAAGTAATTAACTCATATCAGAATGATCAGGATGCACAAGAATTACTTACTCAGTTGGCTGTCCATAGTCCAAATGATAAAGGCTATGCGGTGGTGGATGGGGTGATCAGACACAAACATGCAGTTTGGGTTGGGTCAAACACAGGCCTGCAGACCAAGTTGATTTCTTCTTTTCACTCATCCCCTTTGGGAGGTCATTCTGGTATTTTACCAACTTATCAAAGACCGAAGAAACATTTTTCGTGGCAAGGTATGAAACAATCTGTTGACTCCTTTGTTAAGTAATGTTTGGTTTGTCAAATGGCCAAACATGAACTATGTAAATACCCAGGCTTGTTACAGCCTTTACCAGTGCCACATCACTCCTGGAAATATAATCATATATCCCTGGATTTCATCAAGGGATTACCTAGTTCCAGTGGATTTACAGTTATACTAGTAGTGGTTGATCGGTTTACTAAATATGCACATTTCATACCAATTAAACATTCATTTACTGCTGCTAGTATTGCTCAAGTTTTTCTAGATTCTGTGCTTAAGCTTCATGGGGTGCTAAAAAGGATTGTTTCAGATCGTGATAGAATATTTACCAGCTCTTTTTGGACTGAATTATTCAAGCTGTTAACACTGGGTTGCAGTTTAGTTCAGCTTACCATCCTCAAATGGATGGGCAAACTGAAAGAGTTAATCAATGCATAGAAATGTTCCTGAGATGTGCTGTACAGGAGGCTCCAAAAAAATGGAGTCAATGGTTACCACTGGTTGAACTATGGTATAATACTTCTTACCACTCTTCTCTCAAGTGCACCCCATTCAAAGCTTTATATGGAGAGGACCCCTCTCTCGGTCTGTTTCACACCCTGACGGAATCTGTTAATACTGAAGTGATTGATCTTCTGAAGGAGCGAACTGCTTTCTCTGTTATGATAAGAGAGCAGCTTCTTCGAGCTCAGAACAAAATTAAAATGCAAGCTGACAAGAAACGATCTGACAGGGAATTTCAGGTCGGTGAAAAGGTTTTGCTTAAGCTCCAACCGTTTGTTCAACAGTCAGTGGTCAGTAGAAATTTTCACAAACTGGCACTGAAGTACTATGGCCCATTTGTTGTTCTAAAAAAAGTTGGTGCAGCAGCATATAAGCTGCAATTGCCTGAAGGAAGTGCAATTCATCCAGTTTTTCATGTTTTCCAATTAAAGGCCTTCACTCCTGACTGTAAACCGGTATTTTCTACTTTGCCTCATATACCTCCACTAGATACCTCTGAGGTGATTCCACTCAAGATATTGGATCGTCGCCTTGTCAAGAAAGGCAATTCTGCAGTAGTCCAGGTGCTTATTCAGTGGAGCCACATTCCTCCTTCTTCTTCAACATGGGAGGACTATCATGTTCTCAAAGACAAGATATCCCTCTGCACCAGCTTGGGGTCAAGCTGTTCCTCGAGAGGGGGATAGTGTCACAACCCAGAGGAACCAAGATGATAAGGCGGCGGGCAGCAGCGCCGAACAGAGGCAAGTCAGAGATGTAGATTGATCAAGCGGCAAAGAGGCTGGCGGGAAGAGGGCAAGCCGTTTTGCGCCGTCAGCAAATGGCTTAGGTCGGTTGGCAGTAGAGTCGGTTGGCTGTAGGCGCCGGCCCAGGACGGGTTTAAATACCCTTTTCACCGGAGGGAATAGTCAATTTTCATTCTGTTGCTCCACTTTTCCCAGTTCTTCTCCTCTCCCCGATTCCCCATTCCATTTTGTATCTCTACTGTCGCTCAGAGAAATAAAAATTCGAGGAGAGTGTTCCGGTGAATTCTTCAGCGTACCTCGTGTTCTTCGGCTATCGCGTCGGGCATCTTCCGGCAACTTACACGCGGGCAATTTCTAGTATTCTGATGCGGTTTGTGTGCAGGTGCAGAAGAGGCCATACAAACAGTGCGCCGGGGAGAAGGTGCCCAACGTCACCAGCGAGTGCGAAGGCTTGCGGGGACCTTCTTCAACTGCAAGAGGGGCCAGGCATGTCCTGATCGCTGTATATCACTTCCAGCTTCCTTTTCATTTGCTGTATAGTGATTTGCAGTGTCAAACAGTATGGTGTGCGCACGAGTACCTTACTGGTGCATTTAGGCCATTCATCTCCCTGTGGGTTTGGGGTTTGCACTGAATTTTGAATCAGTGCGCCTTACTGCTGACTGCTGATTCTTGAATTGACCAGATGAATAGCAAGTAGATATTCTTTGTGCTTGGCATGATCCAATACCAGTGCCTTAGCCTGAATAAGATTAAGATGTTTCTCACGCTACTATGTTCATAGAAATCCACTATTTTGTGAGATGATTACTCACACTATCTTTAATTTCAGCCAGTTTTCTATGGGGTTGGTCCAATGTTGCTGCAGAACTTTATAAAAGTGACATAGTTATCGGTCTATACCTAGATTGACCTTGAACGTTGATATTGCCAAGATGTTTCAAGTGTGTATGTCGTGTCATTATGTGAACGATATGCATATTATGTCTCAACTCAATGGGCACATTAGTCTAAGCAATGTATGGCCTTTTTGTTTCCAGGCGATTGCTCAGATATACGAGTCAAGCTTGATCAGCTTGTTTTAGTTACTTCACTGTTGCTCATCTTGGACGAATCTATATCGATTTCTTAATTGCTATATGTCTCATACAACAGTATGAGGAGCAGGCTATGTACAAAATGATACTAAGAACAAATTGCGATCTACAACTGATGATTAGCCATTATATAGTGGAGAGATGCTAATCTTTCCACGTGATGATGATTGGGTGACCTGAAAAAACTAAATTGTGGAATGTGATCAAAACAACTTATTGATGTAAATACCATCTGTGTGCCAAACATCCTATTAATTGCACCCATCATTGTTGATGAAAGTAGTGAAATTGGAAAAGGCTGTTCTATGCTGCATGCAGCGGTGACTCCCCCCTCCCTCCTTGCGGCGGCGAGCGCTCCCCCCCCCCCTACCACGGTGAGGAGATTCCCATGCAGTGCTTGATTTGATATAGTCGTTAGTGCTGAATGTGCTGGATTTGATATAATCATTAGTGCTTGATCTTGCTAACAAGCTGGATTTTCACATCTATATACTAGATGGATTTGATATACTCATTAGTGCTTGGATTTGATATACTCATTAGTGCTTGATGTTTGCAGCACAGTCTGAGATGCATGAAACATGCTATATACACATAACAACACATTTACTCATTGTATGCCACTATAGTTTAAACAGATTTTATATCATAGTTAAAGTTCCGGGCTCTGGGCATGCTGCTTATTTGCAGTTTTATAACAGCATGTTGTTTATTTGCAGTTTTATGACAGCATGTTGTTTGTTTGCAGTTTGATTGGAATAAATCAATATGAGCAGTTTATTTGCAGTTTTTTGCAGTTTAATCACAATGTTGTCATGTTTGTTTTATTTTATTTAGATGGAAAACAAGACCAAAGTTTTGATTTATGCAGCTGCAGCACATATGTTGATGTCAATGATGGCCATGATCATTTAGTCTAGAAAAAGAAAGAGGAATAACATGGCCACCAGAAAATTTGTTAAGGATTCAAGTTCAGCTCTTGGTAGTGATCAAGTTGAAAATTAAAATGAGGGTCCTAACACTCCCGATGATATTGGAACAGCATCATCAGCTAATAGGCCTAACAAAAGATTAAAGAATGTTGAACATGATGACACGGAGTTGATTGAAGCTTTCAAATACAGCAGTGATAGGTTTGCTAAAGCTATAGAGAAGGCTTCGGCTGGAAATATGGATTTGCCACTTGACTTGTTTGATAAGATCAAAATGAGACACACAAGTCATTTTACTATGCTCACTTGGTTGAAAACCCTCATATTGGAAGGGTTTTCTATAACTTATCCTTTGAACATAAGTTGAATTTTGTTGCAAAGTGGATTTTTGAGAGGTTTCCAAACTAAAGATGAGAGGGCCCGAGCCGTGCCGCCTCGCTCGGGAATCGCATTGGGTGGTGCCGTGTTATGCGGAACCCAACATCACACATATAAGAAACACTGTATTACATAAATCAAAAGCGGAAGCTTACAATTGTTCTTTGTAAATAATTTACATAAAATAGCTACAGCGGAAGTCTATAAACAGCTCATGTTGAATAACTAGTGAGCACCCGAGAAGAGGTCCAGCCTGCGGACTCCTCTCGCTAGCAACACGAAGACATGACAGCGGCTAGGTCCTCCATGTGTAACATGACTCGGAAGTCTTCGAGTCTCACCGGACAACCTTCTTTATATGCGTCGATATTAACCTGCAAAACCACTCATATAGCAAGAGTGAGCACAAAGGCTCAACAAGACTTAACCGTCTCTCCTAAGACATGCAACTCTACATGAAAGTAACTTAAGACCTAAACATATAAGTTATGAAAAGACTCGCCTACGAGTTCATCCTTAACTTTCAGATTTTAGCCATAATAGTAGTGACCTTGCGCCCAGCAACATTGGAACTCCACAATCAAACAAGAACGCTTCATTCCAATATAGTTGTCCCAAGGTGGAAAATAACTTTAGTTCGCTCTATCTCTACTTCAAACAGGGTTCTCATGCAATTTATAATAATCATAGCAACAATTAAAACTTTGTAAACTGTTTCCACACAACTTGCTTACTACGTCACAACAGCGGTACTCAATAATCGCGAGGGACGGTGATTCGAATCAAACACTACCCGAATAACTCGACACATACGCCCGCCTCTGAAGACCCAATTCTGGCGTCCTTCATTACGTCGTATGTGGTAACCTTTCGCAGGACACTAGACTGTAGAACCGGTCGCGCCGTCTCGGGCTCATAGGTCTAACGAGACGATGTGGTATGCCTCTACAATCCAGTGAAGCTGGTACATCGGTTTTCTGGTTCCCATATAGCAGTAAGCATCCGGTACACAACTCAATACTTGCTCATGGGTGTCGCACACGCATCGGTCCTTAACCGACATAGGCAGAGCTACTCGACCAAGACCTCGTCTTGTCGCTGCCTAACCATCCTTCCCGGTCTCATTTTTAGAAATATAAACTTTAGTTTGCCTCTTTTCCATCTACACCCATGTAATCCCGACTATAACTCGCGAGTAGATTCCGTCTACTCGACTTCTACCGGATGTCCTAAGCTATTTAGCACGACATTATTCTACAGCGGTGACCCTTTTCTACCCTTAACTCCAGGGTTCATTTGGTCATGCATTTAGAGTGTAAAACATCCTTAACCTAATGCACATATAAACTCTACACCATAATTGTGAACAAAGTAAAAACTTTATAAATAGCTTAAATGCAAACTGGAGCTTGTCTTGGTTTTGCAGGTGACTAAAGTCAGATAAATGTGCGGTTAGTTGCTGATGACTTGAAGCTTCACCACTGCCCTTCTTGCTTCTTGATCCAAACTTTACTTCTTCACTTTTTCACGTTTAACCACTATACATCATGAATATGCATATATGTTTAATTGTAAAACTTTTGCTAACAAGTGCTAAAGACAAGTTTAAAACTGGAACTCTGTTTAAGAATTTAAAATGATACTGGTGATAGTGGTTTGGTATTTAGAGTTAAGCACTATAGGTTAAATATCTTTCATCACTTGTGTGTGTTGATCATCTATAGGTTAAACAGGACAGTATTGATCCAGGACTTCAATGGAGCTGAAATTTTTCATGTGAGTTCCTTGTCACAAGAAAGTCATATGAACCAAAATGTAGATTTTGTCACCGAGTAGATCACTCAGAATAATTCCCTAATTCTGAATAAAATTGCACTTTCATGTAAACTCAAGTGGACTACAATTTCAAACATAGCTCAGAGAGTATGCTTGAATTTTCCTAGGATTTTTGGAGCTAAGAATTTTCTAGAACTGAATTTCCAAGTTTTGAAAATTCTATGAAATTATTTCTATATTCATTTGAACGCAAAAATTTGATTTCAGAATTATCCTAACTAAATCAACTCCAATTGAGATGAAACTTTTTCAGGAGTTTCCTAACATCCTAAAGAATGTCCTGGCAAAATTTGGGCATTTTTAGATGAACCAAACCCCCCTAAAAAATTCTTTTACTGAAAAGCTTTAAGAAATTTTCCAGAATTTCTATTGATTTTCATAAAAATTGGGTTGCATATTTGGATAGAGTTTTTTACCTGAATTCAACCCAATTTGAATCACTAAATTTGGAGCTTCCTAGTAAAAGTTATGAGGTCCTAAAGTTTAAACTGAATTTGGGAATTCAAATAAACCAGGAAATGTTTAAATCCTGCGGGTGGGTCTAGGGGACCACGTGTCCTGCGCTGGGACAAACCACATGGGGCCACAGTTTCATTTCCCGCGCTGTCGCAAAGGATCTGAATCTGCAGACAATCCCAACTGGCCTTTCCCTCAGTGACAGCGGGCCCAACGCCATCGTCTTCAACCTCTGGACGCCCGCGCGACCCCGCCGCCGGAGCTCGCCGGAGGACATTGGAACCCGACTTCCCGGCCGTCTCTCGGCCTGCTAATCGCCGCCCGGGGGTTTTCGGGGATGAGAAACTCATCTAGGGGGTCGGCACACGCTCTAGAAGCCCGGAACCAGGTTGGCGGCGTGCAACGGCCTCGATGAAGCTTCGTCGCCGCTGACCGATCGCTCCAGCCCACAAAAACCCTGAGTGATCGGCTCTACAGCATCAGTGACGCCTAAGGAAGCTCGACATGGCCACAAAGTAGCTCGGGAACGACGGTTACTAGGGTTTCACCGAGCACCCGATCGTTCCCGCCATGGCCGCCGATGAAAGAACTTGAAATTAGCTGCAACTACTCACTTCTAAACTAGGGTTGCGAAGGAAAAAGGTCCCCTCTCCACTCTAGCTACTGTGTGCGTAAAATGGGCAGCTCTAACCGAAAATTGAGTATCAATTTCAATAATTCTTACCCGCGGTTAAGCTTTTCCGGCCGAAAGAAGAACTTGAAATTCTCGAGCTATGGTGCACGGATTGAGCTGAAATTTGGAGAGGAGCAGCGCAGCGAGTTGGCGCACCTTGCGGTGCGCTCATTTGGCCGTGAAACTGCCTGGTGTGGCCTGTCCACGAGAGCCCGACGTCGGTTTCCGCCGCTTGCACCTTTGCCTCGGCGTTGATCTTCAAAATACGACCAACAGCAGCCCCGAACGTCGGAGCTGAGGTGGGGAAACTCTTGTACACACGATGGCGCTCCCTTTTGGTGTTGATAGCTCGAGCAGCCTAGGAGCGACGCTGGCTTACGATCGAGGAGAACAACAGCGGCGCCGGCGGCTCGTTTTCTTGGGAGGGAACAGAACAGGGGCTCGATGTGGCGGTTTTGTGACCGAACAGAGTGCTGCGTGGACGGATGAGGGCGCGGTGAAATGTCGAGCAGGTCTCCAGCGCGAGATTGAAACCAGGAGGTGGCCTCCCCGTGCTATCTCGGTGGCGCCTGCAGCCACCTCGGTGCGTTCGTATGCACACCGAGCAAATCCAATAGTAACTTTGGTTGTAAGTTTCCTCCCCTCAATGACCATTGGGTCCCACTGTTTTGCTCTCACAAATATCTCCAATTTTTGGCCCAGTGCAAAGTTCACTCATGAGGGTCTAAATTTGAACCCCATTGGGCAATTTGATCAAGTTTTACCTCGGTTTTTAAATTTGAATTCAAATTTCAATGGAATTCACAAGTCTCTTTGATATACCTATCAAAGCACCTCCAAATTTGCTCAAAATTTGCATTCTCACTAATTCAAACCTGAAGAATTTGAATATGCCCTCTGATCTTTGAGTTGGCCATTGCAAATACAACTTTTTAAACAACAGTTTGAATTTCCCTTTTGGAAATGGCCTTCTTCTCTTTGAAGTGAACCGTTTAGTTCAATCTGAATTTAAAGTACTATTGCACATGCCAACACTTATATGATTAAATAGAAGTTTTCGCAAGTCCCATTTCTTGGATTTAAACTCAGCATAGCACAAGTTTTCCATTTACAAGTTTTTGAAACTTTTACAAAAGATTGTCAGACGATTAGTGCGAAGTTAAATTTTATTTATGTAAGGTTTTGTTGTATGAACTTGTTATTTTTATAAAGTTCAGTACTGATGTAACAAAACCTATGTTATGGACATGTTCCTTTTTGCTCAATAGTGTTGCAACTTATGTTATCTTGCTTCTATTAATGAAATTATTTTCTTGCTGAAATTATTTTCATAAACTTATGTTATCGAGTATCATATTGTATTTTCTATGGCTGCTGCTTAATGAAAATAATCTTGCCAGAAGAATGGTAGTTGATGGTGACCTAAGAATACGGCGCAAAAACTTCAAGGCGCATTGAAAATATGACTTGAAAATGTGACGGTTCAAAGTTGAAACTGATGACTAACTATCGAGGTTCAGCATGTTTGTTTGTCTCTAGGGATGATTCAAAACTTTCAAAGACTCCTACCCCGTTGAAGTTTTAACAAAGAGTGGAAAATAATGACTAAATTTGTAACGTAGAGGTCGTAACGGGACTTAATTTTTGGTTCTACAATCCATGAAAACAGTAGTTGGTGTTGAAGATAAAGAGGTAATCATACCCATATTTCTCTATCCTATCTCTTCATCAAACAGTAGACAAGACCATTCCGTCTCACACTATCACTGAACTAAACAGAAAACAGAGACCGTCTCATCCATAAGACAAACAAAAAATTGAACCATCTTATCCCTGAAAACTGGGATGGATTTAACCCATCCCACCTTGTCTCCGAACCAAACACACCCTAAGTGTACACGTTTCTGAATAGGTCATGTAACCCAATTTATGAATATCGCGTTGCTTTGGTCCAGTATTATTGCGTTGAATATCGCGTTGCTTTGGTCCATTATTATTGCGTCTGGCCAAAGTTGTTTCTTTAGCCATCATATCAATGCATCCAACCGTGCATGTATATACTTTCTATGTTTGAACTTATCTCTTGGATGCATCCTTTTCTGAGCAATTCCAACAAGGAACTAGAAACGCGAACCTGAAACTTGAATGCATTTCTTGTACGCAATATGTAGTCATAACACTTCTGAGCAGCAGCTTAGCTGTTTTGTTCTGTGGATCTATAACGATATTCCTTGCTTCATTAAAGACAGATAACTTAAGTGGGAGTTTCTGAATGCGACATATAGACCAACTTATGAATATTGCATTGCTTTGACTCAAAGTTGTTGCTTTAGCCATCATACCGATGCATGCAATCGTGGCTGTATATACTTTCCATGTTTGAAATGTTTTCTTTTTTACTGTTATCTCACTAGTTCAAATTGAATTGAATACGCAGATACACTGAAATGCTAATGTTAACTTTGTTAATCCTTCCAATAGGTTGACATGCGGGCCCGGATACTGTGGAAATAAGGGATATTAACGTCTTGCCTGCAGTCTCAGCATCCAGTTTTGGGTTTTAGCCAAGCTTGTGACCTTGTGGTGTAAATATGTTATAATGTAGTTTGCTTGCATTATAATTTTAGGCAAGAGTGATGAACTACGACCACGCGGGTAATTTTGCCTGCATCTCTATGTTTCCGTCTAGCATATCTTTTGGAAAGAGTTGTTTTCTGTTCATGATTTAGTTCTGCATTTTGTTTGTCATATAAGGAAATGCATGTACTCTACTGGGAGTGCACGAGTAGTTCCAAGTTCCTATTGATGAGTTGATAGGTGGATCTAGGCATATAGGCAATCTTCATCAAATTCAAATGGTACATCCTTCCGAAGAAACTCTAGCTCTGAGAGGTCTAGCAATCTTTAAGAAGTGTTTTACAAATCTTTTATAAATCAGCAATGGCCAAGAAAACTCCTCAATGTTTTAATATCAGTTGGCGTTGACAATCTCTTAACAGCCTCGATTTTTGTTTTATCCACCTTAATTCCTCTTGCAAAAACAACATGACCAACAAAAAATCTTTCATTGACCATAGAGGGCATTTTTCCAATTAAGAACTAGCTCAATCTCAATGCATCTTTTCAAAACACACTAAATTAATCAAGCAATTATCAAAGTTCCTCCCCTCTTACTGAAACACAGGACCATGAATGCATCACAACCGGAGCTCAACATGAGAGAGAAACTTAGCACCAAAAGTTGGACCAAGTTTAGCAATCTATTGACACCAAATAGATACAACAGAAACAAAGCAGTATCATCTCACATTACATCAACAAGAAAGAGGTCGCATAGTATGTCACAAGTGAAGTACTGGACCCCCACTAACGAAGCAGTAGAGAGACGAGACTTGGGGTGTTGACGGCTACAGAACTTAGGTTGATCGTTGGTGGGAGAGATGGAAGAGTTAAACTAGGTTGTTCTGAACAAGACAATGCATCCTACAGGAGATTCTCCTTCTAGACTCTACCCTCCCATAGGCACTCAGGGGAAGGACCACCACTACTACGGTTCTTTGTTGATGAAGTACGTAGTAAGAGATCCCTGACATGAGGTGGTGGCTGAAGGTTCATGGCAGCAGCGCGCTCCCAACGCTGAAGCCGAGCGACACCAATGCAAGGGCCAAATTTCATGTCCATGTCAAACTGCCGCAACTGCTCCTCTTGATCACCAAAATCATCTGCAATAAGTTTACCGCAAGCAAAAAAGGGTTACAGTATCTGAGAAAAAAGAAAGCTGGGCAGAGGAAATTTCGAAGATCAGTACTCCTCGACCTCTCCTGCAAGTACCTTTGAGATCCCAGGAGCCATGAGAAACCAGTGCCGATGTCTGAGCGGTATCTGAGGCACCAACAGAGGCCCCTCCAGTGTACTGCTGTGTTTTCTTCTTGGAAGATGGCGATGCTTTGGTCACCCCGCCTTTCTTCTTCTGCCGGTAAAAATCTTTCACGCCACTAGATGCCATGTCTTCAGTTTTACCAGTGTTTACCTGACAATTCCTAGCAACAGAAAGTTAAAATCAACTACCCTGGAATTAGGATTTTTGTTTCTCTCGAGTTGTGATGTATACCATAAACTATACTCTATACATATGGAGCACTATTAGGAACCCATGAGTCCAGAGTTAACATCCTCTGTCCGCTATGCACCTTTTTTTTATGAAGTAAAGAACTGCAAGCTTAAGTCCTTAAACCTTCAGTTTCAAGCAATAGAAAACTTGGCATGCAGTATGCATCGCATGATCCAGCAGTGCAAGAATCAACATATGCGCCACATTAACTTATAATAACATTCCCGTAGGCACTGAACATCAGCCTGGTCATCTTATCCTATTCACAGAGCTGTCAGCATGACTGCATATAGTCAGATTGCATACAGCAAGAGGAAACGGAGGCGATTATTCCTCTGATAAAACTAAGGTATCACATCCTATGGTAGAGGGTCACAGGCATGACTGCAACACATTCTGCGAGCCAGGCTCTTTACTAGCGGCATAATCTTCAAGTAACCAAACCGTAGAAGGCATGCCTAAACCAACTCGTTCTGATTGCTGCACGCATCCCTAAGCAAGTGATATATAATCCTAAGAAAAAGGCAGGCCGGTGCATGTACCTCCCGCTTGCGCATGGTCCATGAAAGGGTCCGACCCACTTGGCTCTTTTGTATGCAGCCTTTCCCTACAATTTTTGCAAGAGGCCATTTTCAGAACTAGAACCCGTGACCTCTCAGACACAAGGCAACAGCTTTACAGCTGCACCGGGGCTCCCCTTCTTGATATATAATCCTAAAGAAAGCATTATTTTTTTCAGCACCAGTTAAGGAAAAACCATTTTCGTTATCCTGGACGCAATCCTAGGTGGTCTAAAATCCCAAATGCAGTCCCAGGAATATTCCTTCATCATCCATCTCCCAGTAATGCTCCTTGGTCATCAATCGATTACGTATTCCAGAGTAGAATGAGCCCCACGATCTTTTTTTTTTCGAAAATAAACTGCAACCGCACCTCACCTGAGTACAGATATGGCAAGGACGTCCTAAGATATGAACTAAGCTCGATTTTTTGCGCTGACTAAGGACGTAATCCGGACACAAATCCACATCGAAACGGACGGGGAGGAAACAAGAACCAGTCTGATTGAGAACAAAACGAACTGCTGGAACAAAGGAAAATCCATGGCTGAAATGAAAGCGGACTCCTTACCAGACAAAGGAAGCAAATCGATACACGCCCGGATGGATCTCCACGCCCACGCGGCTGGACGAGCTGCGATGAGGCGGGGGGTCAGGGGAACGAGGGGAGCGGCCGGGAGAGGAGGAATGACGGCGGTGCTGCGAACTGCTGCGGCTGTGAACCTGGGAGGCTAGGCGTGGACTTTACTAGCTGCCCGCCCTCGAGCGTGCGTCCGTGGAGGCTGAAGCGGTGAGGAACTGAGGTGTGGCAGGCCGAGTGCTGCCATAATGCCACGCCTTCACCGTCCGTTGCCTCGTCAGCATCAAATTTTCGTTTCCAAATTACTAGGACTAGGAAGGATAAACACCGGGGAGAAAAGCAAAAGACACCTTTTTTAGCCCCCCTGTACATATGTAGCAACGCGGACGGACAACCACCAGTCAGAGCTATCACCGAGCCAATCAGCTAAACGCTCTTTCGCAACAGAAACCACCTCGTTGGGATGCAGCCATGTAAGGTGCTGCCGTGACCGTCGCAGCCAGTTCCAATCTGGTCGGTCTGCTGCCTAAGATTTCCAGAAGCAATGTGTTTTGCGCCGCGGTGGCCAATCCGGCGGCCGTTCACCATTGCGCTTCTTAGCGAAGCTCGATGGTATGCTGACCTGTGAGTCTACCAACCGGTTGACCATTAAGCATCACCTCACGTGCAATTCTTATCATTTCTCTGGCCAGTTACGAGTCCGACCCCGAAACCAATCAAGATCCCATTCCGACGGTCCCTCACCATTATCGTGCTTAGTTAATGTCGATGCCATGCTCACCCAGGAGCCGAGCAACCGGCTGACCATCAAACATCACCTCACACACAATCCTTATCGATACATCAAGGGAGAGCCGCGAACGAATCTCCACCTTTTCCCCACCTCGTGACGAGTCCGAATCCAAAACCAACCAAGATCCCATGTTCAGCGGCCGTTCACTAAGATCCCATTTCCAGCGGTCGTTCACTGTTGTCCTGCTTAGCGAAGCTCGATGCCATACTCAGCCAAGAGCTGGGCAATTTGCTGACCATCAAGCATCACCTCACACGCAAACCCCGTCGATACTTCAAAGAAGAGCCACAAACGAATCATACATCATTTCTCTTCCAAGATCATATTTTGTCTTTTACTGTTGCCATGCTTAGTGAAACTCGATGCCATGTGTAACACCCTAGACTTAAAAAGGTAGGGGGAAATTAATTTTTTTTCAAACCGGAACCTAGCTATTTAAATTTAAGATTTAAAGAAAAATGAAACAAAGGGATAAATGAAAACAAAAAGGAAATAGAAGAAAACAGATTTGGGTCGCAGCCCACCCCCTTTCCCCCACGCAGCCAATCTTTTCCTTGCCTAGCCGGCCCAACCCACAACGCCCCTGTCTTTTTCCTCCCTCTCACCGACGGGCGGGCCCCGGTTGTCAGCCACCACTTTCCTTTTTTCTTCCCTCTTCTTCCCGTTGCGCCGCGGTCCCCTCCTCCTCCTCTCTTTTCCTCGGCCGCCGACCGCTGCAAACCGAAAGCCGGCCGCCCCAACCGAAAGGGGAATTTATTCCCCCCTGATTCCCCCTCCTAACCTCGCGCTAGCCGCCGCTATAAGAGCCACAGAAACCCTAGCGCCCTCTTTCACTCCCATTTCCCGGCAACGGACGGGAGCCGAGCGGCCTCCCCGTCTACCCCCGGTGGGTGTCGCGCCGCCGCTCCCTCACCCCCTCTCTCTCTTCGCTCCGGCGAGCTAACTGAGTTCTTGACACAGCAGAGACGTCGACTACCCCACTTGAGGCCCCCTCCGACGCGGAACGACACAAAACCCTGATCATTCCCAACTCCGGTGAGCTTCCCGTCTACCCCCTCACCTCGAATTCTCTCGGTCTCACCTCGAACCAGCCTCACCGACGGCTTCGTTGGGCCTTAGGGCACGTCGAGGACGAAGGAAGCACCAAGAAGCCGTCCCCGACGCCGGTCCCGTCAGCGCCGAATGACTTCACTGCTGCCACTCACCGCAGAACTGCACCGACGTCGCCCGGCCCAAAACCCCCTCTGGTGAGTTTCCCTAGCCCTCCTCCCTCGTTCCATGCAGCCAGCTAGGGTTAGGACGCAGGTTAGGCGTTAGACGGCGAGCTACGGCGGGGCCTCGGCCGCGGCCATGGCGCGCCACCGCGCGCCGGCAGCGCCGACGACCGGAGATCGACCGGGTTCAACCCGGACCGTCCAATTTGGGGTGTAGGGCCACGATTAGAACAAAAAAAATACCACTTCACTTTTTTAATCTGAACCCTTGCCGACCGATCCAACGGCCCAGGTTGAACCACTCGTTTCCCGCGGACGGTTTTGCGCCCAGCCCCCTGGGGTTTCCGGATCTACCAAAACCGGCCCTAGTTATTGCGGTATGGACCTCGGTTTAGCTGGAAATTAGGTCTTTTGCAGGAAATTGATATTCAGACCCCGGTGACCCCCTGTTTTAGCACTTTGACCCCTGGCCTTATAGGGAAAATTGCCAAAGGGACCCTGGACCCTCTATAATCCCATAAAAACCCTCAGAACTCCTGTAAATTATGTGTAGCCCCAGAACCTTATGAGTAATAGCATTTTAGGCCCCTGGAGTTTCTGTTTTTGCAACTAGGACCCTGTTATATTCTGAATTTAACCCCTCCATCACTAGAACATGCTGGAAATTTATCAAAATACCCCTAGATGCCCTGTTTAGATATTTATGCCCCTAAATAAATCTGTTTTCACCTTTTAGTTCATGTGCCATTCTGGAAATTTCAACTAAACCCTTGCACCAATTTGTATGTTCACAAAACACCCCTGCATGCCCTGTTTTTGCAATCTAGACCCTTAATAAAATATGTCTTAATATGCTAGCCCACCATACTTGCTGCCATTTAGCAAATACGGCCCCACACCTGCTGAAATCCACCCTTTGGCTCTATATTTGGTGTTGAAATTCAATTAAACATCCTAGGACATATTATATTAGCATATAATCCTGAGTACCTTGCTGTATTTTCATGGAAACCCCCTGGACAGCTCTGAAATCACATTCTAACCCATGTATAATTGCTGAAGATTTACAAGGACACCCTCCCACTTGCTAAAAATCACACTTAGGACCCAAATAAATCCCTAGATCTTGCAAAACACATTCACATGAATATATACACATAATGATACGGGGAGTAAGCTTTACTTTTGTTCTTTGATGATTATTATGTTAGAATGTTGGGTGGTTTTGCTTACTTGTTTCTTGTTATTTTCATTTCACCTATTACGACATGGACCGAATCAGCCCCCGAGCCGACGAACGACCTGCAAGCCCAAGACTTCGACGACCTCAAGCCACAACACTTTTTAAGAGGCAAGTGCCCTTGACCACTTTGCACCTTTTTAGGATTATTAGTTAGAAATGAATGCATTAGGTCTTAAATTAAATTCCATGTATTGAATTATTTACTAGAATTTCCCTAACATACCTTTTAGCCGGGTTGGGTAGCATAGGTTTACATTTTATGTCGTTATTTTATGCTTAGCCCTGCTTAGATGTTGGGATGGGAGTTATTATATTAATTATTCATATATCATGATGATTGTGATGATGTGGTGATGTATATGATGTATGAGGAGGATAGTATACGGATCTAGCAGACTGGTTGGTACACGGTGGGTGCCGAGTGCACGAGACTCTGGTTTGTGGTTAGTTAGCCTGCGTAGATCCTAAGGACCGGTTCGTGAGACCCGTCAACTAGCTTATACCGTGTCGCCACAAGAACTGTTATGGGACAATGTGGCCAATTAAGTTGTTCCTATCTTTTCTTGTGTACACCATAGAGATGTGTGAGTGGCGCAAGAGAGGGCTTCTGCGGTAGAGGTTTCAGAGTGCCATTGCGGTGAAAGCTTAGCGGGTGTGCACGAGTTGGGTAGTCACTACAGGAATCGGGACTATAGACGACGGCCGGAAACCGTCGTCAATAAGGACACTACCGTCGTCAATAAGTTATTGACGACGGTAAAAGTTTATAGACGATGGTTTTCAGCTGTCGTCAATAAGTTTATTGACGACGGTAACCGTCGTCAATAAATTTATTGACAACAGCTAAATCTAGCTGTCGTCAATAAACTTATTGACGACAGCTAAACCAGGCTGTCGTCAATAAGCTTATTGACGACGGTTTACACTAGGCCGTCGTCAATAACAATTGCTTATTGACGACGGTTTACACTAGGCCGTCGTCAATATTAATGGCTTATTGACGACGGCCAAGTACCAGAAACCGTCGTCAATAAGCTTTTCAATTTTTTTTAAAAAACAGAAAATCCTGCCCTGGCTTCGAGGCCAGCCCTGGCTCGATGGCCAGATCACAGGCAATCAAAATATACATCACAGAATTGCATAAAAACACTATACGCACGCCACACTACCCTACGCTACCCCGACCGCTGCCACCGGAGTCCAGGAAGTCGTCGTGCGCTCGTCCAAACGCTGGTTGCTGAGGGGATGGAGTTTCCTGAGCCCGTGTCGCCGATCCCTATGATGTACATGTATAGTTAGACAAATTAGAAGTTCACAAATGTGTATATGATTAAATAAACTCATTACAAGTTAAAATTGAGCAAGTTAGCTAGATTTGGCTATGTTTGAGTAAGTTTGCTCATATTTTACTAAGTTTGAGAAGTATGGACTAGTACTGTTTTGTTTGAGCTAGTTCAAAAAGTTTTGGCTATGTTTGAGTAAGTTTGGTCATATTTGACTATAGTTGAGTAAGTTGTACCATATTTTACTCAGTTTGAGGATGTTTAACTAGTTTTCTCTAAGTTTAAGTAAGTTTGATCAAATTCAACTAAATTTGAGCAAATTTAACTAGTTGCAGCTATTATGAGAAATTTTGTACCTGTGCTCCTGACGTCGGCCCCTGTGGTAGCTGTATCGGTGGCGGCGCCCACTGAGGAAAGACAACGGGTTGTCCTGTGGCCATAGCCTGCAAATATGAAGTAAATTATTATACATGTCATTTATATATTAGAAACATTGAGTACATTGATCTGAACTTACCTGCATGGCAGCTTGCAGCTGTAGCATGTACGAGTGTTGATACTCGTCCCTAGCCCGGAGCTCGGCTGCCTGCCTCTCGTTCGCGAGCCTCAGCGCTTCCTGCGTCCTCTGGAGCTCCTCCTGGACACTCTGGAGCTCCAGATCACGGCTGCCACGCCTGCTGGATCCACCCTGCGATGAAGAGGCCCTCAAGTAAGACCGCGCCTCCCTCGAGTCTACTACTCCATCGAAGATGGCCAACCTACACAACGAAGTAAGAGTATTAAAGTTTCGTATCTCGAAGTTAATGAAAGTAAATGAAAACAACAGAACTCACCGGCCGTGAGGTTTACCGCCACCGCTTGCATAGGCGGCTTCAGGTACGATCGGCGAGTTCTGCCAATCGTAATCGTCGCCTCGAAGCCTCCGCACCTCCTCCCCATACTTTTCCTGAAAATACAAAAAATTAAAGTCATCAGAAGTTTTAAAGATAATACAATTAAGTCAACTAAAGAACTCACCAACGTCTCTGTCGCTGTCTGAGAAGACAGCTGATCAGGCTGCGAGGGGTCACTTCCCATGTGACCCCTCCTCCACACTTGGATAGCGGTCGGCTCCTGACCGATCTCGCGCTCCTATCGATACGTGTTAGCATAATGGTAGCGATAGAAATTAACTAGAATATAATTCGAGTATCACTTACCATCCGTTTAGCAAGGCGTACGTAGCCGTCCCCGCCAAGACGGTGTTTCCCGTCCGTCCCTCGACTCTGTCGGCGGGTCATCGACACGCCTTGGAAGCCCTGGCTCGCCCAACGAGCACACAGGGAACTGTAGGCGTCCGGACAGGACTCAAGCCACGGTACGCTGACCTGCACACATTTGTTGTTGGATGAAAACATTGATGAAAATTGGATAATGAAGCAAAGTAAAATAAAGAATTTACCTCTGCGTACTGTGCCTCCGTCAAGTACTTGTCCGCCACATCCCTAAACTGCCCCGGCTCACCCTCGTCCGGATGCAACTTATAGTACGCCTTCGTAGCCTGAATGCGAGCCGTTGAAATCGACTGCGTCAGGAGCTTCCTAGCGTTGTTGTTGAAGACCAGGCGAGCGTGATCCAGCTGGGCCTCGTCCTCCAAACGGTAATATTTCTACAAGTAGAAATAGACAAGTTAATATATTTAACATATAATAGGTTCGCATTTAACAAATAGACGATTTACTTACAATGAATTCATGCCACACATGCTCCTCGTGGTTGCCGTAGGTAATGTCCTGGGCCGTAGCGTAATCGTCCCAAGACGTAGCAGCCCGTCCGTTCACTAGACCGGTGTAGTGACAACGGATGAGCTGGCCCAGGACAGCGTTGACCTGGCGGTGGCGTCCTTGACCCGTGAACGAGTCATCGGCCCAAGACCTAATACACGATTCTCAATTAGTACATATATAAGTGTTAAAATATCTAAATTGATTTGTTATAGATTTACTTACCTATCGCCAACCGGACGAATAACGACCCGATCTTCTGGCCGTGCAGGAACCGGAGGAGGAGCCACGTAGTGGCTCCTCCTGTAACGCCGCTGTGGAGCCGGCTCCACATCAGGCTCTGTGGAAGGCTCTGAAGCAGGGTCTGAATCCTGCGGTGCCGGAACCTGAAGAGGATCCGAAGCAGGATCTGTAACAGGCTCCGAAACCTGTGGTGTCTGAAGAGGACCCCTGGCCTCTGTCTCCTCAGACGTAGAGTCGTCCTAAAAATTTGAAGATTGGTAATATAGATTTAAGAAAGTTATTTATATAATTTATGTAATTAATTATTCTTTACCTGTCGTGACCGCTCTCGTGACCCCTGGCCTCTGTCGAGGCCCAACAGCTGAGACAGTCTACCATTGCTAGACTGACAGCCCTGGAAAACGGAGTCTGCTCTCGGGGGCAGAAAGCCCCGCGTCCCCCGTCGTCTACTGCTCGATGACATCCTGATGAAAGGAAATTTGATAATGAATTTAAAGGAAAATATAGAAGACGAAAGAAGAGATGAAAGAAACGATACTTGTACTTAATTTCAAAATTCATCAGTATCACGATCATGTACTCTACTTCGTAAACCAGACCATCGATCTTTTGTCATGGTTGTTCGCCGTTTTCATTTTTTCACATTATGAGTCTGTACATCTTGTGCATCTCCAACTAATTCATCGAGTCGTAGACCAGGCTCAACGACAAAAGAATCCGGCAACTCTTCTTCTTGGTAAACAACATCTGCCTCATCAATGTAACCAGTATTGTCCGGTGTATATAACCGCTCACGAGGATTCACCTTTTGTACAACCCACCATGCACTAAGTTTTTCGCATGGATATTGTAGATAGTACACTTGTTCGACTTGGTGTGCAAGGACAAAGGTGTCGTAGCCTCGTAGTCGGTCCTTGTGTTTGACTTCTACCATGCCAAATTGGTTTTGTCGAGTTCCATTGTTATTATCAAACCAATCACAGTCAAAGAAGACTACTTTAAGGTCTTTACTCCCGGCAAAACTAAATTCTAGGATTTTGTTTATGATCCCATAGAAATTAGTTTCATGTCCTTCGGCATCGGCGGCCCTTGTCACAACTCCGGTGTTTGATGTTGCCCTTAGAGGACGTTGAGCTTCAAATTGAGTTGAACGGAATCGGAACCCATTGACATCATATCGACCGAAGAGTTTAACTTTAATGGATCCGTTGGACAGTTGTCGCAAATCTTCATGAACACCGACTTGTGTCTTGCACTGTCCAACATATGAAGTAAGAAGACTATTTTATGCTATGAACATAATTACTAAGAGGAACAAGACAAGGAAAACGTTACATGATTTCGAAACCACGTTTGGAAATTAGGTCCTCCATTTACTCCATAGTGTCGCATTGTTTGTATTTGCTTGCTAGTAGGTTGCTGCTTAGACTTCCAATTTTGTCGATCGAACTCACTAAATCAGGACAAAAAAGAATTATTGGTGTAGATGTATAACACACCACACAAATTAGTATAGATGTTGAACAACCACTTACTGAAAAAAATTGTCCATCCCATCTATGTTAGCGTACATGTATAATAAAGCAGCTGTCTTTTCATCTGCTGAAGCATCATAGCTCGTGCCACTACCAACAGTGGTGCCTCTCGTTTGAAAAAGTGAGAGTTCGCTACAAGAGGTTGCTTCAGCCATATTATACCGTAACACCGATGCATTAACATTGTGTTCTTCTGCAAAGTAGACACTTGAAAAGTATCCTATCTCAAGTGTAAATGCTTCGGCGATGCATCCTTCAACCCTTGCCCTATTACGAACCATCGGTTTTAGACATCTGAGTGCTCTTTCAATGTGGTACATCCACCTATATTGAACAGGGCCACCTACTTTAGCTTCATATGGAAGATGGATTAGAAGGTGTTGCATTGGATTGAAGAACCCTGGAGGAAATACTTTTTCCATCTTACATAAAAGCACGGGTATCTCTTTTTCCAACTTCTCCATCATCTCCCTTTTGATTTCTTTAGCATAAAGCTGTCTATAAAAATAGCTAAGCTCGGCTAACACCTTCCAAACCTCATCGTCAAGATAGCCTCGAAACATAACCGGCAGAAGTCTTTCCATGATTATGTGATAATCATGGCTCTTCAAACCAGTAAGATTTCCAGTCTTAACATTAACGGCTCTTCTCAAGCTAGCAGCAAAACCGTCTGGGAACTTCAACTGTTTCAACCACTTGAAGACTTCTTTCTTTTCTTTTGGTCGAAGGCAGAAAGAAGCTCGTGGTTTGCCACCAGCTTCGGAGAGCTCAAGACTTGGTCGGTTACAAACCTCTGCCAAATCCTTCCGAGCTTTTATATTGTCTTTTGTTTTTCCCGTCATATCCAAGCACGTGCTTATGATGCATTCGCCCATGTTACGTTCCTGGTGCATGACATCAATGTTATGCATTAGAATTAAAGACTTCATATACGGTAACTCCCATAGTGCACATATATGAGTCCAATTGTGATCCTCTCCGTAACCAACAAAATATCCAGGACGACCTTCATCTGGCACTAGATTGTTGAGCTGTTTAACAATTTCTGACCCGTTCAGACGTTGTGGTGGTCCCTTTTTTACAATGGTACCCTTCCTGAAGGCATTTCTCTGTTGCCTAAACACGTGATTTGGCGGTAACCAACGTCTATGACAATCAAAGTAGCATATCTTGCCACCATGACTTAGACGAAAACAATCCGTGTCCGAAGCACATATTGGACATGTCAATCGACCATGAGTGCTCCAGCCAGAAAACATGCCGTAAGCTGGAAAATCATGAACAGACCACAAGTACGCAGCTCGAAGGTTGAATTTCTGTTTTCTATAACAGTCGTACGCTTCGACTCCTGTCCATAACATTTTGAACTCTTCAATCAATGGCTGCATCATCACGTTCAGTCGTGAACCAGGATGATCCGGTCCAGGTACAATAAGGCATAGGAACATGAACTCATACTTCATACAAAGCGATGGTGGTAAGTTGTACGGAATAGCGAACACGGGCCAACATGAGTATGGTGTGGCGTTTGTACTAAACGGTGAGAAGCCATCTGTCGCCAACCCAAAGCGAATATTTCTCGCGTCATTGGCGAAATATAGATCGAAGTGGTCAAGCGCCTTCCATGCCTCACCGTCCGACGGGTGCACCATCATGCTGTTGTTCTCACGTACACCTTCTTTATGCCACCTCATGTGTCTAGCTGTTTTTTTAGATAGAAACAAACGCTTGAACCTAGGTGTGACAGGCAAGTAGCGAAGCTGCTTCTGTGCGACTTGAGTCATTACTTTTGAACCGTCGTCATTAACAACTTCGACAAATCTCGCTTTACCACATTTTAAGCACTTGTTCTCGTTGGCATGCTCTCTCCAAAAAAGCATGCAATTGTCTAGACACATATCAATCTTCTCATATTTCATACCTAGACCAGAAATCAACTTCTTAGACTGATACATATCTTTAGGCACTTTATGTGGTTGTGGAAGGATATCGCTGATCAATTTGATAAGATCGTTGTAGCAGTTATTGGAGAAGAAATACTTAGACTTAATGGCCATAAATCTAGTCATGAAAGTAAGGATCCGAACGAAATTTCGGCAGCATAACCCCGCTGTTCTCCACTGCACGCCCGAAAATGGTGCAGCAGAGAACAACAGGGTTATGCCGTCGAAATCTCGTCTAGATCTAAACCCGCGTTTCATCACATGCCACGCCCCCTCGGTCACTCCCAGGCTGTCCAAAAAGGGACAATTCCGAACGTACACGCCTCACATGCGCAACACATGTGAGACGGGCCCGTTCGAAACGGGTGACGCATGTTGTATAGGTTTACGTCAATCTTTCGTTTTTGAGTCATTTAAAAGAGAGAGAGGAAAGAACGAGAGAGAAGGAAAAAAGGAGAGACAAAGAAGTGGGTCAGCCGTCCTAAGTTATGCCCCGTTGGGGCCTGCCATTATCTTACGACGCCTTTAGGGTTATCCGTCGTACGTTATACCCCGTTGTAAGTGGTTCAAAGATGAAACCGCACCGTTGGGGCCCGCCGTCCACGCGCGGGAGCTTGCCGTCCTCCGTGCCTGTCTCGACTAATACATTACCACTAAATGAGCCGTGACAGACCCTAAATGGGTCGTGTCAGGCCGGACCGGGCCGAAACCCATTTATTTACATATAGTAACTAATCACACAATCAATCAAAGTATTAATTAAACAATAATCAATTACAATACTAATTAAACAATTAATCAACTAAGGTCGGACGGCGCGGCAGGGCGGGGCTTGGGGCGGGGCCGGGCGGCACAGCAGGGCGGGGCTCGGGGCGCGGTGATGGAGGGCTCCCATGTCCTTCATGGAGAACTCCTGTTGAAGAGTTGCAATGATGTGAAGTAAGGTTGAGCAGGAGGTAGTCTGTACAATGCCATTCACATAGAGCAACAAGTAGGCCATGTCAGAACCCTGGCGATAGACGAAAAAGCGAGGTATCAGACTTGGTTTCTACCCAAAATTTCGGGTTGGGAAATTCGGATTTCTAAAAGTTCGGGTTTTCAGAATCACTACCTGAAATCATACCCAAATTTTCGGTTAATCAAAAATTCGGGTGCCCGAAAATTCGGACCCAGGTCAATGTGAAAGTGGTGCGGATCTGCCGCTAGCCCACTTAGCCCGCCCCACTATAAATGTGCTAGCGGTAATAGCGAGGGTCCGCAAATTAGTTAGCAGAATGAGGTGGGCTTAGTCGCTTTGCCCGCTGGACGTTGCCACCGCGCCGCATAAACCTGCGTAAACCCGCAAAGGTTACAGATGCGATGTCGAAGAAGCTCACGCTGGGGTGCACCGCAGAAGGCACTTGTCATTGATGAGCATGGCGTTCTTTCTGGGGGGTGGAAGTGCACTTGCTACCCATGTTCATCACCGAGGCGTCGAGTCAGGCAAGTTTATCTGATTCATTGACGTCGATGTCGACGCGGCACTTTGCGAAGCTGTGCGTGTGGTTGGGCGCGACGTCGATGACGTCCTTGACGAACCTGGAGTACGCAGCCACCCTAGCGGAGATGGAGGAGAGGAGTGCGTCCTGGTCTAAAACGCTCTGCCGCTCGTTGGCTCGTGTAGTTCTTTTGTGCTCGGGCCAGTCAGTGTAGATGGAACCCACGGCGCTGGCCGCTGCGGCGAGGAGGGTGAGAAGGCTGCATGTGTCTCACTGCCCGGGGGAATCGATGGAGGACAGGCGAGCAGAATCAATGGACGCATGGTGATGCAGCGGCGAGCGAAAGGAGGGCGATAGTAGCTATGTGGCCTCGTCGGCTGGCCGTGGCGACGGTGGAGAGGGCCAGTGAAAAATTTGCAGACACCCGCAAAGTCCGCAAGACTGCGAGTCAATTCTCGCTAAGCCCACCAAACAAGAGCGGGTATCAAAAACTTAATTAGCGGCGTCCGCTAATCCTGCTGAAAAAATTAGTGGACAGTGCAGCGGCGTGCGGGCTGCCTGCAGCCCGCCCCACTTTCAGTCTGAGACCCAGGTTACCCATACTACCCGAATAGTGATATAACAACTAAAAACATTAGAAAATACTGCAACCAAAACAGCAATAAAATTAACATTTCAGTGGCAAAACTAAAATTTCATTAACATTACAGTAACATAATAAAATAGCAACAAGATTACAGCAACACGAACATATAAGATTGATGGTCACATTTTCCTTCTCATCGTCTTTTAATCGGGACATGCATAACAATGGCCCAGCAGGGTAAAATTCTCTCACGTTTTCTTCTTGTTGCCTGCCATCTACTCCAAAAGCTATGATCGTCATGGTGGGAATTGGGATCCTAAAAATTAGGATCTGGTTACATGGATGATTCAAAGTTATTTGGGACAACTACAGTAAATTCAGCCTTATAATTAAACGGCCTCGATCAAGCGGTATAGAAATAACACAAGAAGAGTTAGGAACATCGATGGAGCTGTATAGTTCTGCTGGAGAGCTGCAATCTTCGACCACTTAGACAGAGAATTGCAAAACATGGCTAGATCCAGAGGGGAGGGGGAGGAGACTTACCTCGGCTGGAGACGTGTGGCGGCGGTGGCGGGGACGGCCGGCGGCGACCGGGACGGCGGTGGTGGGGACGGGCGGCGGCGACCGGGACGGCGGCGGCAACCGGGACGGCGGTGGTGGGGACGGGCGGCGACGACCGGGACGGCGGCGGCGACCGGGACGGCGGTGGCGGGGACGGGCGGCGGCGACTGGTGCGATTCGGGAGGCGGCACTGGCCGCCTCCCGGCTCGCGCACGGGCTATATACCCCGTTATTGACGACGGTGGTAGGAAACTGTCGTCAATAAGGACTTAATGACGACGGTACTAGGTTACCGTCGTCAATAACTCCTCGGGTGGGTCCGAATTAAGTTAAAGACAACGGGAGCCGTCGTCAATAATTTATTGACGACGGTTCACGTTCAGCCGTCGTCAATAACTGTGTTATTGACGACGGTGCTAGGTCACCGTCGTCAATAACTCCTCGGGTGGGCCCGAATTAAGTTAAAGACGACGGGCACCGTCGTCAATTATTTATTGACGACGGTACTCGCTCAGCTGTCGTCAATAACTGTGTTATTGACGACGGCTTTTTCTAGCCGTCGTCAATAAAATTAAAGACGACGGCCCCGTCATCAATAAATATGGCCGTCGTCAATGATCGTTTTTCCTGTAGTGAGTGCAATGTAAAGGCCTTGTCGTGTACTACTGGCCACACGCCATAGGGAGTGTGAGATGGCGGGAAGTAGTTTCTTGAGTCGTCGATGGGTGATGAAAACACGACTTGTGGGTAAAGCGTACAAACTCTACAGAGTCAAAACTATCTAGACAACCGTGCTCACGGTTAAGAGCGACTGGTAACTCTCCCATGATTAGCGTGGGTCGGATGGGGTTGGTTTGGGATGGTGGTTTGGAGGAGACTATAGAGTTAGTGGAGATACTCGGAGATATGGTTGGGTTGGGCGGGAATTTCACTAAACAAAATAGGATGCTAAATAAAACTAAGGAATATGTTACGTAGTGCAAGAGCCGTGTCTAGCTTTTCTTGAAACTTGCCTCATCATGCATACAAACTTTTCCACACTTGCTGAGTACTCTATGCACTCAGTCGTTTTGCCTCTCTATTCTTGTTCATGCTGCTCAGGACACGAGGAGCCTGTCGAGGATGACGTGGACGACGGCTTCGACCCTGGCGCGCAGTTCTAGACTAACGTACCGCCGGACGGCACCTGTGGAGTCCTACTTAGCTTTCCGCTGTCATGATGTACTCTCCTTTTGAGCTCATGAGACATTTATGTATTCGGATGATGTATTTCGCTGCACTTGGCTTAATTAATAAATGATATATTTGCTCTATATTATCTCGTGTGTGATGTGAATCGATCCCGACACACGCGGGAGTACGCTTGATGTATATTACAGATACCGGGCGTGACACTATGCTCAGGCAGGAGCCGAGCAACCGATTAACCAGCATCGTATCACATGTAATCCCTGCCCATATATCAGGGAAGAGCTACTAACAAATCGTGCACCATTTTTCAGCCCCGTGACGAATCCAACCCCGAAACCAACAACATTACAAGAAGCCCGGCCGCGCGCGGTCAAAGGCTCGCTCCCTTGCTTGCGCTCCAATCACAGAGACATCACCACGCACGCCCTGACGTAACGGGCGGCCGCCGGCTCGTCTCGTCTCGGCGTGAACCCGCGCCCTCATCGTGCCGTGCCCATAAAACCACGTCGAAACGAAACGTGCCCGATTAAGGCAGCAGGACCGAGAGAAGTTGACCGAGGGGGGCCACGGTCCCAGAGCCGCCGCGAGAGGGCTCCCCAGAAACAGAGAGGGAGAGAGCTACCGCTGCCCGTGGCCGTGCCGTGCGCGCGTCGCATGCGCCGGGTCGCCGCCGCAACGACCACGACGAGGATGGCGGCCGAGGAGACGAGACGGGCCTCCGCCGCAACCACGGCGGCCGAGGCGCCGTCGGCGGCCGCGGGGTCGAGGTGGGCGCGGCTGTGGCCGCACGCGCTCCGGTGGATCCCAACCTCCACCGAACGCATCATCGCCGCCGAGAAGCGCCTGCTCTCGGTAGTCAAGTACGGCCTCTCGCCCTCGCCTCGCCGCCTCCAATTCGCATCAGATTACCTTGTGAAAAGCTCCAAGGGCCCAGTCTTTTGACTAGGACAATTAATTTAGAGTCCGATCGGTTCTAGTCAGGCGGTTGGTTGTCCGGTTCATCAGCAATCTAGACTGCAGCGGCGATTAAGATCCTTTTCAACGTTCAGCGAAAAATTGGGACTTTGCAGGCGCGGGCAATACCCCCCCTGTCAGGCTGTCATTGAGACTTATAGGACGACTGCTACACTCGTGCTGGAGCTAATCAGCTTGCTAAGTGCGTAACCCTAACTATATGAATGCTATTACCTGAATGCTAGGGAATGAAATCACAACTATTCTAATAATTTCTGAGTTATTTTGCTGTTTCCATTGTGCTAAATGTACCAGTCATTTCCATTTGTTGATAAATTCACCTTTCTGTTTCTCTTTACAGAACAGGATATGTCCAGGAACGAGTTAACATTGGCTCTGCTCCACCTGGGTCAGCAGTACGATGGTTTAGATCATCAAGTGATGAACCAAGGTTCATCAATACTGTAACATTTGATTGCAAGGAGAATGCCCCCACTATTGTCATGGTCCATGGCTATGGAGCTTCACAAGGTTTCTTCTTCCGAAACTTTGATGCCCTTGCGAATCGTTTCAGGGTGATCGCCATTGATCAGCTTGGGTAAGTTTTGCCAATAATAACACATATTTTTTTTGTTATTGACCACTTTAGGTATTTGATCACTAGAAATCGTCAAAACAAAGACAAGACATACATAATTTCATATAGTTAATGTGGTTCTTGAAATTTTAAGATCTCGAGTATGGCCTGGGGGAATTGATTGCCTCATTTTACCTTTCTCTGTTGCGTTTTATGACCATGGCATTGACTTCTTCCATTCCTTTTACAGCTGGGGTGGTTCAAGCAGACCTGACTTTACCTGTAGAAGTACTGAAGGTTGTTCATATTCTGCAATTTTGAAATATGATGCCAACTATTTTTCTTTCTGATGACCTAGCTGCCATTAGCTTTTTACCTCGCCCCTCATTCAAAATGCTCTTATCTGTTGAATTTTACTGGTTATATTCTTTTTTAGGAACTTAGATAGATTTATTCTATCATATTCCCAACAACAACAACAACAACAACAACAACAACAACAACCAAGCCTTTATCCCAAGCATGTTGGGGTCGGCTTATTCTATCGTATTCCCGTGTTGATTAAAATTCTAGCATATGCTTGTTATGAGTAGTGCTGTACCAAGTTTTATGTTCTTTTGACTTGTGGCTGCTTGTAAACAGAAACCGAGGCATGGTTCATAGATTCTTTTGAGGAATGGCGCAAGGCCAAGAACCTTAGTAATTTTATATTGCTTGGTCATTCTTTTGGAGGATATGTTGCAGCCAAGTATGCTTTAAAGGTATGTTCCTAGAACGTTTAGAGAGTGGAGCAACTCCATCATTGCAAATTGTTACTAACAATTTCAGTTATGTTTCAGCATCCTGAACACGTCCAGCACTTGATTTTGGTTGGTCCTGCTGGCTTCTCGTCAGAAACAGAGCATAGCTCTGAGTGGTTAACCAAGTTTCGAGCAACCTGGAAAGGCATGTTAATAAATCATCTTTGGGAGTCCAATTTTACTCCTCAAAGAATTGTTAGGTAAGTTAAGCATATCATGCCTTTTTGAAAAAAATAACTGCCCATAATAATTTCAAATATCAAGTAACTCTACTTGTTGTGTTCAGTTGTGTTATGGACTCCTTTTATGGGCATAAATATGCTAGGCGCAAGAATAGAGATAAAGCTAAAAGAAGATAGATAAGTTTGTTAAGTTGTTAAGAGAATAAATAGGAGATAGGATTCTATTGTAACAGAATCAGAGATAGCTATAATCAGGCGCCTGTTCTATAAAGGCAGCCGGCTAGTTTGTATTAGGATCAAGAAGGAAGAAAATAAGAATCCCTACCTCAGGGTTTCTGGGGGCGCCGTGGCTGGACTGTCTTCTAGCCGGGGCGACACCGGCCTTGCTGCGCCCTCCTCTTCTCCCATATATCCTCTCAGATCCAACTCTCAATCCCACCAGCACCTGTACCCCCCCTGCACACCCCCAAGAGGAAGCTACGTAACATATTGGTATCAAGGACTGATCATCACCTTGCCACCATGGCCGACGCTGAGAACGATCCTGAAATCCTCACTGATTCCCAAAAGTTGGATCGCCTTCTTACTCATATGGCGATGATGAATGCAAGACCGGATCCCCATGATATGCGAATTGCTCGCGCAGAAGCACAAATCATCATTAGTGGAGGAGATCAAAGAGGTCAGAGGCGATTAGAAGATGATGGTGCTAGCAGAACAAGCCCAGGTAAGGATCGCCGTCACTTCCATCAGTTTCCAAAAATTAATTTTCCTAGCTATGATGGTGAATCAGACCCGCTCACATGGCTCACCAAGTGTGAGTCATATTTTTGGGGGATGAGGACTATGAATCAAGATAAAGTTTGGCTGGCATCCCTCCACCTAGATGACATCGCAGCTTAGTGGTATTATGCACTAGAACGTGATCATTGGATTTTATCATGGTCACACTTTGCAGATTTTGTTAATCTGTGGTTTGGTCCCCCAATCCGTGCTAATGGCTTAGCAGAATTGAAGGCCCTCCACAGGACTGGATCAGTTGAAGAATATTAGCGACAATTTCTTGCTTTTCTTTGCCGATGTGATGATTTGTCAGTGTCTCACCAGATCAATTTATTCACTGTTGGGTTAGGCCAACCCTTGAGAACTGATGTGGAACTCCAAACATCTGCCAATCTGCAGACAACCATGAGTTTGACTAGGGCATATGAACCGCGCAAGTTGTCGGTCCATGAGGAGAAAGCATGGGTATCCAAGATGATTTCACAAAGCAACCAAAGGCAGTCTACACCTCAGATCTCTATACCAAATAAATCACCTTCATATCAGGGATCGACTGCATCATCCAAACCTAGATTCAGGAAGCTAACACCAGAAGAGATGACAATTAAGCGTGCGAATGGAGAATGTTATAACTGTTCTGAAAATCTTTCTCAGGACCATAAATGCAGCAACAAAACAGTTTTTTTACTGGAATTAGAAGAGGAGGAGGAGTTGGAATCTGTGGCTGAAGATTTAAGAATTTCTCTACATGCATTAACAGGGATAGGAGTGACAAACACCATGCAGCTAGCAATAAAAATAGGAACTCAAACAATAAAAGCATGGTGGACTCAGACTTAACCCATACATTCATTAGTGAGGCTTTGACCCAGAAACTGAATTTAATAATAGTTAAAAGACCGGGTCTATCAGTAGCAGTAGCAAATGGTGACAAAATGACTAGTGAGGGGGTCTGTGCTAATACAACCACAGTCATTAAAGGAGAATCCTTTGTGTTAAATTGTTTTGTGCTGCCAATATAGGGATTTGATATTGTATTGGGTGTCAAGTGGCTAAAAACATTGGGACCCATATTGTGGAATTTTGCTGCTCTCACAATGACATTTTGGAAAGATGGAAGGAAAATTGAATGAAGGGCATGGGAGGTACTGCACATACTGCACTTCAGTCTATAACAGAAAAAGAACTGTTGGAGGTTCTTTTTCAAGAATTTGATGACCTATTCAGAACACCACAAGGGTTGCCACCCCCCAAGAAGGCAGGATCATCGTATCCATCTTCTGCCAGGAGCCTCCCCCATTGCTGTTCACCCATATAGATATCCACAGTTGTTAAAAGATGAAATTGAAAAACAATGTGACGACATGTTACAACAAAAAATTATTAGGCCAAGCACTTCAGCTTTCTCTTCACCGGTTTTATTGGTTAAAAAAGCTGATGACACATGGCGTTTCTGTGTGGACCATCGAGCTCTAAATGAGCAGACAGTCAAGGACAGATTCCCTATCCCGGTAATTGATGAACTGTTAGCTGAATTAAAAGCTGCAAGTTTTTTTTACGAAACTGGACCTAAGAAGTGGGTATCATCAAGTTCGCATGAACAACACATATATTGAAAAAAACAGCCTTTAGAACTCATCATGGACATTTTGAGTTTTTGGTGATGCCGTTTGGGTTGACAAATGCCCCCCTCAACATTTCAAGCACTTATGAATGAGGTGCTCAAACCATTTCTTAGGAAATCAGTCCTGATATTCTTTGATGATATTTCAATTTTTAGCTCATCATGGGCAGTACACTTGCAGCATGTTAAGTCAGTATTTTAAGTCTTGATGGAAAATAAATTAGTGCTGAAGAAATCCAAGTGTTTCTTTGGCCTAAAATCGGTCACCTATTTGGGCCATATTATTTCTAATGGCAGAGTGTCTATGGATCCATCAAAAGTGGCAGCAGTAGATGGATGGCCTGTACCAAAAAATATCAAGGCCCTTCGTGGGTTTTTAGGTCTAGTCGGATACTACCGGACAGGGTCCCATAAGGCGCTAGGCGGGCGGTGACCCACCGCCTAGAGCCTAGGCGTGCCTAGGCGTTCCTAGGCGGTGCCTAGGCGTTTTACACTAATGCAAATAATTAAAAAAATTGAAAATACAAAGGTATATTCATACCTAATTTTTTGCTGCAACACTGATTTTCTGCACCCCTTTTCTTCATTTTATCAAACTCTTGCTCCTAAGAATAACATGGAAAGACAAATATTAGTGAAGTATCATTAACTTATGAGTTTTGACATAATATATCAATAAGGAAATAATGAATACTGATATAAAAGAATTGGTACTCATCTTAGTAATCTCATGTGCTCTTGTTGTTGTCTTCAATAATGGGTACTTCTGAATTCTAATTTCACAAACAAATGACAATTCATTACAGATTCTAGCTTAGCTTAGAACTGCATGAGGAATTCATAAATAGATTTCTTGCTTAGTTCAGAATTAAAAGATACATGAACGGTGAAGTCAGGAGTCCATTACACAATAAAAATACAAATGACAATTTATTGCAAATTGGTTCAGCTTGCTCAATCCTCATCCATGTCTTCCTCTTGTTCCTCAAAATCCTCTTCTTCTGAATCAAATTCCTCTTCTGCATAAATGTCTCTTATTCTTGTGCTTCGACGAACTTGAAGTTGTTCTTCCACTCCCATTGCTTCTCCAATAACAGACCAAGAAATATCTGTGCCAACTATTTGTTCATCTTCATCCCTATAAATAACTAGTGCACAATCATCAGCACCCTCAAATAGAAATCCTTGAGCTTCAGTTGTTTCACTAGATAGGAGGACATCTGTGATTGTCTTGGACTTGATTTTTGCTCTCTTGTTTATCAACTTAGAATTGAATTGAATGAAGACAAGAGCGTTGAGGCGTTCAGTAGTTAGCCTATTCCTTCTTTTTGAATGTATCTATACATGATAAGTGAATAAATAAATTTCAGCAAGCTTAACAACCATCTATTCAGTTCAGTTCATAGCTAGCAGCAAACAAATAACAGAAAACAGCAAAGAGCTAACAGAATTCAATGAGACATATATAAAAGCCAAACCATATCAAAGATGCTCCAATTTCTTTCACATCCAGAAGAGCTTGAAGTTAGTGACAGGATACTCACAACCATCCTTTGTAGAATAGGTGTCTCACTTCCATATAGCCTCCACCATGAAGCTGTAAAAGTGCATTACTTAAAACTTAAAACTGTACAATACAATTCAGAATTAAATTACATTAGATATTGCAAATTTACCTGGATTGTAGTCAAAGTTTTGACAAGTCCTAGCAAGCTTCTTTACAAATGAACCTTTCTTGTTTTGAAATAGCCTAAGTTCGGTGTTGACAACTTGATCTTGCTTATCCTCGTCATCATGATAGAAGGTCTCAACACAATTGATGAACCCTTCTATTACAGTGCCATCATCAAAAATTGAAGTATTGATATAACTATAATAAGGATTCAACAGATATGCCGCCAAATGCAATGGAGAGTCAAGGCGTCCATTCATCTTTTTATCAACAATAGACATGACATCTTTGTAACGAGCCTCCATATCACTATAGCATTGTTTAATCTCTCTCTTTGCCTTGATTAATTCTCCAAATAGGAAACCCATAGATGGCTTCACATCCCCATCTACCAAACGAAGGACCTTTACTAGAGGTTCAAAAACACTCAAACACATCTTGACATCCTTCCAAAAAGTTGGGCTCATCATCATTACGGTTGCATCCTTTCCTTTTTTTGACTTCACATCTCTCAATGTGTCTCACTTGCTATCAACCACCATCTTTCTTAGTTGATCTTTCTTCTCCAAAATGCTGCCCAAATTAAGAAAAGCTGAAGCAAATCTAGTCACACCTGGCTTTATGATCTCTCTCCCCTCTGTGAAGTGCCTCATACACTCCAAGGTTCTTGTGTGCCCATACACAAAGATTGTAAATGTCTTTGCTTGATCAAGCACCTTCTTGAACCTTGGTAGGTTACCAATTCCTTGCAACATCAAGTTGATTGTGTGCGTAGCACAAGAAGTCCAAAATATGCTAGGCCTTTTAGTTGACATTAGCTTCTTAGCTCCCATGTTGTTAGAAGCATTGTCTGTCACAACTTAGACCACTTCATTCTCCCCAACTTCTTTAATTGCTTTGTCTACTAGCTCAAAAATGAGTTCACTCGTGTGTGACACATGTGACACCTCCTTAGAATTAAGAAAACTTGTTCCCTCGGTACAATTTGTTACCATGTTCATTATGCTTCTCTTCCTATCTGACCATGCATCCGTCATGATAGAGCATCCATTCTTCATTTTTTCAGCATCACGTTCTTTTAGCAAACTCTTAGTTCTTTCAAATTCCTCATTCAACAGAACTCCCCTCAGGTGCTCTTGAGAAGACGGCTCAAACCCTACACCAAATTGACCAATTGCTTCACACATTTGTACAAACTCATCATTATTGATAGCATTGAATGTTATGGCTGCAAAACAATATATATGAATACTTGTTAGCCACTCCGCTAAAAATGTACAATAAAAGACTATTATGGCAGCAATGTTCAATTTTTACTTACCATGTGTATACACCCATCTTGCTACATATTTTTGCACATCATGTGTTCTTTGCCTCCAAAGCTCCTTGTTAAGCTTTTGTTGCTTCAAAGCTTCGTCTTGAGTTGCAGTTGGATCAATTGACTTTGTCCACTTATCAATGGGTCCTAACTTGTGAGGCTCCGAGCTGCCAACACAAGTAACTTCATCCTCATCTGCTCCAACTCGAGACACGTTCACTTCTTCTCTAAGATTTAGAAGACGAACAATCCTCTCCCTTCTCTTCCTTGTTGCCTCCTCAAGTGATTTCTTGCACTTCTCTTTTGCCTTCGTTGAGCTCTTCTTGCACTTAGCAACAGCAGATCCAACATGTGCTACATGTTGCTTCAGACGGTTAATACCTCCTGAGCTGACATGGTTACAAAGCAAACACCGAACCTTGTCCTTATTATTAACATCAATTAGAACTCCATACTCCCATCCTATGTCATCTGACTTTCTTTTCAGCATAACCACACTCTCGGTTTCTGCTGCCGCTGTCCCACTCATCTCCCCCGACAGTGACATCCTACAAGCTAGAACAACACAAAGCCTTATAAACGCTGATAAAGCCTAGTATGGTTATGAAGAACTCAGCAAAGGTGATAACAAGTGAGGTAGCTGCCCATAAGGTGATAACAAGTGGGGCAGCTCATAGTACATGGCCAGAAGTCCAGGGGGGACACCGGAAGAGCTCACCTTAGGTTGCTCACGTAGCTGGACCCTGCGTAGCGGGAGCTGGAGTGGCGCACGGAATCTGAGTCGACCGGAGGGGGGCAATCCGGAGCGCGCGCGGTTTTTGCTGCCTCGGGCGCGAGCGTCGGGGGGGGGGGGGCAATTGCTGCCACCTCGGGTGCGAGCATCGGGGGGGGGGGGGGGGGGGGGGGCTTCGGCAGGAGCGCGCGGCGGGGGGGGGGGGGGGGGGGGGGCAATTCGGCGGGAGCGCGCGGGGGGGAGCGCGCGCGCCGTTCGCGCCAAAAATTCTTCGCGCCTCCGCGCTTTTCATTCCCGCCTCTGCGCGCCTCCGCCCGTCTGGGCGAGCGCCGCCTAGGCGCGGCCTCCGCCTACCCCGCGGGGCGCAGCGTGGGGGCAACGCCTACCGCGTAGCCTTTTAACGCCTTGCTGAACACTGCTACCGGAAGTTCATAGCCGGCTATGGAGAAATTGCTCGGCCATTAACAGCGCTGCTGAAGAAAGACTCCTTTTTCATGGTCAGCAGAGGCTACATACGCTTTTTGTAGCCTCAAAAGTGCCTTAACATCAGCACCGATTTTTCACCTTCCCGATTTTCAGAAAAAAAATCTATGTGGATTGTGATGCATCAGGGTCTGGTTTTGGAGCAGTTTTGCATCAAGAAGAGGGGGCTATTGCCTTTTTCAGCCGGCCAGTGGCACCCCAACATGCTAAATTGTCAGCGTATGAAAGAGAATTAATTGGGTTAGTCAAAGTTGTTCGACACTGGACACCATACTTGTGGAGCAGATTATTTACAGTTCAGATTGACCATGATAGTCTGAAATTCTTATTGGATCAAAGGCTCACTACTATCCCACAACACACATGGGTTAGTAAACCGTTTGGATTTGATCTGACAGTTGAGTACATGCCAGAAAAGCAAAATGGGGTGACAGATACATTATCACGCCAAAATATGGAAGAAGCAGGGCTGCAGGTACTATCTGGGTCTCTATTTTCAATTTTTGATGATCTGCGCATGGAAATGCTTACAGATTCTTCAACAATCCAACTGAGACAACAAGTTCAAAATAAAACCGCACCAGAAGGTTAGAAATTATTAGATGATTTGTTGATATTTAACGGAAGAGTATTTCTATCAGATAACTCTGAATTATGGCCACAAATACTGATCACAATTTATAATGGACATGAGGGAGTGCAGAAACCCTTGCACACATTCAGGTCTACATTTTACAGTCCTATTGCCCATAGGAGAGTGAAGTATTTTGTTAAAAGTTGCCCTGTATGTCAAAGAAACAAAACAGAACATTTGCACCCTGCTGGTTTGCTACAACCTCTTCCTGTTCCTTTTGAAATCTGGAGTGATATATCAGTGGATTTCATTGAAGGTTTATCTAAAGTGGGTGAAAAATCTGTTGTTTTAACCATTGTTGATCGGTTTTCTAAATATGCACATTTTATTTCTTTAAGTCACCCATATTCTGCAGCATCAGTGGCAAGAGTTTTCTTTGAGAATATTGTTAAGCTACATGGTTTTCCCTGGCGCAGTGGTAGTGTGTCTCTACTTGTGTCTTGAGGTCTTGGGTTCGAACTAGTCTCTCTGCAAAAGCAGGGGTAAGACTGTCTAGAAATAACCCTTCCCCAGACCCGACATGTGTGGGAGCCTTTGACGCTGGGTACGCCCTTTACATGGTTTTCTCTGCTCCATAGTGAGTGACTGTGACACAGTCTTTTACAAGTAACTTCTGAAAAGAATTGTTTTAGATGGCTGGTGGTACTTTAAAAATCAGTTCAACATTTCATCCACAAATAGATGGTCAGTTAGAAGTAGTAAACTAACAATGTATCTGAGATATTTGGTAGGGGATAGACCAAGGACTTGGCTGCAGTGGCTTCCGTGGGCAGAATATTGTTATAATTCTTCTTATCAAACAGCTTTGCATACTACACCATTTAAAGTAGTCTATAGCAGAGACCCTCCAACAATATTGTCTTATGTTCCAGGCAAAACAAAAGTGGCCGCCGTAGAAAAACAACTGCTGGACAGAGATGAATTTTTAAATGAAATAAAGGAAAGACTGCTACAATCTCAAGATACAATGAAGAGGTTTTCTGATCAAAAGAAGAGCTTGGTGGTTTATAATTCTAGAGATTAGGTCTGGATTAAATTTTACCATAGACAAGCTACTAGTATTACCTCAGAGTCATCATCAAAGTCGCGGCCAAAGTTTTATGGTCCATTTAAGATTGTGGAGAGAATTGAGAATGTGTCTTATAAATTGCAGCTACCACCAAGGGCAAAAATCCATGATGTATTTCATGTGTCTCTTTTAAAGAAGTATGAGAGACTGCCTCCTAAAGAACTTACTCAAGTTCCAGACTTTTTGCATAGAAGGGTTATTCCATCGTCTGAAAGAATAATTAGGGCCTATTTAAATAGAGGCACATGGGAACTTCTAGTGCAGTGGAGCTTTAGAAGCAAGTTAGGAATCCCTGCAGAATTTCAGAGAAAAGTACCCAACCTTTCAGCTTGAGGATAAACTATTTGTTGGGGAGGGAGAAGTGTTATGGACTCCTTTTATAGGCATAAATATGCTAGGCGCAAGAATAAAAAGAGTCAGGCGCAGGAATAGAGATAAAGCTAAAAGAAGATAGATAAATTTGTTAAGTTGTTAAGAGAATAAATAGGAGATAGGATTCTGTTGTAACAAAATCAGAGATAGCTAATAATCAGGCGCCTGTTCTATAAAGGCAACCGGGTAGTTTGTATTAGGATCAAGGGCATACCCATGTTGAAAGCTCCCACACGTTGTGGGGTCTGGAGAAGGAAATTTCTAGGCAGCCTTCCCCTTGCTTATACAAGGAGGCTGATTCGAAGTATTAGGATCAAGAAGGAAGAAAATAAGAATCCCTACCTCAGAGTTTCTGGGGGCGTCGTGGCTGGACTGTCTTCCAGCCGGGGCGACACCGGCCTTCCTGCGCCCTCCTCTTCTCCTAGATATCCTCTCAGATCCAACTCTCAATCCCACCATCACCTGTACTCCCCCTGCGCACTCCCAAGAGGAAGCTACGTAACAAGTTGTTATGCACATAAGTCTCTACTTTTAATTTCAATGTTGAAGCAATCTGGATAACAAAGGTCCTTTAATGTCACAAAATGTTAAGTAAATCTGTGTTGTATGTGACTATTATCACCACTTGGATCCATCATGCCACTTGTTGCAATCTCTAAGTAAAATGAGGATAGCATCAGTTGACATTTTATTTTATTTTAATTTCCTACAAGTTTACATATGTAAACATCATGTGTTTTGAAGTGGCAGTCATCCATGTCCGCTGCTGAAAATAATAGCCATCTTAAAAGTGGGCAGACGGCTGGGTTACTCAAACAGAGTAGAGGGGGTCAGTAACATTCAAACCAAGCATGAGGGTCTCATTTGCTAGTAAATGTGCTTTTGTTGCAATTTTGCTGTAGAGAAAAACAATGATATTATCCTATTTTTGTGTACCCCCTAAAATGTTCCCTTGTATTAATCGCTTTTCATTAAGCAGAGGATTGGGTCCTTGGGGTCCAGGTTTAGTGCAAAGATATACCACTGCGAGGTTTGGTTCGCATTCAACTGGTGAATTGTTGACAGATCAGGAATCAGCATTGCTGACAGGTATCTTTTGCTTAACTATTAATCCAGTAAGTATATTATTTCAAATGATACATGGAACTGATCCTTACTGTCGCCTTTTCATGTATGAAGATTATATTTACCATACATTAGCTGCCAAAGCTAGTGGGGAACTGTGCTTGAAGCATATATTTTCCTTTGGTGCATTTGCTAGGAAGCCTCTTCTGCAGTGGTGAGCTTCTCGCTGATGGTTATTGTGTGCAATGCAGCATTGGTTTCTCAATTCTTGTAATTAACCTTTTAGTAGTAAATCATATCTAAGAGCAGAGATGGGAGCGGCTGAGGCTGCATGGTATCTGTCTTAACATAGTTTTCGCATGGAAATCAAATTATATTTTTTTGGTACAGCTATTTGTCCCTAAAAAAATTGGAGGGAGTAAGTTGATACTCTAAGTTATGTTTAATAGTGCATCACTGTCATGATTTAACTTGCAACAGTGCATCCGATTGGAAAGTGCCGACTACTTTCATATATGGGCAGCAAGATTGGATGAACTACCAAGGAGCTCAACAAGCACGAAAGGACATGAAAGTTCCTTGTGAGATAATCAGAGTCCCACAGGTCAGTCTTCCTTGCTGGCAATATCGTATAGTTACAGACTGCAGATTTGAAAAATTGGGCCAAAGGACTTAAGACCTGAATGGTTTATATACTGCAGGGAGGACATTTTGTATTCATAGATAACCCTTCGGGATTCCACTCGGCTGTCTTCTACGCGTGCCGAAATTTTTTATCAGAAAATGGAGAGGGCCTCGCCCTTCCTGACGGCCTAATATCTGCATGAGGTGGCATCCTGGAACAACCTCGTGCTGAACATTAGCTTCCATTAAGAAAAGATACACGATGGTGGAAATATTTGTGACCATTGACTAATTTATTTATTTATATGTTTGTGACAATATGTCTGACGTGTATATTCAGCAACGGTTGTGAGAAATAGCGTTATGTATATGGCATATTGGTTGATTTTCTAGTAGCAACACGCTAGTTGTTTCCTTGCAAGAACATTCATTCCATGATGAAAACTACAGGTAGGTGGTAGTGCGAGGTACCAGTAATCCTTCGTCCATCTGGTCAAATCTTAGAGAGAAATTGTGTATAAAAACTTTGTTCTTTTCAAATCTTATGTTACTGACTGAGATGCAGAGATTTTCTGCCAATTTCTGTGAATTGAAATGTTTTTATAATAATTGTGAAATCACAACCCAACCTAGGCTGGAAAAACGTGCAAAGAACATACTGGCCCATGTTTGGTTTTTTTAGCCTATTTCATATTCAGTTGACTGGACACTAAGTCTTGCTCTATTTGGCTATTCTCAGACTGCCTTTGATGAGCTTGAATCCACAGGCCGCTGGCCGCGCCGCTGCACGTGTAGCAGAGCATGGAGGCCGGGGCTGGCCCTTCGCCGCCGCAACCTCCCGGATCGCGTCCCTCGGCCGCGCCGGCGACGCGGCCGCCTCTCGCGCCGTGTTTGATGCCATGCCGCGGTACGACGCGGTCGCCTGGAACGCCATGCTCACCGCATATACGCGTGCCGGCCAGCCGCGCGACGCGCTCGCGCTCTTTGCCCGCGCGCCCGAGCCCGACACGTTCTCTGCCACCGCCGCGCTAGCCGCCGCCAGAGACCTCCGGTGCCCCGCCGCCGGTGCGCAGCTCCACGCCCGCCTCCTGCGCCTCGGCCTGCGGGCGCCACTTCCCGTTGGCAACGCGCTCATCGCAATGTATGCCAGGTGCGCCCGTGCGGACGACGCCGCGCGTGCCTTCCGGGAGATGCACGAGCGCAGTGTGGTCTCATGGTGCTCGCTTCTGCATGCCTATGTTACTTCGGGCTTCATGACACTAGCGCATGAGCTGTTCGATGAAATGCCCAGTAGAAGCAGCGTCGCCTGGAACACGTTGCTTATGGGGTATTCGCGCAGTGGCAATGCCAACCAATGCTTGATGCTTTTCAACAAGATGCGGAAATCAAGTCTGACCTGTGATGATGCAACGCTTTGCATTCTTGTTGATGCTTGCACAGAGCTTCCCCACCCATATACAGGCTTTGCTGTTCACAAAATTGCCGTGCAAAGTGGATGGGTTACCATACCTGAGGTCAGTAACTCACTAATTTCCTTATACACTAAATTCAGCTTACTTGATGACACCGTGCGGATCTTCGAGTCCATGGAGATACGGACTGTTGTGTCGTGGAATTCATTGATTGATGCTCACATGAAGCTTGGCTACACAGACAAAGCTGCTGCTCTCTTTCAAGAAGTTCCTGAAAAAAATATCATCTCATGGACTTCAATGATAGGAGGGCTTGCAAGGAACGGCAGCGCTGATGAAGCCCTCACACTATTTGTTGAGATGTTGGCACATGAACATATCCATCCGGATGACTTCACATTTGGAGTTGTGCTGCATGCTTGCGCTACTACTGCATCCGTAACAAGTGGAAAGATGATCCACGGTAGAGTGTTCAATAGTGGGTTTGCAAGGTACTTGTATGTAGCCAATAGCTTGATAGACATGTATGCCAAGTGCGGGGATGTGGATGGCGCAAGAAATGTGTTCAATGGCATCATTGACAAGGACCTGATCTCATGGAACACAATGCTGTTCGGGTTTGCCATAAATGGGTGGGCAAGTGAAGCTCTGGTTGTGTACGAAAGCATGAAATCCCATGATGTCTGCCCTGATGAGGTTACATTTGCAGGCTTGCTCACAGCCTGCAGCCATGCTGGCCTTCTGGAAAAAGGGAAAAATATCTTTGAGTCAATGGTTTCTGCTCATGAAATTCAGCCAAAGCCAGATCATCTGGCCTGTGTTCTCGACATGTATGCCAGATCAGGGAACATTGTAAAGGCCATTCATATGCTGGAACCTTATGCAGAAACAGTTTGGACGCGTAACAATGGCATACATGAAGCTCTACTTAGCGCATGCTCATCGGAACACCTGGATGTCAGGTTTGGAAAGAAGGTAGGGGACTACGTGGTGGCAAGCAAACCCGCGGCAGATGCAGGCTATGTCATGTTGTCCAATTTGTTTTCTGTCGCTGGGCATTGGAACGAGGCTGAGCGGGTGAGAAGAACAATGGCTGAGCATGGTGTCAAGAAGTCCCCTGGTTGTAGCTGGGTTGAAGTGAAGGGTGCTGTTAAGGTATTTGTATCAGGTGCCCAAGATCTTGATCATACGGGTGGTTTTCTATGTGATCTTATTCAGTTATTGGATGGTGAAATGAGAAATACTAGTGTGCAATGTGATATGTAATGGTGGTTACCTGGCACAACACTGTCGGGCTCACATCGTTGATGTATCCCGATTTTTAGTGATGTACTACCACAAATATGAGTTAGAGACTGAAGGGCGCTCCACTGCGGTCGATGGATGGTAAGAGGAAGCGACTTGTGTGGTAACCAAAGGCTGGGATCTGACATCATATTATCGTAACTAAGTTCTGTTACCTACCCCGCATTCCTCTGGTCTCACCTCTCTTCTGCTCTGTACTGGGATTGCTACGTTATGGTGATGAATATACCAGACTAGAGATCCTGTGTGTTAACAGCAGGACACGAAGGCAGGCGGAACCTTTTTTTTTCTGTTGAGACAATATAGTCTATACTGAAAATCCTGGCCAATAAAAATCTAACACGATTATATGCGGGCTTGTTTTCTCTTCTTCTGCTTGCGCAGTCGGAACAATCTGCTGCAGGCCTGGCCAGCTACATAACCGGTACAGAGCCCACATGAAAGCCTATCTCAGAGTTTAGCCCAGTGGGCAGAGAGCCGGTAGCAGAAAGACAAGTGCAAGCCGCCTGCTCTCAGCTCTCACCTCCGACGCGCACGACACTTTCCATTTTGGCGCGCCGCCCACGCTTCACGTTTTGCTTTTACGCTCGCTGCCCCTGCCTTCCTTTCGCGTTCCCATTGGTGCTCTCGCCGCACCCCCCTCCTCCTCGCCGCCGGCTCCCCGTGGTCCCCTCCCCTCGATGGAACCCTAACCGCGGCTCCGCCCGCCACCCCCCTCGCACCGCCCACCATGGACGAGGGCATCGGCGATCCCGCGCGCCGCCGCCTCACCTCGCCGCCCGGCGGCCAGGGCCAGCCCCCGTGCGCACCCACCGGACTCTTCTCCCTGTTCCAACGCCGCTTCTCGCAGTCGCTTTTCCTCCCGCCGATGGCTCCGCGCCTCCCCTCGGTGGCGTCCGGCTCGGGCTTCAGCTACTACCAGGGCCAGGGAACGCCGGCGCTCGCTCTCGCAGCGGGCGGCGGCGGATCGCATCTCGCCCGGTCGCCCTCGCAGCCGCCGTTCTTCTCTATGGACCAGCTCGCCCCGCTCCCGTACGCCGGCCCGGCCTCGAGTGCCGGCGGGGCGGTCGCGCGCGCCCCTCTGTCGCCGGGCGCCGAGCAGGGTCCGCACGGCCTGCCGCCGCGCGGGGCGGGGCACCGGAGGTCGAGGAGCGATTTCCCCTTCGGTTTCACGCGTCCAAACATGTTCCTTCCGGTGCCACCCACGGTGGAGGACGCCGCCCTCGGCGGCGTCTTCGGCTCGTACAGGGTCATAGGCGCGCTCCGCAACGCCGTTAATAACGGCGCCGAGGAGCGGAACGACCGCGTTCGCGGACCGCGCTCGTGGATCCCCGCTGACGACAGAAGCGAGAACGAAGCCGAGAACTGGGCGACGGCAGGTGGCCGCGGCGGCCCAAGCGTCCCTCGGCATTGCCGCAGCTTGTCGGACGACAGCTTCACCGGCAACCTAAGCTTCGGAGCCACGGGGCAGGAGTCACCGAGACTGACACAACCGTCGCCGGAGGCAGGCACCAGCGGTGGCCTCTCGCGCACTCGAAGTGGACCTTCTGCTCTCTTTGCTACTGATCTCGCCAGCGTCGAATTCAGTGAAGCTGAGAGGAACAAGATCATGGCTAATGATCGCCTCGCTGAGATGGCCCTGACTGATCCTAAGAGAGTCAAGAGGTTTGATTTTTCCTTGGAGATTATCTGGGAGGTTCCCGGGTGGTTTGGTTGCTAAAAACTTCATCCTTTTCCTGCCAAATATCCAGGATTCTTGCTAATCGGCTGTCTGCTGCAAAGTCAAAGGAGCGCAAGGTGAAGTACATGGGGGAGCTGGAGCGCAGGGTTCGTGTGCTGCAGATGGAGACTTCTACATTATCTGCAAAAATGGAACGGGAGCTGGTCTGTCTCTGAAAGTGATGAATATATATTTTTTTGAAAGCAAAAGTGATGAACATATCGATTTGAGATAGTTTCGACAGTCCTAGTTACCATTGTGGTATCGCCTTGCAGAGGGAATCTGGCGCGCTTAAAACTCAAAACAATGAGATGGAGATCATGGTACAGGCACTGGAGCAACAAGCACAGCTGAAAAATGGTACGTTTGTACTCATCGTTTTTCAGCATTTCCTACCCCATTGTTCATTAGTCTCCTGTGTCATTCTTTTTCATGTAAACCGCTAGTTGTTTTGTTTTGATTTTCTACAGCCATACTTTGGCTTCTGGGTTTCAGTAATACTTCACCTAATGCAGTAGATATTTACTGCACTAGTGATATGTGTGTCTTAGGATACGATTTGGAACTAAGTAACATTTATGTGAGCTGGGATTTGATGCACTACGTCTTATCACCCACAGAACCCAGCAAATATTTAGGATCCTCATGCTCATTTTTGCAAATTAGAAAACTTGTAGGAAAATGGTGTTCAATTTGTGGGATTTGTTTTGTGTTGACTCTATGCGGCAATAGTAAAACGTGACGATAGTTTCTCGATGACCAGATGCAGACATTCCGGCTCTTCAAGGAAATGATAATATGTAACGATAAATACCCCAACTCGTCTTGGTTTAATTTTTGTAGCATTTCCACCACAATATTACAGTCAGCTTTCTCTGAAAATTGTTTCATTTGTATTAATCTTCATGTTGTATTTTCAATATTTTTTGGTGACTTGAGCTATCAAGTTTGGTTTCGCCCATTTCTATGGAAACTTCTGAATTTAGAAGCGTGCTGTTGGGGATAATATATATCAGATGTTCAATAGAGGAGGAAGAGTAGTCAAATAACAGACACTGATAAATATTTGGAAAAAAATTATAAAGCAACTCCTGTATGAGAAGAGTACTGAATGTGTTGGTTTTGAAATTTAAAATTCTAGTGTAAAACTGCCAACTTGGCACATGTCCATAAGGTTTTACGCCATAAATTTCCCAATGGCTTTGAGTTCAATCATATATTTTTATTCTCTGAAACTGTGCAATAATTGTCCACTGGTTTCTGTAAGTTTTTGTAAATTCTCTATGTTTGGTTAATACAACAACAACAACAAAAGCAACAAAGCCTTTATCCCAGATACATTGGTTTAGGCTAGATATGAAACCTATTTTTTTTTCAAAATAGGAACTAATTCTCTATGCTTGGTTAATATTAATAAATATATGTATAATATCAATTTTCTAAAATAGGAACCTTGAATATTGATGTTAGTTTTTCCAGCTTGCGTCATGCTTTACTTTTATCAGCTCCAGGATTCATGTGCTGGCCTCCTACTATCTATTAATGTGTTACTGGGCTTTATGCCCCTTATTCCATGTTACAAATTTTTTAGGAACTTTTCCATTTTACATAGTATGTCATAATGTTTATTTGGATTACGCAATTACTAATTCATCTTGGACATATTACTATTGTGTATCAAGCTCTGAACGAAGCAATGAGTGCTGAGGTCCAGCGCCTGAAACATGCTATTGGTGAGACTAGTGATCCTTGTGCGCCAAACAGTTCACACCAGCATATGGGCCGCCAAATGACTCCACAGCATCTGCTGCAACTAGAGAAGCAGCCATCAGAGGCCCAGCTGGCTCGGCAGCATCAGCCACAAGAATAAGCCCAGTTGGCTTAAAAAAAGTAGTGGAACCATTAAAATGTTTTTACAGAGGATTTTTTTGAAGGGGACACAATTTATAAAAGTATTGCGGACTCAAGCAGGGAAGCGAGCTGTCCCTGATACTTATTTTCTGTAGGTTCTGGGACAACAGTGGTTGGATAATCATCTTGAGCATTCTGGCGAAGTTATATTTCTCAATGATTGTTATACCTTAATGGATTTTATGTTGTACAAAATGTTTGTCTCTATATTTTCTGCTAGAATTACTAAAAAAGAATTAGGTACATTATTCGTTTTTAAACAGAACTTCTTATGTATATTTGATATTTGTGTTTAAACAGAGAATTTGTGGGTAATATGTAGTGGCTAGAATAAACAGATCAAATTTAATAGAATATCTACGATCTAATTATATCTAGAATTGTATTATGTTTGGATGCCTCAATTTGTTTATCATGTCATCATTATTTTTTTATCACTATTAGTTTTGGTTGATTGTATTCAAAATAACAGTGACAGATAATTTATCAATTTCTAGCTAATCTGGGTTATATGTTTGGTAATGGTAATGGTGAGTAATTGAAAAATATATGGAGTATTTTAATCTAATACTTTCATAATGTGAGTGACAGCTAATTTAAAATTATTTAGATATTTAATCTATTTTTATAATGATAATAGTGAGTAATTTTTAAAAAATATATAGGGATATTTTTTAATATTTTTCTATAATGGTAGTAGTGGATAAATTTTTTTCATTTCTTTTCTGATTATCGTGAGAATTTCTAGGCCTTGAGAGGGAGCGTGGAGCTCATTTTGTTACCTATATATAGATGACTTTTTGTGGCTTATCCATACTAATTGGATTGGTAGTTTTGAGGTTTTCACAATATTATGGTATGGATCTTTTTGTCAACTTCTACTACTTGAGCCTAGTATCAGCTCTGTGTTCTTGCGTTCCCTGTAGAACGGATATATTCTCCCTTCTATTGCGTGCTACACCTTTTGTGCCATGATAAAGTTTGCTGCAAGCTCTGGATATATGTATACCTGTAATTTTTTAACAAACTCTGCAAAATAGTAGCACAATAATAAAATCATGCATTTCGTGGATATGCCAAATTAAAAGGTGGAGAATTGCGAAGAACGAATCTCTGCCATATGTGGTCCTTGTGCCTAGATATGCTCATGTCTACGCCTTTTATCCGCAGACTGTCACGCCTGATTTTATATAAAGTAAAACCGGTCGAAATCTACATGTATGTCAGGATCGTTTTAATCATACATGTAGGATAAATAGTGATAAACATTTCTATATCGAATATAAATAACATTTATACATTTAATGCGTTTTAAATAGCAGCGGAAGAGGAAAATTTTTGTAGGGCCGTCTACAGGACAAATCGACTGGCAGCAACATGACCTTCACACCGTCTTCATCTGATCTTATTTTCACTGAGAAACATTTATGATAAAATAAAAAAAACACATGAGTACATAAAGTACTCAGCAAGTGTGGGAAAGTAATGTTATGCAGGCTAGATCAAGGAAAGACTTAACTCATGGTTAATGCACTATGCAAATTAAATCCTATCACCTTAGCTTATTAAGCACCTATTTTACTACAAACGTGAAGTAGTCCTAAACCCATAACATCAATTCCATTGTTAAGCTCCCCGCTTAACATTCTCCACTTCTCAATTCATCATTCTCTAATCATGAATAAGTCCAAGCCGATCTATACCGTGAGCACGGCTATCATGACAGTTTTGACTCTACAGATTTGCACCACTGTACCCACATGTAGTGATTTCATCCCCTGTTGCCGGGTGGACTAAAAACCTCTATTATGCCTGTGGCCGCTAACCACGTTCACACTTCCTAGGTGTGTAGCCAGGAGATCACTACGAGGCCTTTACAAAGGGATTCCCGACGAGTATGAGCCCACTGAGGTTTCACCCCTAACAACATCCAGGAGGCTCCAACCCCCGCTGCAGTGGCCCCTCTTGAGCCTTGTGGTTACTATGGTAGTCTAGCTGACACCTATTCCCCGCACCATCCAAACACCCACACTACGTCGGAAATACACCTAATTAATTGGCCAAGCTGCCCCATCTCATCATGTGGTTGGAACGGTAAAGCCAGATTACATGCTTCATGAACCGGTCCTTAGAAACCAGATAAGCACTAAACACAAACTCGAGTCTCGTGCACGCAGCACCAACCGAAGCATCCATCTTGCCTAGATTCCTATCTCTAGCATAATTCATAATATTCCATTCAAAGGTAAATAATCAAGGTGATGATCCCATATCCCATTTATCCCACTCTAAGCATGGCTAAGCATAGGTAAATAAATAAAAAGCATAATGAATAACTCCCAACCCAGGCTACAAGAAAACAGATAATAAAAATCTAGGGAAACTTCGTAGCATGGGTTTTATAGTTAAATTGACAATGCAAATAATTCTAGCTACACATACTAGCTTAGGTGCAAAGTGGTCAAGGACACTTGCTTTTTTCTTATGTCGTTGCTCAGTCTAGTGGTCGAACTCTTGATCTTCAAAGTCTTCGCATTGTTTCTTGATCATCACTTGTACACATATACCCTAGAGGGTTTGTGTGGCCCGAGAAGGAGAAGAAAACAGCTCGCGGTGTGGAGGAGTGGTGAAATCCTTCGGTGCTTGTCGGGATGATCGATGAGGTGTCGTTTCTTCGAGTCCGACAGGTCGGAGATGCTCACTGGTGCGAAGGGTAGACGCTGTCGGGGTTAGAACTTGGAGAAAATAAACGCAAGGGGTGGAATACCACAAAGGGCGGAGGACCTCACCGGAGCTCGTCGGATATGGGGGTTTGGAGGGCTTGTCGAGGTTGATGACGCCGTAGCGAAGGTGCTCAGCGAGTGGCTGGAGGGAAACGGGGTGTAGTGGCCAGTGCGAACGCTGAGGGGATCATAGTTCTTGAGGAGGAGCGGCCAGGTGGAGGTGTCTAGCGACGACACCAGGGACTGGGACTTGACGAGGTAGTCGTCGGTCTTCTCCTTTTCCTTCTTGTCCTTCTTTACCTTCTTCTCATGCTTGGAAGTCTTGGCCCCTTCCTTCTCACCTTCAATCGATGCAACTTTCCTGGCCTTTTTCTTCTTCTTTTCCACCTTTGCCTCGCCCGAATTCATGCCACAATGCACTGTTGCCGCCAAGGGGACCTCAACTACCTCAAATTCAAGCACAGGAACCTCAATACCACACAGTTGCAACCCCTTCCCAACACTAACAAATGCACCCCTCAAGCCAAATACCACCTTCCGGTTCGCTTGCATTGTCTCTGTCTTCGCCCCAATATCAAGGAACCTCTTGCTGAATCCAAACAACAGTCCAACCCTGCCTAGCTTCTCCTCAGCACTCCCCTTCCTAATCTCTTACAATAGCCAGCAGCAAAGAACTCCATGCGATGTGAAAGCTTTCCACATGCCGCCATTGCTCAAATCGCAGATGTGCGTCTCGAGACCAGCCACACTTGACGCACATGTCTATCAACGCAACATCAATCCAAGGACTAGATCCACAACCACATTTAACCACAAAAACATGGACCTACTCACTCACCTCCCTATCAGCGGCAATAACACATGCATTCAAGGCACATGTGACCGTGACATCTGAAATCTCCAGCCCACCTTGCACGATTTGCCCAAACAACCTCAACCCTCAGAGCCCTGGCTTCTTTGCAAACGTGACTCGCACACCTTCCTTGTTCTGACAGAACCCAGTGAGAACCGCGTTGTAAATAACAAAGTTCCTCTTTGGCACCCAATCTAACATGTCAAGTGCCATGTCGACCAAACTGAACTCCATGTACCCGTTGAGCAGCCCTGTCCACGAAATCACGTCCTTCATCGGCATTCCTTGGAAGACGTTCACCACGTCGTCAACAAATTCGTTGTGCTCCGCATAGAACCCGATGAGTGCATTGCCCGCGCTCTGCTCCGTCTCCAGCCCTGACTTGAGCGACAACGCGTGCACGACGGAGGAGAGGAACCCGAGGGGCGGCGAGGAGAGCTGGGAGGGTGATCAGGTGGAGCGCGGCGGCGGGGCTCGAGCGGAGGCGGTGCCCATGGCGGAGGCAATGGAAGTGGGGAGGTGCGGCGGGGTGGAGAGGCGGCGGAAGGGGGCGTCGACCGGCGAGCGCGGCGGTGGCGAGGTCCATGGGGGGGTGAGGCGCAAGATCGACAGATGAAAAGGACGGCGGTTGACGTGAGGAGAGCGGTTGCAGAGGAGGAGGAGGAGGAGGTGGGGAGGGTGCCGGGACGGAGGGGATCGGGCGCTGGGTGTAGAGGTGGGAGAGGCGACGGGGTCAGGGCGGCGCGGCGAGGGGGAGTGCGGCTGCGGGGGCAGAGGTTGGCGGCGGGGGAGCGGGCGCCAGACGGAGAATAAGGCGGCGAAGGTGCTCGACCGTGGCGGTGGGCGACGACGGGGTCGAAGAGGGAGGGAGGCGCCGGAGGGGGTGGAGGAGGCGGCCATGGAGGGGCGCTCGGGCGGCGGCGATGGGGGCGGCGGGAGTGGTCAGCACTCCGGGAAGGAAAGCGAGTTGGCGGTTGGGGTTAGGTTCTGGCAAGGAGAGGAGAGCACGATTTGGGGAGGGAGGGGAAAGAAGGAAAAAAAGGTAGAGGCTGACGTGTGGGTCCCACCGGTCAGGAAGAGAAGGAATCCAATGCGCACGTTCGCTTGGGCTGCTGGGGAAGAAAATGGGTTTCGGCCCAAGTTGGTTGTTTATATCGATTTTCTTTTCAATTTGATTCTATTGTTTCTGATTTCAAATCCGACTTCAAATGAGTTTCAAACGTGTTTCAAAGTTTTAAATTCTCCTCTAGACCTAGATGTAAAACAGGGTGTTACACAGACGGAGAAGACAGGAAAGATTTCTTGATGGCCCAACTTGTTGATGTGCTAGAGGTTATCTGCTTTAAAAGCTCAAGTTGTTAATATTTGCCCTTCAGTCTTTATTCTTTTGATCAAAGCTGCTTTTAATTTCCCTTCCCCTGTTCTCGCAAAAGAAGTGTCATTTGCTAGTTGATTCTTGCACTTGTAATGTACAAACATCATGCCACATAACACATCAAGAGCTCAAAAATCTAGCATTTCTCATGAGCACAAACATGGCGGAGAAGCAACAGCAGATACCTACGATTCTACACAATATAGCACAAGCCACCACATAACCACTAAAGAGGAACCGCTGTTTTTTTTGACAAGAAAAAGAGGGACCCCTGTTTACGGTAGCGGCTCCAAGTTCAACAGCTAGAGTAAGTCTCAGGCAGCTCCTGCTCCTGCCGCTGGCAGATCGGTGGATGCTGCCTTGGACAGGTTCTCCCTCAGCGCAAGGTTCTCGCGGCGGAGCGCGCTGGCCCTCTCCCGGAGCCTCTCGTTCTCCGCGATGATGGATCGGTTCTCGAGGTAGAGCTTCAGGTTCACCATCTCCATGGTCTCTGCCCCGGCTCGCCACCTCAGTGTCAGCCTGTGTATGCCAGCACCGACATGTTCTTGAATTTCAACATCGAAAAGACTAGCAGGAGGCAACGATCGATGTCTGCTGCTTCTACTGATGCTACGGTCGACTAAACAGGAACAAGTTTATCTGCATCTTGATTACCTCTTCCTCCTGATAGCAACCGAGACATGAGGCTTCTGCTGCTGCTGCTGCTTGACGACGAGAAAGATCGGGTGTTCCTTGCTGTTCCAGGAGCCGGAGCACATCTTGCTGAATGGCGTGTGTTTTGCACAGCTCAATGTCGTTGAGATGAAGTGTTTGAGGATAATGCTATATATAACGACGGATCTCACCTCATGGCTTTGATGCCGTGCACGGATTTTGGAGCTAGCTTTAGGTTCTTGTTTGGTGGTGCACGTACACAATGACACGACGCATGTGAGTTGAGATGGATGCAGGCTGGCAGCTTCTGCATCATGGTGCATGGACTATGGCATGGTATGGGGCAATGGATCTTCCAAGAATTAATCATTTGGCGTATTTCATCAGAAAGAAGAAATTTTGAGAGGCAATCTCTGATGAGACAGCAGGATCTTTTGGCAGGGGAGCGGTTCATGAACAGAAGATTACAAATTAAGGGAATCATTTGAGTTCAGTAGGAGGTCCCAGAACTAAAACTTGGCTGAATACGTGCGCTCTTCTTGTGATTTTGTCGATAAAGCAGTTCAAGTACGTCAAGACAAATGCCTGAAACGCTGCTATGCATCATTGGTTCTCGGGGCTGGTGCTGGCATGATGAAGCTTTAGAGTTTCCGTGGGTACTCGAAGCAGGAGCAAGGCACACGAAGTCAAATCTGCTTTCGAGCATATCATTCTTTTTGCTCGTGTAGTTTCTTTCACCAAAATGATGCCTTGGTGCCTTTTCAGCACACCTCAACCTCTCTCTGCGATGCTACATGCATGCCGTCTGCTTTCAGAAATTTCCCTGCACTGCTGCAACATGGAGTGTGGCTAGCATGCTGGGAATTCCATTCCACGAGCAGTAATCTGCTTCGAGCCTGATCTGAAAGTGATAGGGAACAATAGTTTCTGCCAACTTGGGAGGCCAAGTTTGCATGAAAGAGGTCCTCGATCCCTTGCACGACATTTTCGCTGGGAGACCGGAGACACCAAGTAGCCGTCCATCCCAGTCAGAAACCATCATGGAAGAGAGGAATCTCTTGATAAAAGCTTGGAGCCGGGAAGACATTTTGGACCACTGCCCCAGCTTTGGCCAAAAGTTGCACTCATTACTAACACGCAGGAGCTAAGCAGGAAGAGGAGCACGGCCCTAAACATCTCAAGATCAGCAGCACCTATGCTTCAGATCTGCGCTGCGCAATGCAGCCACGCACAGTCTGGATGCATGACGTTTGTCCCCGCGTTTGGATCATGTTCCACTCATTCAATCCATATGTACCCAAGTGGAGGCTTCATTCCGATGCTTGACCTCCCGGCACATTGACAAAGACGGAATGATCATTGCTACAACTTTGGCCATTGACGTTGGCTCCTGCTTAAACCTAATTCACCAGCACTTGTCACAAAACGCCAATTAGCATATCAGCATATGAATCATGAACTGTCTCCGTTTCAAAATATTTGATGCTAGTTAGTTCAAATATTCCAAAACAGAAATAGCTAGAGACGGTAGTGGTGCTTCAATATTAGCATTACGAGATTCTTCCAGATTGTACCATGCCAAGTGACGGGGTAACATACCCGGGTACCCAAGAAGCAGTCAACCGACCAGCTGCTAAGATATGTGGCTTCATGGGCCCCAACCAGGGGCGCGCGCTCGAGGGGACGCTATCAACGACTGACCCTCGGGACCAAAGCGACGTCCAACCTCAAGGCCTAGACGACAAGACTGGGAGATAGAAGCAACCCTGGTTAGAAGCCCGGACCGGGAGCAGGCGAAAGACTTAAATACCAACGTGACGAAACGATAGAAGGGATTTAAGACGGAGTTGGAAGCCACACGCGACAAGACAAGCACGATGCCGGACTATCATCACCACCCGTCCCGTTCTGCTCAACGCGGGTGTACACGGACGGAAAGTAGATGTAGACCGTAGACTAGACGGGAGCAGGTGTACTCATCGCCCCTGTACTACTTTGGGCCACCTTAGGCACTGACACACCATGTAAACCCTCGCCCCATTTATGAGGAGACGATGGGTAGGTATAGGCATTCGGGCTATAAAAGGGGAGGTCCGTAACCTCCCCTCGAACGACAAACAATAGCTCATGCTCATGCTCGACACTTAGACTTTCTCTTTGTTCTTGCATGTGGGAGAACCTCACTTATAACCATGCACGGTTCCTCAGACCACCTGAGCTAATACAAGACCGACGAACACCCTAGACTGGACGTAGGACAAGTTGTCCGAACCAGTATAAATCTTTGTCTTTGTTAGCTATCCATCCAGACATAAACGTGAAGCATTCGATTACTAGCCGGTGATAAAAACACCAACAGTTGGCACGCCAGGTAGCGGGCCGCTCCGTGTTTTTCGTTCTTCTCTGTGATGACTTTCGTGAGCTCGAGCTTCCACGTTTGCGAGAAACTCCGTTTCGGCAGCCTCGAGTTCGTCATTGCCCCCAACAATAGGCTTGAGGTCGGAGTCTTCTTCACACCCCGCCAGGCCTTTCGTTTGGAAGCCTGAAGTTCATCCCCGAAGGCATTCTATGCCCGATGGATGACGCGACTATTTACGTCGTCAGCAATGCTCCCGACGGGAGCTTCGTGGGTGCGGTCGATGAGGCGTCGCCACTCTCTCTCTCTCTCTCTCTCTCAAAGGGTACGTCCGACTACGACCACTCTACCAAGGCCGAGTCTGACGAAGGCTGCTACTCTTCTCGCTAGTGCTACTTCGCAGAAACTAGCAATGCCTCCCCAACCGCTCTACCTGTGATAGTCCGTTTTCGCCAACACCCATGCACTTGGAAGTGTCGCGTCGGAACCATGGGGAGGAGTTAATGGCTGCAGAGGGGCTGGACGGACGGCTCGAGGCACGACGCGCCGCGCTCGAGGAGGACAAGACGCGGCTAAATGAGGACCGAGCTGTGCTAGAAGCATCGCACGATCGCTACCTCGGCTCTAGCGAAGCGCGAGCGCGCGATCGCCAAGTATGGGCAACCACTGTTGCCAGCCCACACGATCCACTGCGTTTCGAGCGGCCAAGTCAAAACGTGGCGCCTACAGCAGCCATGGTGCGCAATCTCCCAGAGCCAGAGGAGCCGGAGGGGCGACGTACATACCATAGCCTCCACCCACTTCTAGAGAGGGTCACGGCTCAACACGCCGAGAGCTCTCTTGCTCGCAGGAGGGTGACATCCGTCCATACCGGATCCCGTGGGCACGATCGGAGCACCGCGACGACACCACATGTCCGCACACCAAATCAGACCGAGAAGACATACTCGTTTAACCCCTCGCGTAGCAAGACGCGCGAGCATAGGGGTTACGGAGGGTCCCGAGGCTCGTAGAGGAGTCATGCAGGGGGCGGCGGGTCAGCACTCCGAGCGTCGACATCAGCCACGCTAGGGCGGGTGGCGCGACAACGGTGAGGGCCGAAGCTTGAGCCCCGACGCCCCGAGGCCTTGGGTCTTCGACAGAAAGATACGTAAGGCACACTTCCCACCTTGTTTCCGAGCCCCGACCAATGTAACCAAGTACGATGGAGAGTTGAACCCTAGCATGTGGCTAGAAGATTATCGTTTGGCCTGCAGAGCTGGTGGGGCAACGGACGATCACTTCATCATCCAATACCTTCCCAAGTACTTGGTAGACTTCGCCCGGGATTGGCTTGAATACCCCTCAACAAACAGTATCCGAAGTTGGACGGAGCTAAAAGATACTTTCATCGGCAACTTCCAGGGCACCTACATACGCCCTGGGAACTCGTGGGACCTCAAGGCATGCCAACAGAAGCCCAACAAAACTTTGAGACAGTACATCAGACGCTTCTCCAGGAAGTAGGTGCCGTTGTTTGTGTTATACTTATCAATTGCCACAGCAAGTGTTAGTTTTGAAGAATAATTTTAGAATAATGACAGGGAAAACATGACAAAACAGAGGAAGTGACGTGAAAAAAAGTCTATTTCCTTCTGTTAGACACTGTGATTATGTGTGTGTCACAGGGGCATATTAGTCATTAGTGAGGGATTAGGGTTAGGGGTGATTTAGTCATTTCCCCTCACCTAATCCCTCTATATAATGGACCCTGTACCCTCATGATGTATTCATTCCATTCAATCCAGATTTATCCCTCTAATATGGTATCAGCTAGGTAATCAAGGATTAGGGCTTAACCCTAATCCCCTTCCCCTGATGGCTGTGCAGCCGCCGCCGCCACAGCCCCTGCGCCGCCGCTGCAGCGGCCCTGCCCAGCCGCCGCCGGCCCAGCCACCACCGCTGCAGCAGCCCTGCGCCGCCGCTGCCGCCGCCGGTGCGCCGCCCGCCGGAGCCGCCGCTGCCCCCGCTGGCACCGCGCCTCACGCCGCCGCCGTCGCGCCCTGGGCCGCGCCCGCCGGTGCCGCCGCCGACTTTGCCGCAAGGCACCACGCTGCCGTGCCCTGGACCACTGCGGGCGCTGCTGGATCTGCGCCGCCGCCGCCGCCCGGATTCCGGCCCAATCGGCGCGCGCACGGGGGAGCCGCCGTCGCCTCTAGAGGGGCTGGCGTGGCTGCCGCTGCACCCTGGTCCGCCGCCCCTTGGCCCGCAGCCGCCGTCGCTTCTGGAGGGCCTGACGTGGCTGCCTCCACCCCTGGATCCGCCGCCCCTTGGCCTGCAGCCGCCGCCTCTGGAGGGGCTGGCATGGCCGACGCCGCCTCCTGGTCTGCTGCTGCCGCCGCCCCATTCGCCTCCGCTGCTCCCAACCCAGCCCGCGCAGCTGCGCCCTGGGCCGCAGCGCCCTGGGATGCCGCCAGATCTGCGCGCCGGGCCGCTGGCGCTGCCGCCGCCAGCGCCCCAGTCGCGCTGCTCGCCGCCGCCTCGGGGAGGGCTGGCGCGGCTGCTACTGCCCCCTGGCCAGATGCCGCCGCATCACCACCCTGGGCCACAACACAGCCACATCTGACCCCCACCGCCCATCCAGACATCGCTCTGGGAGGTGCTCCTCGGCCGACATCGACTGGTGTACCTGGATCGGCTGTTGCCTACTCGCTTGGCACGACCGTCGAGGGTCCATGCGTGTTGTCTTCCTTCCCGGCGCCTCCACCGCCGGGGCATGTCGCGACCCGTTCAACACCGTCGGTCTACCTGCGGGGTCTCACGCCGTCTGGCCCTGACTGGGTGGTAGACTCCGGTGCCTCCTACCACACCACCCCTGACGTCGGTATCCTCTCCTCTACCCGCCCCTCCCGTCCCTCTGATCCTTCATCTATCGTTGTTGGGAATGGGTCGACTCTCCCAGTCACCTCAGTAGGTGACTCGGGTTCGCCGGATTCGTTTCAGCTACGTGATGTTCTTGTTGCCCCTGACATCATTCAACATCTTCTTTCCGTTCGTCGTTTTACTACTGACAACCATGTTTCCCTTGAGTTTGATCCTTATGGTGTAACTGTGAAGGATCTTACTACTCGACGCTTTCTTTTTCGCTGTGATAGTACGGGTCCCCTGTACACGATGCGTCTTCCTGCTTCCGCTCCGCCTCTTGCCCTGACTACGACAGCATCTTCGACCATTTGGCATCGTCGGCTTGGCCACCCCGGTGTTGATGCTATGTCGAAGTTGTCTGGTAGTTCAGCGATTTCGTGTACTCGGGGTACTCATGAGTCTCTTTGCCATGCGTGTCAGTTGGGTCGCCATGTTCGACTTCCTTTTCCGCACTCTGTCACTCGTGTCGAGCACACATTCGATTTGATTCATTGTGATCTTTGGACTTCACCTGTTCTTAGTGTCTCTGGATGCAAGTATTACTTGGTGGTCGTGGATGATTTTTCGCACTATTCGTGGACTTTTTCCTTGCGACAGAAGTCGGATACTTTCGATACTCTTTCTCACTTCTTCGCTTGGGTGTCCACCCAGTTTGGGCGCACGATTCGTGCGGTCCAGTGCGACAACGGGCGCGAGTTTGACAACTCTGCGTTCCGTGACTTTATGTTGTCTCGCGGTGTTCAGTTACGCATGTCATGTCCGTACACTTCCCCCCAGAACGGCAAGGCTGAGCGCATGATTCGGACCACCAACGATGTCATGCGCTCCCTGATGTTTCAGGCTTCTACCCCTGCTCGCTACTGGGCGGAGGCGCTTCACACTGCCACCTACCTCATTAATCGCCTTCCTACTAAGGCGATTAGTGCTCCCACCCCTCACTTCGCTTTGTTCGGCACCCACCCTCTTTACGACCATCTTCGGGTCTTCGGGTGCGCTTGCTACCCGAACCTCTCTGCCACAGCTCCCCATAAGCTTGCGCCTCGTTCGACTCAGTGTGTTTTCCTTGGGTACTCCCCTGACCATAAAGGGTACAGGTGCCTTGACCCCACCACACGTCGTATCTTGATCTCCCGACACGTCGTCTTCGACGAGTCTTCCTTTCCCTTTTCCACCCCGTCCTCTGACTCCGTCACTGAGTTGGATTCCCTCTTCTCTACTGACCCCGAGGCCGCTCCTGTACAGCGACCTTGTCGGTTACCTCTTGCAGGTTACCCACCCGCTACGCCACGTATGACTTCGGCGTCTTCCACGCCACCTGTTGTGCCTTACGTGGCCCCGGCGTCCCTGACGCCACTTGCTGCGCCACGCGCGGCACCGGCGTCCCTGACGCCACCGGGTGCGCCACGCGCGGCACCGACGTCCCTGACGCCACCGGCTGCGCCACGCGCGGCCTCGGTGCCCCCGACGTCACCCACTGCAGCACGCGCGGCACCGGTGTCCCCGACGACGCCTGCTGCGCCAAGCGCAGCCTCTGCGTCCCCGACGTCGACTACTGCGCCACGCACGGCCTCAACTTCCCCGACATCACCTGCAGCATGCCCAACGTCACCAGACGCACCAGGAGCAGCACCGACGACGACTTCTCGCTTCGCTGACCCCGTACTTGCCTACCAGCGACGAGCACGGGGGGGGGCGGCCCTACTCCAGCTGCACCACGTGTGGCTCCGAGACGAGAGAAGGTCGTTGTACCCGAGCGCCCGGTGTACAACCCTCCTCTTATCCACAGGGATCCTGGTCACGTCCACCCGATGGTGACTCGACGTGCATCCGGGTGTCTTCGTCCAGTTGAGCGCTTCACCGGAGCTGCCTTCTCGTCGACTACTTCTCCACCGACCGACTCTTCTTCGATATCACCCATACCTACTTCCGTGCGTAGCGCCCTCGCCGACCCTCACTGGCGCCGCGCTATGGAGGAAGAGTATGAGGCTCTGCTTGCCAACCGGACCTGGGACCTGGTTCCCCGTCCTGGTCGTGGCAATGTTGTCACGGGCAAGTGGGTGTTCACGCACAAGAAGAAGGCGGACGGTACCTTGGAGAGGTACAAGGCTCGGTGGGTACTCCGGGGTTTCACTCAGCGCCCTGGAGTCGACTACGACGAGACCTTCAGCCCGGTGGTAAAGCCGGCGACGGTTCGTACCGTTCTATCGCTGGCTCTCTCACGTTCTTGGCCTGTCCACCAGTTGGACGTCAAGAATGCCTTCCTCCACGGTACACTGACCGAGACGGTGTACTGCAGTCAGCCGGCAGGGTTTGTTGATTCAGCTCACCCAGACATGGTCTGTAAGCTGAACAAATCCCTATACGGATTGAAGCAGGCACCGCGAGCCTGGTATAGCCGGTTCGCCTCCTTCTTGGTCTCACAGGGGTTCGTCGAAGCTAAGTCGGACACTTCGCTGTTTGTCTATCGACGTGGCAGTGACACTGCCTACCTCCTACTGTACGTCGATGACATTGTACTAACAGCGTCTAGTCCGGCTCTGCTTCGGCGCACCATTTCTGCTTTACAGCAGGAGTTCGCTATGAAGGACCTGGGCCGTCTTCACCACTTCCTGGGCATTGCGGTCGAGGACCGACCAGGCGGCTTATTCCTTCACCAGCGACAGTACTGCCTGGATATCCTCCAGCGAGCGGGCATGACCGAGTGCAAGCCTTGCTCCACTCCAGTGGATACTCAGGCGAAGCTCTCCGCTACCGACGGGACACCCGTCTCTGACCCCACTACTTACAGGAGTCTTGCAGGTGCTCTTCAGTACCTCACCTTCACCAGGCCGGATATCTCGTATGCAGTTCAACAGGTGTGCCTCCATATGCATGACCCGAGGGAGCCGCACCTCACCGCTGTGAAGCGGATTCTTCGGTACCTACGAGGTACTCTCGACTACGGCCTCCTCCTTCGACGTGACACGGCCTCCGAGCTGGTCATGTACACCGATGCTGACTGGGCTGGCTGCCCGGACACACGACGTTCTACTTCTGGGTATGCCGTCTTCCTGGGCGGTAACCTCGTCTCCTGGTCCTCGAAGCGACAGCCCGTGGTGTCGCGTTCGAGTGCTGAGGCGGAGTATCGCGCCGTGGCTAACGGCGTAGCTGAGGCCTCCTGGCTCCAGCAGTTGCTTCAGGAGCTCCACACTTCCGTTGCCAGGAGCACACTCATCTACTGCGACAACGTCAGCGCCGTGTACCTCTCCACCAACCCGGTCCAGCATCAGCGCACAAAACATGTGGAGATCGACCTCCATTTTGTTCGTGAGCGGGTTGCACGCGGCGAGATTCGGGTACACCATGTCCCGACGACGACGCAGTTCGCTGACATCTTCACGAAGGGTCTCCCGACGTCGCTGTTCTCCGAGTTTCGGTCCAGTCTCAACATCTGCAGTGGCTAGATGTTGTGACTGCGGGGGGGTGTTAGACACTGTGATTATGTGTGTGTCACAGGGGCATATTAGTCATTAGTGAGGGATTAGGGTTAGGGGTGATTTAGTCATTTCCCCTCACCTAATCCCTCTATATAATGGACCCTGTACCCTCATGATGTATTCATTCCATTCAGTCCAGATTTATCCCTCTAATACCTTCATATGGGTATGCACCACAGTATTATTTTAGAGCTCGGTCTTATTATGAATCTCTGCTCCTTGGTATCACTGTTCCCCTCAACCACCATCATCAAAATGCTCAACATCACGGCCTTCATGTACCTGCACAAGAATCATCAAGGTCAACAAAAAACCAAAGATAAAACAAGAATAATGTATGGTTTCGAAATTAACATCACAATCTTTTCTTTCTAGACTTTAATAACTGCCTATGCACTTATTCACTTTTTTCAGGAACGTCTATATGATGCCGGGTGTTCTTTGGGATTCTAACACCTAAATTTTCAGCCTTCCAATTCAATATGTGTGACTATGATAAGATTCAATGTTGTAATACCCAAAATTCAGGTGTCGTTAGACTCTTAAACACCTAATACTTTTTTTCCACCAATACTCTTTGAAATTGCACCAAATAAAATTACTGTAACTCCTATACAGACTAACTGTACCTCCTAAGCCAATTGACGTCATGGACCCTTACAGCAACTCCAACAAAACAAAATTATTGTAACTCCCATACAGCAGGAAGCGACCGGTGATGGTGCTATGATATGGACCTTACCAAATACTCCCTCTGTTTTAAAATATTTGATGTTAATGTCAAATATTTCGAAATGGAAAGAGCATAACTCCTTCACTGTGGCTTTTTGATAGCAGCTCCTAGGTTTACATGTTATTCCGCTAAAGAATCGCTGCTTGCCCTTGCATGCCGCGTCAACAAGGCAGTGAATGAAACATGAGCTGAACTGGACGCTGAACATGGCTGCCTCTGCCGAGCGGGTGACGAAGCCGGCTCGATGACGCGCTTTGCCTCTTTCGCGTAGACAGCGAAAGGAGCAGGGCCGCGTGAATGCGTGATGGGCCTATCGAGTATCTCGACTCGTCAAAGCATCGAGCTGGGCATGCACACATGCATGGCGCTGCTGGATTTCTTGTTTGATGGTACGACAATCTCCGCAGGTGTGAGAGGTATAAATGATTGAGTGCATCATATTTCTAAAAAAAGGCAATCATGGGTGAACCGGCCTCGTAGCTGCAATGTAAATCGCAAGGACACATTTCAGTTTAAGCCTCTGGAGAGTCTTGGAAAGCAACATGCCCAACCATTACTTGAACTAGCATGCAGCGCATTTGAGCTTATTTGTAGTGGTGTACAACCTAATAAGGTTACCTTCTGATCCATTTTAAGTTCAAAAAGAAAAGACTAGTTTTTAAAAGTGGGGGGATTTCGGAAAACATAGTTTATTTTTTTGAACTAGCTAGGATTAAAAAGTACATTCACGGTCACTCTTTAATATTGGAGATGGGTTGATCTCCGACTCGGGCGAGGCCCACTACAACAAAAACCATAACCACGGGCACCTCGTTTTTTAGACCCAGGCGGTCCGCAAAAAAATGCGCCTGTGATGTAGAATGAATTAATAGCCGCCTGTGATGAATAAACATCACAGACGGCTCGCAACGGCAAACCGCCTGTGTAAACATATCAATTTTCATAGGCGAACCGTGGAGTAGGAGCCGCCTACAGTATTGACCATTAATACAGGCGACTGAAGCGACCGGGAGTAGGAGCCGCCTGCAATATTGGCCATTAATACTGAGGAAAACATGCCTTTGAATTCGATTCGAAGCCACCAAACGTCACGGTCCGGTATACATCCACCACATTTAACATCAAACAAAAAAAACAACAAACAATTCGATAATCGATAACAAACATTCATCATCAAACAAACGTTCATTAAAAATAAGTTTTTACAAACAACAAAAGAAAACAACGGACGATCGCCTAGTCCTCCGGTGGCGGAAGAACCCCACACTTATCAGCGATCGCCTCCACCAACTTCCTACTACTTTCCACCCCAAGCACCTCACCGAACGTCTCCCGCATCGCGTCAAGACGACCGACCACTATGCTTAACCCGAAGAGGTAGTGAGCTATGGTGTCCATTCTAGTACATACTGGAAGGCGACCAAGACCCAGAAGCTCCATGGAATCAGATGTACTGTTAAATACATCCTTCGCCATCTGCCGGCGCAACGGTGATAGATCGTCGTCCGCCTGTGCCCTGAGGGCAACCAAACTCTGCTCTAGGAAAGCGACTTTCCCAAGCAGGTGCACTCTCTCTTCTGTCCAAGAAGGCGGTGGAGGTGTGATTGGAGCTGGGGACGGAGGTGCGGTTGGAGCCGAGGACGAACGTACGGATGGAGCCGGGGACGGAGGCGCGGTTGGAGCCGAAGACGGAGGTGCGGTTGGAGCCGGGGACGGAGGCGCGGCGAGTGGAGAGCATGGTCAGGAGCACTTCGTTAGTGGTGCCATTGAGACTAGGGCTACGGTGCGGCGAGAAAGACGAAAACTAGAGGGAACAAGAAGACTGTGATAGTGGCGCAAAGAAGGGGAAGGTGCGAGTTATAATGGTGCGGAGAAGGAGAGGTCGGATCACTTCGAATTCTGCGCGCGAATGGCAATGACCGCACGATACAAGCAGACCGTGGAGTAGGATCCACCAATTTTGGCCATTAATACAGGCGGCTGAAGCGACCGGGCGTGCGCGCCTTACTTTTTTGGCTACCGCGCGCGTGAGGGGAACGCACGCAGTACATGCATCCTTAGAGTTACACGGGTGGATAATCTTACGTTACAAACTACCTATAATAAACATTCTTCACAAGCGGACAGTCGTAGGTAAAGAACCGCCTACGATAATGAAATTTTCACAGGCAGATACTCTTTACGTTACAAATCGCCTGTGATAAAGATTCTTAATAGGCGGCTAGTCGTAGGTATAGAACCGCCTGCAAAAATTATACCATGCACAATTCCACAAAAGTTCTAGCAACAAAATATGTCTCACATTGTAGCATGCATTACAGGGTCCCAAAATATCAAGTTGCGCAAATGCAGCATCTCGTGCACAACTTGCCTTCTCTCCAAAAGCTCTAGTATCCATCAGTCGGTTTCATGGATCGGCTCCGAGCCACTGCTCCCACCAGCATCTGTTTCTGGCTAGTTGATGTACGTGGAGCTTGATGGAGGAAGTGACACACCCCTGGCTAGAGCCTCTGGAGTCCCTCCAACCGGCAGCTCGGTGATGATAGGTCTCGGAAGTGGTGATCTTGTGCCAGGGATTGTCACGCCGGCCAGGGGCCCTTGTGCACGTTGTTCAAAATGTTTTCACAGACGATCTTTACTTGAAGGAAAAAGAGAGGAAAACTATATACGCACACGAGCATAGGAAAAATAAAGCTCACATGTACACATAGAGATGAAGCAGCACTCAGCCGGCCATGGCTTCAAGCGCAGTGTATTTCACCGTTGAAGTCTACGGCCAACTCAAAGCCAATATTTCACTGTATGAATTTTGTTAATGTTTTTAAAGCATTCCAACATGTCAAAATTCAAATATAAAAGAGAAAATATTATCAAATTTAAATATTAAAGCTTGATTACAATATTACAAATATATAAAATATGTCATACATTTTTTCCAGCATTGACATCTTCTCACATATAGGGTTTCAAATCCTTTTTAATGCTTCTTTCTACGCTCTTGATGTTGTCTGAATCGGTGAAAAGGTACTTATCTTCATATTCATTATATTTCTCTTTATTATCTCCCACATTCTCAACCCCAACAATATTTTGCTTTCCAGAAACAACTACGTGCATCTTCCCAGTTCATGGATACTATATATAAAAAACTTATGCAACACGATCAGCGAGAACCCACAGATCATCTTTATAACCCACTTTGTTCAAGTCAACAGTGTCAGCCCGTAGTTGTCCACTTTCACACAACTAGGATGTTTGACCCATTGGCACTTAAACACAGACATTTGCATTGTTTTGCCATAATCGAGTTCCCATATTTCCTCTATGAACCCAAAGTATGTGGTCTTCTGCCCTTGTGAAAAATAAGCCTCTATACGAACACCACTATTTTGTGCAACACTCTTACCGTCTTTTTCCTTAGTGTAAAATGTGTAACCACTGATGTCATATGCTTGCCATGATGTCAGCAAAGAAGATGGGCCAGAAGCTAACTTATTCATTGTTGCCTCTTCATCAGAGTCTCTGTATGGTATATTTTTATCTATTAACCAATCAATGAAATGTATTCTATGCTCTTTCGTGATCCAGTCCTCTTTGCAGCCTTGATTTTTTCTACAAAGCTCAATTTTGTGTTCCTCGATGTACGACTCTCAGCTATTGCGAGCTATTGTAGTACACCAAAATATGCACACTGTATTAATTTGTAATCCCGAACGATAAAAATTTTCTTACCCACTTTGTATCTCTCACATAGTCTACCCTCATGTACTGGTATAGGAACACCTATCGGCTTTACATCTTTGATGTAATAAGTGCAACCCACAGTCACTTCTTCAGTAGTGTATCCTTCCATAATTGGACCCTATGGGTGAGCACGGTTCCGCGCATAACCCTTTAATACTCCTAAATATCTCTTCAACAGAAACATATAATGTAAATATAGTCGCCCCAATGCTTTTATCTAATCAAAAAGATGTATGATTAGGTGTACTTGCATATCGAAAAAGAATGGTGGAAGACACATCTCAAGGTTGCACATAGTCTCGACAATGTATGTTTTCAAATAGTCTAAGTCTTCTCATACTATTACCTTTTACGATACTGCATTGAAGAAGTAACACAAACGTGTGATGACAACTTTTACATGCTCATGTTTGATGACCCTTATTGCAATGGTAAGGAATACTGTCATCATCATGTGACAGTCATGAAAATTATAGTCGAATAAAGACAAGTCTTTCATCGAGACTAGTTTGCGGATAATGGATGACAAACTCGTGGGCACTCTGATCCCACGCAAGCATTCGTAAATTACCCTTTTCCCTTATAGTGTCAAGTTATAGCTGGCTGGGGGAAGGTAATGCTTCCCGTTGACCTTTTCTATCACGTGAAGCTCTGGTCTCATATCAAGATTTACTAGGTCCATATATGATTTTAATCTGTCCTTTGTTTTCCTCGACATGTCCAACAAGGTTCCAATGATGCTGTCAAATGCATTCTTTGTAACGTGCATCAAATCAATACTATGGCAAATTTCCAGGTTTTTCTAATATAGAAGATAATTGAAAAAATGATTTTTTTTCTAGAAAGCCGCGTGAGTTGTATTACCCGAAGATGTAGTTTTCTTTGTCTTTGTTCCTTTACATTTTTTACCCTTACCGAAAGCAACCTGAATGTTCTTGTCCACTTCAAACACGAGTTTTCCACTGTCAGGTTTTGGTGCAGTATCTTTTTCGATTGTGTTATCAAATTGTTCTTTCATATTACTGTACTTGTATGTATCTGTCAAGAACCGTTGGTGTCTCATGTACACCGTCTTTCTGGATGAAGTGAGGTACAAAAATCCAGTTCTATCTACCCACCTGTCGGTACCCTCGATACGGGGTACCCCCGCGCACAGGGGGAAACGCCTAAGGACCTCGCCCTTCTCCGCAGGGAGAGCTACTAAGGCGCCACGTGTCCAACGGGGCCGGACCTCCCTCTCCTCACAGGAAAGCTCCGGGCCCGCCACGTGGGCAACTGAGCCAGACCTCCACCCTCCGTGGGGAGAGCTCCGGAGGCTCCGCGTGTCCTGCGGGGCCGGACCTCCCTCTCCTCAGAGGATAGCTCCGGGCCCGCCATGTGGCCAGCAAAAGCCGGACCTCCCCCCTCCGCGGGGAGAGCTCCGAGGGCTCCACGTGTCCCGCGGGGCCGGACCTTCCTCTCCTCAGAGGAGGGCTCCGGGCCCACCACGTGGCCAGCAGAGAAACGCTGCCTGCCCCCGCGCGGTAGGCAGCAGGAGTAAAGACGCACCATACCTTGCCCGTACAAGGTATTCAAGGCCCGCGCCTTCCCAAGGCGCGGAGACGCGGAGCACGCCTCTGTCAGGTGCCATTGCGCCCAGTCGCATCACAGACTGGCGCGCCGTGTCAGAGACTGCCCGCCAATAAACACAGCGACAAGACATCCCCTGCCGCCCCTGCCATCATCAACCACTACGACTAGCTTGCGGCATGTGTAGGGCGGCAGAACGAAGACTCGGAAGCCTTCGCCAGAGACAATTACCGGCATAACTGCAGATACGGTAGATGGCAGGCAATCTCCCCGGGACCACCTGTCGGGTCCCGGGCCCACCTTGTAAGCCGCACGAGCCTTGGACTATAAAAGGCTCAGGTAGGCAACGTTAGCAAAGGTTCGAACTCTGTTGCCTCACACTCTAGCCATCTCACACCCTCAAGCTCAGGACTCCGGTTCTGAGTAGCAAACAATACAGCGAGCATCTCTGCTCACCGTGGACATAGGGTTTTACGCTCCGGCGGCCTGAACCACGTAAAACTCCCCGTGTCAAGCTTCTCCCTCAATCGTCCCTAACGCTGAAGCTCTCCGCGAGTGACTAGCCCCTCCGAAAAAGAACCTCCGCGGGCTGCCCAGATCAGGTCGGGGGGAAGTGTCGGCTACACACTTTGACATTTGGCGCGCCAGGTAGGGGCTTTTCCCTTGCGCGACGAGCTTCTACCGGCAAAGATGACGAAGCTTCCTTCAGCGGCAAGCTCTCCTCCCCCACGTTCACGACGAACAGTGACTAGCGGGGACTACGTCTCGACACACTCTGGACGGAGTGTGTCTGCGCAAGCTGGAAGCCACGTGGAGCTCCGGGCCCGCCACGTGGCCGGCAGAAGCCGGACCTCCCCCTCTACGGGGAGAGCTCCGAAGGCTCCACTTGTCCCACGGGGCCGGACCTCCCTCTCCTCAGAGGGGAGCTCCGGGCCTGCCACGTGGTCGGCAGATCCGGACCTCCCCATTCTCATGGGGCGAGTTTCGGGGACCTCCGGGGCCCTTAACACAATAAGGACCCGGGGAAGGTGTGTGTGCAGAGATTCGAGATTGGTGAAGGCCTCTGAGTACCTTGCGGAGCTAAGGGCTCGGCCAGGCAAAGCCAAGAAGAAGACAAGAGCACACAGACACAAAAAGTCACAAGAGTCTATTTATTCAAGGCTCCATGAGCTGGACTACAGACTCAATAAAAAAAAGAGATACAAGTCCTAGGGTTCCCCTGGCTCGCGCCGAAACCTAGAGGCTACAAGGGCGGCCACGTCCCCGACTTCAGCCCTGGCAGCTTCCTCCCGCTCCGTGGCAGGGCCCTGTCTCCCTGGCTCTAGTGAGAAGGAAGGGTCCTGGCTTCGGAAGCACGCCAACACGTGCGTGGCAACCTCCACGGCCAGGTCCCATCCCTCTGCCTCGAGCTCGCCGGCGACCACCACATCTAGCCTGCTCAGCTTGGCGCCGATTGACTCGAGCGTGGGGATCACCTCGGCCACCTTCAGCGCAGGGGCCGCTGTCTTCACCGGGCTGAAGCCAAGGGGGACCAGGGCGGACCCTGCTTGGTCGATGAAGCTCGAGACCGCAAGGGCCTCGGAAGACCGCGAGGCCAAGAGCTCCTCTACCTCGCGGCGGGCTGCCAGCAAGGCGTCGTGGCACCCCTCGGAGAATTCCTTCTCCTTGGCCGCCGGAGAGCTTTCCCGAAGGTGGAGGGTCTGGGCAAGCCGCTCCAACTCTGAAGCCCGGAAGTCGGCAGCCAGCTCCCGATCCAGGATCGCCTGGCGCTCCCGGGAGACCTGCTCCTCCCTCGTGGCAAGGTTTGCCTTCCGGGCCTCTAGCTCCGTAGCGCGGGCTCGCAGGTCACCCTCGCCCGCCGCCAGCCGCACGGCGACTCTCTCTGCCTCGGCCGCCACGGAGCGCTCCTGATCCGCAACGGCGCGCTCACGGCGCGCCAGCCTCTGCCGCACCTCCTCTAGGGCAGAGAAGTTCTCCTCGGCCCGGGCATGCGCCTCAAGGGCCTCCTTGTGGAGGCGCCGCGTCTCGGAGTCCGGACGGTCGATGGCCCGCTTCTGTCGGTCGAGGAGCGCCTCCATGATATCAAGCGACTCCCGCCTGGAGTCGAGCTCCCCCTTAACATTCTCGGTCCGCTCCCTGAAAAGGTTCCCCCAGGTAAGGAGGCGATCCCTCTCAACCACCTGCTCCTCTCGCTCGCGACCGAGCGCGGCCAAGATCTATCGGACGCTCGTCTGGGCGAGCACGAGGGCGTCGGCCAGGGGCAGCGGGGCAGCAGAGGCCGGGGCGGCGCCCCCGACCTCCTCCATCACATCGTCTTCAGGAGAAGTCGACGCACCAGCAACTGGGATGAGATGCCGGTCAGGAGAAGCCGACGCTGGGACGGGCTCGCTCCCATCACGCCCTGGTTCGTTGCCCACCGTGAGGCCCGTGGCAGTTCCTTCCACTCCGACAACAGGAGGCGGGTCTTCGACAGTCGGACTTGCCGAACCCTCACCGACAGCTGGCTCCTGAGCTGGTGAAGAAGGACGATTGGAGGGAGTCGACGCTGCCATAGAAGCCGGGCTGACCGGTACAGGAGGAACTTGCGCTGACTTGGGGGCCGCGGCAACCGTCTCGGCAAGAGGAGTCGACGCTGCTATAGAAGCCGGGCTGACCGGTACAGGAGGAACTTGCGCTGGCTTGGGGGCCGCGGCAACCGTCCCGGCTTCCGAGCGCTGCGGCGCAGACCCCCCGTCAGCTGGGGATGGCCGGGAAACGGGAGCGTTACCGGCACTCGGGGAGTCCCTGCAAACATGGGAAACTCCTAAGTTAAGAAAAGACGAAGACAACACAAGCTCTAGAATCCGGTAGGCGTCGCTTACCGAGAGACACGAGCACTCCAACAGGCTCTGAACCCTGGCTTCCGAGCAGGGGTAGGACCACTAGAGCCCGCCGTCGCCACCGACGGCTGCCCCGCAGTCGCCTGGGTTGACGGAGCAGGGGATGCTTCTGAAGCCCCCCTCGACGCCGGCCCGTCTCCTGAAGCCCGGGGCGCCTGAGTTCTTGGATTGCCCCTGGGCACCTACGCGTCAGCAGTTTCCTTCGAGCCTCCACCGCCTGAGGAGGGAGGACGCGACGCTCGGGAACTTTCAGCCCGTCGTCGCTCAAGAGGAGTCCCGTCAGGATGATGAGCCCGAGACCTCTTGGGGTCGCCACCGGACGGGGTGCCATCTCCAGAAGCAGGGCGCGCAGGCGCCCTGGATCCCTTACTCGGCGCAGACGCCGCCATCGGGGGAGATTGAGTGCGCTTCTTCTCCAGAGGCGGGTTGGAAGCCATGGCAGAAGACAAAGGCGCAAGAACTTAAGGAAGGTGCAAGCGCCGGGAAGTGCGAAGGGAAGCCGCGATGCGGATAAGATCCCCATTTAAAACTTCCCAGGTGCGATTTAAAGCGATTCAAAACTCTTCGAATACGCCGCTTGGGCAACCGCTTCGGCTCCAAGACCAAGCGTCGATGACAAGTGGACCCCAGTCGTCCAGCTGAAGCGGTGGGCCAAGAAGTCAGTCTCCCAAGGAGACAAGCCGGCAAGGCGCTTCGGCGGTTCCCGAAAAAAGCATTGCGACGTGCAGAAGTGGCAGCCTTGGGAACCGCCGCAGTAAAAGCAACCATCAAGTGGGCACACGCTCCTACGATCCCGCGACTGTTCGTGCTCCAAAACGGTCAATGCGGGACTTAGAGAAAGTGCGCGGAGTGGAAGTGACGGAGGCCCCACCTCAGGCTCGCTATCTCCCCCGAGATGGGCCCGGGGGCCACTGTCGGTACCTTCGATACAGGGTACCCCCGCGCACATGGGGATACGCCTAAGGACATCGCCCTTCTCCACAGGGAGAGCTCCTAAGGCGCCACGTGTCCAGCGGGGCCGGACCTCCCTCTCCTCAGAGGAGAGCTCCGGGCCTGCCATGTGGCCAACTGAGCCGGACCTCCCCCCTCTGCGGGGAGAGCTCCGGAGGCTCCACGTGTCCTACGGGGCCAGACCTCCCTCTCCTCGCAGGAGAGCTCCGGGCCCGCCACGTGGCCAGCAGAAGCCGGACCTCCCCCCTCCCCGGGGAGAGCTCCGAGGGCTCCACGTGTCCCGTGGGGCCGGACCTTCCTCTCCTCAGAGGAGGGCTCCGGGCCCGCCACGTGGCCAGCAGAGCAACGCTGCCTGCCCCCGCGCGGTAGGCAGCAGGAGTAAAGACGCGCCATACCTTGCCCATACAAGGTATTCAAGGCCCGCACCTTCCCAAGGCGCGGAGACGCGGAGCACGCCTCTGTCAGGTGCTGTTACGCCCAGTCGCATCACAGACTAGCGCGCCGTGTCAGAGCCTGCCCGCCAATAAACACAGCGACAAGACATCCCCTGCCGCCCCTGCCATCATCAACCACTACGACTAGCTTGCGGCATGGGCAGGGCGGCAGAACGAAGTCTCAGAAGCCTTCACCAGAGACAACTACCGACATAACTTCAGATACGGTAGATGGCAAGCAATCTCCCTAGAACCACCTGTCGGGTCCCGGGTCCACCTTGTAAGACGCACGAGCCTTGGACTATAAAAGTCTCGGGTAGGCAACGTTAGCAAAGGTTCGAACTCTGTTGCCTCGCAGTCTAGCCATCTCACATCCTCAAGCTCAGGACTCCGGTTCTGAGCAGCAAGCAATACAGCGAGCATCTCTGCTCACTGTGGGCGTAGGATTTTACGCTCCGGCGGCCTGAATCACGTAAAACTCCCCGTGTCAAGCTTCTCCCTCAATCGTCCCTAACGCTGAAGCTCTCCGCGAGTGACTAGCCCCTACGAAAAAAAACCTCCGCGGGCTGCCCAGAGCAGGTCCGGGGGAAGTGTCGGCTACACACTTCGACACCACCTTACACAACTTTTCTTCCCTTTCATTTGTCCCGATAATGTAAATAGTGCGGGATAATCATGCACCGTAACGAATATCATTGCTCTTAGCTTGAAATACTCCCGCTTGTACTCATCCCATGTACGTACCCCTTTATTCCACAATTTCGCCATATCTTCTATTAGAGGTTCCAAGAACACATCAATTTTGATGCCGGGTTGTTTCACACCTTGTATAAGAATAGATAACAAAATATATTTCCTTTTGTGACACAACCGCGTCGGTAGGTTGTACATCGCTAAGACCACGGGCCATGTGCTGTATATGCTCCCTTTTTCACCAAACGGATTCATTCCGTCTGTACCCAAGGCAAACCTTACATTTCTAATTTCTTTTGCAAACTCTGGATACTGAATATCAAAATTTTCCACTGTGTTGCATCACCACGGTGTCGAATTTGTTTTTCTTTCTTGTTGCGCTGCTCGGAATGCCAACGCATAAGTTCAGCCTCCCTAAGGTTTGAAAACAAACGCTTCAAGCGATCAATTACTGGAAGGTGCCACATCACCAAGGAAATTTTTTCTCTTATTCTTCCCACCTGCATCGTCAGAAGTATCGTCATCGTCACCCTTCAGGGCTAATAATATTCTTCTTATTCTTCAGGGTCTTATTCATGTTGGTAACATACTGGTGATTGTAGTCCTTCTTGTATCTACTGACACCACAGATGGGACATCTAGTTGAGAGCTCATGCTCTTTGCGATACAGAATATAATGGTTCACACAAGCATGTATTTTGTTCACACCTAGTGACATCGAGCAAAGAAGTTTCTTCGCTTTATAAGTGCTTCTAAGCAGTTTATTGGGATTTGGAAGAATTTCTGCCAAAAGATTCAAAAGATCAGAGAAACTACAATCGGACCATCCGTGTGTGGCTTTCAACTTTAGTAGTTTTAGGACTGCACGTAATGTAGTAAACTCTTTATCACAACCCTTTGATTCATCATATAAGAGCTCCGTCGCCGCATTCTGCAATGTCTCCATTTTACTTAAACCTTTACTTGCTCCTATAGAAATCAATAGATGTGCTTCGATGTGACGCAACTTCTCCTCACAATTAAACTCATCATCATTATCACCATCATCAACCTGATTGTCACTACCATAATTGATATGAGCATTATCGTCATTAGAACCCCTCTCATCATCTTTATCCACCTCATTTGTATCTAACTCACGATTCTCTGTCTATATTGTGTAGTTTTTTTTGAAACCGCTTTTCATCAAATGAGATTGGATTACTATAGTATCTATCCAAGCAATCTTATTTTCACAGTCGATACATGGACATAATATGTCATCTATCTTTTGCGTCTTCACATGTCTCTTGTACGCTTCAAGAAAGTTTACAACATTTTGAATGGACATAGGATCAGGTCTTGTCATGTTGTACATCCACGCTCGGCGGTCCATCTTCTATGTCAAACTGTAAAAATAAAAATATGATACTAACCCTTTCTTGAATGCAAGTGAAGGCTGAAAGTTGAACACAAGGTTCATAAAGCTAGCGTACAGTGATGGCACTTGCAGGCTAGGACGACGACGACGTGCGCGTGCTTGGAGGCAAGGGCGAGGATGGCAACGTGGGCTCGACAGCGAGGGAGAGGACAGCTGCGGCGGCGTCGAGGGGCAAATGTATTTTTTGGTAGCTCACGGCGTCGATGTGAAATCTCCTGAGTTAGGTTTTTGCGGTGCCCGAGCGGTGCTTTATATAGTCGTCCATTATCAGACGCGAGTTTCAAGGTGGTCCATTTAAAACCGCCTGCGGTAATTGCCTCTTCATAGGTCTGCTTCAGTTTCTTCTTCCCTTACTTTATTTTTTATTTAGATTTTAATGTAAATACTCATATATATATATATTCTATAAATTAAGTCCAAACTCGTTGATTATTTTTTCTATATTCTTCAAAAATTAATATATATCAGATGGAACAAAAAGTTTAAAACTTATATAGGTAACATTATCATATTTTGGTAAATATAGAATTAATTTATATGCACATATTATTCAAATTTTCATATCTAATAAAAAATGATCTTCCCCTGAAAGTTGGTTTGTATGAACATATTATCTTATTTATACATGTATGAATTTTGTTAATTTTTAAGCAATTCAATATGTCGAAATTCAAATTATCCATCATTCTATTGAAATGCTCATATACATATGAGGCATTCTTCAAATTTTAAACACACATTTATTCAAACAATTTTGTAAAAATCTGAAAAAAATCATAGAGGTTGGTATGATGACTAAAAAGTCCTATAAAAAATGCACTCACAAAATCATTGTATTATGCAAGATATAAAAATGACAAATACCATATTTATTTGTTTTTCATGTTCTGGCCAATTTCAAAGGTTTTTCCAAGTGAAATTTAATGGGCACCTGTAATACTAAATCATATTACAAGAACTTGGAATTTGAGCTTTTATAATACCCTTATTTTGATCAAGAATATTAATTAATCCTAAACTTAGTAAACTTTTTTCACAGGCTGTTCTATATTGAAAACCGATTGCGATACTTGCCTCTTCATAGGTCTGCTATTCAATTTTTTTCCTTTGCTTCATTTTTATTTAGATTCCAATGTAAATACTCAAACATGTATAGATTCTATAAATTAAGTCCAAACTCGATGATTCTTTTTTTCTATATTCTTCAAAAATTAATATATAACAAATGGAACAAAAAATTTAAAACTTATATAGGTAACATTGTATAGGAATGTTTGTTCTCCCTTAGTGGCAGTGATTAGCTGCTTCGTGACCATCATCGTTTTTATGAAACTGTTGTGAGGAGAGGAGCCTGAACTCTTGAGTGCCCGCCTGCTGGTAAGCCAACCTTATCCCGTGCAAGTTTTGTTGCATGTTCTTGTGTTTTTTGTCAGCCCGTTCCTGTATTTAGAGAAACGATCAACCACTACGAGGACAGCGTGTTAGAATGGACAAGGGGCTATAGCTAGAGAGAGTTGGTATGAGTACCTTCCCAAGTAAGCTGGCCGCGAGCTACAGGAATGGCTGGAAGGTTAGGACATTCAGTTATGGCACTTCATCGACGGTGCTGCAACCGCTAGAATCTGAAACGCCTTTATAATAAGCAGTTGTCGCGCCCTTCCTCATCTTCCTCGCCACCCCTTTCCTCATCTTCCTCGCAGCACCCTTCCATCTTCCTCGCTCTTCACAACCATGGCGTCTGCAGGATCCTCGTCTCGCCTCTCCGCTGGTGATAATCAAGGTGGAAAATGCAAGAAGCCGTCCCTGACGCTCCCAGAGTCAAGGGCTGGAGCCAAGCGGCAACCTTCTGGTGGCCCACCGGCGAACAACCAGGGAGCCAAGCTGCAACATTCTGGTGGCCCGCCGGTCAACCACTCCCAATGGTCGTCTCTGGTCCCGACGGCTCCGCCAACAAAGTTAGCGACCTAAAGTGATGCAACTGATACCACCTAGGTCATGTTGAACGGCACCGTGATCGAGACCAACGTCACGTCCTCCGGCGCCTATGTCGATCACTTCCTTTTGCAGGTTCACGGGAACAACCCGGGGCCCCTCATCGTTGGCCTGGACACAGAGTGGTACGACATCAAGAACCCGGACGGGCGCAAGTCGTACAAGACGGCCGTCCTGCAGCTCTGTGTGGGCCGCCACTTCCTCGCCTTTCAGATCATTCACACGGACTATGTCCCGGAGAGTGCCCTGAAAAACTTCTTCGCCTATGCGCACAACAGATTTTCCGGCGTTAGTATTAGTAGGGACGTAAAGGGGCTGCGCGAGGACTATGGCTTCGAGGTTCAAATGTGGTTGAGCTCTGGGACCTCGCCATGAAGGTGCTGCACTAGTCAGAACTCATGTCGGCGTCGCTCAAGACCCTGGCGCTCAAGGTGATGAATGCACACATTGACAAGGCGAAGGACATCAAGTGTGATAAGTGAGATAAGGTGATCCTGTCGCCACAGCAGGTGGAGTATGCCTGCATTGATGCGTTTACCTCTTACGATATTTCCGTGCTGCTGCTATCCCGTCAGGCTTCCTCGCCATATTCGGTCCGGGAGCAGTGCCCCTCGCCAGGGTACGTCAGCACGGACTCCGATGATGACAGGTATCATGGCTGCAAATTGCCAGTCCTACGTGGCGACAATCTGCGTGTCCTTGAGCACCCCAGCGACTACGTGATATGCCCAGTCTGTCCCAACTTGAAGCGCAAATGGAAACGGGAAGACATCAACTCCATCCAAAGTCATGTTGTGGAAGTTGGGCTCTCCAATTCCGAAATACATAGTGATAAGAAGAAGAGCGGGCACCGTTGAATGGCGAGGAACCTTGGCTGGATGTGATAACTCCTCGACGTGCTTTCATATTAGTTATTCTGTTCTGAACTCGAAGTTATATTCTTCAATTTTTTTGGACAATGTATGTGGACTGGATGTTTGTGCAGTACCCTTAATAGCCTGTGAAATACTTTCTCGGATGGATGTTCCCATGGTAATCCTGATGCAACATTTCCCTGTTGTTTTTTTGCTGGTATAATTATTGGTAATGCTCTATCCAAGATTAAAGAAAAAGTAAAAATACTTGTACGTATGTTATCCTTGATGTGTCCCGTGTTCTCTGTTCACGATGTTACAGTATGTTTGCTCCCTGTTACTCTTCTAACCAGATGTTACCGTGGGTTTGTCCCGTGTTACTGTTCTCATTAATCCTAAACTTAGTAAACTTAGTAAACTTTTTCATAGGCGGTTCTATATTAAAAACCTCATGCGATAATACATCTTTGCAGACAGTATTTAATTCATCTTCAAGGAGGGAGGAGGATCGCGGGCACACCGGTCGCACTTCTCTGCACCACCATACCAGTCGCAATTAAGTTTTCCGCACCTCTTCCTCCTTGGGAAGCTCATCTCCCTTTGTCAACAATGGAAGACGCGCTTTTATCTCGCTCGTCTCTTCACCACCGACCACAATTAAGTTCTCCGCGCCTCCTCCGCCTCGGGCCGCATGTTTCCCTTCCGTCCAATTTCAGCCGCTCTCTCTTCGAACACATAGTGATCGACCAACTCCAGTGCGACCGCCACCTGTCATCCACTGTTCACCATCGTCATCGTCGTCACTACTCCCTCCTATTCTACGTCATCGTCATCGTTCATGGCTGGGAACTTTGTTAACGACTTGGCGCGTGGCCGACTCAAGGAGGAGCGCTTGGCGTGGCGCAAGAACCACCCCCATGTATGTACATATGGCACACCGGTCGCTTTGTAGTTTTGCTTTTCCGTCTTGTTTGTTTTTGGTATTTTCAATTTCATGGCTCGCCATTTGCTTCACTTGTTGTCTAATTTCTCTGTGTAGGGTTTCTCTGTGAAGCCTGAGTCAGGAGACTTAATGAAGTGGCAGTGCATCGTCCTAAGCAAAGAAGGGGTAAGTCATGAAGAATAAGCACAATTTAGTATAACAATCATCCCCTTATTAATGAATTTCCTTTGTAGACTGAATGGGAAGGTTATTACTACCCACTGATCTCCTTCTCGGAGGACTATCCCTTGGTACCTCCGGGATGCACCTTTCCACCTGGTTTCTTCGACCCGAATGTCCATTGCTCAGGATTTCTCTGCCTTGGGGTTCTTGATCAAGAGATTATAAGATAGACTTACTTTGCTCAAGTAATTAGTAATTTTTGCAGAACTTATTTGAAGTGATTTCTTATGTTGCTTAAATTGATATTTCATAGGGATGGTGTCCTACACTACAGGAATCGCAATAATAGACAACGACCAGAAACCGTCTTCTATAAGGCCCAAACCGTCGTCTATAGCTTATTGACGATGGTATACGCTTATAGACGACGGTTTACGACCGTCTATGTGTTTTTGTCATCTATAATGTTATTGACGATGGTAACCGTCATCCATATCTATTTGACGACGACCGAAATTAGCTGTCGTCGATAAGTGACTTCCTCCACGTGGCAGCAGGGGAAGCTTATCGTCGACGGTGACAGGGACACCGTCGACGATAAGTTACAGTATCGACGATGGTAAAAGGGTACCGTCATCGATACTGGACACTTATCATCGACGGTGTCCCTGTCACCGTCGACGATAACTTGCCAGTATCATCGACGGCCGCTAGGGAACCGTCGTCGATAATTTTTGCAGTTTTTTTTTAAAAATAGAAAATGCTACCCTGGCTTCGAGGCCAGCCTTGGCTCGATGGCCAGATCACAGAGACAGAAAAACATGACACAAACATGCATATATATCACATGGCACCGCAAAATACATCACACAATATATTATTGCACAATTCTTCATACAAGTATCACACCGCACATAGTCCACATCACAGAACCCAAGTTTGAGAGAGGAGGGAACTCAGCTCACAAGTATGAGGCTCGACTGACCTGACTAAGAGACACTACCCCGTCCGCTGCCATCGGAGTTCAGAAAGTCGTCCTCCTACAGTCGTCCAAGCATCTGAGGCGACGGAGTTTGAGCCTCCGTTCCCGACGCTTGTGAAGTGCAAGTGTGGTTAGACATGTTACAAGTAAGAAAATGTATATTTTACTAAATTTGAACAAGTTTAACTAGTGCAAGTGTGATTTACTAAGTTTGTACCTAGGCTACTGTCGTTGTCACCGGCGGCAGCTGTATTGCTGGCGGCACCCATTGCGGAAATACAACCGCCTGTCCTGCACTCATAGCCTGCAAACACAAAGAAAATCATTAAACATGTCATTTATATGTAAAAAATGTTAAGTACAACATCTAGAATTGATTACCCGCATGGCAGCTTGCATCTGTAACATGAACGAGTTTTGATACTCATCCCTAGCTCCTTGCGCCTCGTCCCTAGCCCTGATCTCAGCTGCCCGCGCCTCGTTCCTAGTCCTGAGCGCTTCTTGCGTCCTCTGGAGCTCCTCTCGCAGACTGTGGACCTCCATATCTCGACTAGCGCGGCTGCTGCTGGACCCGCCCTGAAGCGATGAAGAGGCTCTCGAGGAAGCTCGCGCCTGCCTCGAGTCGACCACTCCATTGAAGATGGCTAACCTGCACAAATGAAGTAAGATTATTAAATTTTGTATCTCGACGTTCGTAACATTAAATTAAAAATTACAAAGCTCACCGTCCATGAGGTTTATCACCACCGCTTGCATACGCGTCTTCGAGGACGATTGGCACGCTCTGCCAATCGAACTCTTCGCCTCAAAGCCTCCGCGCCTCCTCGCCGTACTTTGCCTGCAAAAACCCAGAAAAATGACGTCATTAGTAGTATTAAAGAGAGTTCAATTAAGTTGAAAGAATTAACTCACGAAAGTCTCTGTCGCCGTCTGAGAAGACAACTGGTCAGGCTGTGACAGGTCACTTCCCAAGTGACCCCTCTTCCACACCTCGATAGGTGCTGGCTGCTGACCGCTCTCGTGCTCCTATCGATACTTGTTAGCACAATGAAGATTATAAAATTACTTAATAGAATGCTTATAGCACTTACCATCCGTTTAGTGAGGCGTATGTAGCCGTCCCCACCCAAACAATGTTTCCCGCCTGTCCCTCTACTCTCTCAACGGGTTTTAGAAACTGACTTGAAGCCCTCGCTCGCCCAAAGAGCACACAGGGCACGGTACACGTCCAGACGGCTATACTATTTCGAAAGCATAACACCGTCTATTTAACACTACACCCCCCTATCCGGTGCAGTTCTCCAAGTAAAAAGGGGACAACTATACGGTTATAGCCGTCATACGTATGTTGCGAGTCATACGTCGTTTGCACCATATTAGGGGAGGGGAGGGGACGGCGGTGAGAGGCGGCGTAGGGGAGGGGGCGACCATGAGAGGTGGCGCAGGGGAGGGGAGGGGCGGCGGAGGGGAGTGAGATAGAGGGAGATGAGGAGAGAGGGAGAAGAGAGAGGAGAGAGAGAAAATGAAGAAAAGAGAGAAGAAAGGAGTCATGACCACCACCTTGATCTCCGTTGATGCCAATTCCGCAAGGTGCAGATCTACAGTGACCAGGTCAACGAAGCCAACACCAAGAAGCTACGCCAAGAATTCAGTGACATCGTCTTCAAGTCCGGTGAGTCCGTGGAGGAATTCACGGCGCGACCCATAACGCTGTCGAACTAGCTGCGCACCCTCGGCAATGACATCTCCGAAAAGGAAGTTATCAAGAAAGTTCTGCACTCAGTTCCTGACAAGCTGGAGCAGGTTGCAATCTCGATCGAGACGCTCCTCGACCTTGACAGCATGTCAATCGAGGAGGCCATTGGGCATCTGCGCGTTGTGGAACAGCACAAGAAACCTTCTCCAGTGAAGGACAGCGGCGGCCGCCTGCTTCTCACAGAGGAGTAGTGGATGGCGCGCATGAAGAATCGCGAGCCGGCCCCGGGCGGTGCTGCGCGCGCAGGGGCATCCAGGGGGGAGGGCGAGCGTGGTCGGCGAGGGCTCAGGGCGGCGGGGCGGCTACGGCCGGCGGGGCAACCCCGGGTGGCGCTGCGCATGCAGGGGCATACGGGGGGAGGGGGGCGCAACCGGCGAGGGTTCAGGGCGGCGGGGCGGCGTACGGCCGGCAGGGCGGCCCTAGGCGGTGCTGCGTTCAGGGGCATCCGGGGGGAGGGGGGCGCAATCGGTGAGGGCTTAGGGCGGCGAGGTGGCCTACGGCCGGCGGGGGCCAGCGGGGCGGCGGCTGCCAGCTGCCGGCGGGGCGGCTCAGGTTGGGAGGAGGGGCGCGGCCGTGAGGGGCAGGCCGGGGGGGGGGGGGGAGGCGGGGCGCGGCGGGCAAGGGGAGGCTATGGGGGAGGCGGGGCCGGGCGTGCATGGGTGGAGAAGGGGAGGAGGGAGGGAGGGGTGTGGCGTACCTGGCGCTGGTCGGTCGGTGGCGATGTCGGTGGTGGCGGCGTCGTCGGCGGCGTCGGCAGCGTGAGAGTGAGGCGGCGGCTACGAGAGTGAAAGACGGAACCGAGGAGCTGGCCCGAGTATATGTGACCTTAAAGACGACGGTGAGTTTACACCGTCGTCAACAAGGCTTAATTGACGACGGTGGGTTTACAACGTCGTCTATAAGTTCCCGAGAAGGCCAAGGTTACGGCCCATATTGACGAGGACCATTATTGTCGATGGTCCACCGTCATCTATAAGGCTCAGAGCTTATAGAAGACGGTGCTAGGTCAACTGTCGTTAATAAATGATTTATTGACGACGGTGGAATCCAGCCGTCGTCAATATTCACGGGCGGAGAAGGGGAGAAGGGAGGGAGGGGCATGGCGTACCTGGTGGTAGTCGGTGGCGGCGGCGGCGTCGGTGGCGTGAGAGTGAGGCGGTGGCGGCGAGAGTGAAAGATAGAACCGAGGGGCTGGCCCGAGTATATGGGACCTTAAAGACGACGGTGGGTTTACACCATCGTCAACAAGGCTTAATTTACGACGGTGGGTTTACACCGTCATCTATAAGTTCCCGAGAAGGCCGAGGTTATGGCCCATATTGACGAGGACCATTATTGCCGACGGTCCACCGCCATCTACAAGGCTCAAGAGCTTATAGACGACAGTGCTAGGTCAACCGTCGTCAATAAATGATTTATTGACGACGGTGGAATCCATCAGTCGTCAATATTCACGGGCAGAGAAGGGGAGAAGGGAGAGAGGGGCGCGGCGTACCTGCGGTAGTCGGTCGGCGGCGTGAGAGTGAGGCGGCGACGGCGAGAGTGAAAGACAGAACCGAGGGGTTGGCCCGAGTATATGGGACCTTAAAGACGACGGTGGGTTTACACCATCGTTAACAAGGCTTAATTTACGACGGTGGGTTTACACCGTCATCTATAAGTTCCCCGAAAGGCCCAGGTTACGACCCATATTGACGAGGACCATTATTGTCGACGGTCCACCGTCATCTATAAGGATCGAGAGCTTATAGACGACGGTGCTAGGTCAACCGTCGTCAATAAATCATTTATTGACGACGGTGGAATTCAGCCGTCATCAATATATTTATGGATGACGGGGCCGTCGTCAATTAATCTGGCTGTCGTCCATTGTCGTGATTCCTGTAGTTCTAGTATTAATGTCAGAGATTTACTACTTGAAGTTCAGCGTTTGCTTCATCAGCCAAATGCGTCTGATGTTGAAAATGATTGCAAGAATCTACTTATCAAGGTTAGTAACTTTGTGTTAGTGAGCAACCTAGGTTATATATCATTCCCCATTTCGATATTTGTCAATTTAAAGAATGTCAATGTCATTTTCAGGATCCAGAGGAATATAAGAGATGTGTTTGGGAGCAAGCTCGACGGTATAGTTTAGATCGATCGATGGGAGCTTCATAGGAATATAAGTCTGAAATGTATAGTTTAGAGAGCACGGAATGTGTATAAACTAAGAAATATTTATTGAGTTGCAAATGTTTCTCTCTAAATTGCAATGTGATTGTGGTTCTATATGTTCATTGTGGCAACGATGCACATTTATTATCTTTGGGTGCGAAGTGGCATCAGACAAATATAATAGAAAGAATATAATTTAAATATTTTTCATAGGCGGTGTTTAACTAAGAGCCACTTGTGAAATCTGCGCCTATATAAGGCCGCCTAGAAAGAATATAATTTAAACATTTTCACAGGCAGTGTTTAACTAAGAGCCGCCTGTGAAATCTGCGCCTATATTAGGCCGCTCAGGCGGTTCTAAATTATAATTTACAAACCGCCTGCACTAATACATCTTCACAGGTGGTGTTTAACAAATAACCGCCTGTGAAAATCTGTGCCTATATAAGGCCGCTCGGTCTCCTCGAAAAGAACCCAACCCTGGAGATTTCACTTCACCGTTAGGCTGCCAAAATTTTCCTTTGCCGCCAAAACCCTCACCACCGAGCTTCGTCGTTGCCATCCTCGCCGCCGAGCTTTGTCCTTGCCGCCTAGCTTCGTCCTCGCCATCCTCGTCGCCGAGCTTCGTCGCCGTCGCCGTTGCCATCTATGTACATCCACCTCTTTCTTCCCTTCTCTCCCTCATCCCTTCTGTGTCCCCCGCGCCGCCTTCTTCCCTACCCCCTCCCCGTGCCACCTCCCTTCTCGCCCTCGCTGCCGGTTGAGTGTCATCGTTGCCCTCGCCGCCGCCTCCCTCCTCCCTTTTCTGTCCCCCTTCGACACCATCGCCGCGGCACCCCCGTGCCTTAATCTTCTCCGCGCTGCCTCCTCCTTCCCGGCATCTACCCCCACCTTGCGCTGCCCCCTCCCCACCGTCCCCCACCGCCGGCGCTCTCCCACTGCGCCGAACCACACCTTTTTTACATTGTTTATATTATTTGTTTAGAGACCTTGACAATTTCTTAGATTAATTGTTTAGATTTTTTTTGAAGGTAGACCTAAGAGCAAATTGTTTAGAGAGCAAATTAATTGTTTACATTAGAAAGCAAAGCAAATTTAGCTCAATTGTTTCTTCTTCATTTTGTGTGTGTTCATATCGACACCAATTAGTTGTTTAGAATAGTTGTGTTAAAGGAGATAGTCTTGTTGTGTAGTGCTAACAGGTAGTCCATGTTGTCTTTGTAATCACTGAGTACTATAACAAGGATACATGTTGTATTTCTAAATCCACCATGTTCACTCTATTTTATATATTAGGATGTCTTTGTAATCACTGAGTACTATAACAAGAAACCCCTTCTGTTGCTTTTCAAGTTATAACATGGAAAGCCCTAAGAAGACTGGTGCTGGTAGTAACAATGAAGCCGATGATGTTGAGTTTAGTGACTCCACATATCACAGTCCATCGGATCCTTTCCAAATATAAAAATTAAAAATACTTCAGAGGATCTCGACCCAATATGATACTTCCGGCGAGGTATGGATCACGAATCTTAACTCCAGTAGTTTAAATTCATATTGGTTGTCAAGTATATGAAGCCTTATAATTATTTTCTACCTAGCTTAATTGCTAAGACAACGAGGTGACTTTGGCTCCTAAAACCGTAGAAGGTTCTCCAACGGTTGAATCCTCAAATTCAGTCAAGCAAAAATGAGGTCAACGTGGTCCCAATAAGAGTCCATTGAACCACATCATATACATAAGAAGTGTCGGTCCAGGTGGGCTTCCCCAAGAACCACTGGACTCAGTTTCAAAGTACCGATGCATGCGGTTGTCTTGTTAGAGAGCTTGTGCCGATCACAACCGAGAATTGGAGAAAATTCCCTGAGGCGGACAAGAATGAGTTGTGGGAGAAGTTAAAGAAACAATCAAAAGGCACGGAAGAAGCTGTAAAGAAAGTAACATTGATCTCTTGCGGCAAGAACTTTCGTGGCTGGAAGAGTGAAATGAATGCTTATGTTAAGGACAATAAGGTCCCTAGCTCGAAGAAGATGGGAAAAATCACACAAGCTCAGTGGCAAGAATTTGTTCGTCAAAAGACCACACCTAAGGCTAAAGCCCTAAGTGAATCTAGGTCAGAGCTTGCCAAAAAGAACAAATACCATCATCACTTGGGGTCACCGGATATGCCCCCAAAGTTGAGAAATGGAATAAAATATTAGAGTAAACTGTCAGTAAGGACAATCCTGACCCGCTGCAAGATTGCAATAAGAGAACTAAGTGGTGGGTCTTAGCTCGGTCAGGTTTGACCAGCAAGGGCAAACTTGAAAAGCCCGATTCTATGAACCAAGTAGAGCAAAAAATGAAAGAAGTAATTGAAAAGCAACAGAAGGGTCTCTTCAAGCCGAAGAGGGAGAATGACCAACTTACCGCAACCGTGAACACAGTAGACGACTTCGAGCAATCTCTTCTCAGATGTCCTGGAGAGATGGTTTTCCCGAACGATAAAGAGTTATATAGAAGACGTGACAAGTTGAAGAAGACAATTGAAGATACGATTGATCAAAAGGTCAAGGAAACTGTGAAAGAAAAAATAGATACACTTATAGAATCGGGACAATTAACGCCAGAGAATGGAGCGATGGTTCCCGTGGTAAAGGAGAATTTTATATCTACAACTTCCTACCCTAGCAGCGTAGGTTCTGTGCCAGGCTTAGGGTCAATCCATAAGTTCCCTGTCGATGATATTGTTAAGGACACATCTTGTCGTCTTCTTGTCCAATTGGCAGAGCAGGAAAAAAAACAAAACAGTTTGCCACTGCTACGACAAAGCCGAATATTGTCTTCAACGACAATTCACTTCCGTTGTATTATGTCGTGATGCAAGTTCTTCAGATCATTGATAATGATTATGAATATTATGAAATAGACCACATCACACCTGAGAGGATCATGACTCTGGGGCAGGCCTTCAACCAGTTAATCCTTTGGCACTGACGGGATATCGTGTTGTTGGACGATGAGCCGAGGTCTATCCCCGTCGCATCTCGAAAGACTACAGCCCCGTCTTCTTCGCCAAAAGTCCAAGAAGATCCACTCCCGCTATGTCCCAGCAAGGATGATAGTAACCTTGCTAGTAAAGATAACCAAGAGCAACCAGTTGAATAACAGCTTGAAGCAGTACAAGAGCAAGCTGCTGATAGTAAAGAGCAATCAGTTGAATAACAGGCCAATGTCCAACTTACGACGACTACTCCTTGGTCAATGTCTGTGAAAGTTAGCTCATACGAAAATAAGGAACCTTCTAAAGAAGTGTCAAAATATTTGTAAAAAAAGATGAAAAATATTACAAAATCTAATGCATCTCGTGCTTCACATGAGCCAGCATTAGAAATATTGAGGAGTGGGAAGAAGACGTGTGAAATATACTCGGAAGATGGCTTTAGTTGAACCAGGAGTTCCAGTATACAAGATTCAGGACGTTCCTCTTGAATATGAGAACGGGAAGCTGTTCATGACATCGGCACAACTTAGCAAAACAACCTTTCTCGCTCAGAATAATGCACGAGTGGTACATCACTGGCCGCATAAAATATGACATTTGTTACGTCACATTTCGTGTGCCAAAAGAAGCATTCTGGAGCATTGAGAAGATTAACGAGCCCTTCTCTTTGAAGATCTGCGGAGCCTTTTCTATCTAGGCATGTTTGAAATCAACATGCTACTCGTCTGGTGCTTGTAAGTGCCTCTAATATTTCATATTTGCTTTTCTTACTACACGCATACACATGTCATGAGATTATAACAATTCTGGACTTATTCAATAGGATGCAATACATGGATAATAAAAAGTTGAACTCCAAAACAGATATCCTTGGCCCTACAGTGATTGGAAAGTTGAATTTCGACTTTCAGATGCAACGGGACTCAGGACAGTACAAGCGTATGATAAAAAAATTGAAAAATCAATTGCAAGACAAAAGAAGGATAAAAAGACAAACGTTGTAGACTACATAGGACATGCCATGTTTAACTTTGTCAGAGGTGGCAAGGACCTCGTAAAGGCTCTGTACCACTTCGAGTAAGTTTGACACATGGCATGGAAATAACAATTATTGCTAATTTTTAAATTAACACGTGTTTGCACGTGTGCAGTAAACACTACATAATGACCTTCATCAATCCAGCGCAGGGTTTGGCAACAGTATTGGACTCAGTCCATTACTCACAAGATACATACAAAGATTTCCTTGACATTTTGAGAAGGTACAGTTATTCGATACTTTTAATATACACGCATATATATACCAACTCTTATATGAAATTCCTTCTATGACAGCGTTTGGCGGTTTTATGCGAAAAAACTTGGCATTCAGAGACCTCCTAATAAGGATGCATTGCATATATCAATATATTATCCTTGTCCCAAGCAGCCTTGTGGCAGCGTCTTATGCGGGTATTATGTATGCGAGCATCTTCGGACACCCTGCGAATATAGAGTGAATCGTGAGGATGTAAGTTATCCTTAATGTCAATATTATATTTTCTTACTTTTGAGTCTCATTTTCATTGTAACTAGCATATTTTAATACTATTATGTTATCATTATTACCAACATATTCTAAACCTTGTTATGTGTTTAATTGCAGCACACGAAGAATATGGATGAAGAATGGCCGATTTCTAGAGATATGCCTGGTGGAGGAGCCGAAAAGATTATGAGTGAACTGTGCCACATCGCGCGTCACGAAATTTTCCACCGAAAAGTGCATTTCTTCGATGACGCATGTGTAATAGTTGATGTGCCAAAACTTTGCCAGTATACTGAGCATCAATTTGGTTTTTAGTGAAAAACTTGTAAACTATGAATTGAGATGTATTGTACTTACATATATGTATATGAGATGACTTTTTAGTGATATTGTGTCGATGATGCTTGTCAGAATATATTATTTCTACTGTTTGTGAATGTGCATATGAAATTGACTTGGATGTAACACCCTCAAAATCACTACCATGCATTGCATACATTTTTTCATATAGAGGAGCATTTAAAAAGAAGAAGAAATAAAGAGAGGAATATAGAAGCAAATAAAATAGTAAAAGTGAATAAAAATAGAAAATAATGGAAATAAATAGAAAAGGAAAATAAATGAAAAGAAAAAATAAAAAGAAAAAATAAATAAAATAGCCAAATTGGGCCACCCCAATCTTTCCTGAGAATTTCCCCAATTTTGGCCGCCCCAATTAGGGGGGGGACCCTAGCCGCCACCCTCTTATGGATTTTTATGGGCTTTTATTTCTCAATTAATCTCAGCCATTGGTGAAAAATAAATAATAAAATCCCAGCCCCTAGCTCCCACCCCTTTTTAAATTAAATCTCAGCCATTGGATAATTGGGTTGCTAAAATCCTAGTCACCCTAGCTCCTTTTCCCCCTTATAAATAACCCCCCTAGCTGCCACCCCAACCTCTCTAATTTGGCCGCCGCCCTCTCATGCTGCCAGCCAAGTCGCCCCCCTTGCTGGAGTTTGGCCGCCGTTGAGCTCCGTCACGCCTCGCCGTCGCCGGAGAAGAAGCCTCTGACGTTCTGCCCTAGCCGCAGCCTCATAATTCTCCATAGAAAATATCTCGCTGCTGCCATTGCAAAGAAGGAGGTTCTACCGCCAGGAAGAGAGGAGGAACAAGTGAGGTAGATTTCTGTTACCCCTCTTAAAACGTCGTCGCTGTTTCTAAGCACCCGTTTTCTTCACCCCCTGCGAGCAGAAAATTCTGCGTGTGTACAGACCATGTTTTTGTCAATTTTTGACGGTGGAATTGATATATGCATTGTGTCAAGATCATAACCACGTCCACACTTGATCCCAGCAACCTTGATCATCATAAAACCCCAAGGAAGCCTACTAAGAACATGCAAGAACACATACAATTTGATTTTTATAAATTGCACCATAGGAATTGCATTCCTCCACCTCAATGAATCTTGAGTAAAGTTTGTGCATGATAATTGATTGCTGTAAATTTTGTATATGTGTGGTCGTGAGTAGAAGGACACGCTCAAGAGGCCGTCTACGAGGAACTACAGCACCAAGACTTCGAGACGCTTGAGAAACACGAACCGCGGGAGCAAGGCAAGTGCCCCTTTACCATATTGATCCTATGTTTTCGAAACTGTTTTGCTTCCAAAAACTCGTATGCTTGTGTCAACTTGATGGGACACCCTTTTATAGGAGTTTACTAGTTTTGTTAACCATCCTTATCGTCAGGAAAGTTGAAGAGTCGGGTATGATCATTTTTTCTTTTTGCTTCGCTTAACTTACTGTAAAAGACCAAGAAAAGGGACTTGCAAAAACTTTTCATCACCTCACAACACCACAGTTTTTGTTGTGGACATCTTGTTAAAAATTGTAAAGAGCAACTCCATCAAAAGAGTGATTAGAGGAGAAAGCCCTAACCTTCACAAAGTAGGGTTTATACACATGAACATGAGAGGTTGAGCTCACCCCTAGGACTTAAAAAGTCTTGGGAAGGTTCAAGCCAAGTTTCATGCAAACCCAACACTTTTTGAGGCAATTTTTGAGGCATTTGAAAAAGAGGCCAATTTGAATGTAAATTCAAATTGCAGCAACTTTCACCCCTCACATTCAAAAGTTAGCTTCATATTCAAACTCAGCAAGTCCACCAATTTTCATCCCCATTGGAGTTCATCTTGTCGGGAGCCAAATTTGCAATAATTCAAAACTGAATTTGAATTTCAGTTTAAATGTGAAGCAAATTTGACCAAACAAATTTCAAATGGAGAACCCAATTCAAACTGTGACTTGGTGGCAAAGTCTATCATTCAATGTTTAGTAGCTTGGATATTTGCAGCAGAAGGGGGAGAAAGAATTAGAGGGGAGAAGAGGGCCCACTTGTCAGTAGACTTAGTACAGAAGCTTCCTCAGCCGACTCTCTCTCGACCAAGCACGCTCGCCAGCTGCGGCCAGCGTCGGCGCCTGACCGCCTCAGCCGTCCAGCTCCTGCTTCGGCGTAGGAGGTGGCACAGTAGGTGTCGCACCCTCCACCGCTCTCAGTGGCCTATAAAAGGCACGAGACCGCCGGCGAGTTTCTGTTTTCGCGAGTTCCCGCAACCAGCCGCCTAATCGCCCGAGCTCCGATCGCTTGCCACCCAAGCTGTGATCATCCTCCGGCCTCGACATCCATAGGAAAGTGGAGCGCTAGCTTGTCCTCGAGACCACCGCGCAAACCGTTCCAAGGTTCGACCTTTGTGCGCGGAGAATTTTCCAGTTTAGGGCGGGGAGCTCATTTCGGGACCCGATTAGGTTGAGGAGAAATTCAGGAAGAGGGGGTCGCCATAGAACAGTTCACCATAGAACAGTTCGGCGGAAGAGGGGGTCGCCGGTGAGGTCTAGGTTGCCGGCCGTTTAGGGCCCAACGGAGATCATACCGAGCTTCCCGAGGTTCCCCTGAGCATGGAGACGCGATTAGCGCGCGAATGAGATGGTCAGGAGGGCGGGAACACGTTGCCGAGGTAGCACAGAGGCATAGAGCTCGACGCCGGCGAGCTACGGCGGTTAGCCGGCGGCGGCATGGTGTCCAGCGTGTTCAGTACCCGAAATTATGTGGGGGTGGCGAGTCTCACCGACGCCGGCGAGCTAGATCGCCGGGAACACCGACCTCGCCGGAGCTCCGGCGGCTCGGGGCCGCGGCGTCGGGAGGTAGACGAAGGGCGCGGTCCCATGTGTCAGACACTGTGCTAATCGCGCGCGAGCGTGCGGTTAGTTCAAATTAAACGGGCGGGCCCCGCTGTCAGCCTCTGGTTTAGCGTGGGAGAGGATTCTCTGTAGGAAAATAATTCAGGCATTAGCTCAAACTTTAGAAATTCATAACTTTGTGTAGGAAGCTCCAAATTTAGTGAACTAAATTTTGATGAACTCAGAATTTTGAGTACTTTCCAGCAATACTAATTTCAGATCATGAAACCTAATAGTTTTCCAGAATTAATTCTGTAAATTGTAAACTGTTGGGAATTTTATCTGGAGAATTACTTCATGAAAAACTCTGAAATTTGGCTGAGAGGTTCATTGAAAAATCCGTGAGGCACAGTAAAATTTTCAGACTCATCCAAGTTCATTTAGTCCCCCTAATGGGGTGATTAAGTGAACTGCCCTGAGAAAATAGAAAGATGTACAGAAACATTTTTCAGATTTTCTCAAATCTTATTTAGGGCATAACTTTCAGTAGAATTCTTCAAATGACATGAAACCAATTCCATTAGAACCATCTTAAATTCTAGTTTCCAGAAAGTAAAGGGTTGGAGCCATGAAAACCCCGGGAATTACTTAGAGGCTCAAATATTGACCAATTGGGCTTTTATTTGTACAAGGTTCAAATGAACTTTGTTTCAAATGAAACTTGGTCAAGACTCTGGTCAGGACCCTACCAAACCACCATAAAAATTTCAGAACCAAAGAGGAGGGATAGCTAGATTTATTAGTAATTATGTATTCAAGTTTACACATTGCATTTAAATTGACATGTAGTATTTCATTAACGTGTAGTCGCTGAAGGCGAGGAGACTCCGGAAGTGCTCGACTTCCTCCTTCCGGACGAAGACCTAACTGCTGACCAGCAGCAACAAGGCAAGCCCCGGTTTGCAACAAACTATTTTTCAAGTTTTGCTTTATGAACACTTAGTATGAAGTATGGGTGTGTATTAGGTATAGGATGAATGGAATCCCACTTGCATGACCAGAATTTTTCCCTAAGAGTGAGGGTAGTGTCTAAGACCTCGAGTAGATAGGATATGCTTAATGATTCATAGGACTTCGGTACAAGTCGAGTAGTTGGAATCTACTCACGAGTTAGGCTTGGGACACATGGGTTTGGTTCGAGTGATGTGAGATCACTGTAGTAATGAAAATGAGACTAGACAGGGGCTAGGGCGCAGCAAGAGGAAGTCTTGTGTGCGCTGACCTGTCCGTGTTGATTGAGGACTGATCCGTGTGCAGCTCTGCTGAACAAGTATTGAACGTACCGAAGGCATATCGGATATATGGGCCCCGATAAACCGATGTAGCCTAAACCTCCGGGTGTCGAGGCATAGCACACCGATTTATAGGTGTAGGTTGAGGGCAGCAAGGTGGAAATCTGCTAACGGGCATAGAGAGATGCTCCATGTAGGGAACCTCCTGTCCGTTTCGGTGCGACCGGTTCGACGTCTGGGCTGTTGGGTGAAAGGTTGTCCCGTACGACATCGAGTGAGCGTGCTGTGCAGCTCCACGGGTGGGCGTACGTGACGTGCTCTTTGGGTGTCCCTGCAGGTGTATATCGAGTTGATTCGCCGTCCCTCGCGGTGACGAGTACCGCTTGTTCACTGCGTCATAACGTAGATAATTTATGGAATGTTATGATTCAATATTGCTGTTATGATATAATTGTATTGCTACATGTGTGCCACCAAATATTGCTTACTATACTTCAGATTCCCGAACTGTTAACTTGTGGCTAAAAGATGAACTAAGGATGAAATTGTAGGCGTGTCCATTGATGCACTGTTACTATCCTATGTTCATTGTACACCTCATGCAGAGTTTCATGCCTAGGTGAGTCGGTTAAGTCTTGTCTCTTTAAGTGTTTTTCAGGTGACGAGCCACCCACGGACTCGGGTTACGAGTCCACCGGCGAGGGTTACCCTCCGTCGGGGACCACGGCTGAGTGGGAGCCGTACACGCCACGCTGAGCTGGGACGTGCAGCTAGTGTGGGTTGCCCTAGGGCTGGGCAACCGACTTTTGCTACATAGGCGGGCGTGAGTTGTATAATTTAGACTTCCGCTGTGTGATATAAACAATAGTTTGTAACTGAAGTTTGTACCTGTTTGTACAGTTTAGTTGGTTTCCCATGTAATATATTGTGTCCTTATGACGTGTGCTGTCGGGTGTCGCATCGTGCGGCATCACACTCTGCGATCCTGGATGAGCGGATTCCGTTCCGCCATAGCCTGGTATCAGAGCTGCATTGGGGATAGCACAGTACTTAAGGACTGTATTACGGGAAAAATTAGGTTTACGGAGAGGATTCGGTAGTTGCCCAAGTAAGGACTATATTAGCATAGTTACTTAAAGTGGCAAGACTAACATATGTGTTTTAATTCTGAATTTTCATTATGTAACGACGCACCTACGCTTTGGTAAGAATGGTAAGGAACGCCACCGAAAGCGGTTCAATTTCGGTTAGCTCCCCTGACGAGGAAAGTGGTTCATGGATTGGTCTCACGGCTTGGTGTGAGACATTAATATGAAACTCTTGGACTCTTCATGTTCCTGAGTTCATATGAAACACTGATCCCTAGCGTGCATTAGCCAAGTAAGTGGAGACCCCATCGCGTGGTCAGTAACGCGAGAGTGTGTTCGTCTGGAAATAGCCCAGGAGGACATACGCAGCGCTTGCCATCGGTGTGCCCTGCAGGGCAGTAGGTGGTATCTGTTGGGTTGATAACATTCCCAACCGTGACGACCCGTTCATGACATACTCGGGTTCCCCGTCGTGTGGTGTTGAAACACGATCACGTACCTTGAGAGGTGACTTAACTCAAGGACGGCCGTATGACAATGATACGGGCGTTTGTATTTAATTTCAAATATGGAACTGCCTGAAATGAAACAACCATTGAGTGCATCATTATTGTGTGGTCTTCTGCAGGTACTAACCACGTATGTATCCGTGTAGTAAACGTGTGCGAGAGACCGTTTAGTGCCACGCTTGAGACGTATATGCCGGTATAATCCAGTTAGGACTTTCTTTTGTGAGGAACGTAGTACCGACATATCATAGGCATGTGCATGAAAAATAATGATAACAAGAAATTAAAATCACTCGATTCAACATCTAGGACCCTGTTTGGGTAGAAAAACTGGATAGTGATGAGGGTAGATCCAAAAGATTGAAAAACAGAGTGCTCTGTTTTGGCAGCAAGTTTGCTGAACTTTGACAGGGCATAACTCACAGATCATTTAGTAAATGGAAGTGTGGTATATAGTTCTGGAAAGGTATTTAAGTACTCTACAACTTTGTTGTAGACTTCCAGAGCTGAATCACACCTTAAGATGGCTTAAATTCCAGAGGAATGTAAACTGTCCAGAATCAGGACAGAGTTAAACACTCTCTGGACTGTTCTGTTTTTCAAGCATAACTCCCAGTAGAAAAATATAAAATGGTCAGATGATACATCCTAGGAAAGGGTACAAGATGTGTTACATCTTTGCAATTCAAAGTTTCTGAAATTTCAGCACAGAATTCAGTGGAAATCAGAGTTGAAAACAGCAACTTCCCAAAGGAGGTGCTGTTGAAATTCTTCCAGAAATTCTGTTGATTTTGAATTACCATAACCTCTAAACCACAGCTGATCTGAGGGCAAATAAGTACTCGTTGGATAGATACTGAAGTTAACTTTAACTTTGGTATTCAACTTGAGTTAGGAAAATTCCCAGAACCAGATCAAAATCTTGGATATGTAGAAACTGGTCATTCTAACAGAGGAATGACAGTTGAACTCATGTGAGAGATTGTGGTACCCTAGAAGGGGTTTGAATACTTCCAATGGGGTAGAACATGCTCATGGGAGGTTATCTTCAAATAGTGAAAGATCTGAGTATAGGTCTCACTCAAGTTTCTTTTACTAGAGACCATGTTTGTGTCGTATTGAAGGTAAAAGGGTGGTATACGTGATGACAACGCGATAGTAACGTCTCGTAGTGACCAAACCTAGTTGTGGTGAGCTTCCAAAGAGGAGGTTCATCAAGTTGGATTAAACTAGCTTGTATTTGGTCTGGTAATGGTGTAGCTTGTGCAAAGTTATTACATTATCTACATACGAGATGTATCGCATGTTTTACTGTCATTATGTTTTACACCATTGTATTGGACTGCATGAAATGTGTTGCGGGACTGATGTTTATTGTCGTATGGTTGCAGATGGTTCGCACTAGGACCACGCACGAGGTTGGTGGTTTTAGCCAGCAGGGAGGCGATGACACCCAGCCACCTGCCTACGACAGCACCCCGCAGCAGCAACCACCACCGCCGCCTCCGATTACTCTAGCGGATGTGATAGCGGCACTGGTGGGGGGTCGTGAGGAGCAGACCGATCTGCTCCGCACGATCGTGCAGAATACGTCCCAGGCGGGGGGGCGTCAAGAGAGGGGGCCCTGTGAGCCCCGTGAGGTGTCGTACTCAGATTTCATGAGTACGCACCCTCCAGTGTTCACTGAAGTAGAGGAACCACTGGAGGCCGACAACTGACTGCGGACCATCGAGTCCAAGTTCGGGCTGCTCCAATGCATGGAGCGGCAAAAGACTCTGTTCGAAGCGCAGCAGCTTCACGGTGCCGCTGGTGCGTGGTGGGCAAACTATGTCGCCTCATGTTCGGCTGGCCATGCCGTGGAGTGAAAAGAGTTCCGGGAGGCGTTCCGCGCCTATCATATCCCTCCCGGGATAATGAAGAGGAAGTTCCAAGAATTTTTGGAACTGAAGCAGGGCGGGAGGAGTGCCCATGACTACTCCCGTGCCTTCAACCATCTGGTGCAATATGTGTCAGACTACATCTCCACTGAGGAGAAGAAGCGGGAGCACTTCTATCGGGGGTTACACCCTGAGATGAAGACACATATCGTTCAGTGGAATCGCGGCACATTCAACGACCTCGTCAATTCCGCGATTATGCAAGACGACGCTCAGCTGGAGTTGGCAGCTAAGCAGCGGAAGCACAGCGCTCTACCCAGCAGTGGGGGTGGCGCTCCCCAGAAGTACCGCATGGTGTATCGGACACCATCCGGACAGCAGTGGCATCCACCTGCGCGACCTCAGCAATTCGGGGGACGTTCTTTCCAGTCACCTCCGTTCCGACCGCCGATGCCACCACCGCGACCGCAACAGCAGAAGCAGCAGATGGCCGGGCGTTCCCACCGCCACAATGCGCCCCGGGTTTCCGTCCGCCGATCAGCGGGGGACCGCCCCGCTTCACTTGCTTCACGTGTGGCCAGGCGGGCCATTTCGCGAAGGGCTGTCCCCAGGGGCAGCAAAGCAGCGGGCAAGCCCAGTTCCAGGGCAGTGCTCGAGGCCGGCCTCCGGTCAAGAAGGTTGGTCAGCGGACTGGGGGCGTTCGCAACCTTGACAATGAGGACGCCCCAGAGGGAGACAACGTGCTGGCGGGTACGTTCACTCTCAACAATCAAGCTATCATCATATTGTTCGATTCGGGTGCAACCCACAGTTTTATAAGTGCATCCTATGTGGCTAAGCATCAAATGCAAGTCTTCCCAACCGACTGCACCTATTTGATCTGCTCACCGGGAGGGAAGATTTCAGCAAATATGATGATCCCAAAGGCACCTCTGTGCTTAGGTGGGAAACTATATCCTACCACCTTGATAATCCTTACGGGGCAATAGATTGATGCCATCTTAGGGATGTCATGGCTAAACTACCATGGCGCTGTCCTGAACACTCGGACACGGACGGTTCATCTGAATTCGCCATTCCACCATCCACACTCAATGGTGTTAGACAATCCAGTCCGGGAAGTTTCAGAAATTAATAGTGCTGAAGCTCTCAAGTTAGAGGACATCCCCGTAGTCTGGGAGTACCCCGATGTGTTCCCGGATGATCTTCCGGGCATGCCACCTGAGCGGGATGTCGAGCTCAAGATCGAGCTGGCACCCGGGACTACACCCATATCATGGAGACCATACAAAATGGCTCCCAATGAGCTGGCTGAACTGAAAGAACAGCTCAATGATCTGTTGAGCAAGGGTTTCATTAGGCCGAGTTCCTCGCCTTGGGGATGCTCGGCGCTGTTCGTGAAGAAGAAGGATGAAACCTTGAGGCTGTGTGTGGACTACCGGCCGCTCAACACCGTCACCATCAAGAATAAGTACCCACTGCCCCGCATCGACATATTGTTTGATCAACTTGTGGGAGCAAGTGTGTTCTCCAAGATGGACCTTCGCTCTGGGTATCATCAGATAAAGATCCAGGCGGAGGATATCCCGAAGACGGCTTTCTCGACGAGATATGGATTATATGAATATCTCGTCATGTCCTTTTGTCTCACAAACGCTCCAGCCCATTTCATGTATCTCATGAACTCGGTGTTCATGCCGGAGCTGGACAAGTTCGTGGTAGTGTTCATCGATGATATCTTGGTTTACTCCAAGACAGAAGCCGAACACGCCAAACACTTGAGGATCGTTCTTCAACGATTGCGAGACCACAAGCTCTACGCCAAGTTCAGCAAATGCGAGTTTTGGATCAGCCAAGTGCCATTCTTGGGACATATCATCTCCGCGGAAGGCATTGCGGTTGACCCAAGCAAGATAGAGCAAGTGCTGAAATGGAAAGCTCCCACTTCAGTTCATGAGGTCAGAAGCTTCCTTGGGTTAGCGGGATACTATCGGAGATTCATTCCAAGCTTCTCCAAGCTCGCTATGCCGATGACAGAATTGCTGAAGAAGGGAACAACATATGTTTGGAACACGACGTGTGAAGGAGCGTTCCAAGCATTGGTGAAGCATCTCACAACAGCCCCGGTCTAAGCTCAACCGGATACAACCAAGCCCTTCGACGTGTATTGTGACGCGTCCGGTATTGGGCTCGGATGCGTGTTGATGCAGGAAGGACGTGTGGTCACATATGGCTCACGCCAACTTCAGAACCATGAGCAGAACTATCCGACTCATGATCTTGAGCTTGCTGCGGTGGTCCTAGCATTGAAAATGTGGAGGCACTATCTCCTGGGGAATTTGGTGCATCTCTACACCGACCACAAGAGCTTGAAGTACATCTTCACCCAGAAGGAGCTGAATATGAGGCAAAGGAGGTGGTTAGAACTAATCAAAGATTATGAAATTGAGATTCATTACAACCCCGGCAAGGCGAATGTGGTTGCCGACGCGCTGAGTCGGAAATCACATGTCCATCACCTCACCATTACACCGGTGGAGGAGGAAGAGCCGAGTTTATACTTGGTTCCCTATGGATCGCTCTACAACCTTGCCCTCATCCCTACCATTAGGGAGGACATCATTGCAGTTCAGAAGGTTGATAAGGGTATGGCACATCTCCGGAGATGGATAGACAATGGGGAGATCAAGTGTTTCCGGAAAGATGATGAGGGGACGCTATGGTTCAATGACCGCATAGTCGTACCCCGAGATATGAAACTGAGGAGAAAGATCCTCGATGAAGCTCACTTGTCTAAATACTCCATTCATCCGGGCAGCAACAAAATGTACCATGATTTGAAAAAGAAATTTTGGTGGACACGGATGAAGCGAGAGGTAGCGAAGTACGTATCCGAGTGCGATACGTGTAGACGAGTGAAAGCTGATCATATGAAGAAATCAGGGCTGCTGCAACCCCTGAAGATCCCAGCATGGAAATGGGAAGTTGTGAGCATGAATTTCAATGTGGGATTGCCCCTAACTTCCAACAAACATGATTCCATTTGGGTAATCGTTGACCGGTTAACCAAGACGGCTCACTTCATCCCGGTGCATACACGTTACAATGCCGGCAAATATGCGGAGCTGTACATAGCAAAGATTCTATGCTTATATGGGGTACCCAAGACCATCGTCTGGGATCGAGGTGCATTATTTGTATCTCGCTTTTGGGAGCAGCTACACGCTGCATTGGGCACTAAGCTGATCAGGAGCTCCACCTATCACCCTCAGACCGATGGCCAAACAGAGAGGGTGAATCAAGTACTAGAAGACATGTTGAGAGCATGTGCCATCCACCACGGTAGGAACTGGGATGATCACCTACCGTCGGCAGAATTCTCATACAATAACATCTATCAGGCGAGTATTAAGATGGCACCCTATGAAGCTCTCTACGGTCGCAAGTGCCACACCCCATTAAACTGGTGTGAGTCCGGTGAAAGGGTCACATTCGGGGTTGATGTGGTGAACGACGCCGAAGAGCGCGTTCGGACGATTCAAGCTAACTTGAAGGCTGCTCAATCCCGGCAAAAGAGCTACGCTGATAAGAGGCGTAGACCGCTGCACTTTGACGTTGGGGAACACGTATACCTCCGCGTGTCTCTGATGAAGGGCGTGCACCGGTTCGGTGTGAAGGGGAAACTCGCTCCCCTTTCATTGGACCCTATGCTATCACCGAGAAGTGTGTACCAGCGGCGTATAGACTGGAGCTACCGGCATCTCTTGCTGGTGTCCATGACGTTTTCCATGTCTCACAACTGAGAAAATGTCTGAAGCATACCGCTGCTGTTCCTACCAAAGACATCGGTGAGCTGCAACCGGATTTAACGTATGATGAATATCCGGTAGCGATTATTGATGAGAAAGCCCAAACCACGCGTAGCCGAACGTTATGGTTCTACAAAATACTCTGGAGCAACCACACCGCCGAAGAAGCGACGTGGGAGAGCGAGGAATTTCTTCGCTCCAATTACCCGGAGTTCATGGCGTCTCAACACAGGTGAGTCCCTGTTACATCGCTGTCTCTTCTTTTGTAATCTCGGGACGAGATTCTTTTAAGGGGGGAGGGATGTAAAAGCCCAAGAAAAGGGACTTGCAAAAAACTTTTCATCACCTCACAACACCACAGTTTTTGTTGTGGACATCTTGTGAAAAATTGTAAAGAGCAACTCCATCAAAAGAGTGATTAGAGGAGAAAGCCCTAACCTTCACAAAGTAGGGTTTCTACACATGAACATGAGAGGTTGAGCTCACCCCTAGGACTTAAAAAGTCTTGGGAAGGTTCAAGCCAAGTTTCATGCAAACCCAACACTTTTTGAGGCAATTTTTGAGGCATTTGAAAAAGAGGCCAATTTGAATGTAAATTCAAATTGCAGCAACTTTCACCCCTCACATTCAAAAGTTAGCTTCATATTCAAACTCAGAAAGTCCACCAATTTTCATCCCCATTGGAGTTCATCTTGTCGGGAGCCAAATTTGCAATAATTCAAAACTGAATTTGAATTTCAGTTTAAATGTGAAGCAAATTTGACCAAACAAATTTCAAATGGAGAACCCAATTCAAACTGTGACTTGGTGGCAAAGTCTACCATTCAATGTTTAGTAGCTTGGATATTTGCAGCAGAAGGGGGAGAAAGAATTAGAGGGGAGAAGAGGGCCCACTTGTCAGTAGACTTAGTACAGAAGCCTCCTCAGCCGACTCTCTCTCGACCAAGCACGCTCGCCAGCTGCCGCCAGCGTCGGCGCCCGACCGCCTCAGCATGCCAGCTCCTGCTTCGGCGTAGGAGGTGGCACAGCAGGTGTCGCGCCCTCCACCGCCCTCAGTGGCCTATAAAAGGCACGAGACCGCCGGTGAGTTTCTGTTTTCGCGAGTTCTCGCAACCAGCCGCCTAATCGCCCGAGCTCCGATCGCTTGCCACCCGAGCTGTGATCATCCTCTGGCCTCGACGTCCATAGGAAAGTGGAGCGCTAGCTTGTCCTCGAGACCACCGCGCAAACCATTCCAAGGTTTGACCTTTGTGCGTGGAGAATTTTCCAGTTTAGGGCGGGGAGCTCATTTCGGGACCCGTTTAGGTTTAGGAGAAATTCGGGAAGATTATCGGGTGGGAGGTCGAACGGAGCTGTGAGAGAGCATCTAGAGGTTCTTGCGACCCTTCTCGATCAAAACCCGGAAGGAAACCACCACCGGAACACCAGGTTCACCATAGAACAGTTTGACGGAAGAGGGGGTCGCCGGTGAGGTCTAGGTTGCTGGCCGTTTAGGGCCCAACGGAGATCATACCGAGCTTCCCGAGGTTCCCCTGAGCATGGCGACGCGATTAGCGCGCGAAGGAGATGGTTAGGAGGGCGGGAACACGTTGCCGAGGTAGCACAGAGGCATAGATCTCGTCGCCGGCGAGCTACGGCGGTTAGCCGGCGGCGGCATGGTGTCCAGCGTGTTCAGCACCCGAAATTATGTGGGGGCGGCGAGTCTCACCGTCGCCGGCGAGCTAGATCGCCGGGAACGCCGACCTCGCCGGAGCTCCGGCGGCGTCGGGAGATAGATGAAGGGCGCGGTTCCACGTGTCAGCCACTGTGCTAATCGCGCGCGAGCGCGCCATTAGTTCAAATTAAACGGGCGGGCCCCGCTGTCAGCCTCTGATTTAGCGCGGGAGAGGATTCTCTGTAGGAAAATAATTCAGGGATCAGCTCAAACTTTAGAAATTCATAACTTTGTGTAAGAAGCTCCAAATTTAGTGAACCAAATTTTGATGAACTAAGGATTTTGAGTACTTTCCAGCAATACCAATTTCAGCTCATGAAACCTAATAGTTTTCTAGAATTAATTCCCTAAAATTTAAAGTGTTGGGAATTTTATCTGGAGAATTACTTCATGAAAAATTCTGAAATTTGGCTGAGAGGTTCATTGGTAAATCCTTGAGGCAGAGTAAAATTTTCAGACTCATCCAAGTTCATTTAGTCCCCCTAATTGGGAGATTAAGTGAATTGCCCAGAGAAAATAGAAAGATGTATAGAAATATTTTTCAGATTTTCTCAAATTTTATTTAGGGCATAACTTTCAGTAGAATTCTTCAAATTACATGAAACCAATTCCATTAGAACCATCTTAAATTTTAGTTTCCAGAAAGTAAAGGGTTGGAGCCATGAAAACCCGGGGAATTACTTAGAGGCTCAAATATTGACCAAATGAGCTTTTATTTGTACAAGGTTCAAATGAACTTTGTTTCAAATGAAACTTGGTCAAGACTCGGGTTAGAACCCTACCAAACCACCATAAAAGTTTCAGAACCAAAGGGGAGGGCTAGATAGAGTTATTAGTAATTATGTATTCAAGTTTACACATTGCATTTAAATTGACATATAGTATTTCATTAACGTGTAGTCGCTGAAGGCGAGGAGACTCCGGAAGTGCTCGACTTCCTCCTTCCGGACGAAGACCTAACTGCTGACCAGCAGCAACAAGGCAAGCCCCGGTTTGCATTAAACTATTTTTCAAGTTTTGCTTTATGAACACTTAGTATGATGTATGGGTGTGTAATAGGTATAGGATGAATGGAACCCCACTTGCATGACCAGAATTTTTCCCTAAGAGTGAGGGTAGTTTCTAAGACCTCGAGTAGACAGGCTATGCTTAATAATTCATAGGACTTCGGTACAAGTCGAGTAGTTGGAATCTACTCGCGAGTTAGGCTTGGGACACACGGGTTTGGTTCGAGTGATGTGAGATCACTGTAGTAATGAAAATTAGACTAGGCAGGGGCTAGGGCGCAGCAAGAGGAAGTCTTGTGTGCGCAGCCCTGTCCGTGTCGATTGAGGACCGATCCGTGTGCGGCCCTGCTGAACAAGTATTGAACGTACCGAAGGCATATCGGATATATGGGCCCCGATAAACCGATGTAGCCTAAACCTCCGGGCGTCGAGGCATTTATAGGTGTAGGTTGAGGGCAGCAAGGTGGAAATCTGCTAACAGGCATAGAGAGATGCTCCGTGTAGGGAACCTCCTGTCCGTTTCGGTGCGACCGGTTCGACGTTTGGGCTGTTGGGTGAATGGTTGTCCCGTACGACATCGAGTGAGCGTGCTGTGCAGCTCCACGGGTGGGCGTACGTGACGTGCTCTTTGGGTATCCCTGCAGGTGTATATCGAGTCGATTCGCCGTCCCTCGCGGTGACAAGTACCGCTTGTTCACTGCGTCGTAACGTAGATAATTTATGGAATGTTATGATTCAATATTGCTGTTATGATATAATTGTATTGCTCTGTGTGCCACCAAATATTGCTTACTAAATTTCAGATTCCCGAACTGTTAACTTGTGGCTAAAAGATGAACTAAGGATGAACTTGTAGGCGTGTCCATTGATGCACTGTTACTATCCTATGTTCATTGTACACCTCATTTAGAGTTTCATGCCTAGGTGAGTCGGTTAAGTCTTGTTGAGACATCGTGCTCACGGTTGCTGCTTAAGTGTTTTCAGGTGAGGAGCCACCCACGGACTCGGGTTACGAGTCCACCGGCGAGGGTTACCCTCCGTCGGGGACCACGGCTGAGTGGGAGCCGTACACGCCGCGCTGAGCTGAGACGTGCAGCTAGTGTCGGTTGCCCTAGGGCTGAGCAACCGACTTTTGCTAGATAGGCGGGCATGAGTTGTATAATTTAGACTTCCGCTGTGTTATATAAACAATAGTTTGTAACTGAAGTTTGTACCTATTTGTACAGTTCAATTGGTTTCCCTTGTAATATATTGTGTCCTTATGACGTGTGCTGTCGGGTGTCGCATCGTGCGGCATCACCCTCTGCGATCCTGGATGAGCGGATTCCGGTCCGCCACAGCCTGGTATCAGAACTGCATTGGGGATAGCATATTACTTAAGGACTGTATTACGGGAAAACTTAGGTTTACGGAGAGGATTCGGTAGTTGCCCAAGTAAGGACTATATTAGCATAGTTACTTAAAGTGGCAAGACTAACATATGTGTTAATTCTGAATTTTCATTATGTAACGACGCACCTACGCTTTGGTAAGAATGGTAAGGAACGCCACCGAAGCGGTTCAATTTCGGTTAGCTCCCCTGACGAGGAAGGTGGTTCAGGGATTGGTCTCACGGCTTGGTGTGAGACGTTAATATGAAACTCTTGGACTCTTCATGTTCCTGAGTTCATATGAAACACTGATCCCTAGCGTGCATTAGGCAAGTAAGTGGAGACCCAATCGTGTGGTCAGTAACGCGAGAGTGTGTTCGTCTGGAAATAGCCCAGGAGGACATACGTAGCGCTTGCCATCGGCGTGCCCTGCAGGGCAGTAGGTGGTATCTGTTGGGTTGATAACATTCCCAACCGTGATGACCCGTTCATGACATACTCGGGTTCCCCGTCGTGTGGTATTGAAACACGATCACGTACCTTGAGACGTGACTTAACTCAAGGACGGCCGTATGACAATTGTAGCAGCTCTGGTGCCACACTGTGAGGGACAGGACCTCGTTGGGTGGTGCCGTGTTATGCGGCACCCAACAAGTGCACGGGTCAAAGAAACACATCATCATATTACATAAATAGTTTAGCGGAAGCGTACAAGAATGTTTTACAAATAGTTATATCAGAGAAAACTACAGCGGAAGACTATCACTCTCACGACTCATATCTAAACTAGCAACAAAGAAACAGTCCAGCCCACGGACGTTTCTTACTAGCAACACGAAGATCAATCTGCAGCGGCGAGGATGCTCTTTGAGTAAGCACTCGGATGTTCCCGAGTCTCATCGACATCCCTTCTCATAAGCATCAAGTCAATTACCTGCCAAACAACTCGGATAGCATCCGTGAGCATAACGCGCAGCAAGACTTAACCGTCACCCTAAACATGAAACTCTAAGTGAGGTTATGAACCTAACATAGGATGGCATAAGCATAATTAAACTCGCCTAAAAGTGAATCCTTACTTTCAGGTATTAATTACAGCATTTTAAGTAACCCTGGGCACGCCACATCGGGAGTCCACAATCAAACAAGAAATGCTTTCCCCGATGTAAATTGCTCATGGCATAAAAGAATCGAGTTTGCACTAGCCTATTCATCAAGATTCAATACAACGCTAGTATAATACTTCACATCAATATGATTAGTTCCTTCCTCATGCAAGTTCTTACTACGTCACGACTGTGAGAATAAGTATGCTCGGTCCATTCCACGAGCGACGGTGATTCCAATCAATAACACCCGGACTACACGACACGTACGCCCGTACTCGACGTTGCCTACAACAACCATCACTGACGTCGTACGTGGCAGCCTTTTCCCCGTTTCACCCCCGCTGAATCGATCAAGTCGCCCCATACAGTAGCTACTCTCATGGTGCACCTACCGACATGAGATGTCATGAGAATATTCCCCACATACTGCACACCGGCCGTCCGCCTGAGGCGACCTGAAAAGTCCCAACGACAGCTTCCCGAGGTACATCGGTTTACTGGGTCCCATATAGCCAGCATGAGTCCGGTACACAACTCAAACTTGTTCAACAGGGCCGCATACGGATCGGTCCTTGAGCGACACGGACAGGTATACAGCACCCAGGCCCCTATGTCCTGCTGCCCCTACAACCTTCCGGTCTCAACTTTAACTTGCGAATTCATTTTGAACCAATCCCGTATGCCCCTGTTGTTCCTGAAACTGCGAGTAGCATCTCACCACTCGACTTCTAACGAACTGTACTTAAGCATGGCAGTTCTACACGATGAAAGAAACCTACCCAATACTCCATGGGTCATTTGGTTATGTAAGAGGAGTATCAAACACTAGACCTAATGCACAATTCATATCCTGATCGAAAGTGAATACAAAACAAAAACTTAACAGCTGTTAAAGGCAAACCGGAGCTTGCCTGTTTTGCAGGGTAGTCGTATATAAGCAGTTAGTATCCTTGCTGATCCACCCTTGATTCTCCGGAGCTTGATCCACTTCAATGAATCACTCCTTTGAATCCCCTTTGTTGTGGTTCCTATTGAAATGCATATGTACATGTTTTATAGAATGTAATGGAAAGAAGTTATAGAATTACTTTCTTAGGAACAGAGTTGTGTGGAGAAGCCAAACATGGCTTGGTTTGCCTCTGTTGTGCAAAGAACAGAAATAAACTAACTTGACCTTAAGGCCTTAGCTATACCCTAACCATTTTCCCTAATCATAATAGATAAGCTGAAAAGATTTGAGTGCAACTGAAGAACAAGAACTCCAATGGTCTCGAAACCTTTACAGCAGATTCTATACTACCTAAGGATTTAGCTTGCCAAATTGCAGCTAATGTGGAGTCATATTGTGTCCTCCATAATTTTCACAATATCTCTTATGTATTTCTCCCCTATACATAAGTATGGAGAATAAGAACAGGGAGTTCAATGGCTCATCTTGGGCTGATAATTTACATGTGAGTTCTTGATCAAATGAGAGTAATCTGGTCCAAAATTCAGTCCTTTTACTCGAGTAGTTTTCCCAGAACAATTCTTTAAGCATTCCTACTCAAAAGAATTAATTCTGAGGTAATGTGCATTTTCATGCTCAATTAAGTGAACTACAACTTAAAGTATGTCTCAGAGAGTTTGCCTAAATTTTCCTATGATTTTTAGAGCTATGGATTGCCCAGAATAGATTTTTGAAGTGGGAAACATTTTCTGAAAATGTTTCTGAACTCTTTTGAACACAGTAGTTTGCATTTAGCGAATTCCTACTCAAATGATCTTCAAATGAGCTGAAACTTTGCTAGAAGGTTAACAATATGCTAAAGAATATTCTGGTAAAATTTGGGGATTTTTGGATAAACCAAACTCCCTCAATAATTCTTTTTCAGAAAACTCTCAAAGAATTTTCCAGAATATAATATTGACTTTCATACAAAGCTGAGTTCATATTTGGACAGAACACAGAGAGATGAATCCAACCCAAGTGGAATCACTTAAATTGGAGTTTTCTACCAGGAGCTATGAGTTTCCAAAGTTTGGGCCAACTCTGGAATTGTTTTCCTACTGAGAATTTGGCTGGACCCACTGTTTTGAATCCCAGCCAATAGAAACGAAGCCACACCAGGGCCACAGCTTCTCAGCGCGCCAACACACGGGATCCCGGCCACACCCGATCACCGGTTTAAAATTTGAGCTGCTGACAGCCGGGGCCCACGCTTCGTCTTCTTCCTTCGGCTCCCCGTCGCGCGCCCGCCGCCCAGCTCGCTGGCCCGACGTCGGAGCTCGCCGGCTTGCCGTTTCCGGCCATCGCCTGAGCTAAAACTTGCCGCCAGGGGGTTATTGACATGGTGGGGCGTTCTAGGGCTGCCGGCGACCGGAAGATAGCTCGCGACGTGTGGTGGCCTCGGTTGCCCTTCGGCGCTGTCAGTCGTGGGTTCTAGCCCGCCAAACACTCAACCAATGAGCTCTATAGCATCAGTGGATGATCGCAAGGATCGGCATGGCCCCCAAATGGCTCTGGAACAGCCGCAAGTCGGTCGTCACCGTGCGCCCAATTTGGTCCGCCGGAGAAGTGCTCGGTAGACCTCAAAATACGTCGCTCCAAAGGGTTTTCATGCGACGGATGCTAAAAAGAATATGATCGCCGGCTAGTCCAGCTCCTACGTGCAAGGTTTGACGAGCTAAGAATGAATAGAAGTGGAGAATTTTGGATTCCCGTACCGGATGCTCGGGTTGAAGCCGCCAGAGCTAAATCCCGAAATTCACCGTCAATAGCTCACGGCACGGCTTGAGCTTTGGGTGAGATAAGCACAGTGGCCGTGCGCTCTCGTTGCCGCCCTCGCTTGGCCGTGAAAGCTCCTGTGGAGAGCTGTCCACGTGAAGCCGATCACCGGTCCTCGTTGGGTTGCCGCGATTGAGGTCGTTCCCGTGGAAGGAGGCCGGAGCTTGCGAGTTTTTGGGTCGGGGAGGTGGAGTCCGAGCTCAGGACGCTGCCTAGCAGCTCGGGGGAGGGATGGGGCAGTTGTTTTGCTGTTCTTCCGATCGACCAAGAGGGCGGAGGGGAGAAACAGCCGCTGTTCGTGCGCTCGCGAGGTGAGGAGAACAACTGGGTTTTCGCTCGGCTGAGGGCACGATAACGTCGATGGAACCGCCTTCGGTGGCCGCGCGTGGGGGGGGGGGAGGGCAGCAGGAGGTGGCGGGTTCAGTTCCCCGGGGGCGCGGTGGAACCCTTCGGTGGCACCCGAGTAGAACAGAAGAAAAAGTTCATTTGCTTCATGGTTAAGTTTAAGTCTCTAGCTCACTGCCATGTGGGTCCCACCCCACATTCTACCCCCCCAAATATCTTCTCAAAGTGATCCTCTAAATCCCCAAAATTCTGAGTTTAAAGGGTGGCTAGAATTTGAATTCTCCAATTCAGTTTGAATTTGCTTGCCAAACTTGAATTTGGTTGAAGTTTGCAAATTCTTCTCTTTAACTCCTTTTTGAGCCCACCCTACAAATGAAAAGTTTGTGACCAAACTTTTCTCTAAAATTCCAATTATATGGCTGCATATTTATTCAAAGTTTTTGGGTCACCACATGTGTGAACTTTGAATCTCAAATCTGATTTTTAAACTTACATGCAAAGAGTATTTAACTCCTTATTGGTTCAACACTTTTAAGTAAAAAGGTGAGCCTCATTTTGGATGGTCATCCAGGTATTACTTTGCATGAAGAAAAGTTTTAGCAAGTCCCATTTTTCATGTCTTTGCCACTCATATGAACTCAAACCTTGGTTTTTATTCATACACATTTTTGGGACTTTTACATTCCTCCCCCCTTAAAAGAATCTCGTCCCGAGATTACAAAAGAGGAACGAGACGGGAGAGGTAATTAGAAACTGTACAAAGCTAAAAGTTCCGGATAGTTGGTGCGGAGGTAATCTTCACTTTCCCACGTTGCCTCTTCCGCGGTGTGATTACTCCACAGCACCTTGAAAAATCTGATCGTCCGGTTCCGGGTTACCCGGGCCTTTTCATCCAAAATCTGAACCGGTCGCTCGGTGTAGGTCAGGTCCGGTTTCAATTCGTCGATGTCCTCGGTGTGAACAGCAGCGGTGAATTTGAGACACTTCCGCAGCTGTGATACATGAAATACATCATGAACACCCACTAGACTTGCCGGTAGTTCCAGCCGGTAGGCTACGGGTCTGCACTTCTCCGTGATAGCAAAAGGACCAATAAAACAGGGAGCGAGTTTCCCTTTTACACCGAACCGGTGAATTCCCTTCATCAGAGATACACGAAGATAAACGTGTTCTCCGACGTCAAAATATAATGGCCTACGCCTTTGATCAGCGTAGCTCTTCTGTCGGGATTGTGCAGCCTTCAAGTTTTCCTGTATTAACCGAACTCGGTCTTCGGCTTCGTTGACGAGATCAATCCCAAACAGAACTCTTTCGCTGGACTCACACCAATTCAACGGTGTGCGACACTTCCGGCCGTAGAGAGCTTCATACGGTGCCATTTTAATACTCGCTTGGTAACCGTTGTTGTATGAAAACTCCGCCAGCGGTAGGTGATCATCCCAATTCCTACCGTGGTGGATGGCACACGCTCTCAACATGTCCTCGAGCACTTGATTCACCCTCTCAGTTTGTCCACCGGTTTGAGGGTGATATGCGGAGCTTCTAATTAGCTTGGTGCCCAACGAGACATGCAGCTGCTCCCAAAAACGAGCAACAAACGGCGCACCTCGATCTGAAATGATGGTCTTCGGGACACCATGTGAGCAAATAATTCTGGAGATGAATAACTCCGCATATTGCCTTGCTCGATAATGAGTGTTCACCGGTATGAAATGAGCTGATTTTGTCAACCGGTCAACGATCACCCATATCGTGTCATGCTTCCTGGATGTGAGCGGTAATCCGACGATGAAGTCCATACTCACATCCTCCCATTTCCATGCCGGTATCTTCAAAGGTTGTAGCGGTCCGGCTTTCCGCATATGATCAGCCTTGACCCGTCTACACGTATCACACTCGGATACGTATTTAGCGATTTCCCTCTTCATCCTCGTCCACCAAAATTTCTGTTTCAAATCTTGGTACATCTTGTTACTTCCGGGATGAATGGAAAACTTCGACAGGTGGGCTTCATCCAATACCTTCTTCCGGAGTTTCATATTACGCGGTACCACTATACGGTCGTTAAACCATATCGTACCGTTCTCATCCTTTCGGAAACATTTCACTTCTCCTTGTCTAGTCTTCTCCGTATGTGAGACATATCCCTGTCTCTTCTTTGGGCCTCAACAATCTCTCCACGGATTGTTGGAATGAGCGCGATATTATACAGCGCGCCATATGGAATGACACGGAGACTTGGTTCTTCATCGTCCAACTCAGCAGCCGCTAAGTTGTGAACGTGGGCCTTCCGACTAAGCGCGTCAGCAACCACGTTTGCTTTTCCCGGATGATAGTGGATCTCAATTTCATAATCTTTTATGAGCTCCAACCATCTACGTTGCCTCATATTCAGCTCCTTCTGCGTGAAGATATACTTCAAGCTTTTATGGTCGGTGTAGAGGTGAACAAGATTACCAAGTAGGTAATGCCTCCACATCTTTAACGCCAACACCACAGCAGCAAGCTCGAGATCGTGAGTTGGATAATGCTGCTCGTGGTTTCGCAGTTGACGAGACCCATAGGCGACTACACGCCCTTCTTGCATCAGAACGCAGCCGAGACCGATGCCGGATGCATCACAGTATACATCAAATGGCTTCGTCGTGTCCGGCTGAGCAAGAACTGGAGCTGTTGTGAGATGTTTCACCAAAGTTTTGAATGCAGCTTCACATGCTGCACTCCACATGTATTTAGTGCCCTTCTTCAGCAGCTCCATCATTGGTTTAGCAATTTTTGAGAAGCTCGGAATAAACCTCCGGTAATACCCCGCTAAACCTAGGAAACTTCGGACCTCGTGGACTGACTTGGGAGATTCCCATTTCAGCACTTGTTCAATTTTGCTGGGGTCCACGGCAATGCCCTCTGCTGAAATAATATGGCCTAGGAAAGGCACTTGGTCAATCCAAAATTTGCACTTGCTGAACTTGGCATATAATTGGTGCTCCCTCAACCGTTGTAGCACGATACGCAGATGTTCAGCGTGCTCTTCTTTTGATTTGGAGTAAACCAATATGTCGTTGATGAATACCACGACGAATTTGTCTAACTCCGGCATGAACACAGAATTCATCAAGTACATGAAGTGTGCCGGAGCGTTGGTTAACCCAAATGACATGACGAGGTACTCATAGAGTCCGTATCTCATCGAGAAAGCTGTCTTCGGTATGTCCTCCAGTCGGATCTTGATTTGATGATACCCCGACCGAAGATCCATCTTCAAAAATACCTTTGCACCCACAAGTTGATCGAACAGGATGTCGATGCGGGGCAAAGGATACTTGTTCTTGACCGTGACAGCATTTTGAGGACGGTAATCAACACATAGCCGTAGTGTTTCGTCCTTCTTCTTAACGAACAGTGCTGAGCAACCCCAAGGTGAAGAACTTGGTCGGATGAAACCCCTGCTCATGAGTTCATTCAATTGCTCTTTCAACTCCGCTAGCTCGTTAGGTGCCATCTTGTAAGGCCTTCGTGAGATAGGCGTCATTCTCGGCGCCAGTTCAATCTTGAACTCAACGTCCCGTTCAGGCGGCATGCCCGGTAAGTCATCGGGAAAAACGTCGGGATAATCACGTACCACCGGAATATCTTCAAGCTTCAGCGCTTCCGTGTGGTAGGCCTCTACCATATCTGGATCTTCGCTGTCTAAAAACAGCGTGTGCTGTCCGTGAATCGGCGAGTCAATCTGGACAGTCCGGTTACCGATATCGAGAACGGCACCGTGACGATTTAACCAAGACATTCCTAATATAATGTCTATCTTCTGCCTATCCAACATAATCAGTGATGTTGGGTACATTTTTCTCCCAAACACAAAGCTGCTCGGGACACAATCTGATTGGCAGAGATGTTTCCTCCCGGTGAACGTATGAGAAAACTCGTTGTGGGAGTATTGGTGGACAATTGGTGCTGATCCACGCATGTTTTGCTGATAAAATTGTGAGTTGCACCGGAATCAAAAAGTACTACACAGGCACATCTTTGAGAGTAAACATGCCCGCTAACACCGGTGCTCCCTCCGGGACATCCTCAATAGCAAGATGTTGCACACTCCCGGATTGCAATGCTGTTATGTTGACTTGAACCGGTGGCGGCATACCACCTGACGATGATGGCCGTCTGGTGTTCACCAACGTCTCCCGGCATTCCTGCCTAAAATGCCTAGAACGGTGGCAATAAGAACACGGAGGTTTCCCCGGTTCTTCGTTGACTTGTGGTTGAGAAGTTGATGTACTTGGCTGCAGCAATGATGCCACAGGTGTCATTCGTTGCTGCGGCAAAGGTGTTGCTTCAAGACATGATTCTTGAGCAGGAAATCTGTACGGAGTTGATCTCACTGGCGCTTGCCATCTTTCATCGGATGGTGTGTGATACACCACACGGTATTTGCGAGGAACAACTGGTGTGTCTTCTCGCACATCCTCCCAGTCCCTCTTCTCTGCTTGACACTCGAGTGTCGCTTGTTCTTGCAGCAGATCAGCACTGATCAACTCGGTGTAACTGCCTTGATTGAACAAAGCTAACTTCTCCTTTAGTATGGCACTCAAGCCATAGAAAAAATAGTCACACCTTGCAGCTTCGCTCGTCGCATAAGCAGGAGCATATTGTGCCAGAAGGTTGAATCGTCTGACATAATCAAGGACACTCATGTCCCCCTGCTTCAAGTTCCTAAACGCTTGCTGCTGGGCCTTGGTAAAACCCATAGGAATGTGACGAGCCCGGAATGCTTCACGAAATTCCGTCCATTCCACTTGATGGCCTTCCGGAACGGTGGCAAGATAAGCGAACCACCAATTTCCGGCGGCTCCATGGAGCTGTTGAGCTGCAAATAATGTCTTCTGATACTCGTCGCACTTAAACATTCCAAACTTGGACTCCATAACTCGAAGCCACTGATCAGCTTCCACTGGTTCATTGGCTTCCGTGAAAATTGGCGGTTGTGTCGCCAAGAAGTCCAAATAGGCGTTCTGAGGTGGAACGTCCTATTGTGCACGTTGGAGTAAGCCCTGTTGTACCAAGGCTTGGAGTAGTCTTGTGTTCTCTTGACTTGACTCGACCATCTGAGCCATGATATCCGCCCGTTGATGGCGGTGGCCGTGGTGGAGTCGAGTCATCATCGTCTCGGCGAGAACCTTCAGCCCTACTCGGAGAATGAGTACGCACCATACTGCAAAATAATCATTTTTGAAGGGAGTCAAAACTTGATCTCAGCAGTATGTGAAAGTATGTAAAACATGAACATGCTAAAACCTTATGGAAGCATAACAATACTTCATGTTTACACATTCTTCTAAAGCCAACATAAACAATCCCCCTATTCTGTACAGAACCGCCCTTTCTGTACTTAACCCAGATTTTGATCCGGTTAGAAACATTTTCATAACTGCGGTTGAATACCAAAGTTAAAGTCAACTTCAGTATCTTTCCAACGAGTACTCTTATGCCCCTAGATCATCTCTGGATCAATAGCTATGACTGTTCAAAGTTGACAGAATTTTCTGGATAAAATTTGCCAGCATCTCCTTTGTATGTGGCTGTTTTCATCACAGTTTTAGATACAAATGAAGTACAACTCTGAACACACTATGAACTACAAAATTGTTGCAAATTTCCTAACCTTTCCAACGGTGTATCGTATGACCCTTAGAAATTTTTCTACAGACTGTGACGGCTAATTTGCCGAAATGTCCAGAGAAGTTTGCAGCTGCAATGTTTTCTGAACAGTTTGCATTCATCTGGACATTCGACCAAGTTGGCGTCGGATTTGGCTCTTGAGTTCTACAGAAAAGTTGTAGAGCACTTAATAAACTTTCCAGAACTGTATCAAACACCTCCATTGGGTCAAACTAATCAGAGTTATGCTCTGTTAAATCCCAGAAAATTTCTGTCTGAACAGAGCACTCTGTCTTTGAGATCAAAAGAAGCCTAACAAGTCTCTTCTTTGAAACTTAGTTCAAATGAAGAGCTCAGTAACTAATATGTGCTTTATCACATCAATTTTTAGTTTGAAAGTTAGTCATGAATGATTTCTTCATAGGTAAGAATACTATCCAGTGTAGTACGGTGATGATGCACCGTAAAACATATGACGGTACTACGTTGCCTCACCAAAGAAAAACCTAACCGGATTACACCGGCATATATGTATCATTAGGTGGCACTAAAACGGTCACTCGCAAACGTGTTCTACACGCACTAAGGTTTTCGTGGTTAGTACCTACATAAGCCACACTCAATCGTCAGGTTCGGGTGCACACCGAACCCGGTATCCATACAGTTTGTACACCCGGCCGTCATCACTCGCCCAGGTGTTCTCAAGCCAAACACGCCTTGAGCTACGTGTTCACGTTACGGACCACGTGACGGGGTCTCCCAAATTGCACCACGCACGCCCGGGACAGACGTTACTTGAATACCCCAAACGACATGAAGAGTCGTAAAGGATACTAAAGCGAGTCGGGTTACCTGCCACCTGTGAGGCTCTACCCTTCAGCTTGTGCGCACTGGTGGACAGCGCATACGTGCACCCCCCAAGACATAGACGTCCCGAGATGCACGGTTTTCTGACATAATAAATAGGTTAGCTTGCCACCTTCATAATATGCTAATAGTAGTCCTTATGTGGGCCTAGTACCGTTATCTCACCGTATCCTAAGTTTTTAACATAATATGATGTTCAATCCGTGCTCTGTTCCCAACGCGGCTCTGATACCAAGTGTAGCAGCTCTGGTGCCACGCTGTGAGGGACAGAACCTCGTTGGGTGGTGCCGTGTTATGCGGCACCCAACAAGCGCACGGGTCAAAGAAACACATCATCATATTACATAAATAGTTTAGCGGAAGCGTACAAGAATATTTTACAAATAGTTATATCAGAGAAAACTACAGCGGAAGACTACCACTCTCATGACTCATATCTAAACTAGCAACAAAGAAACAGTCAAGCCCGCGGACGTTTCTTACTAGCAACACGAAGATCAATCTGCAGCGGCGAGGATGCTCTTTGAGTAAGCACTCGGATGTTCCCGAGTCTCATCGGCATCCCTTCTCATAAGCATCGAGTCAATTACCTGCAAAACAACTCGGATAGCATCCGTGAGCATAACGCTCAGCAAGACTTAACCGTCACCCTAAACATGAAATTCTAAGTGAGGTTATGAACCTAACATAGGATGGCATAAGCATAATTAAACTCGCCTAAAAGTGAATCCTTACTTTCAGGTATTAATTGCAGCATTTTAAGTAACCCTGGGCACGCCACATCGGGAGTCCACAATCAAACAAGAAACGCTTTCCCCCGATGTAAATTGCTCATGGCATAAAAGAATCGAGTTTGCACTAGCCTATTCATCAAGATCCAATACAACGCTAGTATAATACTCCACATCAATATGATTAGTTCCTTCCTCATGCAAGTTCTTACTACGTCACAACTATGAGAACAAGTATGCTCGGTCCATTCCGCGAGCGACGGTGATTCGAATCAATAACTCCCGGACTACACGACACGTACGCGCGTACTCGACGTTGCCTACAACAACCTTCACTGACGTCGTACGTGGCAGCCTTTCCCCCGTTTCACCCCCGCTGAATCGATCAAGTCGCCCCGTACAGTAGCTACTCTCATGGTGCACCTACCGACATGAGATGTCATGAGAATATTCCCCACATACTGCACACCGGCCGTCCGCCTGAGGCGACCCGAAAAGTCCCAACGATAGCTTCCCGAGGTACATCGGTTTACTGGGTCCCATATAGCCAGCATGAGTCCGGTACACAACTCAAACTTGTTCAACAGGGCCGCATACGGATCGGTCCTTGACCGACACGGACAGGTCTACAGCACCCAGGCCCCTATGTCCTGCTTTCCCTACAACCTTCTGGTCTCAACTTTAACTTGCGAATTCATTTTGAACCAATCCCGTATGCCCCTGTTGTTCCTGAAACTGCGAGTAGCATCTCACCACTCGACTTCTAAAGAACTGTACTTAAGAATGGCAGTTCTACACGGTGAAAGACACCTACCCAATACTCCATGGGTCATTTGGTTATGTAAGAGGAGTATCAAACACTAGACCTAATGCACAATTCATATCCTGACCGAAAGTGAATACAAAACAAAAACTTAACAGCTGTTAAAGGCAAACCGGAGCTTGCCTGTTTTGTGGGGTAGTCGTATATAAGCAGTTAGTATCCTTGCTGATCCACCCTTGATTCTCCGGAGCTTGATCCACTTCAATGAATCACTCCTTTGAATCCCCTTTGTTGTGGTTCCTATTGAAATGCATATGTACATGTTTTATAGAATGTAATGGAAAGAAGTTATAGAATTACTTTCTTAGGAACAGAGGTTGTGTGGAGAAGCCAAGCATGGCTTGGTTTGCCTCTGTTGTGCAAAGAACAGAAATAAACTAACTTGACCTTAAGGCCTTAGCTATACCCTAACCATTTTCCCTAATCATAATAGATAAGCTGAAAAGATTTGAGTGCAACTGAAGAACAAGAACTCCAATAGTCTCGAAACTTTTACAGAAGATTCTATACTACCTAAGGATTTAGCTTGTCAAATTGCAGCTAATGTGGAGCCATATTGTGTCCTCCATAATTTTCACAATATCTCTTATGTATTTCTCCCCTATACATAAGTATGGAGAATAAGAACAGGGAGTTCAAGGACTCATCTTGGGCTGATAATTTACATGTGAGTTCTTGATCACATGAAAGTAATCTGGTCCAAAATTCAGCCCTTTTACTTGAGTAGTTTTTCCAGAACAATTCTTTAAGCATTCCTACTCAAAAGAATTAATTCTGAGGTAATGTGCATTTTCATGCTCAATTAAGTGAACTACAATTTCAAGTATGTCTCAGAGAGTTTGCCTAAATTTTCCTATGATTTGTGGAGCTATGGATTGCCCAGAATAGATTTTTGAAGTGGGAAACATTTTCTGAAAATGTTTCTGAACTCTTTTGAACACAGTAGTTTGCATTTAGCAAATTCCCACTCAAATGATCTTCAAATGAGGTGAAACGTTTCTATAAGGTCAACAATATGCTAAAGAATATTCTGGTAAAAGTTGGGGATTTTTGGATATACCAAACTCCCTCAATAATTCTTTTTCAGAAAACCTTCAAAGAATTTTGCAGAATATAATATTGACTTTCATACAAAGATGAGTTCATATTTGGATAGAACACAGAGAGATGAATCCAACCCAAGTGGAATCACTCAAATTGGAGTTTTGTACCAGGAGCTATGAATTTCCAAAGTTTGGGCCAACTCTGGAATTGTTTTCCTAATGAGAATTCGGCTGGACCCACTGTTTTGAATCCCAGCCAATAGAAACGAAGCCACACCGGGGCCACAGATTCTCAGCGCGCCAACACACGGGATCCCGGCCACACCCGATCACCGGTTTAAAATTTGTGCTGACAACCGGGGCCTAAGCTTCGTCTTCTTCCTTCGGCTCCCCGTCGCGCGCCCACCGCCCAGCTCGCCGGCCCGACGTCGGAGCTCGCCGGCCTACCGTTTCCGGCCACCGCCTGAGCCAAAACTCGCCGCCAGGGGGTTATTGATGTCAAGGAACACGATGGTGGGGCGTTCTAGGGCTGCCGGCGACCACCGGAAGATAGCTCGCGACGTGTGGCGGCCTCGGTTGCCCTTCGGCGCTGTCGGCCGTGGGTTCTAGCCCGCCAAACACTCAACCAATGAGCTCTATAGCATCAGTGGATGATCGCAAGGCTCGGCATGGCCCCCAAAATGGCTCTGGAACAGCCGCAAGTCGGTCGTCACCCTGCGCCCGATTTGGTCCGCCGGAGAAGTGCTCGGTAGACCTCAAAATACGTCGCTCCAAAGGGTTTTCATGCGACGGATGCTAAAGAGAATATGATCGCCGGCTAGTCCAGCTCCTACGTGCAACGTTTGATGAGCTAAGAATGAATAGAAGTGGAGAATTTTGGATTCCCGTACTGGATGCTCGGGTTGAAGCCGCCGGAGCTAAATCCCAAAATTCACCGTCAATAGCTCACGGCACGGCTTGAGCTTTGGGTGAGAGCAGCACAGTGGCCGTGCGCTCTCGTTGCCACCCTCGCTTGGCCGTGAAAGCTCCTGTGGAGAGCTGTCCACGTGAAGCCGATCACCGGTTCTCGTTGGGTTGCCGCGGTTGAGGTCGTTCCCGTGGAAGGAGGCCGGAGCTTGCGAGTTTTTGGGTCGGGGAGGTGGAGTCCGAGCTCAGGACACTGCCTAGCAGCTCGGGGAGGGATGGGGCAGTTGTTTTGCCGTTCTTCCGATCGACCAAGAGGGCGGAGGGGAGAAACAGCCGCTGTTCGTGCGCTCGCGAGGGGAGGAGAACAACTGGGTCTTCGCTCGGCTGAGGGCATGATAACGTCGAAGGAACCGCCTTCGGTGGCCGCGCATGAGGGGGCAGGGCAGCAGGAGGTGGCGGGTTCAGTTCCCCGGGGGCGCGGTGGAACCCTTCGGTGGCACCCGTGCAGAACAGAAGCAAAAGTTCATTTGCTTCATGGTTAAGTTTAAGTCTCTAGCTCACTGCCATGTGGGTCCCACCCAACATTCTACCCCCCAAATATCTTCTCAAAGTGATCATCTAAATCCCCAGAATTCTGAGTTTAAAGGGTGGCTAGAATTTGAATTGTCCAATTCAGTTTGAATTTGCTTGCCAAACTTGAATTTGGTTGAAGTTTGCAAATTCTTCTCTTTAACTCCTTTTTGAGCCCACCCTACAAATGAAAAGTTTGTGAGCAAACTTTTCCCTAAAATTCCGATTATATGGCTGCATATTTATTCAAAGTTTTTGGGTCACTACATGTGTGAACTTTGAATCTCAAAAATGATTTTTAAACTTACATGCAAAGAGTATTTAACTCCTTATTGGTTCAACACTTTTAAGTAAAAAGGTGAGCCTCATTTTGGATGGTCATCCAGGTATCACTTTGCATGAAGAAAAGTTTTAGCAAGTCCCATTTTTCATGTCTTTGCCACTCATATGGACTCAAACCTTGGTTTTTATTCATACACATTTTTGGGACTTTTACAACAATGATACGGGCGTTTGTATTTAATTTCAAATATGGAACTGCCTGAAATGAAACAACCATTGAGTGTGTCGAAGTGTGCGATCGACACTTCCCCCGGGCCTGCACTGGGCAGCCCGCGGAGGTTCTTTTTTCGGAGGGGCTAGTCCCTAGCGGAGAGCTTGCACAGATGGACGAGTTTGTAAGAGCTTGACACGGTGAGTTTTACGTGGTTCTGGCCGCCGGAGCGTAAAACCCTACGTCCACGGCGAGCTATGGAGCTCGCTGTATTGCTTGCTGCTCAGGGCCGGAGGCCTGAGCTTGGGGGTGAGTTACAGCTTGAGAGTGTATGGCTAGCGTATGAGTTGCAAAGTGCGAACCCCTGCTATCGACGCCTACCCGAGCCTTTTATAGTCCAAGACTCGGGCGGCTTACAAGGGAAGCCGGGACCCGACAATGGTCCCGGGAAGATTGTCTATTATCTACCGTATCTGCAGTTATGCCGGTAGTTGTCTCTGGTCGAAGGCTTCTGAGTCTTCATCTTGCCGCCCTGCCCATGCCGCATGCTAGTCGTAGTGGTTGATGACGGCGCAGGCGGCATGGGATGTCTTGTCGCGGTGTTTATTGGCTGACAGGTTCTGACACCGCGCGCCAGTCTGTGATGCGACTGGGCGCAACGGCACCTGACAGAAGCGTGCTCCGCGTCTCCGCGTCTTGGGAAGACGCGGGCCTTGAATACCTTGTACGGGCAAGGTATGGGGCGTATTTACGCCCGCTGCCTATCGCTCGGGGCAGGCAGCGTCGCTCTGCTGCCACGTGGCGGGCCCGGAGCCCTTCTCAGAGAAGAGGAGGGTCAGCCCCGCGGGGCACGTGGAGCCTCCGGACCTCTCCCCGCGGAAGGGGAGGTCCGGCCTCTGTATGCCACGTGGCGGGCCCGGAGCTCTCCTCTGAGGAGAGGGAGGTCCGGCCCCACTGGACACACGGCGCCTTCGGGCCTCTCACCCGCGGAGGGGGAGGTACGGCTTCTGTTTGCCACGTGGCGGGCCTGGAGCTCTCCTCTGAGGAGAGGGAGGTCCGGCCCCGCCGGACGCGTGGCGCCTTCGGAGCTCTCCCTGCGGAGAAGGGCGAGTTCCTTAGGTATTTTACCCTGTGCGCGGGGGTACCCCATATCTCAGGTACCGACAGAGTGCATCATTATTGTGTGGTCTTATGCAGGTACTAACCACGTATGTATCCATGTAGTAAACGTGTGCGAGAGACCGTTTAGTGCCACACTTAAGACGTATATGCCGGTATAATCCGGTTAGGACTTTCTTTTGTGAGGAACGTAGTACCGAAATATCATAGGAATGTGCATGAAAAATAATGATAACAAGAAATTAAAATCACTCGATTCAACATCTAGGACCCTGGTTGGGTAGAAAAACTGGATAGTGATGAGGGTAGTTCCAAAAGATTGAAAAACAGAGTGCTCTGTTTTGGCAGCAAGTTTGCTGAACTTTGACAGGGCATAACTCACAGATCATTTAGTCAATGGAAGTGTGGTATATAGTTCTGGAAAGGTATTTAATTACTCTACAACTGTGTTGTAGACTTCCAGAGCTGAATCACACCTTAAGATGGCTTAAATTCCAGAGGAATGTAAACTGTCCAGAATCAGGACAGAGTTAAACACTCTCTGGACTGTTCTGTTTTTCAAGCATAACTCCCAGTAGAAAAATTTAAAATGGTTAGATGATACATCCTTGGAAAGGGTAGAAGATGTGTTACATCTTTGCAATTCAAAGTTTCTGAAATTTCAGCACAGAATTCAGTGGAAATCAGAGTTGAAAACAGCAACTTCCCAAAGGAGGTGCTGTTGAAATTCTTCCAGAAATTCTGTTGACTTTGAATTACCATAACTTCTAAACCACAGCTGATCTGAGGGCAAATAAGTACTCGTTGGAAAGATCTGAAGTTAACTTTAACTTTGGTATTCAACTTGAGTCAGGAAAATGCCCAGAACCAGATCAAAATCTTGGATATGTAAAAACTGGTCATTCTGACAGAGGAATGACAGTTGAACTCATGTGAGAGATTGTGGTACCCTAGAAGGGGTTTGAATACTTCCAATGGGGTAGAACATGCTCATGGGAGGTTATCTTTAACTAGTGAAAGATCTGAGTATAGGTCTCACTCAAGTTTCTTTTACTAGAGACCATGTTTGTGTCGTATTGAAGGTAAAAGGGTGGTATACGTAATGACAACGCGATAGTAACGTCTCGTAGTAACCAAACCTAGTTGTGGTGAGCTTCCAAAGAGGAGGTTCATCAAGTTGGATTAAACTATCTTGTATTTGGTCTGGTAATGGTGTAGCTTGTGCAAAGTTATTACATTATCTACATACGAGATGTATCGCATGTTTTACTGTCATTATGTTTTACGCCATTGTATTGGACTGCATGAAATATGTTGCGGGACTGATGTTTATTACCGTATGGTTGCAGATGGTTCACACTAGGACCACGCACGAGGTTGGTGGTTCTAGCCAGCAGGGAGGTGATGACTCCCAGCCACCTGCCTATGACAGCACCCCGCAGCAGCAATCACCACCGCCGCCTCCGCTTACTCTAGCGGATGTGATAGCGGCACTGGTGGGGGGTCGTGAGGAGCAGACCGACCTGCTCCGCGTGATCGTGCAGAATTCGCCCCAGGCGGGGGGGGGGGGGGGGCGTCAAGAGAGGGGGCCCCGTGAGCCCCGTGAGGTGTCGTACTCAGATTTCATGAGTACGCACCCTCCAGTGTTCACTGAAGCAGAGGAACCGCTGGAGGCCGACAACTGGCTGCGGACCATCGAGTCCAAGTTCGGGCTGTTCCAATGCACGCAGCGGCAAAAGACTCTGTTCGCAGCGCAGCAGCTTCACGGTGCCGCTGGTGCGTGGTGGGCGAAATATGTCGCCTCACGTCCGGCTGGCCATGCCGTGGAGTGGGAAGAGTTCCGGGAGGCGTTCCGCGCCTATCATATCCCTCCCGGGATAATGAAGAGGAAGTTCCAAGAATTTTTGGAACTGAAGCAGGGCGGGAGGAGTGCCCATGACTACTCCCGTGCCTTCAACCATCTGGCGCAATATGCGTCAGACTACATCTCCACTGAGGAGAAGAAGCAGGAGCACTTCTATCGGGGGTTACACCCCGAGATGAAGACACATCTCATTTAGTGGAATCGCGGCACATTCAAAGACCTCGTCAATTCCGCGATTATGCAAGAGGACGCTCAGCTGGAGTTGGCAGCTGAGCAGCGGAAGTGCAGCGCTCCACCCAACAGTGGGGGTGGCGCTCCCCAGAAGTACCGCATGGTGTATCGGACACCATCCGGACAGCAGTGGCATCCACTGGCGCGACCTCAGCGGTTCGGGGGACGTTCTTTCCAGTCACCTCCGTTCCAACCGCCGATGCCACCACCGCGACCGCAACAGAAGCAGCAGCAGATGGCACCCTGGGCGTTCCCACCGCCACAACGCACCCCAGGTTTCCGTCCGCCGATCAGCGGGGGACCGCCCCGCTTCACTTGCTTCACGTGTGGCCAGGCGGGCCATTTCGCGAAGGACTGTCCCCAGGGGCAGCAAAGCAGCGGGCAAGCCCAGTTCCTGGGCGGTGCTCGAGGCCGACCTCCGGTCAAGAAGGTTGGTCAGCGGACTGGGGGCGTTCACAACCTCGACAATGAGGACACCCCAGAGGGAGACAACGTGCTGGTGGGTACGTTCACTCTCAACAATCAAGCTATCATCATATTGTTCGATTCGGGTGCAACCCACAGTTTTATAAGTGCATCCTATGCGGCTAAGCATCAAATGCAAGTCTTCCCAACCGACTGCACCTATTTGATCTGCTCACCGGGAGGGAAGATTTCAGCAAATATGATGATCCCAAAGGCACCTCTGTGCTTAGGTGGGAAACTATATCCTACCACCTTGATAATCCTTACGGGGCAAAACATTGATGCAATCTTAGGGATGTCATGGCTAATCCAGTCCGGGAAGTTTCAGAAATTAATAGTGCTGAAGCTCTCAAGTTAGAGGACATCCCCGTAGTCTGGGAGTACCCCGATGTGTTCCCGGATGATCTTCCGGGCATGCCACCTGAGCGGGATGTCGAGGTCAAGATCGAGCTGGCACCCGGGACTACGTCCATATCACGGAGACCATACAAAACGGCTCCCAATGAGCTGGCTGAACTGAAAGAACAGCTCAATGATCTGTTGAGCAAGGGTTTCATTAGGCCGAGTTCCTCACCTTGGGGATGCTCAGCGTTGTTCGTGAAGAAGAAGGATGAAACCTTGAGGCTGTGTGTGGACTACCGGCCGCTCAACACCGTCACCATCAAGAATAAGTACCCACTGCCCCGCATCGACATATTGTTTGATCAACTTGTGGGTGCAAGTGTGTTCTCCAAGATGGACCTTCGCTCTGGGTATCATCAGATAAAGATCCGGGTGGAGGATATCCCGAAGACGGCTTTCTCGACGAGATATGGATTATATGAATATCTCGTCATGTCCTTTGGTCTCACAAACGCTCCAGCCCATTTCATGTATCTCATGAACTCGGTGTTCATGCCGGAGCTGGACAAGTTCGTGGTAGTGTTCATCGATGATATCTTGGTTTACTCCAAGACAGAAGCCAAACATGCCGAACACTTGAGGATCGTTCTTCAACGATTGCGAGACCACAAGCTCTATGCCAAGTTCAGCAAATGCGAGTTTTGGATCAGCCAAGTGCCATTCTTGGGACATATCATCTCCGTGGAAGGCATTGCGGTTGATCCAAGCAAGATAGAGCAAGTGCTGAAATGGAAAGCTCCCACTTCAGTTCATGAGGTCAGAAGCTTCCTCGGGTTAGCGGGATACTATCGGAGATTCATTCCAAGCTTCTCCAAGCTTGCTAAGCCAATGACAGAATTGCTGAAGAAGGGAATAAAATATTTTTGGAACATGGCGTGTGAAGGAGCGTTCCAAGCATTGGTGAAGCATCTCACAACAGCCCCGGTCTTAGCTCAACCGGATACAACCAAGCCCTTCGACGTGTATTGTGAAGTGTCCGGTATTGGGCTCGGCTGCGTGTTGATGCAGGAAGTATGTGTGGTCACATATGGCTCACGCCAACTTCGAACCATGAGCAGCACTATCCGACTCATGATCTTGAGCTTGCTACGGTGGTCCTGGCGTTGAAAATGTGGAGGCACTATCTCCTGGGGAATTTGGTGCATCTCTACACCGACCACAAGGGCTTGAAGTACATCTTCACCCAGAAGGAGCTGAATATGAGGCAAAGGAGGTGGTTAGAACTAATCAAAGATTATGAAATTGAGATTCATTACCACCCCGGCAAGGCGAATGTGGTTGCCGACGCGCTGAGTCGGAAATCACATGTCCATCACCTCACCATTACACCGGTGAGGAGGAAGAGCCGAGTTTATACTTGGTTCCCTATGGATCGCTTTACAACCTTGCCCTCATCCCTACCATTAGGGAGGACATCATTGCAGCTCAGAAGGTTGATAAGGGTATGTCCCATCTCCGGAGACGGATAGACAATGGGGAGATCAAGTGTTTCCGGAAAGATGATGAGGGGACGCTATGGTTCAATGACCGCATAGTCGTACCCCGAGATATGGAACTGAGGAGAAAGATCCTCGATGAAGCTCACTTGTCTAAATACTCCATTCATCCGGGCAGCAACAAAATGTACCAAGATTTGAAAAAGAAATTTTGGTGGACACGGATGAAGTGAGAGGTAGCGAAGTACGTATCCGAGTGTGATACGTGTAGACGAGTGAAAGCTGACCATATGAAGAAATCAGGTCTGCTGCAACCCCTGAAGATCCCAGCATGGAAATGGGAAGATGTGAGCATGGATTTCATTGTGGGATTGCCCCTAACTTCCAACAAACATGATTCCACTTGGGTAATTGTTGACCGGTTAACCAAGACGGCTCACTTCATCCCGGTGCATATACGTTACAATGCCGGCAAATATGTGGAGCTGTACATAGCAAAGATTCTATACTTATATGGGGTACCCAAGACCATCGTCTCGGATCGAGGTGCATTATTTGTATCTCGCTTTTGGGAGCAGCTACACGCTGCATTGGGTACTAAGCTGATCAGGAGCTCCGCCTATCACCCTCAGACTGATGGCCAAACAGAGAGGGTGAATCAAGTACTAGAAGACATGTTGAGAGCATGTGCCATCCACCACGGTAGGAACTGGGATGATCACCTACCGTTGGCGGAATTCTCATACAATAACGGCTATCAGGCGAGTATCAAGATGGCACCCTATGAAGCTCTCTACGGTCGCAAGTGCCGCACCCCATTAAACTGGTGTGAGTCCGGTGAAAGGGTCACATTCGGGGTTGATGTGGTGAACGACGCCGAAGAGCGCGTTCGGACGATTCAAGCTAACTTGAAGGCCGCTCAATCCTGGCAAAAGAGCTACGCTGATAAGAGGCGTAGACCGCTGCACTTTGACATCGGGGAACACGTATACCTCCGCGTGTCTCCGATGAAGGGCGTGCACCGGTTCGGTGTGAAGGGGAAACTCGCTCCCCGTTTTATTGGACCCTATGCTATCACCGAGAAGTGTGGACCAGCAGCGTATAGACTGGAGCTATCGGCATCTCTTGCTGGTGTCCATGACGTTTTCCATGTCTCACAACTGAGAAAATGTCTGAAGCATACCGCTGCTGTTCCTACCGAAGACATCGGCGAGCTGCAACCGGATTTAACGTATGATGAATATCCGGTAGCGTTTATTGATGAGAAAGCCCGAACCACGCGTAGCCGAACGTTGTGGTTCTACAAAATACTCTGGAGCAACCACACCACCGAAGAAGCGACGTGGGAGAGCGAGGAATTTCTTCGCTCCAATTACCCGGAGTTCATGGCGTCTCAACACAGGTGAGTCCCTGTTACATCGCTGTCTCTTCTTTTGTAATCTCAGAATGAGATTCTTTTAAGGTGGGAGGGATGTAAAAGCCCAAGAAAAGGGACTTGCAAAAAACTTTTCATCACCTCACAACACCACAGTTTTTGTTGTGGACATCTTGTGAAAAATTGTAAAGGGCAAGTAACCTCCATCAAAAGAGTGATTAGATGAGAAAGCCCTAACCTTCACAAAGTAGGGTTTCTACACATGAACATGAGAGGTTGAGATCACCCCTAGGACTTAAAAAGTGTTGGGAAGGTTCAAGCCAAGTTTCATGCAAACCCAACACTTTTTGAGGCAATTTTTGAGGCATTTGAAAAAGAGGCCAATTTGAATGTAAATTCAAATTGCAGCAACTTTCACCCCTCACATTCAAAAGTTAGATTCATATTCAAACTCAGCACATTTTTCTGAGTTAGTCCACCAATTTTCATCCCCATTGGAGTTCATCTTGTCGGGAGCCAAATTTGCAATAATTCAAAACTGAATTTGAATTTCAGTTTAAATGTGAAGCAAATTTGACCAAACAAATTTCAAATGGAGAACCCAATTCAAACTGTGACTTGGTGGCAAAGTCTATCATTCAATGTTTAGTAGCTTGGATATTTGCAGCAGAAGGGGGAGAAAGAATTAGAGGGGAGAAGAGGGCCCACTTGTCAGTAGACTTAGTACAGAAGCCTCCTCAGCCGACTCTCTCTCGACCGAGCACGCTCGCCAGCTGCGGCCAGCGTCGGCGCCCGACCGCCTCAGCCGGCCAGCTCCTGCTTCGGCGTAGGAGGTGGCACAGCAGGTGTCGCGCCCTCCACCACCCTCAGTGGCCTATAAAAGGCACGAGACCGCCGGCGAGTTTCTGTTTTTGCGAGTTCCCGCAACCAGCCGCCTAATCGCCCGAGCTACGATCGCTTTCCACCCGAGCTGTGATCATCCTCCGGCCTCGACGTCCATAGGAAAGTGGAGCGCTAGCTTGCCCTCGAGACCACCGCGCAAACCGTTCCAAGGTTCGACCTTTGTGCGCGGAGAATTTTCCAGTTTAGGGCGGGGAGCTCATTTCGGGACCCGATTAGGTTTAGGAGAAATTTGGGAAGATTATCGGGTGGGAGGTCGAACGGAGCTGTGAGAGAGCATCTAGAGGTTCTTGTGACCCTTCTCGATCAAAACCCGGAAGGAAACCACCGCCGGAACCCCAGGTTCACCATAGAACAGTTTGGCGGAAGAGGAGGTCGCCGGTGAGGTCTAGGTTCCCGGACGTTTAGGGCCCAACGGAGATCATACCGAGCTTCCCGAGGTTCCCCTGAGCATGGCGATGCGATTAGCGCGCGAAGGAGATGGTTAGGAGGGCGGGAACACGTTACCGAGGTAGCACAGAGGCATAGAGGTCGTCGCCGGCGAGCTACGGCGGTTAGCCGGCGGCGGCATGGTGTCCAGCGTGTTCAGCACCCGAAATTATGTGGGGGCGGTGAGTCTCACCGTCGCCGGCGAGCTAGATCGCGGGGAATGCCGACCTCGCCGGAGCTCTGCCGGCTCGGGGCGGCGGCGTCGGGAGGTAGACGAAGGGCGCGGTCCCACGTGTCAGCCACTGTGCTAATCGTGCGCGAGCGCGCGGTTAGTTCAAATTAAACAGGCGGGCCCCGCTGTCAGCCTCTGGTTTAGCGCGGGAGAGGATTCTCTGTAGGAAAATAATTCAGGGATCAGCTCAAATTTTAGAAATTCATAACTTTGTGTAGGAAGCTCCAAATTTAGTGAACCAAATTTTGCTGAACTCAGGATTTTGAGTACTTTCCAGCAATACCGATTTCAGCTCATGAAACCTAATAATTTCCAGAATTAATTCCCTAAAGTTTAAACTGTTGGGAATTTTATCTGGAGAATTACTTCATGAAAAATTCTGAAATTTGGCTGAGAGGTTCATTGGAAAATCCTTGAGGCACAGTAATATTTTCAGACTCATCCAAGTTCATTTAGTCCCCCTAATGGGGTGATTAAATGAACTGCCCTGAGAAAATAGAAAGATGTACAGAAACATTTTTCAGATTTTCTCAAATCTTATTTAGGGCATAACTTTCAGTAGAATTCTTCAAATGACATGAAACCAATTCCATTAGAACCATCTTAAATTCTAGTTTCCAGAAAGTAAAGGGTTGGAGCCATGAAAACCCCGGGAATTACTTAGAGGCTCAAATATTGACCAAATGGGCTTTTATTTGTACAAGGTTCAAATGAACTTTGTTTCAAATGAAACTTGGTCAAGACTCTGGTTAGGACCCTACAAAACCACCATAAAAATTTCAAAACCAAAGGGGAGGGCTAGCTAGAGTTATTAGTAATTATGTATTCAAGTTTACACATTGCATTTAAATTGACATGTAGTATTTCATTAACGTGTAGTCACTGAAGGCGAGGAGACTCCGGAAGTGCTCGACTTCCTCCTTCCGGACGAAGACCTAACTGCTAACCAGCAGCAACAAGGCAAGCCCCGGTTTGCATTAAACTATTTTTCAAGTTTTGCTTTATTAACACTTAGTATGAAGTATGGGTGTGTATTAGGTATAGGATGAATGGAACCCCACTTGCATGACCAGAATTTTTCCCTAAGAGTGAGGGTAGTGTCTAAGACCTCGAGTAGACAGGCTATGCTTAATGATTCATAGGACTTCGGTACAAGTCGATTAGTTGGAATCTACTCGCGAGTTAGGCTTGGGACACACGGGTTTGGTTCGAGTGATGTGAGATCACTGTAGTAATTAAAATAAGACTAGGAAGGGGCTAGGGCGCAGCAAGAGGAAGTCTTGTGTGTGCAGCCCTGTCCGTGTTGATTGAGGACCGATCCGTGTGCGGCCCTGCTGAACAAGTATTGAATGTACCGAAGTCATATCGGATATATGGGCCCCGATAAACCGATGTAGCCTAAACCTCCGGGCGTCGAGGCATAGCACACCGATTTATAGGTGTAGGTTGAGGGCAGCAAGGTGGAAATCTGCTAACAGGCATAGAGAGATGCTCCGTGTAGGGAACCTCCTGTCCGTTTCGGTGCAACCGGTTCGACGTTTGGGCTGTTGGGTGAAAGGTTGTCCCGTACGACATCGAGTGAGCATGCTGTGCAGCTCCACGGGTGGGCGTACGTGACGTGCTCTTTGGGTATCCCTGCAGGTGTATATCGAGTCGATTCGCCGTCCCTCGCGGTGACAAGTACCGCTTGTTCACTGCGTTGTAACGTAGATAATTTATGGAATGTTATGATTCAATATTGCGGTTATGATATAATTGTATTGCTCTGTGTGCCACCAAATATTGCTTACTAAATTTCAGATTACCGAACTGTTAACTTGTGGCTAAAAGATGAACTAAGGATGAACTTGTAGGCGTGTCCATTGATGCACTGTTACTATCCTATGTTCATTGTACACCTCATGTAGAGTTTCATGCCTACGTGAGTCGGTTAAGTCTTGTTGAGCCATCGTGCTCACGGTTGCTGCTTAAGTGTTTTCAGGTGAGGAGTCACCCACGGACTCGGGTTACGAGTCCACCGGCGAGGGTTACCCTCCGTCGGGGACCACGGTTGAGTGGGAGCCGTACACGCCGCGCTGAGCTGAGACGTGCAGCTAGTGTGGGTTGCCCTAGGGCTGGGCAACCGACTTTTGCTAGATAGGCGGGCGTGAGTTGTATAATTTAGACTTCCGCTGTGTGATATAAACAATAGTTTGTAACTGAAGTTTGTACCTGTTTGTACAGTTCAGTTGGTTTCCCATGTAATATATTGTGTCCTTATGACGTGTGCTATCTGGTGTCGCATCGTGCGGCATCACCCTCTGCGATCCTGGATGAGCGGATTCCGGTCCGCCACACTTACGGGATACGGGAAGCTGAAATAAAACTTGTTAGCTACTACACTCATATGAATAAAGATGATGATAACTTGATGATGTTAATGAGCATGGAATCGACGAGATCTAGGCGAGCTTGGTTTGCGGATGTTGCTGAATGAGATGGTGGTTTGCTTGTCGTAGATCTAAGGACTGGTTCATGCGAGCACATGACAGGAAAACATTGCCACGACAAGGCAAAATATGGGTGTGGCTTAGCTGACTAATTAGGTGTGTTGCTATCTTCTTATGAACCATTGGATGGTGCGGGGAATGGAGTCGAGAAGGACTGCCCTAGAAACTGCATGGCACAAGAGGGAACCCGTGGGAGGGAGAATGGAGATTCGAGCCTGCCGGTGAAACCTCAGTGGGTCCGTACATCCTAGTAGCCCCTTTGTAAAGGCTATTTTGTGATCTCTTGGCCATACACCTAGTGATGAAAACGGATCGGATATTTTCCGATCCGTCCACAACCATTTTTGAAGATATCCGATCCATATCCATTTTGGTCCGTTTTTTTATATGGATATGGATTCGGATATTTTAAATTGGATATCTGGTCGGATATGGTTTTCGTCAGAATCCATCCGTTTTGTCGGATATCCATATTGGGTCAGATATATCCGAACAATATCCTATATATATCCGACCCAACAAAACTGTACGGGCCCGTGGCCCCACACCGCAGCCAGCCACAGTCCGTGGCGAGCGAGCCTACACGGCACTCCATCTACGTCGGCCTCCTCCCCAGCCCTCTCTCCCAACCCGACGCAGCTGCCGCTGCCGAAGCCGAAGCCTTGTCACCGAGCGTGAATCCGACGATCCGGGTGTCCTTCTCCCCCGCCAAAGCACGCGGCGCCACGTCTCGTCCGCCGCTCACTGGTAAGTAAACCCTAGATGAACCATTCTTCATGGGACGGGCGGTCCGTATCCCAATTGAGACTAGCCTGCCACGAATTAGCTTGCTGCGTGATGGAGTAGCCGACTGGATCTCGCTGGTAGTGGATTTGACAATTCACTCATTCTTCGCCTCTGTGTGTTGCTAGGTTTGACTAGATTTGGGTTTAGGATGTTTGTTTTGGTTGGTGGGTTGAAGGATTTCTGTGGAAACTTAGCTTAGAGTGGGAGTTCTTGTATATACTGTTTAAGAGTCTGTTATTTCCTATGCTTGTTACAGGTAGTTGCTCGCACACTGATTCAAAAAAATATGCTAGCAGCATGTAAATTTACTTTAACGCTTATTGTTCCACTCTTGTACTGCCACCTGTTCCAAAATGGAAGTCATTTCAGACAAATCTTTAGAAAACTGGAGGGGTACTGATTATTAGTTAATTTAGGGCCTCCACCCTAAATTATGTCAAGTTCAGCTTTACCAATTACATCTTTACCAATTACCAATTAATGTATGAAGTTCATCTTTGCACTTTGCTATCCCAAGATTTTAAGTTGTTATTTTCTGCATATGTGATATGGCATTGGCATGGCAGCAGCAAGACCTTATACAGTTATATCTTTATTTTCTGCAATTTTCATGGCTAGTGTTAACTCACTCTGTCGTTTAGTCCAACAATGGAAGAGACACCCACTAACGCGTCATCTACGAAATCAGCCCCTACACGTCATCTTCTTTTGGGGTCCCCTCCAACAGTACCGACTGGTATAATTATTACTCGTTTGTGAGAAAATTAGTGATTTGTTTGAGTGTATGACAATAAAAAAAATTTGTATGCAGGAATGTCTCTTGGTACTGCTAGTAGTAATGTTGCGGCATCTTCTTCAAGTGTAAATGTACTTGAAAGTGACAATGTTGAAGTTGTTGCTAGTGATGATGATGGTGATGGAAGAGCTATAAAGAAGGCTAAGAAGCCCACTTCAGAAGTGTGGCAACATTTTACTAAGGAGGACAAGACTGTAATAGTCAATGGCAGGCAATATGTGCAAAAATGGGCATCTTGCAATTTTCCAAGGTGCAAGACAAAATATAGATGTGAGAGCAACATGGGAACAACTAGGTTTTGGACACATATAAAAACTGCACACAATGTTGTGAAAGGCCAACAACAGCTAGCAACAGGAAAAGATCATGAAAAAGACTTGCATTATGTTCAACCCTACAAGTATGATCCCGAGGTTAGCATAAGAAAATTCAATTTGGCAATTATCATGCACGAGTATCCTTTTAACATTGTGGAGCATGAGTATCTTGTGGACGCTCTCAAGTCTTTCCGTCCTAGTTTTTCATTGAAATCTCGCGTAAGTGTTAGAAAAGATATCTTGGATATATATTCTGAAGAAAAGAGCAAGTTATTTGCATATCTTAAGGCCTTTAAGTGTAGGTTCAGTATAACAATGTATATGTGCACATCAAATCAAAACAAAGTATATATGTGTGTCACAGTGCATTGGATAGATGATGATTGGCAAATTCCAAAGAGAATCATTGATTTCTTTCATGTAGAAGGGCGACACACAGGGAAAAAGTTGTATGTATCCTTCACTGAATGCATGGTTAAGTGGATCTAGAGAAGAAATTGTTCTCATTGACTCTAGATAATGCATCATCTAATGAAGTAGCAGTTAAAGATATAATAAATGATTTGAAGACCAATGGTGGAACTTCTTATTTAGTGTGTGATGGTGTCTTTTTTCATGTGAGATGTGCTAACCATATTTTGAACCTAGTTACTAGAGATGGGTTGAGTGTCATTTCTAGTATAATTGCAAATATCAAGTCACTGGTCCTAGCTGTGAAGGGTTCTCCACAACAATGGGAGGAATTGATGAAGTGTGCAATTGCTGAGGGATTGGAAATTAATAAGTGGATCTCACTTGATGTATCAACAAGGTGGAACACAACTTATTTGATGTTGAGGGATGCTTTATACTACAAGGTCTACTTTCTTGAACTTTCTTCAACAAGGTGCTAACCATATCTTATATTTTTTTATCTCTTTTGTAGGAAGCTTTTATGAGGCTCAAGAGGGTTGATCGGCGAAGGTATGACCAGTCCGTCTGCTAATGATTGGATAAAAGCAAACACATTATGTCATGATTTGAGGAAATTTCATGAGTTAACTGAACTTCTATCCGGTACGTTATATCCAACTGCCAACTTATTTTACAAAGGCTTTTGTGAGATTAAAAGTATGCTTGCCGAGTGGTCTAAACATCAAGATGTAACTATTCGTGAAATGCCCATTCCTATGGGCAAGAAGTTTGAGAAATATTGGCACAAATCAAATGTGGCTCTTGTAGTGGCAAACTTTCTTGATCCAAGGTATATTATGTTTATGTCATCACCATTAACCATGCTATTAGAGTTTCAAATTATTTGCTGAAATGATTCTTTCTATATTCTAAGGTACTAGAGAAAAGTAATAGAGTTCTACACAAGAAAGTTCTATGGTGATGTGTCATATCATTCTATGATTGAGGAATTTGTTACTATAATGAGGCACATGTATCAGTTTTATGTTGCACAAACACCTCCTTCAAAGACACCAGATACTAACAAAAGCAAAATATTCGATTCCTTTATGGATGCTGAAGCTCAAGAGTTGGAACAATTTCTAAACGAGTCATATGTTCAAGCTGAAGAATGCTCAAATGATCTAGAAAAATATATGGCTGCACCACTATATAATCATAGTGGATCTTCTTCGTTTGACATTTTATCATGGTGGAAGCATCAAGAAAATAAATATCCGATTCTTTCCCAAATGGCTCGAGTTGTATTAGCCATACAAGTGTCAACAGTTGCTTCAGAATCGGCTTCTAGTGCCGGTGGAGGTGATTGATCCACACCGTAATCGACTCGATCCTGAAATTATACAAGCTTTGATTTGCACCAAGAGTTGGATTGCTGCAGCAAGAAAAGGTGAGAAGTTTGTTTATGTTTTAGCTTAATGTTTCTTATTTTTTAGGGTTTAGACTTGCTTAAGTCGTTTTCATCAATTTCAGATCGTAAGAGTTGAAAGTGCATCTAGGCACCCCTTGTGGGTTTTGGTTAATTTATGACAAACAAATGAGACCCTAACAAAATTTGTTGAGAATGAGCGCAGGTTCTCAAAGAAATTAAGAAGAAAGTGCAAAAAAAGAAAGGAGAAGGAGTATCCAAATTGATAAGAGCTCAAGAACTAAAAATAATAAATCACTTAGTATAGAGTGTGTTGGAGAAACACACCCCAAGAGCTCAAGAGAAAGAAATCAAACTAACTGCACAATTTCAACACGTCCGGACTAGTCCGATTTTCTTTCTGACCAGAAAACGGACTAGTCCAATATCATCTGGACAAGTCCGATTTTGTCTCTGGACAAAAAACGGACTAGTCCGCAATATCACGGACTAGTCCAATATCTCACGACACTTAGGGTTTTCTAAACACCGCACACCGGACTAGTCCGGAGTCAACCACGGACTAGTCCGAACATCGCAAACCCTAACGTACCCATTGGAGACCCTACTATAAAAAGAGGTGTACGGCCACACCAACATAACTTTTAACCCCCCTGCGCTGTCACACCTCCCAAGAGCCCAAAATTCATCTATCTCCATACATTCTAACCCAAGAAGGATCAATTCTTGTGGATTGGCAATTGATCAAAGGAGAGACTAGTTCTACACCTCTTGAGCTCTTGGGTTTGATCTCTCGCACACTTTTCGTTGTTAATTGTTCATCTGTTGAGTGTGTTGAGTCGTGTTCATTCATTCGTTGTAATTCTTGGGGAGCCCTCAACTTGTGAGAAGGCCCCTTGAACAATTTTATTGCCCTTTGTGATTAGTGGAAGAGAATCGGCCTTTGTGGCGATTCGACGAGGGTAGGGCTGGAGAAGACCCGGTCCTTAGTGGACTCCTCAACAGGGACGTAGATTGCCTTCATGGAATCAAATCTCGGGATAAACACTTGTCTCCTACTCTTGTGCATTAATTGTTCATCATATTCTAGTGTTTAATCTATTTATAGAAACTCACATTCAACTATTAAAATCAAAGTTGTTTCCAATTATTCATTGTGTCACTATTGCAATACATCCAAACTAACGATTAATTTCCGCTGCATAGAGTATTAAAAGTGAACATTGATCAACCTTGATCTCCCTAGTCCACGCATACCGGACTAGTCCGCTCAGTACCGGACTAGTCCGATTTTTCTCTATTTAGAAAACGGACTAGTCCGCACTCTACCAGACTAGTCCGATTTCCCTGTATTTGATAGACTACTAAGTGTTTCAGGTTTCAACAAAGCGTCAAAAAGCCTATTCACCCCCCTCTAGGCTACATTCAATTGGTATCAGAGCCAAACTCTTCAAAAGAGACTCACCGCTCGAAGAGACGATGTCGGACATCAAGGATGTAAACAAGAAAATGATGAGAAGAAGAAAAGGTAGCAGCTCAAATGAAGGAAGACAAAGGGACAAACCAAGACCCAAGATGAGACGGGCGTGCTATAACTGTGGAGAATACGATCACTTCATAGTAGATGGTCCATATGAAGATAATAAGAGGAACACTAAAGACAACAAGCCTCAACCAAAGAAAATGTTCAAGAAGAAGAAGCAATATGGCCAAGCGCATCTAGGGAAAGAGTGGGACTCCAATGATGAATCCTCATCCGAAGAAGAAGAGGAGATGGCCACCATAGCCATAAAGAAGACTGCCAAGAAATCCACTCTCTTCCCAACCATGGGCGCATGGAAGGACACCGACAACACTTGTCTAATGGCAAAGAAAGGTAAAAGAAAGGTAACGACTAAATCTTCCTTCGCGCATTCTTTTACTAGTGATAGTGATAATTCTAGTGAGGATGATAGCATTGATGAAGATGAACATATGCTTAGGGGTTTAGACAAAAAGACAGCTGCTAAAATGAAATTTCTACTTGATAAGCTTGTTGATATGGAGAAGTTAGTCAATCGTCAGGAAGATATGATCATCTCCCAAAAGGAGGAATATCTTGAGATTGAAAAGCTTCTTGAATTTGAAAAGGAACAAAATAAATCACTAGAACTTGAGTTAGATTCAAGCAAGGAAGCTTGCTTGAAATTAAAAGACTCAAATACTGCCATCAAGGATGAACTTGCTAACTTAACCAAAGTTAACAAGATCCTTGAGGTACAAGTTGAGTTACTCAAGCAAAATGGTTCTTCATCGACTACTAGCTCACATTCTCAACACACAAAGTCTGAAACTAGCACTACTTGTACTTGTGCCAAAAATGACGCTAACATGAAGAAAAAGCCAAACTTGACAAAGGACAAGCAATCTTCTCAAAGTGGCATATTTGACAAGGAGAAGATCAAATATGCACGCAGTGCATACTCGGTCACAAGACCTCCTAATATCAAATATGGCATTGGATATTCTAATGGTGAAAAGCACAATGTTAGAAACCACAAGAATAACAAGAGTTGCATTGCCTTTGTCAAGGGAAACCCTTCTCAAACTACAAAGCTTAGTAATGTTGATAAATTTAACAATGTGAACACATATGAACAACAACTTCTATTTAGAACCTTTGATGCTTCATATGTACTTATGAAAAGTAATCTTGGAAGAGTTTATGCTAAATATGTTGGTCCACGCCATGGGAATACCAACTCTCATGTGTGGGTGCTCAAATCACTTGTGACTAACCTCAAAGGACCCAAGCAAGCTTGGGTACCTAAGACCAAGGCATAAATTGTTTTTGCAGACTTACTCATCCGACGGAGCAAAATGGGTGCTAGGTAGTGGATGCACCAATCACATGATCGGAGAAAGAAGAATGTTCATAGAATATGAAGAAAATGAAAATCCAAGCGAAGGCATTTACTTTGGTGATAATAGTCAAGGAAAAGTGCTTGGTACCGGTAAAATTGCAATTTCATCACAACCTACTCTCTCTCATGTTTTACATGTTGACTCCCTAGATCATAATCTTTTGTCCATATCTCAATTATGTGACAAGGGTTATAATTGCTTATTCACTAATGAGGGTGTGACTGTCTTTAGAAGGAGTGATAACTCAATTGCATTCAAGGGTGTGTTGAAGGGAAAACTTTATTTAGTTGACTTCAACAAAGATAAAGTCAAACTTGACACATGCTTGATTGCAAAGACCAACATGGGTTGGCTGTGGCATAGACGGCTAGCACATGTTGGTATGAGGAATCTTCAAAAACTCCTCAAAGGCGATCACATCCGAGGTTTAAAGGATGTTGTTTTTGAGAAAGACAGGCCGTGCAGAGCATGTCAAGCAGGAAAGCAAGTAGGAGCACCCCATCCCGCGAAGAATGTCATGACTACAACAAGACCGCTTGAGCTCCTTCACATGGATCTATTTGGTCCAATTGCCTACATAAGCATTGGCGGTAATAAATACAGTCTAGTCATTGTTGATGATTTTTCACGCTTCACGTGGGTTTTCTTTTTGCAGGATAAGACAGAAACTCAAGGAACCCTCAAGAAGTTCATCAAGCGTGCCCAAAATGAATTCTCATTGAAGATCAAGAACATACGAAGTGACAATGGGACAGAATTCACGAACGCCCATGTTGAAGAGTATCTAGATGAAGAAGGAATAAAGCACGAATTTTCAGCACCATATACTCCTCAACAAAATGGAGTAGCCGAAAGGAAGAACAGAACTCTCATTGAGATGTCGAGGACAATGCTCGATGAATACAAGACTTTGGACAGGTTTTGGGCTGAAGCGGTTAACACCGCTTGTCACGCCATAAACCGACTATATCTTCATTGGATGCTCAAGAAAACCTCTTATGAACTACTCACGGAAGAGCAAGTTGATAAGTGTGTGCTAGATCAAGAAGAAGCTCCATGTCAAGCATTGAGAAGAATGGCTTTGAGCGATGTTCGACCACAAGTGCCACCTTCAAATGCGAATGAAGAAAATGAACCACAGATGGAGGAAAATGATCAAGGGGGAGCTTCCATACAAGATCAACCTCAAGAAAATCAAGAAGGCCAAAACATCAATGAGGGCAACTATCCAGGGGGAGAAGAATATGATAATGAAGATTCAAGACCACAAGTGCCACATCCAAGAGTACACCAAAGCATCCAAAGAGATCATCCCGTTGACAACATAATCGGTGACATCCAAAAAGGAGTAGTAACTCGATCTCGCATAGCTAATTTTTGTGAACACTATTGTTCTGTGTCTTCTTTGGAACCATACAGGGTTGAGGATGCATTAAAAGATCTGGATTGGGTGATGGCGATGCAAGAAGAATTGAACAACTTCAAAAGGAACGAAGTGTGGGAGCTTGTTGAGAGACCCAAGTCCAATGTCGTCGGCACTAAATGGTTCTTCCGCAACAAGCAAGATGAACATGGAGTGGTAACAAGGAACAAGGCACGACTTGTGGCAAAATGGTACTCACAAGTCAAAGGTTTGGATTTCGATGAGACTTTTGCTCCTGTAGCTAGGCTTGAATCGATTCGTATATTACTTGCATATGCTACTCACCATGATTTCAAGCTTTATCAAATGGACGTGAAAAGCGCCTCTCTCAACGGACCGATCAAGGAGGAGGTGTATGTGGAGCAACCACCCAGTTTTGAAGATCAATAGCACCCCGACTATGTGTTCAAACTGCGTAAGGCTCTCTATGACCTCAAACAAGCTCCTAGAGCTTGGTATGAGTGCCTTAGAGATTTTTTAATTGAAAATGATTTCAAGATCGGAAAAGCTTATTACACCTTGTTTACTAAAATCTTTGATGATGATCTCTTCATTTGCCAAATCTATGCTGACGATATTATATTTGGTTCAACTAACAAATTCTTTTGTCAAGAATTTAGCAAGATTATGACAGATAGATTTGAGATGTCCATGATGGGAGAGCTGAGGTACTTCTTGGGATTCCAAGTGAAGCAACAAAAGGACGGAACATTCATAAGTCAAACAAAGTACACTCAAGACATTCTCAAGAAGTTTGGAATGGACAAAGCAAAGCCCATAAAGACTCCCATGGCGACAAATGGACACTTGGATCTAAATGAAGACGGACCTAATGTGGATCAAAAAGTATATCATTCTATGATTGGCTCCTTACTCTATTTATGTGCATCTAGGCCTGATATCATGTTGAGTGTATGTTTGTGTGCAAGGTTTCAAGCCAATCCTAAGGAATATCATTTGACAACCGTTAAAAGGATCTTGAGATATTTAGTTCATACACCCAACCTAGGCCTTTGGTATCCCAAAGGTTCAAAATTCAATCTCATTGGATACTCCGATGCAGATTATGTCGGATGCAAGGTAGATAGAAAAAGTACTTCTGGTACATGCCAATTCCTAGGTAGATCCCTAGTTTCTTGGACATCCAAGAAACAAAATTCAATTGCTCTATCCACGGCAGAAGCGGAGTATGTTGCAGCCGGGAGTTGTTGTGCACAACTCCTTTGGATGCGACAAACTCTAAGGGATTACGGTTACAATATGAGCCGTATTCCACTCCTTTCTGACAATGAGAGTGCCATCAAAATTGCCCATAACTCTGTTGAGCACTCTAGAACCAAACATATAGATATCCGGCATCATTTTTTGAGAGATCACTCAATGAAAGGAGACATAGCCATTTCCCATATCAACACTGAAAAAACAACTAGCCGATATCTTTACCAAGCCACTTGATGAAAAACGCTTTTGTGAGCTCCGAAATAAACTAAATATCCTTGATGCTCGAAACATGGCTTGAAAACTTGCATATCTGTATGCCATCCTCAAAATCATGTTAATTATGTTGAAAACTTGCATATTTGTATGCCATCCCCAAAATCATCTCTCTCTATTTCTCTCTTAAAAACTATGTTAGTTACTTGATCTTGGTGAATCATGGTCATAGCTCGATTGTTGTATGATTACTGACCATATTCATCAAGAATATCTATGTGTCTTTGTCCCTTATTCCCTAGTAGAAACTTTTAAACACACACACACACACAATATATATATATATATATATATATATATATATATATATATATATATATATATGTTTTGTACACTTCTGAACAAGGGACCCTGGACTAGTCCGTTAGTCCGGACTAGTCCGGACAACCACAGACTAGTCCGATTTTCTCACTGGACAGAAAACGGACTAGTCCAATATGGTCCGGACTAGTCCGATATTTCGACTCCACAACCCTAAGGATGGCTCAAACCTAATCTTCTTCATCCTCATAACCCTCCCAACTCTCTCTCTCTCCTCACTCAAGTACTCCCAAGGCAGATTTGCGATTTCTCCATCAAAACCATCCAAATTTCCGTGGGAAACATTCTCCACCGCAAAGGGATCAAAGACCCCAGACTAGTCCGGATCAAAAACTCCCTCAACGCCTCGAATCGAAGAATTTGGTAAACTTCTCTCCAAACCCTAGAACCTTTGATCTTCCTTGTTTTTGCTCAATAAGATCAGCTCCTCTAGTCAATACATGCTTTATTGATGTATTCCATGTACCCTAGATCACATTTGCATTGAATAATCTCAAATTTCAACAAATATGGCTTGAGCAGCCACATAACGGAGTAGTCCGTTAATAGGGCGGACAAGTTCGGTACTCCGAACTAGTCCGACCCTGAACACTGGACTAGTCCGATGTGCCCTGATTCAAATATATTGTTAGGGAATCCTAGCTTATGTCAACTCAATGCAATTCTTTGTCATTCTTGATTATTCATATCCACTTTATCTTCCTTGTCAGAAATCATGTCGGGATCAAATGAGAGTCTCTCTGACTTTGAGGCCGAGATGGATCAAGATATAATGTCTCATCCTCCAGAGTCTCGATCCAAAAAGAGACAAGATCATGCTGTCGAGCCCTTGCTCACCCCACCTAGGGTTTGCCGAAAGGTCACAATCAAGAGACCAACTTCAAGAGCAAATGTGGCTGGTTCTAGCTCGGCGGCTCAACGCCAAACCAAGGGCAAGGGAAAGGGGCTTGCTTCCGGCCCGATTGGTCCCCTGAAGATGACAGCTCCAAGGCAGGGAAATAGGGATCCCTCGGAGCAGAAGTTCAATGGCAAGGGGAGCGAAGTGGCATGGAACCTGAGGAAGGTTGATGCCTACAGCTCCGGCAAAGAGGCAGCCGACAAGAGATTTTGGAGCAACTTTCACTCGGACTACTACAGTTCGGTGTACCTCCAAATGAAGACTTCAGTTGTCCGAAGTCAATGGATCGACTGGACGTACTTTGAGAGGAAAAGTTGTGAAGCCTTTGAGGAGGTCATAGAGGCTGCAGAGAGGCATGGACTCAAGGACCTGCTCGCTTTCAGGTACAACTGGAATGATGAGATCATAGCCCAGTTTTACTCGACCTGCCACTTTGCTCATGATGGAGAAGACAAAGTGACTTGGATGACACATGGATCCAAGTACACAATCTCCTATACTGAGTTTGCCAGACTGCTGCATCTTGAGGCACCTGGAATGATGAGATTGTGATTCACAATCTGGGAGTGGTGGATAAGGACAAGATGGAGTTTCTCTATGATACTCGACTTCCATTCAACCCTCCCTCAACCAAGAACATGAAGCCCTTCTTCATTGTTCTCAACAGAGTGCTCTGGAAGACCATTGCTCCAAAGGATGGAGATGCCGGGAGCGTCCAAGATTATCTAAGAACCTTGATGAAAGTGATCAGCAGGAGGAGAAGATTTTAATATCTTCGACTATATTTGGAATGACATGGTAAACATATCCTGCACACCAAACCGTTCCTATGGCCATGCTCCTTATTTGATGTTCATGATTGAGAAAGTCACAGGAATTGAGTTTGTGAAGGATGTAGAGCATACTGCTCTAAGGCCTTAGAAGCCTCCTCAGGCCTCCCTCCCAGCTGCTCCCTCACCTGGATCACCTGAAGAACATCCAGAGAGAGCGCATGAAGATGCAAGGCCTGCATCCAAGACTAGGGCCTCTCCACAGAAAGGTTCCTCCAGTGGGATCATGAAGATTTTGGCTGCTATTTTCAGTTCTTGCCGCAAAACTGAGGTGATTCATAAGATGAACAAGGCAAGAAAAAAATAGATGAGATACATGGAGGCCAATGTCAAGGAAATATGCCAAAAACTGGAGATTGAGCCCGTTGGATCCCCGATCATCTCAGATGACTCTGCATCTGAGTTTATAGAGTTTCCTCCTCTCTCTCCTTCAGAGCGTGCCTACTTTGGCACGACGAGTGGTTCCTCTCCTCCTCTTCCTCAGGCTGATGATGAAGATGAAGAAAGGACCGACAGCGAGGAGTGAGCCGGTGAGGACAAGTAAATCCCTCCTCTCCTTCTTTTTGGTGCCTTGATGCCAAAGGGGGAGTTCTAGGTCGTAGGTCTTTCTTTTTGTATCCTAGCTTGAGAAATGAGTTTTGTAAGACCTATACTATTATGCTATCATTATGTTTTTGTAAGACTTATGCTATTATGCCATCTTTATGCTTTCGTGATGAATGATGTATGTTTTTGATAAATGACAACTATGTTATGCTTTTGATGAAAGATGTATGTTTAAAACTGCTATGTAGGATTGAGACTCTTGATGATTATGGTCATAATGATATTTACATCAAAATTATTACTCACACATGTAGTTTTGCACCCCCACCATAAAGAGTGCACATATGTTTCATGTCTTCATTGCTTATTCTGTTCAAAACTCATATGTGCACACTTTATGAAAATCTGACTTCTTATTGTCATATTTGTGAGATCTCAATTGGTTATCATCAATCACCAAAAGGGGGAGATTGAAAGTGCATCTAGGCACCCCTTGTGGGTTTTGGTTGATTTATGACAAACAAATAAGACCCTAACAAAATTGTTGAGAATGAGCGCAGGTTCTCAAAGAAATTAAGAACAAAGCGCAAAAAAAGAAAGGAGAAGGAGGATCCAAATTGATAAGAGCTCAAGAACTAAAAAGACTAGATCACTTAGTATAGAGTGTGTTGGAGAAACACACCCCAAGAGCTCAAGAGAAAGAAATCAAACTAATTGCACAATTTCAACACGTCCGGACTAGTCCGATATCAGTCGGACTATCCGATTTTCTTTTTGACAAGAAAACAGACTAGTCCGATATCATCCGGACAAGTTCGATTTTGTCTCTGGACAGAAAACGGACTAGTCCGCAATATCACGGACTAGTCCAATATCTCACGACACTTAGGGTTTTCTAAATACCGCACACCGGACTAGTACGGAGTCAACCACGGACTAGTCTGGACATCGCAAACCCTAACGTACCCATTGGAAACCCTACTATAAAAAGAGGTGTACGGCCACACCAACATAACTTTTGACCCCCTGTGCCGTCACACCTCCCAAGAGCCCAAAGTTCATCTCTCTTCATACATTCTAACCCAAGAAGGATCAATTCTTGTGGATTGACAATTGATCAAAGGAGAGACTAGTTCTACACCTCTTGAACTCTTGGGTTTGATCTCTCGCACACTTTTCATTGTTAATTGTTCATCTGTTGAGCGTGTTGAGTCATGTTTATTCATTCGTTGTAATTCTTGGGGAGCCCTCAACTTATGAGAAGGCCCCTCAAACAATTTTATTGCCCTTTGTGATTAGTGGAAGAGAATCGGCCTTTGTGGCGATTCGACGAGGGTAGGGTTGGAGAAGACCCGGTCCTTAGTGGACTCCTCAACGGGGATGTAGATTGCCTTCGTGGAATCGAACCTCGGGATAAACACTTGTCTCCTACTCTTGTGCATTAATTGTTCATCATATTCTAGTGTTTAATCTATTCTTAGAAACTCACATTCAACTATTAAAATCAAAGTTGTTTTCTGTTATTCATTGTGTCACTATTGCAATACATCCAAACTAACGATTAATTTCCGCTGCATAGAGTATTAAAAGTGAACATTGATCAACCTTGATCTCCCTAGTCCACGCATACCGTACTAGTCCGCTCAGTACTGGACTAGTCCGATTTTTCTCTGTTTAGAAAATGGACTAGTATGCACTCTACCGGACTAGTCCGATTTCCGTGTATTTGATAGACTACTAAGTGTTTCAGGTCTTAACAAAGCGTCGAAAAGCCTATTCACCCCCCTCTAGGCTACATTCAAGAGTATACTTACTATTGTTGATGATTTTGTGGAGACAATGAGTATCAATGAAATTCAGGTTTGTTTATTATAAATAAAATTGGTAGCATCATTTTACCTAGCATCATTTCACTTATTGTTTCATTATTTCATAGGGCGAGAACATAGAAAGTGACCTCGATGAGATGAGTGATGTTGCTGATTTTTTCATCTAGCGGTGATGAAGATTGGAAAATATGCACTATGTATGAACCATATATGTATTAAGTATTATGTATGAACTATTTGTGTGTTTCATGTACAAACCATGTATGAATTTGATGTGGATGTACTTTGAATTGAATGTATGAACTATGAATTATATGTTACTTTTGAATTATTTTTCCGAAATAAATATCCGAATTCCGCCCGATATCCATATTTTTCCGATCCGATGAATCCGTTTCCGATACATCTGACATATCCGATACCATATCTGTTTCCGACAACATCCGATCCAATCCGTTTTCAAAATTTTTAATATGGATATGGATATGGAAAAGCATTTTATCAGTCCGTTTTCATCCCTACATACACCGATGGTTGTGTACTGGTATAATGGAGGTTCTCTCTAGTCGCCGACGAGTGACGAAATCACGAACTTGTTGGTGAAGTGGTGCCACCTCTGTAGAGTAAAACTATCATTATAGTCATGCTTCCAGTTACAAGCACCTGGCCAACTTCCATGATTAGAGGCAAAACTTGAGATGGTTATTCGGGTATGGTCATTGGGATTGGTTTGGGGACTGTTTTGGGTCATGACAAAGTGTTTGGTTTCGATTTATGAAAATGAGATAGTTATAAATATTTGAGTATGAGATGAACTTGAGAAAGAGTATTGGCTGGTTGAGTCTTGATAAATGATGAACTATGATGAAGGAATGTTGATGAATTATTTGGTTATGTTGGGATTTAACTCACCTAGAAATAGTTGTTGTTTTTACCATGTTTGTGAAATAAAATTTATTTGCTGCAATGAACCTCTTTATTCCCTACCTTGTTGTAAGCTACATATCATACTTTTCCCGCACTTGCTGAGTACGACATGTACTCACTCTTGCATTCCCACATATGCATCAGCTACAGGAGAGGAATACTTCGAGGAACAGGTGGAGTACTAGGCGTGCGCACTACCATCAACATGCCTGTGGAGTTGAAGTTGGAGCCTGCTGTCTTAGCCATTTTCCGATGTCATTTAGAATCTTCCACTGCTGAATAAGTTAGACATTCATGAGTGAGCAATGAGTCAATGTAATAAAGTACTTCAACATAATTCGTATGTGGTTATATTCTGAGTTCAGTTTGTGATAAAGCTGTGTATGTGTGATGAACATCCTGGGCACACATATGCATTCACTTGGTTTATTTTCGGAACCGGATGTCACAAATTGGCATCAGAGCCACATTGAATGTAGGATGGAAGCCTAGGTAGAATGGACACTCTAAAACACATAGGAACACCCCTCTAAACTGCTATTTTTGAAAATTTCTTGCTGCTGCACTTTTTTTGTCAACTAAGCCATTGCATAGTGCTATTTTCAGCCCTCTTTTCTTCTTTTCTTGTGGACGGTCACACTTTTGTTTTCTTACTTCATAGCTTCTGAAATTTTGGAGTTATTTCCTTCTTCTATAAAGTTTCTCTTGTCTTATTTATAGATGCCGATAACTAGGAGCACAGCACGCATAAGGACTCATCCACCACCACTCGGGAGTGTACTTAACCCTATTGAGGTGTCCAATGGACCATATTGGGAGGAGGTGAAGATGGAACCCCATGAGGAAGATAAAGTCAGTAGCTCCATGCATGAGAAAGAGGATCCAGAAGAGGTGGAACCAATCGAAGACGACATGGAAGACGACCCACAAGAATAACAGCATTGGTATGCACCTGAGGAGGAGTTTCACGCGGGCTTACACCCAGTGGAGCCTCATGAAGCTATGTCAGAAGGAGATGAATCCGAAGAGGAGCCACCCCTTGCTGAGGCCGAGAATGAAGGTGATGAACGGGCCAACCTTCAGTTCAAGAATTCCAGTCTGACGGGATGGAGGTAGGACATATATCCAAGGAGCTTAAAGAGTTCCTGGATTGCTGCAGCTTATACCCGGAGTATCTCCTCAAGAAAACCCCTCGTCTCGAACATGAAGAGTGGATGGCTGAGGTAACCATCCTATCTAATGGTAGGGTTGTCACTGGGCACTTCACACCCACATGGAGAGCTACAAGGGCAGAAGCTATTGATGCACTCACGGGACTGTGCTACGCCTTCCGTGAGCAGCTTGAGAACACTACCTTTGAGCTGCACCCGTATCGGAAGAGTGGTACAAGGGAGATCATTGGACCCCGCGAAGGAGCTCTTTCCAACCCACAATTTGCTGACAAGTCTCAGAGGTTGCTCGTAAAGTTAGGAAACCGCTATGGAAGGCACAAGAAGAGATCTATTACCTCCACAAGAAGTTGTACTTGCTGGAAAATAAGAGGAGACTCGTGCCAACGTAGGAACAATTGGAGCACCAGCGTCATCTATCGCTACATGGACTGCCGACTCACCATGGCGTGCACCCATGTATGGACCATCCCCGTCACACGGCGAGAACATCACCGGTTCTCACGATAAAGTTTAGTTTTCCCAATGAATAACATTGAAATAGGAACACTTAGACATGGTAGGCTGAAATAAGAGTGGTGTGCAGAATTTTTATGATGATTGATTGTGTTTGTGTGCTTGGTGTGAGTTTTGGGATGCTTCAGCGAATGTCCACATCAACACATAGTAGAGAGTTGTGAGATGCTTCGGTACTTGTTCACATCCTCATATAGGCTGAAATTAATAAAAGAAGTTGCTTAGTTCATACACCTTGATGCATATAGTTGGGAAATCACTTCTTTCAATTCTGAATCCTATTCCGAGAGTAAGCCTTAAAATAAGGGGGGTAGACTTTCTCGCAAACCTTATCATCTTGGATTCCCAAGAGATTGATATAATACTTGGAATGGACTGGTTAAGCATGTACAATGAAGTAATTCAATGCGCTAAGAAGATCGTGCAGTTGACGAGTGAGCATGGTACTCGTATCAAGTTCGAGGCAGCCCAACCTGCAACCAAGAAGGCAATGCTGAACCACATCAAAGAAGTGACATCGAAAATCATTCCGATGGTTCGAGAACATTTAGATGTGTTTCCGGAAGAACTTCCAGGTATGGCACCTGATCGGGACATTGAATTTGCCATTGATTTAGTACCCGAAACATCACCTATAGCTAAGAGGCCATATAGGATGCCTGCTAATGAATTAGTGGAGCTCAAGAAGCAAATTCAGGAGCAGCTAGATAAGGGTTTTATACGCCCAAGCTCGTCACCATGGGGGGCCCCCGTACTCTTCGTAGACAAGAAAGATGGGACCCAAAGGATATGTGTCGACTATAGGTCTCTCAACGAAGTGGCGATCAAGAATAAATACCCACTGCCCCGCATAGAGGACCTATTTGATCAAATGAAAGGTGCCCGAATTTTCTCTAAGATTGATATTCGGTCGGGATACTTCCAGCTGAAGATTAAGCCCTCTGACATACCCAAGATAGCTTTCAGAACACGGTATGGTTCGTATGAATATACCGTAATGTCATTTGGGTTGACAAATGCACCTGCATACTTTATGTACCTCATAAATAAGATCTTCATGGAGTACTTGGAGAAGTTCGTCGTGGTTTTCATCGACGACATCATGGTGTATTCGAAAAGCGAGGAAGAACATGAAGAACACTTAAGATTGACATTGCAGAAACTGCGAAAGCATCAATTGTATGCTAAGTTCAGCAAGTGTCAGTTTTGGCTAAAGGAGATATCGTTCCTAGGCTACATCATCTCCGAGGGAGGAGTATCGGTTGATCCTGGAAAAGTGAGAGATGTTTTGAAGTGGAACCAACCGCAGAATGTGAGGGATATTTGGAGTTTCCTTGGGATGGCTGGATACTACCACCGGTTTATCAAGGATTTCTCCAAAATAGCGAAGCCTATGACGGTATTGCTGATAAAGGGGGAAGCATTTCAGTGGACACAAGCATGTCAAGACAGCCTTGAGGAGCTAAAGAAGAGATTAACAACAGCGCCGGATTTGTTATTGCCGGACGTGAGCAAGAGTTTCGATATATATTGTGACGCATCAAGACAAGGGCTTGGATGTGTGCTCATGCAAGGAGGCCAAGTGGTAGCCTATGCATCGAGACAACTAAAGAAACACGAGCTGAACTACCCTACACACAATCTGGAACTTGCAGTCGTGGTACATGCCTTGAAGATTTGGAGGCATTATATCCTCGGTCACCGATGTGAGATCTATACGGATCACAAAAGCCTCAAGTATATATTCACGCAAATGGATCTGAATTTGAGGCAACGTCGATGGTTGGAACTCATCAAGGATTATGATGTTGAAATCAACTATCACTCGGGAAAAGCCAATGTAGTAGCTGATGCGTTGAGCCGAAAGGGAGCGTGTCACTAACTCACGGTTCGGGAGCTACCACCCGAGCTACGTAAGGAGTTTGAATGGTTACATCTTGGGTTCTTGAACGAGATGGAGGTGGTAGAACTGAACTCAACGCTGGAACAAGAGATACGAGATGGCCAAGCAAAGGATGAGAAAATAAAAGAAATCAAGGAAAGAATCCGACAAGGGATAGAGAAGGATCTCAAGGAAGACGAGAATGGCACGCTTTAGTTAGGGAAAAGGATTTTTGTGGCTAACGTGAAGCACATTCGCGACACGATACTAAAGGAGGCACATGTCTCACCTTATTCCATACACCCCGGCTGTAGAAAGATGTACAAGGACCTGAAAACTTGCTATTGGTGGGATGGCATGAAAAGGGATATCGCTGAATACGTTGCCTTGTGCGACACATGCCAACGGGTGAAGGCCGAACATCAAAGACCCGCTGGATTATTGCAGCCATTGAAAGAACCCGAGTGGAAGTGGGAAGAAATCGGTATGGATTTCATAGTCGGATTGCCACAAACTCAGTCGGGCTACGACTCCATTTGGGTTATCGTGGACCGGTTGACGAAAACAGCCCACTTCATCCCTGTTAGAACCAAATACACCGTGGCACAACTAGCCGAGCTGTATATGGAACAAATTGTTTGTCGTCATGGATTTCCGAAGAGGATAGTTTCAGATCGAGGTTCTAAATTTACCTCTAGGTTCTGGAAGAAGCTGCATGAAGCTATGGCTACACGGTTGAATTTCAGCTCCGCATATCACCTGCAAACCTACGGACAAACTGAGAGGAGAAATCAGATTTTGGAAGACATATTGAGAGCTTGCGCCTTGAAACATGGGCATAGTAGGGACAAAAGTTTGCCGTATGCTGAATTCTCATACAACAACAGTTACCAAGCCAGCTTGAAGATGTCACCTTTCAAAGCATTGTATAGTAGACGGTTTAGAACACCGCTGTTCTGGAAGGAGACCGGAGAAAGCCAAGTATTTGGACCCGAAGTGCTGCAAGACGCCGAAAAGTAAGTCCAAGCGATACGTGAAAACTTGAAGGCCGCTCAGTCACGACAAAAGGGCTATGTGGACAATAGGCGAAGGAGTTTGACATTCAAAGTTGGAGACTTTGTGTATCTTAAGGTGTCGCCTATCCGAGGTCAACGATGGTTCAATGTCAAAGGCAAGCTTGCACCCGCTACATCGGGTCATTCAAGATTTTGGGTAAGCGAGGAGAGGTATTCTATCAACTAGAGCTGCCAATGCACCTCTCCGACGTGCACGATGTATTTCACGTATCCCAGCTCAAGAAGTGCCTAAGAGTACCGGAAGAACAAGTACCGATGGATGAGCTAGAAATTCAGGACGATCTGACCTACGTTGAACACCCCATCAAGATCTTGGACGTAAAGGAAAGGGTCACGAGGAACAAAGTAATTCGTTGGTGCAAGGTACAATGGAGCCATCACACGGAAGCCAAAACTATATGGGAACGTGAGGAAGATCTCAAGGCGGAATTCACTCATCTCTTCTCCACTCTACCGAATCTCGAGGGCAAGATTCATTTTAAGGGGGGTAGGTTTGTAACACCCTCAAAATTACTACCATGCATTGCATACATTTTTCATATAGAGAAGCACTTAAAAAGAAGAAGAAATAAAGAGAGGAATATAGAAGCAAATAAAACAGTAAAAGGGAATAAAAATAGAAAATAGCAGAAATAAACGGAAAAGGAAAAGAAATAAAAATAAAAATAAAAGAAAAAGAAAAAATAAATAAAATAGCCAAATTGGGCCACCCCAATTTTTTCCCAAAAATTCCCAATTTTCCCCCAAATTCCTCTCTCCCCTAATTTTCTCAATTTTCCAATTTTCCTGATTTTCCCCAAATTCCCCTAGGGAATCCCCCCCCACATTTGGGAGGAATTTCCCCAATCTCGGTCGGCCCAATTAGTGGGGGGAACCCTAATGGGCCCCACCCCTTGGCCGCAGCCCATTAAGGGGGGGACCCTAGTCGCCCCCCCCCTTTGTGGATTTTTGTGGGATTTTATTTCTCAATTAATTTCAGCCATTGGTGAAAAATGAATAATAAAATCCCAGCCCCTAGCCCCCATCTCTTTTAAAAATTAAATCTCAGCCATTGGATAATTGGGTTGCTAAAATCGTAGCCACCCTAGCTCTTTTTTCCCTTATAAATAACCCCCCTAGCTGCCACCCCCACCTTATAAATAACCCCCCTCCCCCTAGCGTGTGGACAGGCCATGTTTTGGTCAATTTTTGACGGTGGAATTTATCTACACATTGTGTCAAGATCATAACCACGTCCACACTTGATCCCAGCAACCTTGATCATCATAAAACCCCATGGAAGCCTACTAAAAACATGCAAGAACATGTACAAACTGATTTTTATAAAATGCACCATAGGAATTGCATTCATCCACCTCAATACATCTTGACTAAAGTTTGTGCATGATAATTGATTGCTGTAAATTTTGTATGTGTGTGGTCATGAGTAGAAGGACACACTCAAGAGGCTGTCTACGAGGAACTACAGCACCAAGACTTTGGGACGCTTGAGCAACACAAACCGCGGGAGCAAGGCAAGTGCCCCTTGACCATATTGATCCTATGTTTTCGAAACTGTTTTGCTTGCAAAAACTCGTATGCTTGTGTCAACTTGATGGGACTCCCTTTTATAGGAGTTAACCATCCTTGTTGCTGGGAAAGTTGAAGAGTCGGGTATGGTCGTTTTTCCTTGTTGCTTCGCTCAACTTACGGGATACGGGAAGCTGAAATAAAACTTGTTAGCTACTATACTCATATGAATAAAGATGATGATAACTTGATGCTAATGAGCATGGAAATGGGGAGATCTAGGCGAGCTTGGTTTTCGGATGTTGCTGAATAAGATGGTGGTTTGCTTGCATCTAAGGCTGGTTCATGCGAGCACATGCCAGGAAAACAATGTCACGACAAGGGCAAATATGGGTGCGGCTTAGATGACTAATTAGGTGTGTTGTTAGCTTGTTATGGACCATTGCATGGTGCGGGGAATGGGATTCGAGAAGGACTGCCTTGGGAACTGCATGGCACAAGAGGGGGCCCGTGGGTGGGAGAATGGAGATTCGAGCCTGCCGGTGAAACCTCAGTGGGTCCGTACATCCTAGTAGCCGCTTTGTAAAGGATATTTTGTGATCTCTTGGCCATACGCCGATGGTTGTGTACTGGTATAATGGAGGTTCTCTCTAGTCACCGATGGGTAATGAAATCACAAACTTGTGGGTAAAGTGGTGCCACCTCTGCAGAGTGTAAAACTATCATGATATCCGTGCTTCCGGTTACAAGCACCTGGCCAACTTCCATGATTAGAGGCAAAACATGGGATGGTAATTCGGGTATGGTCATTGGGATTGGTTTTGGAACTGTTTTGGGTCATGACAAAGTGTTTGGTTTCGATTCTACGAAAATGAGATGGTTATGAATATTTGAGTATGAGATGAACTTGAGAAAGAGTATTGGCTAGTTGAGGCTTGATAAATGGTGAATTATGATGAAGGAATGTTGATGAATTATTTGGTTATGTAGGTATTTAACTCAATTAGAAATTTTGTTGTTTTTACCATGTTTGTGAAATAAATTTTGCTTGCTCCAATGAACCTCTTTATTCCCTACCTTGTTGTAAGCTACATGTCATACTTTTCTCGCACTTGCTGAGTACGACATTTACTCACCCTTGCATTACCACATACATCAGCTACAAGAGAGGAATACTTCGAGGAACAGGTGGAGTACTAGGCGTGCGCACTACCGTCAACATGCATGTTGAGTTGAAGTTGGAGCCTGCTGTCTTAGCCATTTTCCGCTGTCGTTTAGAATCTTCCGCTACTGAATAAGTTAGACATTCATGAGTGAGCAATGAGTCAATGTAATAAATCACTTAAACATCATTTGTACGTGGTTATATTCTGAGTTCAGTTTGTGATAAAGCTGTGTATGTGTGATGAACATCCTGGGCCCACATATACATTCACTTAGTTTATTTTTGGAACCGGGTGTCACACTGGAAATTAGAAATAAAAACATGCAGTACCTAACAAATTGCTTGTGATAATATAATTTTACAGACGGCTTATCGTAGGTAATGAACCGCCGATGATAATATAGTTTCATAGGCGGCTAGTCATAGGTAAGAACTGCCTGTGATAATAGAGTTATAGAGGCGGCTAGTCGTAGGTAAAGAACCGCCTGCGATAATAGAGTTACATAGGCGGCTAGTCGTAGGTGAAGAACCACCTGCAATAATATAGTTACATAGGCAGATAAACTTACGTTACAATCTGCCTGTGATAAATATTTTTCACAGGCGGACAGTCGTAGGTAAAGAACAGCCTGCGATATGGAGTTATCACAGGCGAATACTCTTTACATTATAAACGCCCGTGATAAAGATTCTTTACAGGCGGCTAGTCATAGCTAAAGAACCGCCTGCGATAATGGAGTTATCACAGGTGGATACTCTTACGTTACAAACGCCTATGACAAAGAGTCTTCACACGCGGATTCATGAAGGTTAAGACCACCTGTGAAAATTGCTGATTATCATAGTCTCTTCGTTTCAGGCGGTTTTGAAAACCGCGTGTGATAATACGTTTAGAGTCGCGTGAGATGAAGCTTGTTGTAGTAGTGGCCCAACGGCCAAACTCGAGTCCATCTCTCCCTCTACGCGCCTAGATCGGAGGCGCCAACCAACTCGTGGTTTAGGCCCCCTCTCACGCCCGTGCTATATATATGGGTGGGCTCAGGCACGCGGAACGAGGTTCATCATGCACATTCACGCCCCAACACCCGTTGTGTTTGTCAACTGATCTAAGGTGCCGGGAAATGAGGGGAAGGACCTCAACTCCACCGTCACCGTCAGCGGCACCTCAACTACTAGATGGCGTCAACTTCATTTACACCCGAAGGTCCTAAATGTTTCCGTTCTCGTTCATCAAAAATAGTTATAGGACTTGTTTTCTCTATGAAAAACACGAAGGTATAGTGCTTAGTCGATCCGTAGGATTCAACAATGGCATCAAGAGCCTCCTAGATCACTAGATCCGTTCGGGTTTTGTGTTCAACTTTTAGATCCGCGACATGCAATATGAAGGAAAGAAAGAAAAATGAATCGAAGTGAAGGAAATAGCATGAAAAAGCAAAAAAAGCACCGAGCAAACGGTGCAAAATAGTAAGAAAGAGAGAGCAGCTCCACCGGGAACCACTCGACAGTGAGGGCAAGCGCACGCTCGCCTGCGAGGAGCCGCCACGGCGGCGCCGGACTTCAAGCCGCTGACCTCTATCTCTCTTTTGTATGTTTTATGGCGGCTGGAGGAGAGAGAGTGGGTGGAGAGAAATGACTTAGGGTTCAGAGGGTTGGAGCAACCACCCTCTTTTATAGACCCGAAATGTAGGAGAACCTTTAGATTGAAATGAAGGGCCAGGATCCGATTTAGGGTTGAGAAAAAGGAACGGGCCATTGAAAATCGCGGCCCACGGCGAGCGAGCGCTACCAATCGTCTAACAGGCGCGCAGACGGCCCTAAGGGGTGCGTCGCTAGCTTGTTGGGCGCGGCCGAACCCTAACGGGTGGTAGCCACTCGGGCGCTGCCAGCGTCGAGCGGGCCAGCCGGAGCTGGAGCCTTGGAGCCCACGTGGAGGCGCACGAGCCCGGGCGCGCGGAGTCCCAGGGCGCGCCAGCAGTCCACGCGCGCAGGTTTCCCTTGGCAAAGAAATGCTATTGCTTCCTGTGGGGATCGAACCTGTGACCAAAGGGCTGCAAACTCTGAGCTATACCAACTCAGCTAGATACCTTTTATGATATGCCTGGGGACTAAGTCTCTTTTGTGCTACATGAACTAATGGGCTGCTCACAAACTGAGTTGGTCTCAGAAATTTTTTAAAGTTTTCGATTATCAGCTTAGTGAATTTATTTAATGTTTTATGTATTAGTTATTTTTTATATTCAGTACTTTATGATAAAATAAGTTTCAGCCATATTTAATTAAGTTTACTGCTGTGAATAATTAAGTTTAATTAAGTAATTTTAAGCTTCCGTTGTTGTAATTAAGTTTTTTTAGTTTTCTATTTAAATTTCAATTGAGAAGTTTAATTTGGAAAATTTTGATTAAGTCTTCTGTTAATTAAATTATAGTAATTTTGTTAAGTAGCCAACGTGAACAACAAAATTTACTATATATTAAGTTTGTTTCATGGAAACTTTATTGAGTAGCCAACGTGAAAAATAAAATTTGCCATGTTTCAGTATTGTTTTAAGTGTTATGTTTTTGTTAAGTAGCCATCGTGAAAGATAAAAACACAATATTTTTTGTTGATCAAGACTATTTAAGTTTATAGAAAATTTTGTTGAGTAACCAACGTGAAAAGCAAAATTTACTATGTTTTGAAAGATGTATTTTATCAAGTAGCCAACGTGAATGACAAAAGACAACATTCAGTTTTGTTTAAGTTTTATTATGAGTCATACCTATGATTATGCAATTTTATTCCTAAGGTTCCTCCACTGTTTTCTTAGCACTGAGTTATATCTCTGCCATTGATCCCCTCAATGGAGGGACCTACAACTCTTGGAGAGAGAAGTTGGAGATTGCGATGGCAATCCCGGAGATCAGTCTTGCACTGACGACTCCATACCCCACTGAGCCTGAGGTTCCTGTTGTCCGTGAAGGAGAGGATGCTGACTCCTTCAATACCAGGATGTGGGAATATACAAAAGTTAAGTCTATATACGATATAAATCGTATAAAATGGAGTCAGTCAAATAGGAATTTTTTGTGATAATTAAAAGCTCCATCACTGAGGCAATTCAGGGAGCAATCCCCGAATGCGACACTGCTAGTGAGTATATCCAGAAGGTGGAGAGTCAGTTCAGTGGCTCTTCCAAAGCTTATGCAACTTCTCTGATAAAGAGGCTTGTGACTGAGAAATACACTGGAGGAGGTGTGCATGAGCACATACTTAGGATGACGAACATGGCCTTGAAGTTGAAGCCTATGGATATGGGGCTAATGGATGAGTCCCTTGTGCATCTCATCTTTGCCTCACTTCCTAAGGAATTTGAGGTGTTCGCCATCAACTATAACTCTCAGCCTGAGCGATGAACTATTGAAAAATTTATGGCCATGTGCGTTCAGGAAGAGGGACGCATTAAGTCCTTGCGTAATGACTCCGTCAACTACGTTAAGGGCAAAGGTAAGGCTCAGAAGAGTTATTTTAATAATAACTTTTCTAAGCAATCTTTTAAGACACATGGCTCTCCACATAAGTTTGATAATAAGGGTAAGGGTAAGACACCTCAACATCCTCCTCAAAAGGATGTGTAGGTTGATAAAGATCAGTGCAAGTTCTGCAAGGAAAGAGGTCATTACCAAAAAAAATCATGTTGAGTTTCTGAGATGGTGCTATAAGAATGGTAATGATTTTATTACTTTTGTTGATGAATCCCTGTTTTTACATTATTCACAACCTACTTGGTAGATTGACTCAGGTGCCACTGTGCATGTTTGTAATTCGTTACAGGGGTTCGCTACGAGGAGGACCCTAAGATAAAGAAAGAACTTTATACAAGATACATTATTCTCGAAACTCTAAGAAGTTGTGCTCATGTCGTCACTACATATATACACTCTACTGTCTACACGACATGTCGTTGTTACAAAAGGTATTACACACCACCCTTGTTGCCCTACTTGGCAATGGTAAACTCACTACTCGGAGAAGAACTCGATCTCCTGCGGGTCTTCCTCCTCCGCTAGTTCTGCTGGTGGCTAAGGGTCCATGACCTCCTCTTTGGGTTTAGGTTCCGGCATTGCCGGGATACCCAAAACCACGGGTACTGCACCTACCATCCGTAGGCCCACTACCGGAGGTACGAGGTTCTGCAAAGCATGCACCTCGTCCATGGCCTGGTTATAATCCTCCTCCCAGTTCTGCCCCTCCTCAATAGCGTCATCACGCTCTTTAGTAAGGACCTCGTTCTGCTGGGTCAAGGGTTGGATCTGCTGCTGCAAATCCGTGATGTCGACACGGCTTTTCTTCTTCACCTTCCTCAAATGACGCAACTGATTGTGCTGCTCATTCAGTCGCTCGATCGTCGGAAGGAGCACATTACAGAGTGCGCTGTGGACACTGTCGAAATGGTCACGGCGGCTGGTGCTCTCCTTGAGCTCCTCGACAAGTCGAGCCATATGAACAGCTTGGCTGTCTATCACTTTCTTCACTGCCGTCAAATGGAGGTTTAGGTTTGCCTCCGCTGGATTGTACCTTGGGCAACTCGGATCAGTCGCCGCAAAGTACCTCTCCCACCACACATGGTTAGCTCGTCCTCCACTGGAACAAGCGTGTATGGAGTGCCCTCCATAGCTCTCACGTGTAACTGGTAGAAACGTGACATGGTGTCACAGGCTGCCACTTGACACATCTCTTCCGGTTGTCTCCATTTCACCGTAACGGTGAGCGGTGCCCAACCCGGTGGCGTAGGTCCTGTTGGAACATCGACATGGACAGTCCATGTCTTGTTCCCCTCCTCGCCTTCTTCCTTGGCGAGGTACGTGGCATCTCCACATATCTGAAATATTGAAGCATTAGCTTCAACAATTCCGGATACACGCTGCGTTGCGAACAATGGGAAACAACCCATCCGTTCTCCAGTTATTTATCCTCTGCCATCTGTAGAAACATATTTGAAAAAGGTCTAATATTCATTTCAACAGTAAATCAGTGAGTTATAACATAAACATGTCATGGAACTCATAAAACTTGGAAACATAAATCAAACTTATAACAAATTTGATTTCTGGTCTACTGCCCAAACTGACAGTCCTGACCAGTTTCCCTTTTAACCTGATTTAGACCATACTAGAGGCAATATCAGTTCTGGAGCTCAACATCAGAGTTAAAGTTAACTTCAATAGCTTCCCATAATGTATTTGTATGCCCTCAGATCTGCCCTGATTCAAAAGTTGTGAAATGTCAAAGTTTATAGAATTTCTGGAGAAATTTGGACAGCACCTCCCTGTTTAAGGTACTGATTTGATCCAAGAATTCCAGTTAATTCCATACCGAATTTGACAAAACATTCTGTTACAAGGTTGTAACCTATCTCATGAACTTTTCAGAACTACCTTATTTTCTATTGGTGGATTTTTATGCAGGAAGTTATGATCATTTTACAGAGAGTTACAAAGAGTATTTGCTCTGCCCTAATTTCTGGACAGTTTCAACTCTAATGCATTTTTCGACCAGATAAGGGATGAAACACCTCTGGACATCAATAGAAAAGTTGTAAATATCTTCCAAATCTTTCTATAAATGTATCATATGACTCCAACATCAAAAGAACTCGACCTCTAACCTCTGTATAACTTCAGCATTATTTCAGCCGAAAACAGAGGACTCTGTTCTTAGTCTTACATAAGTTGAAACTTGCTTAACCTTGAAATACTGATCAAGGGAAGGAGTTAAATCAAAGTTTTAGCACTCTGGATCAAAACTTTCAAGTTTTTATAATGATGTTGATCATTTAATGGAGTGTGATGTCGAAGCATCACCACAATCATGTCGGTGCTGCGTTCCTCACAAAGAAAACTTATACCGGACTTAGCTGGCTTCGTTATTTCAGTGACACTAAATGTCTCTTGCACACGTATGCTACTCATCTACCGATTCGTGGTTAGACAACCTGCAATAAACTCACACAATCATTGGGCTCAGCTGCACACTGAACTCAGTCCTAATACAGTTCTATACACCCGTCCGTTGTCATTCGCATGGGTGTTCTCAAGACAAACATGGCTTGAGCTACGTGTTCACATTACTAACCACGTGACGGGGTCTCCCCTACTTGCCCGTAGCACGCCAGGGAAGGGCGTTGCTCGAATACCCCAAATGATATGAAGAGTCGTAGAGGATATTAAAGCTAGCCGGGTTACCTGCCACCCGTGATGCTCCACCCTTAAGCTTGTGCGCACTGGTGCATTACATGCACCCCCAAGACATAAAGAGTCCCAAGATGCATGATTTCCGACATAGCAAATAGGTTAGTGTTGCCACTTTCTATACACTAATAACATCTTTATATGGGCTAATAACTCATTCCTCACCGTGTTTTTGAAAATTTAACCTTTTTAAGTATGTTAAACCTCAACGATGCTCTGATACCACGCTGTGAGGACCTGACGGTCCCGACAAGCCAGAATCTCGCTGAGGGGTGCTGCGATAGACAGCACCGGATAACACACATAAAGAGGTGATAAGCGGAAGCGAAATTTTTATTACACAAACTGGTTTATGAACATAGTTGCATCAAAATAACATTGTAGTCTACACTCGCGGGCGGAGACTAAGCAAAAAGGTTCATGTTCAGCCCGTGAACGTGTTCCTACTAGCACACACGCACACTAGCATGGCGGCGTGCATGGCTCCCACTCGACGGTGTTTCCCTCTTGGGGGTCCGTCTCCTCCTCGGGAGCCTCCTCCTCATAGAACGCTACAAACGCATCAAACACAAGCAGTGAGCACGATGGCTCAGCAAGACTGACCTGTCTCACCTAAACATTAAACTCTACATGCTGGGTTTGCAGTGTATAATAGGAAAGTATGTTGCAAAAGACACGCCTAATTAATTGACTCTTACTTTCAGGTTTTAGCCGCAAGTTAGTGGGGAACCTTGTGCCAAGACACATAAGAAATCTTCAATCAAACAAGAAACATATTTCTCTTATGTGCTTTTCCTAAGGTTGAAAAGGACTTTAATTGGTTATAAAATAAGAATTTTCATTAACAAATTGAAATTGCCTAGAGGGGGGTGAATAGGCTAAAATACCTGAAATGACTTAATTAAATGAGATTAGAACTCAGGAGCCGGACTAGTCTTGCTCAGGGACGGACTAGTCCGATCAACCTGCTGGAAAGGCCTAAAAGGCCGGACTAGTCTGCCTTGGAGGCGGACTAGTCTGGTCAAACTGCCGGAAAGATATAAAACTTTATTTTTAAGGGTTTTTTTCTCCAAATTTTAGTTTAACAAAATGTGGATGAGATAACTAGCACTTCTATACGACAAGTGTGACAGAATATTGAAATGAATTGCAAGAGTGTGACGATGTATAGCGAAATAATTAAAACACCCTAAGCAATCTTGATCTTCAAAGAAATGTACATGCAAGAAAGACACTGAGGATTTTTTCCCGAGGTTCCATTCCACTCAGGAATCTACGTCCCTGTTGGGGAGTCCACAAAGGACCGGGTCTAACAACCCTTTCCTCACCAAGTCACCACTAAGGCCAACCCGGTTCTTCACTATCTCAAGGGTGAACTTACAAAGTTTTGGGGCTGCTCACAATCCAAGGCTCCCACTTGATCACTTTCACCAACTTCACAGATCTCACAAGCCACAGATCACACCAAGTGCACGAGATCACTCCAAGAGACTAAACGCGAAGTTCTTCCTTATCCTCTTCTCACACACCCAAATTCACTTAAGAATTGGCTCTAGAGGGTGAGTAGGCAAGAGAGAAGGATTAGGGGGGGCTCTTGGATCGTTGTGGTGGCGCTAGGGTTCTAGGTTTTTTAAATGATGTCAGGGCATCTCCTTTTATAGAAGTCCCGAAGTCAACCGTTGCCACCTACTGAAAGTCCGGACTAGTCCGATCTCACACAGGAACTATTTGTTCGGGTGAGAATGGACAAGTCTGGAGGACCCGGACTAGTCCGACCACTAAGGCGGACAAGTCCGGTCCACCAGGACTTAGCTGTGGAAGCTCTCATCTCACACCCATAGGGACTAGTCCGCCTTAGAACGGACTAGCCCGAACTCACACAGGAACTCTTAGTCTGTGTGAAAACGGACAAGTCTGGCTAGCCCAGACTAGTCCGGTCTCCCAGGACTTAGCCCAAAAACACTCTCACCTACAGAGAAACGGACTAGTCCGTCCAAAACGGACAGGTCCGATCTCAGTCAGGAACTCTTAGTCCGCCCTAAAACGGACTAAGTCGTAGGACTTCTGGACTAGTCCAGCCTCTTCCCCCGGACAAGTCCGGCCTGCCCAACTTTACCTCTCTACCTCTCTCCACTAAGGATTTGACACTTCTAACGCTTTGAGCTCTCTTCTATGATCTCAATGCACTTGACACACACACTCTTTCTTTTACACGGCTAGCCTACTAAAGACTCAAGTGAAACCCTAATTTGTACTCTTCGAGTCTTCGACGCCGTTCTTCGTCTTTTTCCTTTTTTGAGAGTCTAGGTGCCCGCCTTGGAAATGTCCTGTGCTTATGATCATATCAGCTCATTAGTCTCTTAATTTGTCGTCATCAATCATCCAAAACCCACGGGGATTCCTAGATGCACTTACAATATCCCCCTTTTTGGTGATTGATGACAACACATTAAGTTTCAACATAAGAGGTAAAAAATATATTTTTATAACAAGTGTACGTATGCAAAACTCCCCCTGAATGTATGCAAGAGTAAAAGAGGGGAGTTGGCGTACATTCACATGTTATGGTGGGGTGCCTACGTGTTGTGCTCAAAATTAAAAATTTGATAAGACAATAAGCATAAAACAGCCATAAAATCCAACATGTAGTGTTACATAAAAGATAGGCATGCATAAAACATAAAACATAGATAGCCATGTCCAAAAGAGTCATGTCCAAAAGATCTATTTACGAGACTAGAAGATGATAAAAAATAGGACATCCTTTTCCTTTTCACATTTCTTCCCCTTTGGCATCAAGGCACCAAAAAGGAAAGGAGGGAGGAAGATACACCTAATTCTACTCGTCATCTTCTTCGTCTTCTTCTTCATCGCCATTTTCATCGCTCTCCGTAGCTTCCGTATCCTCTTCTTATTCATCGGCGGTGGTGGATGGAGGCACGGCCTTGGAAGAGCTTCCATCTTCCCTGAACTGGGCGAGCTCATTAGCGGTGAACTCTGGATATGGAGTGAGTTCCCCATCACTCTCCTCAGGGGGATACATGGGTACCTCAAGCTTGTCACACACAGCCTTGAGGTACTTCTCCTGATGCCTCTCCATGCGTCGAGTTCGGATCTCCACACGCCGACAGAAGGCGAAAAGTGCGTTGAAGCACTTGAAGAATCCGCTCATGGACTGCGGAGGCGGAGATCATGGGGGAGCCGCTGAGCTAGAAGGGGCCGCTGAGCTGGACGGAGGTTGAGCATTTTTTCTCCTTGAGGGTTCTTGCAGAATGGGGGGTAGCTGAGGACAGAGAGGTCGATGAGTGACATCCTTGACAAAGATTATCCCCAACACCTTCTGAATTAGGCACATGATGTACGGTGCATAACCACATGAGCGGTTGGGAGTGTGAGAGATGTTGAAGATGTCATGATAAATATGCTCAACAAGGTTGAACTTCTCTTCAGGAGGAGATGCCTTAAGTTTCCTTGAATTACCCCTACATCTCCATCCTTGGGGGCAATGGTCCTCCTCAGAATCCGGTTGAGGATGCTATAGAACGGCTTGATGTTCCTAGCAAGCCCGGCCTCATAGGGAGCTTGACTAGGATACATATAGTCAAGATGATCCATGTCCACTGACTTGAGATTGGAAATGATAATCTCATGATCCAAGTGCTCCTCGAGACCAAGTATCTGTGCAAACCTCTCATAGGTGACTGAGTACTGCTCTCCATGAGTCATCCAGATGATTTTCCGATCACCGTAGGTGGAGAAGTACACAGTGGTGTAGAACTGCACAATTACCTCAATGTTCCAGTCATACTTGAAGCTCAAGATTTCCTTGATTCCATGGCGCTCTGCGGCTTCAATCATTGCATCAAAAGCTTTGTGCTCCCTTTTGGCCATGTAGTCCCAATCTACCCATTGAGCTTGAGTGACTGGGGTCTTCATTTTTAGGTACACCAAGCGGTAGTAATCGCAGTGAAAGTCACACCAAAACCTCGGGTAAGCTATGTGCTTCTCATAGTCATAGAATTTATCCATCCTTAGCCTTCTCGCCTTTTTAGCCCCCTTTCCTTTGAATACAAATGCCGAATTGTTGGGCTGCCGGTTTGGGTCTCTAGCAGGGGCAGCCATCTTTAAGGGGCCGATGGGCTTCGGTTGCCCTTTCTCTCTGATTTTTATCCCTCCTGCTCTGTTTGTCGGTGCTTTGGAAGTTGCCTTTTTGTTCTTGGGCTGCTCAGGAAGTGTAGCCTTACCCTTCTTTGGATCACGAGGAACCCTACCCTCGGATTCTTTTTCCTTCTCTTTATCTCCCAAGGTGACCAGCCTCTTTCTCTTGGGCTCTGAGGCACTAGCAGCTTGGGAGCTCTGGGCTTCACGTTCGACCCTTTTCTTTCTCAGTTGATCCTTCAAGGATTCTTCAACGGCTTGGGCAATTTGTGCCTCCTCGTCGAGATCATGCTTCTTCTTTGTTCTTGCCTCTCGACGGACGGCTTCTTTAGCCGCTTGGGCCTCCTTTGTGGCCCTTTCTTCGGCAATGCGCCTATGAAGGGCTTGTCGAGCCTCCTCGGCCGTGGGACTTGGAAGGGGAGAGCTTTGGTCAGAGTTCAACATATTTCCTTAGAGAGTGGAATATTGCAAGAGAATTCATGAAAAATGGCTAAAGTTGGAGTTTGTTATGTGTAAACCGGACTTGTCCGTTAAAGGATCGGACTAGTCTGCTTGAGAACGGATTTGTCCGCCCAAAACCGAACTAGTCCAGGTTATACAGAAAGAACCCTAACCCTAACAATTTTTCGCAAGAACTTCGAATTAAGTTGCAATACTCCTAGGCTATGATCGCATCGACACTAGGAACAACATTTGTGAAGAGGTTTTTATCAAAAGACCTAAAAGTGAAAAAAAGGAAGGATTTTTGGTTAGGTCAAGAATACCTCTTGAAATCTTCAAATGTGATGAATTTTAGAGTTGAAACTTGAGTAACGAAGCCCGGGGAAGGGTTTTCGCATTCCTTAGGTCTCCAATCCGTGGATTGGACAAGATTTTTGGTGGAGGAAAGCAAAAATCGCCAATTTGTGGGCGCTTCCGGCTTGAGAGAGGATGTGAGCGGACTAGTCTGTGAAGAGAGAAGTTTGGCTGCCCCTGGGAGGTTAAGTCCCCAGGGGCCGGACTAGTCCGGGTTAAGTGTCCGGACAAGTCTGGTTGGCGGACCAGAGCTAGACTTCTCTGGGGCCGGACTTGTCCGGCCTCCCCAGGCGGACTAGTCCGGTTTGGACTTGTTCGCTGCGAAGTACGATCTTGCCATGTGGCCACTGCTAGGGTGAGCTCCGAAGGTACCACGTGTCCAGCGGGGCCGGGCCTCCCCTCTCCACAGAGGCGAGCTCCGAGGGCGCCACGTGTCCGGCAGGACCGGACCTCCCCTCTCCTCAGAGGTGAGCTCTGAGGGCGCCACGTGTCTGGCAGGGCCGGACCTCCCCTCTTCACAGAGTCGAGCTCCGAGGACGCCACGTGTCCGGCGGGGCCAAACCTCCCCTCTCCTCAGAGGCGAGCTCCCGTGGTGACACGTGTCCAGCGGGCCGGGGCCTCTCCTCCCCTCCGAGGTGAGCTCCCGTGGCGACACGTGTCCAGCGGGCCGGGGCCTTTCCTCTCCTCGGAGGTGAGCTCTCGTGGCGACACATGTCCAGCGGGCCGGGGCCTTTCCTCTCCTCAGAGGCGAGCTCCGGTGGTGACACGTGTCCCGAGGGGCCGGACATCATCCCTTCCATAGGGGTGAGCTCCGATGGTGACACGTGTGCTGCGGGGCCAGACCTCATCCCTTCCACAGGGGTGAGCTCCAGTGGCGACACGTGTCCCGTGGGGCCGGACCTCATCCCTTCCACAGAGGTGAGCTCTGGTAGCGACACGTGTCCCGTGGGGCCGGACCTCATCCCTTCCACAGGGGTGAGCTCCGGTGGCGACACGTGTCCCACGGGGCCGGACCTCATCCCTTCCACAGGGGTGAGCTCCGGTGGCGACACGTGTCTGGCGGGACCGGACCTCATCGCTTCCACAGGGGTGAGCTTCGGTGGCGACACATGTCTGGTGGGGTCGGACTAGTCCGGGTTCGGTGTCTGTACAAGTCCGTTTGACGGACCAGAGCCGGACTTCTCTGGGGCCGTACTTGTCCGGCTACAAGCTGAAATTCATATAATTTTAGTTTTAGTTCAAGAATATTATCCTTTTGGACAAGTTTTTGCAAATATCTTTGGCAAACATGGTCAGTAAGCATACATCAAACAAACAATGACCATATTTGATAAAGGGTCCTTTTGAACATAGTTTTCGTAGAGTAAGAGAGATTAGGGTAGTATGTTGAAAACATGCGGTTTTTGAAGTTTATAAACAAGCAACAAACAGATGTGCACACTTCAAGCAACATTTCGAGAATCTAGGATATTCAGTTCACTCCTTAGGTCACAAAAGTGTTTCTCATCAAGGGGTTTTGTGAAGATGTCCGCCAATTGCTTTTCACTCCTAACATGAGAGATAATGATATCTCCCTTGATAGAGTGATCTTTTAGGAAATGGTGACGAATATCAATATGTTTGGTTCTAGAATGCTCCACGGGATTGTGAGCAATCTTGATGGCACTCTCATTGTCACATAGGAGTGGAATATGGCTCAAAGTGTAACTATAGTCCCTAAGAGTTTGTCGCATCCATAGGAGTTGTGCACAACAACTTCCGGCTGCGATGTACTCCGCTTCGATTGTGGATAGGGCAATGGAGTTTTGTTTCTTTGAAGACCACGAAACCAAGGACCTACCAAGAAATTGACAAGTCCCTGACGTGCTCTTCCTATCTACCTTACAACCGGCATAATCGGCACCGGAGTATGCAATGATATTGAACTTGGATCCCTTGGGATACCTAAGTCCTAGGTTAGGAGTGTGAACCAAATATCTAAGAATTCGCTTAACGGCCGTCAAGTGGCACTCCTTAGGAGCTGCTTGGAACCGTGCACACATACACACACTAAGCATTATGTCGGGCCTAGATGCACAAAGGTAAAGTAAAGATCCTATCATGGAACGAAATACCTTTTGGTCCACACTTGGACCATCTTCATTAAGGTCAATATGTCCGTTGGTTCCCATGGGAGTCTTGATGGGTTTGGCTTTGTCCATGTCGAACCTCTTAAGTATGTCTTAAGTATATTGGGTTTGACTTATGAACGTTCCTTCCTTGAGTTGTTTGACTTGGAATCCTAGGAATAACTCCAATTCCCCCATCATTGACATCTCGAACCTTTCAGTCATTATCTTTGAAAACTCATCACAAAAAGCTTTGTTAATAGAACCAAATATAATGTCATTGACATATATTTGGCACACAAATAAATCATCGTTAAAATACTTAGTGAAGAGTGTATAGTCTGCTTTTCCTATCCTAAAACCATTTTTAATAAGAAAATCTCTAAGACACTCATACCAAGCTCTAGGAGCTTGTTTGAGGCCAAAGAGGGCTTTTTGAAGTTTAAAGACATGGTTAGGATACTTATTGTCCTCAAATCCGGGTGGTTGCTCCACGTACACTTCCTCCTTGATTGGACCGTTGAGGAAAGCGCTTTTCACATCCATTTGGTATTAGCTTGAAATCATGGTGAGTTGCAAAAGCAAGCAAGATACGAATTGATTCAAGCCTAGCTACGAGAGCAAAAGTTTCATCATAATCCAAACCTTTTACTTGTGCATATCCCTTTGCAACAAGTCTTGCCTTGTTTCTTGTTACAACCCCATACTCGTCTTGCTTGTTGCGGAATACCCACTTGGTTCACACAACATTTGCGTTGGGTCGCTTTACAAGTTCCCATACTTGATTTCTTTCAAAATTATTGAGTTCCTCTTGCATGGCCACCACCCAATCTGGATCTTGTAGTGCTTCTTCTACCTTGCGGGGTGACAAAGAGGAAACAAAAGAGTAATGTTTACAAAAATTAGCCATTCGAGAGCGAGTGGTCACCCCTTTGGAGATATCTCCTAGTATGTTGTCGACGGGATGATCCCGTTGAACACTTTGGTGCACTCTTGGATGAGGTGGTTGAACTCTTTGATCTTCATCTTCATTGTCACTCTTTTCTTCATCTCCCCCTTGATCCAATTCTCTATCTTGACTTTGATCGTTTTGATCTTGTTGAGGTTGGCCTTGCTCATCTTGAGCTTGATCATGGGAGGGAGACATATTTTCGTTTGTTGGATGATCATTTGAGTCTTGAGGATGTTCTTGAGGAAAAATTTCTCCAAGTGCCATCCTTTTAAGTGCTTCTTGTGGAGCCTCTTCTTTATCTAGCATACTTTGATCAACTTGCTCCACTTGGGAGCCATTAGGCTCATCAAACACTACGTCTCTCGCTATTTCAACAATTCAAGAGGTTTTATTGAAAACACGATAGGCGTAGGTGTTTGAATCATAACCAAGCAAGAAACCTTCATCGGACTTTGAAGCAAACTTTGAAGTCCTAGGCTTCTTGTTGAGAATATAACACTTTCTCCCAAAGACACGAAAATACGAGATGTTTGGTTTGTTACCAGTTAGAAGTTCATAAGACGTCTTCTTCAAAAGTCGATGAAGATACAACTGGTTTATGGCATGGCAAGCGGTGTTAACCGCTTTCGCCCAAAACCGGTCCGACGTCTTGTACTCATCAAGCATGGTTCTTACCATTTCAATGAGAGTTCTATTCTTCCTCTCAGTAACCCCATTTTGCTGAGGGGAGTAAGGGGCTGAAAACTCATGCTTGATGCCTTCTTCATCCAAGTATTCTTCCACTTGAGTGTTCTTAAACTTGGTGCTGTTATCGCTCCTTATGTTCTTAATTCTTAAGGAAAACTCGTTTTGAGCTCTTCTCAAGAATTTCTTGAGCACACCTTGAGTTTCTCCTTTGTCATGCAAAAAGAACACCCAAGTGAAACGAGAATAATCATCTACAACAACAAAACCATATTTGTTACCGCCGATGCTTATGTAGGCGATTGGGCCGAAAAGGTCCATGTGAAGTAGCTCCAAGGGTCTTGTGGTCATCATGACATTTTTGGATGGATGTTGAGCTCCAACTTGCTTTCCGGCTTGACAATCCCTACATGGCCCGTACTTATCAAAATAACATTTTTAAGCTTCGAATGTGTTCTCCCTTGAGAAGTTTTTGCAAGTTCCTCATCCCAACATGGGCTAGCCTTCTATGCCAAAGCCATCCCATGTTAGTCTTTGCCATTACGCATGTGTCAAGTTGAGCTTTATCCGTGTTAAAATCCACAAGGTAAAGCTTTCCCTTGAGCACGCCCTGAAAGGCGATTGAGTCATTGCTTCTTCTCAAGAAAGTCACACCCTCGTTAATGAAAATACAATTATAACCTTTATCACATAGTTGGGATATGGATAGAAGGTTATAATCAAGGGAGTCAATATGCAAAACATTTGAGAGAGTATGATGGGGGAGAGATAGCAATTTTACCAGTGCCAAGGATTTTCCCTTGGCTATTGTCCCCAAAATATATTCCTTCACCTGGATCCTTGTTATCCTCATATTCAACAAACACCCTTCTCTCTACGGTCATATGGTTTGTGCATCCACTCGCAAGCACCCATTTTGATCCACCGGAGGAGTATGCCTACAAAATAGAGTTATGCCTTACCTTTTGGTACCCAAGTGGGGTTGGGTCCTTTCATGTTAGTCAAGAGGCACTTGGGCACCCACACACAAGGTTTTGGATTCTTGCGGAGTGGCCCAACATACCTAGCATAGATCTTTCCAAATTTGTTTCTCAATAAAACATACGAGGCATCAAAATCATGAAACAAGGGATGAGGTTTATTTTTAGGCATGTTATATGAGTTTGCAATGTTCTTTACATTTTCTTTGTTGGATGAACCTTCCTTGACAAAAACAATCAAGTGTTTTCTCTTCTTGGGAGTTTTATCATGTTTCCTCCACTCTCGAGAATAGCCAAGACCATCTTTGGCATGTGGAGGTCTTACATTGGTATATGCACTTCGTGCATATGCCACTTTTTCCTTGTCAAAGATACCACCTTTCGGTGACTGCTTGTTTTGTGCCAACTTAAGTTCATATTTGAGTTTTAGGATTAAGTTTGAGCACTTGCAAGTTTGAGTTGCTTCGGGAGACTTCTTTGAGGAGGGTGAAATCATAGAGGAAGAAGGTGCATTGATCTTGAGAGACTCAACTTGTGTTTCAAGGATCTTGTTGACTTTTGTCAAGTTAACAATTTCATCCTTGAGCACAACAGTTGTGTCTTCAAGATTTGAGCAAGTTTCCTTGCTCAAAGCGAGTTCACGCTCAAGTGCCTAGCTTGTTTCCCTTTCAACCTCAAGGAGCTCTTCAAGCTCATAAGATCTCTCCTTTTCAAGGATGAGCATGTCTCCTTGATGGTTGATAAGTTCATCCTTCTCAAAGATTTCTTTCGACAGCAATCTCATCTTTTTCAAGGTGCTCCTACTTAGATCCTTAAGCATGGATTCATTATCACTACTACTATCAAAGCTATCAAGTGAAGAGGTAGAGGAGGATGGTTTAGATTTAACCTTTCTTCTTCCCTCCTTAGCCATGAGACATGTAGACTTGAAGTCTTCAATTGTTGAGAAGAGCTTGCTCCTTCCAATGGCAAGTGTTACCACTATCTCTTCATCCTCGGAGGATGAGTCTTCGTTTGAGTCCCATTCCTTCCCAAGGTGAGCATGTCCTGATGGCTTCTTCTTCTTGAAGAATTTCTTCTCTTGAGACTTGTCATCTTTCTTCTTCTTACTCTCTTCATATGGACAATCCACAATGAAGTGTCCATATTCACCACAGTTGTAGCATGCTCTTTTCGTCTTGGGCTTGGACCTTTCCTTGTTCTTGTTCTCATAATGGTTGCTCCCCTTCCTTCTTCTCATCATCCTCTTGAATTTGTTGATTAAGAGTGTCTCTTCTTCATCGGTGTCGAGACCCTCGTCATCACTTGCTTTGAAGTCTTGTGATGCGGATGTTGCTTTGAAAGCAACATCTTTCTTATTTGAGGAGGCGAGCCTTTGGAGATCGCTGTAGAACATGGCTTCCTTCTCCATCATCTCATTGTTGATGATTCTTCCAAGCACTTCCTCCTGGGTCATTTGAGCATATCCCGGGCTCTCACGGATCAAGGAGCAAAGAGCAATGTTTCGAGGCATGAATGCTCGAAGCATCCTCTTCACCACCTCATGATCCGTCCACCGGGTGCATCCATAAGATCGGATCTTGTTGATGAGGATCTTGAGACGGTTGTACATGTCTTGAGGGGACTCACCATCCATGATGATGAACCTCCCAAGCTCTCCTTCAATCATCTCGATCTTGGCTTCCCTAATGACTCGGTTTCCTTCATGCGCTGTCTTGAGTGTGTCCCATATGTCTTTGGCCACCTATAATCCATCGACTCGGTTGAACTCTTCTCGAGTCAAGGATGAGGTGATCACCCCAACTGCTTGAGCATTGCGATGAAGTAGAATGGCTTGCTCCAGGGTAATGTCTTCTGCATTTCTTGGAAGATGGACAACTATTAAGACAATTTGCCACAAGCTAGGGTTTAAGGATATTAGATGCATCTTCATATTATGCTTCCACATTGAGTAATCATTTCCATCGAATTGAGGAGGTTTGCCCAGAGGAATAGATAAGTATTGATTGTTGGAAGTTAATCGTTCATAGTTGAAAGGATATTGGGAGTAGTCCGTTTGACCACTCCTTTCTTGATCTTGCGGCTTCTTCTTCTCTTTACTTGAGTGACCTAGCTTCTCGTGAAGTCGTGCCTTGAGCTGGTGAACTTCTTCATCGTCACTCGAGTGGTCTTGCAACACATTGGTGTCTTTTTTCTTGTCATATGTGTTGTCACCTTGTGACATCGACGGAACCTCGTATTCCTCCACTCTAGCCATCTTCTCTCCGAGTGGTTAGACTCTTGATAGAGAGACCTGCTCTGATACCAATTGAAATTGCCTAGAGGGGGGTGAATAGGCTAAAATACCTAAATTACTTAATTAAACGAGATTAGAACTCAAGAGCCGGACTAGTCTGGCTCACGGGCGGACTAGTCCGATAAACCTGCTGGAAAGGCCTAAAAGGCCGGCCTAGTCTGCCTTGGAGGCGGACTAGTCTAGTCAAACTACCGGAAAGATCTAAAACTTGATTTTTAAGGGGTTTTTTCTCCAAATTTTAGTTTAACAAAATGTGGATGAGATAACTAGCACTTCTATACGACAAGTGTGACAGAATATTGAAATGAATTGCAAGAGTGTGACGATGTATAGCGAAATAATTAAAATAAACCCTAAGCAATCTTGATCTTCAAAGAAATGTACATGCAAGAGAGACACTGAGGATTTTTTCTCGAGGTTCGATTCCACTCAGGAATCTAAGTCCCCGTTGAGGAGTCCACAAAGGACCGGGTCTAACAACCCTTTCCTCACCAAGTCACCACTAAGGCCAACCCGGTTCTTCACTATCTCAAGGGTGAACTTACAAAGTTTTGGGGCTGCTCACAATCCGAGGCTCCCACTTAATCACTTCCACAAACTTCACAGATCTTACAAGCCACATATCACACCAAGTGCACGAGATCACTCCAAGAGCCTAAACGCGAAGTTCTTCCTTCTCCTCTTCTCACACAGCCAAATTCACTTAAGAATTGGCTCTAGAGGGTGAGTAGGCAAGAGAGAAGGATTAGGAGGGCTCTTGGATCGCTGTGGCGGCGCTAGGGTTCCAGGTTTTTTAAATGACGTCGGGGCATCTCATTTTATAGAAGTCCCGAAGCCAACCGTTGCCACCTACCAAAAGTCCGGACTAGTCCGCCTCACACCGGACTAGTATGATCTCGCACAGGAACTATTTGTCTGAGTGAGAACGGACAAGTATGGAGGACCCGGACTAGTCCGACCACTAAAGCGGACAAGTCCGGTCCACCAAGACTAAGCCGTGGGAGCTCTCATCTCACACCCATAGGGACTAGTTCACCTTAGAACGGACTAGCCCGAACTCACACAGGAACTCTTAGTCCGTGTGAAAACGGACAAGTCTGGCTAGACCGGACTAGTCTGGCCACTCAGGCGGATAAGTCCGGTCTACCAAGACTTAGCCAAACACTCTCACCTAGAGAGAAACGGACTAGTCCGTCAAAAACAAACAGGTCCGATCTTAGTCAGGAACTCTTAGTACGCCCTAAAACAGACTAAGCCGTAGGACTTCCGGACTAGTCCGACCTATTCCCCCGGACAAGTCTGGTCTGCCCAACTTTACCTCTCTACCTCTCTCCACTAAGGATTTGACACTTTTAACGCTTTGAGCTCTCTTCTATGATCTCAATGCACTTGACACACACACTCTTTCTTTTACATGGCTAGCCTACTAAAGACTCAAGTGAAACCCTAATTTCTACTCTTCGATTCTTCGATGCCGTTCTTCATCTTTTTACTTTTTTTGAGAGTTTAGGTGCCCGCCTTGGAAATGTCCTGTGCTTATGATCATCTCAGCTCATTAGTCTCTTAATTTGTCGTCATCAATCATCCAAAACGCACGGGGATGCCTAGATGCACTTACACAAACAATGTAAAGTTTTCAACCAGCAACATTTTTTCATGACAACTAGCGTGTTCTTTCTACGTCACGGTACAGTGAACAAGTGGTACTCACTGACCGCGAGGGACAGCGATTATATCGATTTACACCTGCAGGGTTACCCGAATAATCAATCACGTACGCCTGTACTTGATGTTGCCTACAGCAACCATCAAGGATGTCGGACATATCCATCTTTTATCCGTTAGACAAGTGTTGAAACCGGTCCTATTGTCCCGAGCAGGAGGTCTCTACACGGAGCATCTGCAGTGCCCGCTAGCCGATTTACACCTCGCTGCTCTTAACCTACCCCCTGGACAACAAGCAATGCCTCAAAAGATCGCTACCCGAATTATATCGGTTTCCCGGTTCTCATATATCCGGTAGGTCTTCGGTACTGTTCTAGCTTGTTCAACAGGCCCGCACACGGCTCGGTCCTCAATCGACACAAGCAGAGCTATGGCACCCAGGCCCCAAAGTCATGCTGCCCTTACTCTCCACTCGGTGTCAATTTCTTGTCATGTGATTCATTTTCTATCTCTCTAACCGAGTGGTGAGCCTCTAGCCTATTCTCGCGAGTAGTTCCAACTACTCGACTTGTATCGAATCCTATACCATTTTAGCATTGATGTGTCTACTCGATTTTAAATCCTAAGCCCAAACCCCTGGTTCTCTTGGATATGCAATTGGTTTTCCAATCAAGACTCTAATGAGCATTTGTAAGAAATACATAAAGTAAGTGATCAAAACATAAGACTTTGTAAATGGGTTAATGCAAACCGGAGCTTGCCTTGCTGCTGATTGTTAGCTAATTGTTCTTCCGGAGTGATGAATTCTAGAACCTCCGGATCTTCTTCGATCTTAGTGACTATACGAAAAAGAAAAATACGATGCGTGTCAATTTAAATACAATTGAGTTTAATTTTATATGGTGAAGACTATAAGTATAGCTAGACAGTATGTTTGCTTCAGAATTTTCCACTAAAGGGATCTCCAGTTAAAATTCTCAACATTTTAAACTTTGGAAAATTAATTCCAGAGAAATAAAGGTTTTCATGGAATGAAACTTGTTTTACTGGAAAGTACTCAGAGCGCTTAATCCAACAAAATTTGGTTCACTTGATTTGGATATTCCTAGCCAAAGTTATGGGTGTTTGAAGTTTGAACTCAAAACTGTAAATAGGGAAATGTTTAAATATCTGATGCTGGGCCCTAGGGCGACGTGGCACTCTCTGGAGTATCAGCACACGGGACCACAGAATTAACTACGCGTAGCCACACTTCGATCCCGAGACACAGAAGATCTGGTGCCCGGATAACTGCACGGGGCCCGCAGTTTGTCTTCAACCTCGCACTTCCGCGCTCGGCCGCCGTCCCCCTCGCCGGAGGGGTTTTGCAGTGCGCCAAGCTTCATGATTTTTGCCGCCTCTGCCTAATCCCGCACGGGGAACACACTGCTGCACTTAGCTCGACATGAGAATAACCGGAGCATGGCCTGCGACGTGCGGCGGCTTTGGAAGAACTTCGGCCATGTCGGCCGGACTTCCTAGCACCCCAAAAGCTCGAGCAAAGGGTCGTACATCATCAGTGCACCCTAGGGAAGATCGGTGTGAACTCAAATGAGCTTGAAAACATCTCTAAATAGCATGTCACTGTGCGACCTAGGTCAAAACTCGGGAAAAATAGCAAAACCCGGAAAACAGTGGCTAAACTCAATGGTTCTCCGAGGTTTCTGATCCTATGAATTCTCACGGATATCAAAAAGTGGTTTGCTAAGTTCGGTGATGAGTGGGGTGCTACGTGTAGCACAAATTTTGGAAAGTTACCGGCGGTCTCTTTTGTACACCGGCGCAAAAATGTGAAATTCTGGCGAGAGCAGCCCATGGCATGCGGCCGGAGTTTGTGGTGAAGGAAGAAGAGAACTTAACGAACCTTTTTATGTTCACAGCTCGGGGAAATAAGGGCTGTGGTGGCCGGACGATGTGTTCTTGTGGCGGCAGCTCGGGTTGAACCGAGAAGAAAGAAAAGGTGCGGTGCTGGCTGGAGGAAGCTGTTCACGAGCTGCTGAGGGCTGGCGCACGTTGAGTGAAGGTCAGCGCTCTCATTTGTGGTCTCAGCTCGGCTTAAAAGCCATTGATTCGGCCGGTTGACGGTGGAGCAGAGAATTTTGGCGAGTGACGAGTGGTGCAACGTTTCTGTGCGAGAGAAGGTTGGGAGTGCGATGGAACGGCTCGGAACTCGTCCGACGGTGAGGATGAGGGTGCTGGGAAACAGCTCGGTGGCCAGAGCAGGCAAGCAGCTGTTGTGCGAGGCTCCTCTCGTGGCGATCACCCGAGCGCGCGCAGGAAACCCGGCGAGCAGCGGTGGAGTCGGTTCACTCGGTTGTTACACTGACAGTAGGTCCCACCTCCGTAGTTTGTCCTCGCAAATTCAATTTCTCACTATTTGAATTTTTGGGAGACCCTATTGTCCTTTGATCCTTATCAAACTTCCAAATTGGGATTTGGTTTTTGAAAGAATCCAATTGTAGAATTGGTTTGGTTGAATTTGCAGCACACGTGAAGTTGAAATTCAAATTTGGTTTGAATTTTCTTAAAATAGCTCAGGTCAAGATCAACTCCAAATGGAGTGAAATTTGGTGTGTGAGCTCATAAAAATGTGCTGAGTGTGAATATAAAGTCCTCTTTTGAATTCATGTGATGAAAGGAGTTTGAATTTGAATTTAAGTTCAAACTAACCTTTTAATGATTGTACCCAAAATTACCTCAAATAGGTTTGGATTTGGATGAAATTTGGCATGAGCATTCCTAAGAAAGTTTAGGAGTTGATAATGTGCTCAGCCCCTATATGATGCATGTTGGAAATACTACTTTTGCATTTTGAGAGTTCATCTCCTAATAAATCTATTTACGGTGGTTACTTGCTCTTCAAATGTGTTCATGTGATTACCACAAATGAGGTGAGATGTGGGTGTGATGAACACTTTTAGCAAGTGAAAAACTTGGGCCCTTACAATAGTCGCCCAATATTCTACATCGGGCGAGCCTCAGTAGAACGGAGTAGCGAAACGGCGTATCCGTACGCTAATGGATATGGTAAGAAGTATGTTAAGTTATTCTACTTTGCCGATTGGTTTATGGATGGAGGCATTAAAAACCGCCATTTATATTCTTAGTCGGGTAATTAGTAAGCCGCTGCTAAAGAGACAATATGAGTTGTGGATAGGACGTAAGCTTACACTTAATTATTTTCATGTTGGGGATGTCCTGCTGAGCCAAAAGTGTTTAACCCAAACATTGGTAAGTTAGATTCTAAGACAGTAAGTTGTCATTTTATTGGCTATCTAGAAAAAAGTAAAGGTTATCGTTTCTACTGTCCTGACGACACCCTAAGTTTATAGAAACGAGGCATGTCATCTTTTTAGATGATACCATGATCAGGGGGAGTATGGTACCCCGAGAAATTGATCTTAAGGAGAAGCAGGTGTATGCACCCACTCCGATGATTCAAGAACAATATTTCTTGATACCTACTGTAGCTGAACCAATAGTGCCCGTTGTTGTTTCAACACCTGTTGTTAGTCCCTCATCGGGGACACCAATAGTAATTGAGACTCCTGTTCTATAGGAACCAGCTCAGTTTTCTGAGCCTCTAGAGTCAGTTGTTGCTAATGATGAGAAGCAACAACTTCCTCAGATAGAAGATAATGTGCCGATCAAAAGATCTCAAAGAGTAAGAAGATCAGGTACTCCTAATGTTTATGAGATATATATGAGTGAAGATTTTCAAATGGAGGATGATCACACCTCATTTGAAGAAGCTATGAGAAGTAGTCAATCATCCAACTGGCGTAAACCCATGGAGGATGAAATGAGTTCAATGAGTGCCAACAAAGTCTGAGAATTAGTCGAAATTCCTAATGGAGCCAAAATAGTAGGCTATAAGTGGGTCTACAAGATTAAGCGTGACTCCAAAAGGAAAATAAAAAAATATAAGGCCACACTTGTGGCAAAAGGCTTCACTCAAAGAGAAGGCATATATTATAATGAGACGTTTTCACCCGTCTCTACTAAGTATTCGTTTAGAATCAGTATGGCCTTAGTAGCATATTATAATTTAGAATTACATCAGATGGATGTAAAAACGACGTTCCTCAATGTGGATCTATATGAGAACTTCTATATGACATAACCGAAAGGTTGTCATTAAGGGTAAGGAACATATGGGATGCCGATTAAGAAAGTCCATCTATGGACTTAAACGGGCCTCTAGGCAATGGTATCTCAAATTCGATGACACTATTAGAAAGTTTGGGTTTAAAGGGAATGAGGAGGACAACTGTATATATGCTAAGTTTAAGAACAGGAAATTATTTTCCTTGTTCTTTATGTATATGACATACTACTTGTGAGTAGTGATGTCAATCTATTATTAGAAACTAAGAAATTTTTATCTTCCAACTTTGATACGAAGGATCTTGGTGAAGCATCCTACATGTTAGAAATTGAGATTCACCGAGATAGAAGTAAGGGGGTATTGGGTTTATTCCAAAAGACATACTTAGAAAGCATACTTTGTCATCCAACTTTGAAATGAAGGATCTTGGCGAAGCATCCTACGTGTTTGGAATTGAGATTCACCGAGATAGAAGTAAGGGGGTATTGGGTTTATTCCAAAAGACATACTTAGAAAGCGCACTCAAGAAGCACGAAATGTATGCATGTAAATATTTGCCTGCTCTATAGTCAAGGTGATAAGTTTGGGAACCAAGTAGAGATCGATTAAACAAAATTGATTCCATATGCTTCTACCGTAGGAAGATTAAAGTTTGCTCAAGTAATAACACACCTTGACGTAGTTTAAGTAACCGGGATGTTTTGACATAAGTAATCCATTCCAGATATAGATCGCTGGAATGTATGTAAGAATGTCTTGCAGTTTTGCAAGTGACTAAGGCCGTAAGAATAGAAGCCCTTTAGATATGGGCTACTAAGACTTAGATTCTGCGAGATGTGTAGTAAAATCCACATCAGTTTTAACACTCCCAGTTGGAGCTTTATTGTGAAAAAGCTCCAAACAAACGGCCTGTTGTAAAATCCCCAAAAAGTGGTAGCAAGAAAAATTCAGCTCATGTACACTTAGGAAAAATGAGGGGAATTAAAACTTTGAATTATAACGGTGTAAGTTCAAAGTGAGGATTTAGACTTCCCAAAAACTTCCAAACATGGATATCTAAATGCATAACATAGATCTCCATATTCCAAATATTCAACCTTCCAAATTTCAACTCATTTGGAGGAGTTTTAATATTTGTTTGGGATTAAAAGAGCAAGCCCTCTAATCTGAATTTCAAATTCAGTTTCAAATTCCAATTTCCTCAATCTGCAAATTTGGTTCCACAAATGTGTTCTCCACATTTGAATTAGCAGCCATGCCAAAAATCAGAAACTTTGGAGTTGGTTTGCTATGTTTTTGGAACAATACAAAATGGAGAATTCGAATTCCATTCCAAATTCAAATTACCAAACACAATTCAAACTTCACACCAGAATTCAAATCATTTGAATTCAGCAAGTTTAAACTATAACTTGGTGTAAAAGTATAGACTTAAATGTTGAGTAGCTGGGGGAATTTGGATTAAGAAAATAAAGTGGTGGGGCCCAACAGTCAGCCTCACAAATTCACTTTTTCCCTCTCTCTGTTTTCCCGGTTGATCAGAGCGCGCCAGCTCCCAGGAAAAACCTCTGCCCGACGCTTCCACCGAGCTGGTTCTCGCTGCCCCCGACGTCGGCGCGCGCGTGGCGATCAGAGCAGCCGCCCGAGTGCCCCATGACGCGACCCGCTCAGTCGAGACAGGCAACTCGCCCGGGAATCGCATTGGGTGGTGCCGTGTTGTGCGGCACCCAACAGCACACATATGAGGAACAATGTATTACATAAAACAATAGCGGAAGCTTACAAGTTTTTCTCTTTGTAAATACTTTACATCAAGTAACTACAGCGGAAGTCTACATCAACTCACGTCGAATATCTAAGAGCACTCGAGATGAAGTCCAGCCCGCGGACTCCTCTCGCTAGCAACACGAAGACAATAGCAGCGGCTGGGTTCTCCCTGTGTTAAATGACTCGGAAGTCTCCGAGTCTCACCGGACAACCTTCTTTTCAGCATAGATGTTAACCTGCAAACCACTTATATAGCAAGCGTGAGCACATAGGCTCAGCAAGTCTGACCCGTCTCCCCTAAACAAGAAACTCTACATGCACGATGGTTTCAAATGGGTCGGCTAGATTTGCATAAAGGACTCGCCTAAAGTTGATCCTTAACTTTCATATTTTAAGCCTCATTGTGCAGACCTTGAGCCGAAAAGCATCGCAACTCCACAATCAAACAAGAAACGCTTTGTTGCGATGCTCCTTGCACAAAGTGAAAGTAAACTTTAATGAGCCTATCTCTAATTCAATCATGGTTGCAATACAAGTTATAGCACAGCCTTATCAAGTTCAAAGATAAACAATTCCAGTTGTTACTACGTCAAGACGCAGTGGGCAAGTATGCTCATATGACCGCGAGCGACGGTGATTCGAATCAGTACACGCCCGGACTACACGACACGTACACCCGTACTCCGAGTTGCCAGCAGCAACCTCGACTGACGTTGTACGTGGCCACCTTTCCCAAGATCTTCCACATTGGACGCAGTCCAACTGCCCCGAGTACGCAAGCTCCCTCAAGGTACATACCCGCTGTGGTATGTTCTTGAGCGAGGTACCTCCTGCTACCCTGACGCCGAAAGCCTAAGGCAGTTGGAAAAGTTCCACTATGGATCTCCCAAGGTACATCGGTTTCCTGGGTCCCATATAGCCAGTATGTGCCCGGTACACAACTCAAACTTGTCCAACAGGGCCAAGCACGGACGGGCCTTAACCGACACAGGCAGGGCTATGCACGCACGGCCTGCAACCTGCTGCATCTAAACCTCCCTGCCCGGTCTCCATTTCTTAAGTGTGAACTTTCCTCCTCTTTTCTAATTCGTACCCGTCCCGAGTAAACCAGCCCTAAACTCGCGAGAAGATTCCAACTACTCGTCTTCTACCGGACCTTTCCTACTAACATTAGCGTAGCCAAATTCCCTCGGGGAGTTGCTATTCTACCCTTTTCTCTCTTAGGTGTTTCTGGTCATGCAAGTGGGGTTCTCAATATCATCTAGACGTAATGCAATCAACGATGCAAAGCTATGATCCCTACAAATGAAAATGCTTTATAAAACGGTTCAAATGCAAACTGGGGCTTGCCTGTTTTGCAGGTGACTACTGTTACAATCAGTTAGTGATGATCACTTGGAGCTTGATCACTTGTTTTCCTCCCTCCTTGATCTTCACTTCATGTCCTTCTCACCTTCTTCACGTATATGCTACACGATATGATCATGCATATGTATTTAATTGAAAAGCTTTTCCTCATAAGATCTAATGACAGTTTTTAAAACTGGAACTCTGTTTAAGAATTTAAAATGACACTGGTGCTAGTGGTTTGGGTTGGGCTTAAACACTAAGATCAATTATTAAGTGCTTTTCCCACTTAAGTGTTGATCACCTTAAGAGATCACACATGACAGTGGTGATCCAGAGCTCTAATGGAGCTGAAAATTTTCATGTGAGTTCCTTGTCACAAGAAAGTCCTCTGGACAAAAATTTATCACTTTTCATGGAGTGGTTTATTCAGAATAATTCTCTAAGTCTTTAGTCAAAGATGAATTAATTCTGAGGTAACATCCATGTTCATGTCAAACTCAGTGAACCACAATTTCAATTATAGTTCATAGAGTCTACATGAATTTTCCGAGGATTTTTGGAGCTAAGAATTTCCCAGAACTGAATTTACAAGTTTTGGAAATTCTCTGAAAATGTTTTCTGTATTCATTTGAATACAAGAACTTACAATCTGAATTACCCTGATCAATTCAACTCAAAATGAGCTGAAACTTTTACAGGAGTCTAATAACACCCTAATGATTATTCTGGCAAAATTTGAGGATTTTTGGATAAATCAAACTCCCTCTAAAATTCTTTTGCTGAAAATCTTTAAAGAATTTTCCAGAATTAAATAAAGACTTTCATACAAATTGGGTTGCATATTTGGATAGAGTTTGTCAATCTGAATCTAACCCAATTTGAATCACTAAATTTGGAGGTTCCTAGAAAAAGTTACGCTCTTCTAAAGTTTGGGGAAAAATCTGGGATTTGAATAAATCCGTGAAATGTTTAAACTGACTGTGGGGCCACGGGGCACGTGTCAGTCACGGGGAGCGCGCCACACGGGGTCACAGGGTCATTTCTCGCGCTGTTGCAAACGATCCCGCACCACAGAATATCCAGCCCGCTCCCCTGAGCCGCTGACAGGCGGGACCGGCGAGGTCGTCTTCAACCTCCAGCTCCCGCGCGACCCCGCCGCCGGGCTCGCCGGAGAAGCTCTCGAATCAGTCGTCTGGCCACCTCTGTCGATGAAACTTGCTGCCAGCCCCTATTTCAACGTGAGGAACACGCTGGTGGGGTTTGCTCGAGCCGGTAGGGCTCCCAAACTAGCCCGCGACGGCGCAACGGTTCGGACGAAGTCCGGCGACGTCGCCCCGACGCCCTAAGCCTTCTAGGCTTCGGTTTCCAAGCTCTAGAGCACCAGCGGACGCTAGGGATCACCGACGTGGAAAGGAGATGGCTCGGAGAGGGCTCTAGCTTAGGGTTCACCGTGCACCCGCATCTTCCCGCCATGGCCGCCTTCGGAAAGCTTGAAGTTGCACCGTGCACAGGGTGTTTCATGCGAGGTTTCAAAAGAGAACTGGTGCGCCTACATGTCTAGCCGGTGTGTGCGAAGTCTCGTGGTGTCTAAACAACAATTGATCGGGAATTTTACAGAATCATACCGGAAGGTTGGTTTTCACCGGCCGGAGAGGATCTTCAAAATTCGCCGTCGAGAGGCCGAGGCAGGCTCTGTGCGTCGGGTGGAAGCTGCACGGAGCTCTTGCGCGTCCAAAAGTGGCCTCGCTTGGTCGTGAAACTTTATGGAGGAGGCTGTCCACGGGAGCACGTCGCCGCCGGGGTGTTCGGCCGCCGCGGAAACTCAAGGTTCTCGGCGTAGAGGGCACGAACACACTGGGTGATGGCTCGAGGAGGTCGTGGGGACGATGGCGGTATTGTTTTGCTGCTCAGAGGCGCTGCTCACTTGCTCTGCTCGAGTACCCGAGCGAACGAAGAAGAGCGGCCGTGTTTCTGTCTCTCGGTGCGAGGAAGAGAGGAAACAGCGCCGTGGCTTCGGTTAAGAGGCGGGAGAGGCGGTGAGGCGGTAGCCACCGACGTCCAGCAGCTCTCCAGCGCGAAGAACCCAGCAGGAGGTGGAGGCGTCGGCCGAGCTCGGTGTCGAGCGGAGGGGAGGCGGCTTCGGCCGTTGCTTCGCGTGGGTGTAACTCAAATGAAGACTGTGGACTTCAGATCTTTTGCAATTTCAGTGCACCCAATAACATGTGGGTCCTACATGTCAGTCCTCCTTATCCCCTATGAAATATCTCCCCAATTTGAATATTGATGGAATTCAATTGTGGAAGTTTAAATCTGATATGGATTTGGATAATTGGGCAAGTTTCATCCAAATTCAAACATGCATTTGAATTCTTTGTCTTTTAAAGTCCATTTTGCAAAATGGGTTGCAAATCATTTCCATAAATCATGAAACTTTGCACACCCCCTAATTTGGACTCAAGGAATCCAAATATGAAATCTGATTTTTATTTTGGCTGTTGCAAATGAGATTTGTAGCACAACAGTTTGGAAATTCCTAGTGTTACTCTCATTTGAATTTTGAGTTTGAACAATTGTTCTAAATCTGATTTTTGCTTTCTCACACATATGGGGACTTCCCATCTTTGTTTTAGACCCCTCTAGGGTTCCAAGTTCTCCAATGAACATTTGACTTGTGTGAAGAAAGCCCTCATGTGTGTTATCACATGTGGGAAAAGTTTTAACAAGTCCCAAATTTCATACACATGAAACAAAACTTTGCAAACAAGTGTTTCTTTGTATTCATAATTTTGGGACCTTTACATTCCTCCCCCCTTAAAAGGAATCTCGTCCCGAGATTCAAAGGAAGACGAGGTGGGAGGTAATTGCAAGTTTTATGACAAAATCTCCGGATAATTTTTGTGGATGTAATCTTCGATTTCCCACATCGCCTCTTCCGGGGTATGATTACTCCACAGGACTTTGTAAAATTTCAAAGTCCGGTTCCCAGTGGTCCGGGTCTTTTCGTCGATAATCTGTATAGGTTGCTCGACATAGGTGAGATCCGGCTTCAACTCGTCAATGTCTTCAGTGCGGAAGGCAGCGGTAAACTTGAGACACTTCCACAGCTGGGACACGTGAAATATGTCGTGAATACCGGCAAGGCTTGCCGGTAGTTCCAGCCGGTATGCTACGTTTCCGCACTTCTCCGTTATAGCAAACGGACCGATGAATCGGAGAGCAAGTTTCCCCTTGACACCGAACCGATGAATCCCCTTCATCGGAGACACACGAAGATACACGTGCTCTCCAACTTCGAAATGCAGCGGTCGACGTCTCTGGTCCGCGTAGCTCTTTTGACGAAATTGGGCAGCTTTGAGGTTCTCTTGTATTATCCGAACTCTCTCTTCGGCTTCATTGACAAGATCAACCCCGAACGTTACTCGTTCACTGGATTCGCACCAATTCAATGGCGTACGACACTTCCGGCTGTATAGAGCTTCATATGGTGCCATTTTGATGCTCGTCTGATATTCGTTGTTGTACGAGAACTCCGCCAGTGGTAAGTGATCATCCCAGCTCTTACCGTGGTGGATGGCACATGCTCTTAGCATATCCTCTAGTATTTGATTCACCCTCTCAGTTTGCCCATCGGTTTGAGGGTGATATGCAGAGATTCTAATCAACTTTGTCCCCAAGGAGGTGTGTAGCTGTTCCCAGAAACGGGCTACGAACAGCGATCCTCTATCTGACACAATGGTGCGGGGAACTCCATGTAAGCACAAGATCCGTGCTATGTACAGCTCCGCATACTGCTTTGTGTTGTACCTAGTATGCACAGGGATGAAATGTGCTGATTTGGTTAATCGGTCCACAATTACCCAAATCGAATCATGGTTGTGGGAGGTCATCGGCAACCCGACGATGAAGTCCATACTCAAGTCTTCCCACTTCCATGCTGGTACTTGTAATGGTTGCAACAGGCCTGACTTCTTCATATGGTCGGCCTTGACTCTTCGACACGTATCACACTCTGAAACGTACTTTGCAACTTCACGTTTCATACGTGTCCACCAAAACTTCTTCGGAGGTCTTGGTATGTTTTATTACTGCCCCGATGAATGGAAAACTTGGACAAATGAGCTTCATCCAAAATTTTCTTCCGTAGTCCCATATCCCGGGGCACTACAATCCGGTCGTTGAACCACAAGGTACCTTCATCGTCCTTCCGGAAGCACTTCATTTCTCCGTTGTCTATCCGCCGCCGTATGTGAGACATACCCTTGTCTTTTTGTTGAACTTCCATGATCTCCTCTCGGATAGTAGGAATGAGAGCGAGATTATAGAGAGCTCCATACGGTATGACACGGAGGCTTGGTTCTTCATCATCCATTTCAGCAATAGTTAGGTGATGGATATGCGCCTTACGACTGAGCGCATCGGCGACCACATTCGCCTTTCCTGGATGATAATGAATTTCCAGTTCATAGTCCTTAATGAGCTCTAGCCATCTTCGTTGCCTCATGTTCATTTCTTTCTGAGTGAAGATGTACTTCAAGCTCTTGTGGTCGGTGTAGAGGTGTACAAGATTTCCGAGCAAGTAATGCCTCCACATCTTCAAAGCAAGGACCACGACAGCTAACTCAAGATCATGAGTTGGATAATGTTGCTCGTGAGTTCTGAGTTGACGAGATCCATAAGCGACCACTCGTCTTTCTTGCATCAGCACGCAGCCAAGACCGATGCCAGATGCATCGCAATAAACGTCGAATGGCTTCGTTGTATCCGGCTGAGCAAGAATTGGGGCTGTTGTGAGATGCCTCACTAAGGTCTTGAAAGCTTGTTCACACGCAGCACCCCACATAAATCTGGTGTTCTTCTTTAATAATTCCGTCATCGGTTTAGCAATCTTGGAAAAACTCGGAATAAACCTCCGGTAGTAACCCGCTAAACCGAGGAAGCTTCGGATTTCACGTACTGACTTTGGTGACTCCCATTTCTGCACTTGGATAATCTTACTCGGATCTACAGCGATGCCCTCCGCTGAAATGACGTGCCCGAGAAAAGGTACTTGATTAATCCAGAATTCACACTTGCTGAATTTTGCATAGAGCTGATGATCTCGCAATCTTTGTAGCACAATATGCAGATGTTCAGCATGTTCTTCCTCTGACTTGGAGTACACCAAGATATCGTCGATGAAGACAACGACGAATTTATCCAACTCCGGCATGAACACTGAATTCATCAGGTACATAAAGTGTGCCGGGGCGTTGGTCAAACCAAAATACATAACGAGATACTCATACAGCCCGTATCTCGTTGAGAATGCCGTCTTCGGAATATCTTCTGTCCGGATTTTAATTTGGTGATATCCGGACCGAAGATCCATCTTTGAAAATACCTTCGCACCCACTAATTGATCGAAGAGCATATCAATGCGAGGTAGTAGATACTTGTTCTTGATGGTAACGGCGTTCAAAGGACGATAATCAACACAAAGCCGTAGTGTTTCGTCCTTCTTCTTGACAAACAACGCTGAACAACCCCAAGGTGACGAACTTGGTCGTATAAAGCCCTTGCTCATTAGGTCATTCAGCTGTGTGTTCAATTCTGCCAGTTCATTGGGTGCCATCTTGTACGGCCTTCGTGATATCGGTGTTGTTCCCGGTATAAGTTCAATCTTGAACTCAACGTCTCGTTCGGGCGGCATGCCCGGTAAATCCTCGGGAAACACATCCGGATACTCACGTACCACCGGAATGTCCTCTATCTTAACAACTTCTGTGTGGTTTACTGTTGCAATCTGTTGCCGTCTGGCACCCAGAATTAATATATGAAGACCGTGCTGTGGGGAGTTGAGCTCAACGGTCCTGGAGCTGATGTTAAGAACCGCTCTGTGGTAATTCAACCATGACATCCCCAAAATGATGTCGATCTTCAGACCTTCTAGAATAATGAGGGTCGTAGGGTATATTTTACCCCCCAAACAAAGAGGTGCTCGGGAGACAACCTCGCTTGCGGTACTGCTGTCCCCGGGCGAAGATATGAGGTATTGCCTCTTTGTATAAACGGTTTGGAGCTGATGTTGAGCCACAAAAGATTGGCTAATGAAGTTGTGTGTGGCACCGGAATCAAAGAGAACTAAAACCGGTAGCTGATTCAGAGAAAATATCCCTGCTAAAGCGGCTTCTCCTTCCGGAACATCATCAATCACAGTATAGTGAATGTTGCCCCTTATCTGCCCTCCTATCTGCAGATTAAGGTACGGGTCGTATTGTTGTAAATATGATGACCTGTAGCCTCGAATTCCCTCCGGACATTGCCTAGCATAATGGCCCTTACGCCCACAAGTAAGACACGGATGCCTCTCCGGTTCTTCGTTGACTTGCGGTGGACTGCTAGGTACATATAACTGCAGCGATGGAGCACAAACCACCGTCTGATGCTGCGGCTGTGGAGGTGGTGCAAGTTGTAAAACTTGACCAGCAATCAATCTCTGAGGAGTTGATCGTACAGGTGGCCTCCATCTTTCACCGGGTGGCGTTTGATACACCAAACGGTACTTCTGAGGCACAAAACTTGTGCTAGCCTACTCGATCTCACTCATCTTTCTCTTCTCCGCCTGCCACTCAAGTGTCGGCTTCTCTTGAATGAAAGCCGCATCGACCATGTCGGTGTAACTGCCGTTATTGTGTACGGCCAGCTTTTCCCGTAATATGGCACTCAGGCCATGGAAAAATAGGTCACACCGTGCCTCTTCTTTCGCCACATATTCGGGAGCATATTGGGCCAAAAGATTAAATCTTCTGACATACTCGAGGAAACTCATGTCCCCTTGCTTCAAGCCCAAAAATTCCTCCCGCTTTGCCTTGACAATACCTAGTGGTATGTAACGAGTACGAAAGTCTTCACAAAACTCTCTCCATGTCACTTGATGGTCCTCCGGAATGGTGGCAAAATGATCCATCCACCAGTTTCCGGCTGCTCCATGGAGTTGTTGAGCGGCAAACTTTGTCTTCTGGTAATCATCACACTGGAATACTCCAAATTTTGACTCCATGACACGAAGCCATTGATCTTCTTCGACAGGTTCGGTGGCTTCAGTAAATATAGGCGGTTGAGTCGCCAAGAAGTCCAGATAAGCGTTCCGAGGTGGAACGACTTGTTGCGTGTTCTGGAGTATGCCTTGCTGTACCAAAGCTTGGAGTAAGCGTGTGTGTTCTTGTGTTGCTTCTTGGAGTAGCCTAGCATTCTCTTGATTAGACTCGACAACTCGAGTCATAAGATCCATCCATTCCGTGGATGGTGGTTCCGACGGTGGAATTGAAGCATCACCGCCTCGACGAGAACTTCCGGCCCTACTCCTAGAGCGATTACGAACCATACTGCAAAATGTAGTTGAGATGAGTTAAGCAAGAACTCAGCAGTATGTGAGACTAATGGAAACATGATTATGTCAAAACTTTATGAAATCAGTAACAAAATTCATGTTTACAAAACTCCTTAGTAGGCATAGCTATTCAGCCTATCTGTACAGAATAGACCTTTATGCACATCCTCCAGATTTTGATCTAGGTAAGAGCATTTTCATAACTCGAGTTGAATACCAAAGTTAGAGTTAACTTCAATATCTTTCCAACAGAGTACTCATATGCCCCCAGATCATCTTCGGATTAAAAGTTACGATTTTCCAAAGTTTGACAGAATTCCTGGATAAAATTTGCCAGCACCTCCTTTGTACGTGGCTGATTGTATCACAGTTGTATATGTAATACAATAAGAACCTGAACAAACTTTGAATTACAACAATGTTGCACATTTCATAACCTATCCAATGGTGTGTCATAGGCTTCTTAAGGGTTTTTCTACAGAAAGTTATGGCTTAAAAACATAAAGGTCCAGAGAGGTTTTGTTACGGTCCTGGTTCTGGACAGTTTACCTTACTCTGAACTTTCTACCCATTTAGCATGTGATTTAGCTCTGGAGGTCTACAAGGAAGTTGTAGATCATTTGAAAATCTTTCCATAGCTGTATCTTACACCTTAATTGGGTCAAGCTACTCAGAGTTATGCTCTGTTGAAGTCCAGTACAAATGCCTGCCGAAAACAGAGCACTCTGTTTTTTTGAAATCTTTGAAGTCTAATCTTCCTCTCATTTGAATCTTAGCTCAAAATAAGAGTTCAGTAACTAATATTTGTTTCAAACTTCCATTTTTATTTTAAAGTTAGTTCATGAGTCATTTCTTCAAAGGAAAGGGGTTATTATGTTTAGTACGACGTCGATGCACCGTAAGAAGCATGTCGGTACTACGTAGCCTCACCAAAAGAAAATCCTAACCGGTTTATACCGGTATAACGTATCTTAGGTGGCACTAAAACGGTCACTCGCAAACGTGTACTATTCGTACTACGGTTTCGTGGTTAACCCTGCATAAATCACACTCAATCATCAGGTCTGGCTGCACACCGAACCCGGTATCCATACATTTCTTACACCCGTCCGTCATCACTCGCACAGGTGTTCTCAAGACAATCACGCCTTGAGCTACGTGTTCACGTTACTAACCACGTGACGGGGTTTCCCAAATTGCACCACGCACGCCTGGGACAGACGTTGCTCGAGTACCCCCAAACGACATGAAGAGTCGTAGAGGATACTAAAGCGGATCAGGTTACCTGCCACCCGTGGGGCTCCACCCTTCAGCTTGTGCGCACTGGTGGACAGCGCTTACGTGCACCCCCCAAGACATAAATCGTCCCGAGATGCACGATTTTCCGACATAGCAAATAAGTTAGGTTGCCACCTTTATATTAAGCTAATAGTAATCCTTATGTGGGCCTAGTACCGTATCCTCACCGTAACCTAAATTTTTGTCGTAATACCTTCCTTATTCCGTGTGCTATTACCAATGCGGCTCTGATACCACGCTGACGCGACCCGCTCAGTCGAGACAGGCAACTCACCCGGGAATCGCATTGGGTGGTGCCGTGTTGTGCGGCACCCAACAGCACACATATGAGGAACAATGTATTACATAAAACAATAGCGGAAGCTTACAAGTTTTTCTCTTTGTAAATACTTTACATCAAGTAACTACAGCGGAAGTCTACATCAACTCACGTCGAATATCTAAGAGCACTCGAGATGAAGTCCAGCCCGCGGACTCCTCTCGCTAGCAACACGAAGACAATAGCAGCGGCTGGGTTCTCCCTGTGTTAAATGACTCGGAAGTCTCCGAGTCTCACCGGACAACCTTCTTTTCAGCATAGATGTTAACCTGCAAAACCACTTATATAGCAAGCGTGAGCACATAGGCTCAGCAAGTCTGACCCGTCTCCCCTAAACAAGAAACTCTACATGCACGATGGTTTCAAATGGGTCGGCTAGATTTGCATAAAGGACTCGCCTAAAGTTGATCCTTAACTTTCATATTTTAAGCCTCATTGTGCAGACCTTGAGCCGAAAAGCATCGCAACTCCACAATCAAACAAGAAACGCTTTGTTGCGATGCTCCTTGCACAAAGTGAAAGTAAACTTTAATGAGCCTATCTCTAATTCAATCATGGTTGCAATACAAGTTATAGCACAGCCTTATCAAGTTCAAAGATAAACAATTCCAGTTGTTACTACGTCAAGACGCAGTGGGCAAGTATGCTCATATGACCGCGAGCGACGGTGATTCGAATCAGTACACGCCCGGACTACACGACACGTACACCCGTACTCCGAGTTGCCAGCAGCAACCTCGACTGACGTTGTACGTGGCCACCTTTCCCAAGATCTTCCACATTGGACGCAGTCCAACTGCCCCGAGTACGCAAGCTCCCTCAAGGTACATACCCGCTGTGGTATGTTCTTGAGCGAGGTACCTCCTGCTACCCTGACGCCAAAAGCCTAAGGCAGTTGGAAAAGTTCCACTATGGATCTCCCAAGGTACATCGGTTTCCTGGGTCCCATATAGCCAGTATGTGCCCGGTACACAACTCAAACTTGTCCAACAGGGCCAAGCACGGACGGGCCTTAACCGACACAGGCAGGGCTATGCACGCACGGCCTGCAACCTGCTGCATCTAAACCTCCCTGCCCGGTCTCCATTTCTTAAGTGTGAACTTTCCTCCTCTTTTCTAATTCGGACCCGTCCCGAGTAAACCAGTCCTAAACTCGCGAGTAGATTCCAACTACTCGTCTTCTACCGGACCTTTCCTACTAACATTAGCGTAGCCAAATTCCCTCGGGGAGTTGCTATTCTACCCTTTTCTCTCTTAGGTGTTTCTGGTCATGCAAGTGGGGTTCTCAATATCATCTAGACGTAATGCAATCAACGATGCAAAGCTATGATCCCTACAAATGAAAATGCTTTATAAAACGGTTCAAATGCAAACCGGGGCTTGCCTGTTTTGCAGGTGACTACTGTTACAATCAGTTAGTGATGATCACTTGGAGCTTGATCACTTGTTTTCCTCCCTCCTTGATCTTCACTTTATGTCCTTCTCACCTTCTTCACGTATATGCTACACGATATGATCATGCATATGTATTTAATTGAAAATCTTTTCCTCATAAGATCTAATGACAGTTTTTAAAACTGGAACTCTGTTTAAGAATTTAAAATGACACTAGTGCTAGTGGTTTGGGTTGGGCTTAAACACTAAGATCAATTATTAAGTGTTTTTCCCACTTAAGTGTTGATCACCTTAAGAGATCACACATGACAGTGGTGATCCAGAGATCTAATGGAGCTGAAAATTTTCATGTGAGTTCCTTGTCACAAGAAAGTCCTCTGGACCAAAATTTAGCACTTTTCATGGAGTGGTTTATTCAGAATAGTTCTCTAAGTCTTTAGTCAAAAGATGAATTAATTCTGAGGTAACATCCATTTTCATGTCAAACTCATTGAACCAAAATTTCAATTATAGTTCATAGAGTCTACATGAATTTTCCTAGGATTTTTGGAGCTAAGAATTTCCCAGAACTGAATTTACAAGTTTTGGAAATTCTCTGAAAATGTTTTCTGTATTCATTTGAATACAAGAACTTACAATCTGAATTACCCTGATCAATTCAACTCCAAATGAGCTGAAACTTTTACAGGAGTCTAATAACACCCTAAAGATTATTCTGGCAAAATTTGAGGATTTTTGGATAAATCAAACTCCCTCTAAAATTCTTTTGCTGAAAAGATTTAAAGAATTTTCCATAATTAAATAAAGACTTTCATACAAATTGGGTTGCATATTTGGATAGAGTTTGTCAATCTGAATCTAACCCAATTTGAATCACTAAATTTGGAGGTTCCTAGAAAAAGTTATGCTCTCTAAAGTTTGGGGGAAAATCTGGGATTTGAATAAATCCGTGAAATGTTTAAACTGACTGTGGGGCCACGGGGCACGTGTCAGTCACGGGGAGCGCGCCACACGGGGTCACAGGGTCATTTCTCGCGCTGTTGCAAACGATCCCGCACCACAGAATATCCAGCCCGCTCCCCTGAGCCGCTGACAGGCGGGACCGGCGAGGTCGTCTTCAACCTCCCGCTCCCGCGCGACCCCGCCGCCGGGCTCGCCGGAGAAGCTCTGGAATCTGTCGTCTGGCCACCTCTGTCGACGAAACTCGCCGCCAGCCCCTATTTCAACGTGAGGAACACGCTGGTGGGGTTTGCTCGAGCCGGTAGGGCTCCCAAACTAGCCCGCGACGGCGCAACGGTTCGGACGAAGTCCGGCGACGTCGCCCCGACGCCCTAAGCCTTCTAGGCTTCGGTTTCCAAGCTCTAGAGCACCAGCGGACGCTAGGGATCACCGACGTGGAAAGGAGATGGCTCGGAGAGGGCTCTAGCTTAGGGTTCACCGTGCACCCGCATCTTCCCGCCATGGCCGCCTTCGGAAAGCTTGAAGTTGCACCGTGCACAGGGTGTTTCATGCGAGGTTTCAAAAGAGAACTGGTGCGCCTACATGTCTAGCCGGTGTGTGCGAAGTCTCGTGGTGTCTAAACAACAATTGATCGGGAATTTTACAGAATCATACCGGAAGGTTGGTTTTCACCGGCCGGAGAGGATCTTCAAAACTCGCCGTCGAGAGGCCGAGGCAGGCTCTGTGCGTCGGGTGGAAGCTGCACGGAGCTCTTGCGCGTCCAAAAGTGGCCTCGCTTGGTCGTGAAACTTTCTGGAGGAGGCTGTCCACGGGAGCACGTCGCCGCCGGGGTGTTCGGCCGCCGCGGAAACTCAAGGTTCTCGGCGTAGAGGGCACGAACACACTGGGTCATGGCTCGAGGAGGTCGTGGGGACGATGGCGGTGTTGTTTTGCTGCTCAGAGGCGCTGCTCACTTGCTCTGCTCGAGTACCTGAGCGAACGAAGAAGAGCGGCCGTGTTTCTGTCTCTCGGTGCGAGGAAGAGAGGAAACAGCGCCGTGACTTCGGTTAAGAGGCGGGAGAGGCGGTGAGGTGGTAGCCACCGACGTCCAGCAGCTCTCCAGCGCGAAGAACCCAGCAGGAGGTGGAGGCGTCGGCCGAGCTCGGTGTCGAGCGGAGGGGAGGCGGCTTCGGCCGTTGCTTCGCGTGGGTGTAACTCAAATGAAGACTGTGGACTTCAGATCTTTTGCAATTTCAGTGCACCCAATAACATGTGGGTCCTACATGTCAGTCCTCCTTATCCCCTCTGAAATATCTCTCCAATTTGAATATTGATGGAATTCAATTGTGGAAGTTTAAATCTGATATGGATTTGGATAATTGGGCAAGTTTCATCCAAATTCAAACATGCATTTGAATTCTTTGTCTTTTAAAGTCCATTTTGCAAAATGGGTTGCAAATCATTTCCATAAATCATGAAACTTTGCACACCCCCTAATTTGGACTCAAGGAATCCAAATATGAAATCTGATTTTTATTTTGGCTGTTGCAAATGAGATTTGTAGCACAACAGTTTGGAAATTCCTAGTGTTACTCTCATTTGAATTTTGAGTTTGAACAATTGTTCTAAATCTGATTTTTGCTTTCTCACACATATGGGGACTTCCCATCTTTGTTTTAGACCCCTCTAGGGTTCCAAGTTCTCCAATGAACATTTGACTTGTGTGAAGAAAGCCCTCATGTGTGTTATCACATGTGGGAAAAGTTTTAACAAGTCCCAAATTTCATACACATGAAACAAAACTTTGCAAACAAGTGTTTCTTTGTATTCATAATTTTGGGACCTTTACACCCCAGCCCTACTTCTCTTCCCCCCCTCAGCTCGTGTTGCGCCTCAGCTGTTTCTTCGCACCGAACACCGCCGCCGCTTCTTCCCCGATCAACCACCGCACGCGAGCTCGGTTGCTCGAGCTATCCACAGCAAATAGTAGCGCCTTAATGTGCTCTAGCCCCCCCCCCCAGAGTTCCTCCAAGGTTTACCAATTGGAGCTGTGCATAAAACACGGATTGGCGCCAAAGCTTTGAGGTGCACCGGACCTCACCGTTTCGGCTCGCCGTCGACAGCCTCATCCGGCCACCCTCTCCTCCGACTTCCTATACAATAAAGGTGCATGGGTAGCCCTGGATGGTGTAGCCGCCAGCCGTGTAGCAAATGATCCATCGAGTAGCTCGAATTTTATTCTTTCCTGAACCCTAGTGTAGAAGAGTGAAGCTCGGTTCTTATCAAAATTTGGGTTGCACAATCAACCACACCTCGAGCTCACGCGCACATAGCTTCTGCACTCTCTAGCGCCCATCCTCGACAAAGAACCGAGGAAAACCATCAAGAGTTGGCTTTGTTCTAATCGATTTTCGCGCCGCCATGGGAAACCGTTTCGGCTCACCGTTGAACCCTAGTTTGCCGGCCGTTTCATCGAGTTGGGCAGCCCGTTCTAGCTTCTACATCCTCCACTGGTGCTCTAGAGCCCTAGAGTCGATCGTTTGGTGGAGGAATGAAGTTTCCCGACCTCGCCGGAGTTCGAAACCCTGCTGTCACTGGTGCACGCCGTCTTCCGGCGAGTTTTGGCCGCCGGCGACACCACCAGGGTGTTCAGCAGGGTAAATAATGGAGGAGTGGCGAGATTTGGCCATGGATATGCTGTATTGAACTGTTAATGTCTTGAAACCTTGCATGCTGTAGTTATAGAGCTCATTAAGTTTTATTCCACTTTGGGCATCACCACATCGGAGGAAAGCGTTTCTTGTTTGATTGTGAACTTCCGATGTGAGGGCTGCCTAAGGCTCATTAAACTGTTGCTATAAAACTGAAAGTAAGGATCAACATGTAGGCGTGTCTTTATTGCAAAGTCCTTTTTCTTATCTTACACATCCTTGCATGTAGAGTTTCATGTCTAGGGTTGTCGGTTAAGACTTGTTGAGCCATCGTGCTCACGGTTGCAATATTTGAGCTGTGTGCATGTGAGAGTTATGAGGAAGGTTCTGAGGACGAGGCGATGCCCCCGTCAGGGTACACGGCCGAGCCGGAGCCCTGCACGCCACCGTGATCTCCGGTTACTTGTTGCTAGTGTGTAGCGTCCCCGGGCTGGATGACTGCACTTTTGCATAGTTAGGATGAAAGGCTACCTATGTATAAGACTTCCGCTGTGAAATTAAGTTTTTGTAAAATACTTCTGCTGTTTTATATCAAATTAAAGTTTGTATGTTGTTATTTATTCATTTTGTGTGTGCTGTTGGGTGCCGCATCGCACGGCACCACCCTATGTGATCCCGGAGTGGGTGAACCATGGGGTGGTCCCCACAGGTGTGGTATTAGAGCCGCATTGGGAATAGCACGCTCGAAAAGAGCCTATTTTGAAAATTTAGAAGTAGTCGAGTGAGGATTAGTCATTAAGACCATATAAGGTCTATGATAGTACTAGATATGATGGTGGAAAAAGCTAACTTATATGTTATACATTCTATAACGACGCTCCGACGTCAGATAAGAGGTAAGGTACGCCACCGCAGGCGGATCAATTGCGGTAACTCACCATACGAGTAATAGTATGGAAGGATATACCGTGGCTTGGCACGGTAGTTAATATGAGTCTCGGAACCTTCTCATGGTTCTGAGAGCATATGAAAACGCTGATCTCCAGCGTGCTTTAGGCAAAAGTGAGAATACTCCATCGTGTGGTAAGCAACACAATAGTATCCAACTCTTGAACGTTTAATGTTCAAAGGGCCATACGCAGCGCTCGCCATCGGCGTGCCTCAACGGTCATGAGGCAGTAGGTGGTATCCGTTGGGTTGATAAAATTCCCAACCGTGACGACCCGTTCGCGCTCTACTCGGGTTCTCCGTCGTGTGGTGTGAAAACACGACCATGTACCTTGAGACGTGACTTGACTCAAGGACGATCCGTATGGCAATGATACGGACCGTATGTTTTTATTATGATATGGAACTGCCTGAAATGTCAAAAACCTTTATGTGCACCATTATTGTGTGTTCTTCTGCAGGTACATTAACCACGTTAGTGCATGACATTTAGAAACCGTTTGTGAGTGACGTTCTTAGTTCCACCATTTGACACGTATATGCCGGAATACCGGCTTAGGATTTTTCTTTGGTGAGGAAACGTAGTACCGAGATAAGTTATTAGTTGCATAAAAGTATATTTTCAAATAAAAGAGTTAAAAATGAAGCTTAGGATTCCATTTAGGGGTTAGCAAACTCCTATATTGAACTAAGAGTCAATTGGGAGTGTAGATTCATTTCCAAAGACTTAGGAACAACCTCCCCTGTTTTCGGCAGAAACTTTGCTGAACTTAAACAGGGTATAACATAGGATTGGTTGGACCAATGAAAGTGTGGGATACCATTATGGAAAGTTTTTGAAGTCCTGTACAACTTTTCTGTAGAGCTCCAGGACCGAATCTCCCTCCAAATGGATGAAAATATCAGATGAGTAGGTACTGTCAAGAAACAGGGCAGACCAAAATGCTCTCTGGAATTTTCTGTATTTCGACCACAACTTTCTGTAGAAAAATTTCTAAGAGTCAAGTAATACATCGTTGGAAAGTATAGTAAATCTACTACAACTTTGTAGTTCAGTGTTTTCCTAGATTGAGCGCATAAATAGATGGAATTTTGCGAACAAGACAACCACTTGCAAAGGAGGTGCTGTCAAAATTCCTCAGAAAATTCTGTCAACTTATAGAAATCATAACTCACAAACTAGGAAGGCCATGGAGGCAAATAAATACAACCTCGATTCCTTTTTGAGTCTACTACAACTTTGTTGTTGAACTCTAGTCCATATTTTGCCTCCAAGGTTGTCAAAACAGTTGAATTATCCAGACTGGTCTGCTGGACCAGAAGTGGACAGCGAACACCATGTTGAGGTGTTTCAATTAAAACCCTTAGTTTCACCTTTTGGTATCCAGCGGCCTAAACCGCGAATTGGAGTCAAAAAATTTATGCATTCGAAATATCACTTCGAGCTAGGATATGATTGAGTCCAGTACAATAGCGAGGAATTACGCATGCTAACACACTTAACATCCCGTGGCGACCCACGACGGTCGAAATGAACTTTTAATCCCTAAAGTTCATTACTTTGGAACCTGATCTTGTGAACTGGTCCAGGGATGTATATGTTGTATAAAGTTTAGACTTTATCCATATGTGTGATTGTTATGCGTATTATTTGTTCCATTCTCGCATTACTATTGTATAAACTGGATGAAATAAACAAACATGTGCTGATCGTTTGAATGGTATGATTGCAGAATGGTGCGTACATGGTCTACGCAAGAGGAGGGAGGTCCGAGTCAGGTTCGTGGTGATGAGTCTCCACCTCCGGAGCAAACCACGACGCAGCAGCAACCACCTCCTCCGCCGCCAGAACTTCCAAGAAACCTTGCGGAGGTTCTCGCCGCGGTGCTCGGCTCGCGCGACGAGCAAACCGAGTTGTTGTGGATGCTAGTTCAGCAGAATGCCCACCGTCCAGGAGGACACCAAGACAATGGGCAACACCAGCCCCAACAAAGTTCATATTCAAAATTCATGGCGACCCATCCACCGGTCTTCACGGAGGCCGAAGAGCCGTTGGAGGCGGACAGCTTCATCCGCACTCTTGAAGTAAAGTTCGGTTTACTTCAGTGTACCGAACACCAAAAGACGCTGTATGCAGCGCAACATCTTCAAGGGGAAGCCGGTACATGGTGGGCGAACTACATCACCTCATTACCGGCTGGCCATGCCGTCACATGGACGGAGTTCCGGGAGGCGTTCCGCGCCTACCATATGCCTCCCGTTGTTATGGAAAGGAAGCTCTAGGAGTTCCTGGCGCTAAAACAAGGCGACAGGAGTGCTCATAAGCACTCCAGGTCATTCAACCGGCTGGCGCAGTATGCGCCAGGATTTGTGAGAACGGAGGAAGACAAGCGCAATGCATTCTTCCAGGGCCTGAATTCCAATATGAAGATCCATCTCGCCCAAAGCAATCGTGGCACATTCAATGACCTTGTTAATGCCGCGATTTTACAAGAGAATGCTCAGCGCGAGCGCGGTCCTGAGAAGAGGAAATGCAGCACGCTGACGAGCAGCAGTGGTGGAGCGCCACCAAAATACCGCGTGGTGTATCGCTCACCATCCGGTCAGAGGTGGCAGCCACCGGCGCGGCCGCCTCAGTTCCGCGGTCGACAATATAATGGGACAGGCTTCCGACCAATGTATCCACCACAGCAACAGCAGCAGTAAAGGATGGTCCCACGTGCACCTCAGTTTCAACAGCGTGCACCGGGATTCCGTCCTCAAGTCGGCGGGGCCCAACACCTTACACGTGCTTCACATGTGGCCGTGTCGGGCATATTTCGAGGGACTGCCCCGAGACGCGACAGGGCAGGGGTGCAGCACCGTATCAGGGTGCTAATCAGCCCCGCAATCAGCCCAAGAAACCAGCACCAAAACCCGGCAACGTCCACCACTTAGCCATTGAGGACGTGCCGGAAGGCGAACCCGTCCTTGCGGGTACGTTTTCTTGCTTAGATCATCCCGTAGTCATACTTTTTGACTCCGGTGCCACCCATAATTTCATAAGTCAGTCTTATGTTATTAAATATAAACTGCCTATCATTCCCACAAATAGTTCATACTTGATATGCTCTCCGGGTGGGAAAATAACAGCTGATAGAATGGTCTATAGAGCACCATTACAGTTGGGTGGGAGGCTATACCCGACTTCTCTAATCATGTTAGAGAGTCAAAAACTTGATGTCATTTTAGGAATGTCATGGCTACATCGCCATGGTGCTGTTCTTGACATCATTCCACGTGTGGTTCGTTTAAACTCTCCACTTCATGAACAACATGTTCTTATTCTTGACCGTTCGGTTCAAGAAACTCCAGCCACATATAAAACGGAAGCCACAAAACTTGAGGATATTCGTGTGGTCCATGAATACCTGGTTGTCTTTCCGGATGATCTTTCGGGCATGCCACCCGAAAGAGATGTCGAGTTCAAGATTGAACTTGTACCTGGGACGCCGCCGATATCACAGAGACCATACAAGATGGCTCCGAATGAGCTGACTGAACTGAAGGAGCAGCTCAACGATTTAATGAAGAAGGGTTTCATTCGACCGATCTCCTCGCCTTGGGGATGCTCGGCGCTGTTTGTGAAGAAGAAGGATGAAACCTTGAGGTTGTGTGTGGACTACCAACCTCTCAACGCCGTCACCATCAAGAATAAATATCCACTGCCCCGTATCGATATTCTCTTCGATCAACTTGTGGGTGCGAGTGTATTTTCAAAGATGGATCTTCGCTCCGTATATCATCAAATCAAGATCCGAGCGGAGGATATTCCGAAGACGGCCTTCTCGACGAGATATGGGTTGTATGAATACCTCGTCATATCCTTTGGTCTCACCAAGCCCCCGGCACACTTCATGTATCTTATGAACTCAGTGTTCATGCCGGAGTTGGACAAGTTTGTGGTGGTGTTCACAGACGACATCTTGGTTTACTCCAAGTCTGAAAAAGAACACGCCAAACACTTGCATATCGTGCTTCAACGATTGCGAGACCATAAGCTTTATGCCAAGTTCAGCAAGTGCGAGTTTTGGATCAGCCAATTGCCATTTCTGGGTCATATTATTTCTGCAGAAGGCATTGCAGTTGATCCAAGCAAAATAGAACAAAAGCTGAAATGGAAGTCCCCAACATCAGTCCAAGAAGTCAGGAGTTTCCTCGGGTTGGCAGGATATTATTGGAGATTCATACCGAACTTCTCCAAGCTTGCTAAGCCGATGACTGAACTATTGAAGAAGGGGATCAAATATGTTTGGAGCTCAGCTTGTGAAGAAGTTTTCCAAGCATTAGTGAAGCATCTTACAACAGGCCCGGTGTTATCTCAACCGGATACAACCAAGCCCTTCGACGTATATTGTGATGCGTCTGGCATCGGGCTTGGCTGTGTATTGATGCAAGGAGGAAGAGTGGTCGCCTATGGATCACGTCAACTCCGTAACCACGAGCAGCACTATCCGACTCATGATCTTGAGCTCGCTGCTGTGGTGTTGGCCTTAAAAATGTGGAGGCACTATTTACTCGAGAACTTAGTGCACCTCTACACCGACCACAAGAGTCTGAAGTATATATTCACTCAAAAGGAGTTGAATATGCGGCAACGGAGATGCTTAGAGTTGATCAAAGACTATGAGATCGAGATTCACTACCATCCCGAGAAGGCAAACGTGGTTGCCGATGCCTTAAGCCGCAAATCTCATGTCAACAACATGTCCATCACCTCACTTGAAGAGGAGGAGCCGAGTCTGTACTTGGTTCCACATGGGGCATTATATAATCTTTCTCTCGTCCCTACTATACGAGAGGAGATTATGGAAGCTCAGAAGAAAGACATGGGAATGTCGCACATTCAGAGAAGGATGGAGAATGGAGAGATGAACACGACACTCTATGGTTTAAAGACCGTATAGTGGTACCCCGTGATATGAAGCTTCGGAAGAAAATCTTGGATGAAGCTCATTTATCCAAGTATTCTATTCATCCGGGCAGCAACAAGATGTACCAGGATCTGAAAACCGGGTTTTGGTGGACACGGATGAAAAGAGAAATCGCAAAGTACATATCCAAATGTGATACGTGTCAGCGTGTGAAAGCCGACCATATGCGTAAAGCCGAACAGCTGCAACCCTTGAACATTCCGGCGTGGAAGTGGGAGGATATCAGCATGGATTTCATTGTTGGTTTACCTCTCACGTCTCACGAGCATGACTCGATTTGGGTAATAGTCGATCGACTAACCAAGTCGGCTCATTTTATCCCCGTACATACAAAGTACGTGGCCAAGCAATATGCGGAGCTCTATATTGCAAGGATATTGTGCTTGCACGGTGTTCCCCACTCCATTATTTCATATCGTGGTGCGTTGTTCATCGCTCGGTTTTGGGAACAGCTGCACGCATCGTTGGGACCAAACTGATCCACAACTCCGCACCCGCAGACGGATGGTCAAACTGAACGGGTGAATCAAGTGCTTGAAGACATGCTACGCGCTTGTGCCATCTACCACGGCAAGAATTGGGATGATCACTTGCCGTTGGCGGAGTTTTCTTACAACAATGGCTTCAAGCTAGTATCAAGATGGCGCCGTATGAAGCTCTCTACGGCCGGAAATGCCGCACACCTCTCAACTGGTGCGAGTCCGGCGAGCGAGTTATCTACGGCATTGAACTTGTGAATGAGGCTGAAGAACGAGTGCGAGTAATACAAGCCAACCTCAAGGCTGCCCAATCTCGTCAGAAGAGCTATGCGGATAAAAGACGTCGCCCTCTCCACTTCGACATCGGGGACCATGTTTATGTCCGTGTGTCTCCGATTAAGGCAGTTCATCATTTCGGAGTGAAGGGAAAACTTGCGCCGCGATTCATTGGTCCATTTGCCGTCATTGAAAAATGCAGACCCGTGGCCTATTGCTTGGATTTACCGGCGTCGCTCGCAGGAATTCACAATGTCTTCCGCATCTCTCAGCTGAGGAAGTGCCTCAAACCCTCCGCTGAAATCCGCACAGAAGACATAGAAGTTCTTCAACCGGACCTCACGTACACGAAGTATCCAATACGGATTATCGATGAAAAGACTCGCGCCACAAGAAACCGGACCTTATGGTTCTACAAGGTCTTGTGGAGTAACCGTACCGCTGATGAGGCGACATGGGAAAGCGAGGAATATCTACGAACCAATTATCCGGACTTGCTATCATCATATACCCGGTAAAGTTTCCCCACTTTGCTATTATTTTGGAATCTCGGGACGAGATTCTTTTTAAGGGGGGAGCGATGTAAAACTCCTAAAAAGTGGTAGCAAGAAAAATCCAGCTCATGTACACTTAGGAAAAATGAGGGGAATTAAAACTTTGAATTATAACGGTGTAAGTTCAAAGTGAGGATTTAGACTTCCCAAAAACTTCCAAACATGGAGGTCTAAATGCATAACTTGGATCTCCATATTCCAAATATTCAACCTTCCAAATTTCAGCTCATTTGGAGGAGTTTTAATATTTGTTTGGGATTAAAAGAGCAAGCCCTCTAATCTGAATTTCAAATTCAGTTTCGAATTCCAATTTCCTCAATCTGCAAATTTGGTTCCACAAATGTGTTCTCCACATTTGAATTAGCAGCCATGCCAAAAATCAGAAACTTTGGAGTTGGTTTGCTATGTTTTTGGAACAATACAAAATGGAGAATTCGAATTCCATTCCAAATTCAAATTACCAAACACAATTCAAACTTCACACCAGAATTCAAATCATTTGAATTCAGCAAGTTTAAACCATGAGTTGGTGTGAAAGTATAGCTTTAAATGTTGAGTAGCTGGGGGGAAATTTGAATTAAGAAAATAAAGTGGTGGGGCCCAACAGTCAGCCTCACAAATTCACTTTTTCCCTCTCTCTGTTTTCCTGGTTGATCACAGCGCGCCAGCTCCCGGAAAAACCTCCGCCCGACGCTTCCACCGAGATGGTTCTTGCTGCCCCCGACGTCGGCGCGTGCGTGGGCGATCAGAGCAGCCGCCCGAGTGCCCCAGCCCTACTTCTCTCCCCCTCCCCCCCCCCCTCAGCTCGTGTTGCGCCTCAGCTGTTTCTTCAAACTGAACACCGCCGCCATTTTGTAAGGGTCTCAGTTTTTGACACACATTTGCAGTGTTCATCACCACACCAAACACCTCATTTGAGGAAGAATGATGAACACAAATGAAGAGCAAGTAACAATTATCAACATGCTCATTAGAGAACAAACTTACACATTGCAAAAGTGGTATTTCCCACATGTGATATAGATGGGCTGGACATATGAAAACTCCTACACTTTGCTAAGGATGTCCATGCCAAGTTTCACCCAAATTCAAAACCTTTTTGAGGTCAGTTTGGGTATAGTTAGGAAGAGGGCAGTTTGAAACCATATTCAAATTCAAACTGTTTTTATCCCATGAATTTAAAAGTGGAAGGCATATTCTTACTCAGCACATTTTTGTGAGCTCACACACCAATTTTCACTCCATTTGGAGTTGATATTGACATGAGCTAAGGGGGAGAAATTCAAACTTTATTTGAATTTCAAACTGAACTTGTGCTGAAATTCATTCAAACCAAACCTCATTTGAACTTGGATCAATTCAAATGGCTCATGGGTGAATATTTTGAATTGCCAAGGGTAGTATGGGGTTCACTGTTTACAACAGTGATTAGGAGTAAATTTCAGAGGTTAAAATGGGGGGTGGGACCCACATGTCAGCCTCTACTTCAACACAAACCGACTGAAACATAGCTCAATCGGTTCCCGGGTGCAGTGTGCGCTCGCCACCGAGGGGGGGCAGCCGGCGCCAGCTCCTGCTGCGCGCCCCAAGCCGGAGACCAGTCGCCGGGCTACTTATTCCCTCCCCGGCGTGCTTCAGTCGCCCATTCCCCAAGCTGCCTACGTGCACGACCTGTTCTTCCACTGCCATCGCCGCCGCCCGAGCTCACGTTTGATCAAGCCCGATCACTCGCGAGCACCGCCTCCTCCACAGAAAAACGGCACCAAGAGATCGTGAGCAACCTCCTAGACCCCGTGTTGTTCAGTGAGCAAGCGTCCTCGAGCTGTACGAGCCATTTCTCCGGCGAGCCGAACATCGCCGCCGATCGGGCTCTCGTGGACAGCACAACCCAGCCGCTGTCACGTCCTCTTCTCTACACAAGAAAGGTGCGTGATTGTATGTAGATGGAGTAGCCGAAAGCCGTTTGGCGATTGATCAAACCTCGGCCGAGAATTTCCAAGTTTACTCGTGATCAGTTCATAAGGACCGAGCTCACCTTCGGGTGAAATTCGTGCTCTATACACGAGGGTTGGGCAAGCTCGTTCTCTAGTAGCGTCTACGCGCGATAGCGCCCATGCCCGAACTGGAATCAGAGGAAACCATTGAGAATCGGCCATGATATGGCCGTTTTCCCCGCCGCCATGGCTGAACACCTCGGCTCACCGTCGAGAGCCTAGTTGCCGGTATTTCTAGCTTCCACCCAGCCCTGGTTCGTGTTTCCCATGCTCTACTGATGCTCTCCGACCGATTCTTGGTTGATTTGGTGTACGGGAGAGCGGGACCGACCTCACCGGAACCCTAGCAGGTGCTGTCACCGGTGCGCACGGGTTTCCGGTCATCGCCGGCGGCCGGCGACCCCACCAGCGAGTCCAGGGGGTCAGTAAAGGGGCAGGCGGCGAGTTTCGGGCCGGGGGGTGGCCGGGAACTCAGTTCCGGCGAGGGTCGCCGGAGATCGCCGCCGCCGCGCAGTTGGCGCGAGGAAGGAGACGGCGCACTGTGTGCGGGGCCCACAAGCCAGAGTTTAAACTTTTTCCCTGAATTTCAGTTTCAGTTCAAACTTCAAAGCCTTATAACTTTGGCTAGAAAGCTCCAAATTGAGTGAACCAAATTTTGCTGGATTCAGCTCTCTGAGTAGTTTCCAGAAAATCAAGTTTCACTTCATGAAATTCCTTATTTCCCCAGAATTAATTCCTCAAAGTTTAAATGTTGGGAATTTTAAATGGAGAATCCTTTGGAGGAAAATCCTGAAATTTTGCTGAGATGTTCACCAAAATATCCTTTAACTACCATAAAAATTTCAGATCCATTTGAGCTCATTTAATCCACCTAATGGTGTGATTAGTGAAACTGTTCCAGAGAAAATAGAAAATGTTCAGAAACATTTTCAGAATTTTCTCTGAAATTGTTTAGCTCATATCTTTAGTTAGAGACTTCCAAATTAAGTGAGACCAACTCCATTAGAACCCTCTGAAAATATAGTTTTCAGAAAGTCATAGTTTGTTTCATGAAAATTCCTAGAACACCCTAAGAGTTCCAATTAAGGTCAAGGACATAATTAATTGTGGAGGGCTCAAATGAGCTTTGCTGCAACTAAAACTTGACCAAGTCTCTGTTTAGGTTGTAACCAAGCCACAGTAAAAGTTTCACAGTCATTAGGTCTGTCTAGCAAGGGTTATAGACTTCACAACTTCAAAGTTAATACAAATGCATTTAAATTGATACATATATTGCTCTTATTATGTAGTCGCTAAGGTCGAGGAGGAACCCGAAGTCCTAGACTTCGTTACTCCGGAGGAACAGCTAGCCTACGACCAAGAGCAGCAAGGCAAGCTCCGGTTTGCATTAACCTTTTTACAAATGTTTATTGTTTTGAGCACATCTTTGAATATTGTTCTTTGCATTAGAGTCTTGATTGGAAACCCAACTGCATAGCCAAGAAAACCATGGGTTGGGTTTAGGATTGAAAACCTCGTTAGCCACCGCATTGCTAGGATAGAGTAGGATTCGGTACAAGTCGAGTAGTTGGAACTACTCGCGAGAATAGGCTAGAGGCACATTGCTCGGGTAGAGATAGCACATGATACACATGGCAAGAAAATGAGACCGAGCGGAGGGTAATGGCAGCAGGACTTTGGGGCCTGTGTGCTGTAGCTCCGCTTGTGTCGATTGAGGACCGAGCTGTGTGCGGGCCTGTTGAACAAGCTAGAACAGTACCGAAGACCTACCGGCTATATGGGAACCGGGAAACTGATGTAACTCGGGTAGCTGGGTATTGAGGCATTGCCCGTCGTTCAGAGGGTAGGTTGAGAGCTTGAGGTGTAAATCGGCTGGCGGCACGGAGATGCGCGTGCAGAGACCTCTTGCTCGGGACGATGGGACCGGTTCAATATTTGGCTAACCCTGCAGGTGTAAATCGATTATAATCGCCGTCCCTCGCGGTCAGTGAATACCACTTGTTCACTGTACCGTGACGTAGAAAGAACAGGCTAGTTACATGTTAAAATGTTGCTGATTGAAAGCTGGACATTGATTGTTAATGATATGCTGTAGCTTAGAGCTAATTAAAGTTCTTTTCAACTTTGGGCAAAGTACATGAGAGAAATGTGTTTCTTGTTTGATTGCGGCTCTCTCATGTGCCTTAGCGTAAGGTTCTCCACAACCTGCTGCTAAAACTTGAAAGTAAGGTTCTACTAATTAGGCGAGTCCTTGCAAATGATTTTTACCTCATGCAACCATTACCCTCATGTAGAGGTTCCATGTTTAGGTGAGACGGGTCAGACTTGCTGAGCCTTCGTGCTCACTGCTTGTGTTTGAAGCTTTTGCAGGGTTCTATGAGGAAGGGACTCCCGAAGAGGAGACGGAACCCCAGGAGGGGAACCCCGTCGAGTGGAAGTCGTGCACGCCGCAGAGTTAGTGTGTGTGTGTGCTAGCAAGGACACGTTCGAGGGCTGAACGTGCACTTGATGCTTAGTCTATGCCCGCGAATGTAGACTGAACTTATTTTGATGTAAACATGTTCATAAACTTGTTTATGTAATAAAACTTCCGCTTCCGCTTTGCACCTTTGACGTGTGTTATATGGTGCTGTGCAATGCAGCACCCCTCAGCGTGATCCTGGCTCGACAGGACCAATGGGGTCGTGTCACGTTTATTCCCCGATCAACCACCGCACCCAAGCTCGGTTGCTCGAGCTGTCCACAGAAAAGAGTAGTGCCTTAACGTTCTCTAGCACCCCCCAGAGTTCCTCCAAGGTTTACCGATCGGAGCTGCGCATAAAACACGGATTTGGCGCCAAAGCTTTCAGGTGCACCGGACCTCACCGTTTCGGCTTGCCGTCAACAGCCTCATCCGACCACCCTCTCCTCCGACTTCCTATACAAGAAAGGTGCGTGGGTAGCCCTGGATGGTGTAGCCGCCAGCTGTGTAGAAAATGATCCATCGAGTAGCTCGAATTTTATTCTTTCCTGAACCCTAGTGTAGAAGAGTGAAGCTTTGTTCTTATCAAAATTCGGGTTGCACAATCAACCACACCTCGAGCTCACGTGCATATAGCTTCTGCACTCTATAGCGCCCATCCTCGACAAAGAATCGAGGAAAATCATCAAGAGTTGGCCTTGTTCTAGTCGATTTTCGTGCCGCCATGGGAAACCGTTTCGGCTCACCGTTGAACCCTAGTTTGCCGGTCGTTTCATCGAGTTGGGCAGCCCGTTCTAGCTTCTACATCCTCCACTGGTGCTCTAGAGCCCGAGAGCCGATCGTTTGGTGGAGGAATGAAGTTTCCCGACCTCGCCGGAGTTCGAAACCCTGCTGTCACCGGTGCGGCGCCGTCTTCCGGCGAGTTTTGGCCGTCGGCGACACCACCAGCGTGTTCAGCGGGGTAAATAATGGAGGAGCGGCAAGATTTGGCCCTGGAGGCGACCGGGAAGGCCTTTCCCGCCACCCTCGCCAGAGAAACGCCGCGGGATCCTCTGTTTGGCGCGAGGTAGAAGAGGGAGCTGACGGGTGGGGCCCACAGCCAGGATTTAAACATTTCTTCAAATTCCAGATTTAGTGCAAACTTCAAAGGACCATAACTCTCAGTAGGAATGTCCAAAATTTGTGAAACAAATTTTGCTGGATTCCTTTCAGTCAGTACTTTGCAGAAATGCTAAGAAATTGATCTGAGGATCTCTGTAAATTTCTCCAAAATTCATCAAAATTAAATTTTTGGGAATTAATTCCAGAAGATCCCTGTTATGGAATTTCTTCGAATTTGGCTAGGAGGTTCCTTATGATATTACTGATCTCCATTAAAATTTGAGCTTCATTGGAGTTCATTTGCTTGGCTGAATTGCCTTCCAAAGTTCAGCCTTTATTTGAAAATTCAAATTTAAACAGAAACTTTTCAGAACTCCTATCCAACTTCAAAAATTCATATCTCTCTGTTGGTAGCTCCAAAAATGGTGAAACAAATTTTGTTAGAACCATGGAGACTTACCCTAATAAGATCTTCCACTGGTAGCTATGTCAAAGCTCATGATCTAGGCTTAAAATTTAGAGAATCCCTGTGCTTGTGGGAATTTTGGAGACCACAAGGTGCAATGAAAATTCTCCAAATTTTGCTCAGATCATCCTTAGAGAGTCTAGTATACACTGTAAAAATTCCAAAGCCAATTAAGGAACATAAATAGCAGTAGCTATGAATAGAAGTTCAATTCTTATAAGTCCGAAATACTTATACATATATTTTGCTACATTTCATTTAGTGACCGAAGTTGAGGACGCGCTGGAGCCCTTGGACTTCCTCCCACCAGAAGCTAACTTCTCCTCTGACTCGCAACCAGGCAAGCCCCGGTTTGCATTTAAGTGCTTTTGTAAAATTCTTCATTTGTATCACTTATGTTTAGGGTGAATGCTTGCATTAGAGTTAGGGTGATTGAAACCCCACTTGCATAGCCTTTTAAATCCTATGAAGGGTTGGGTAGTTTACAAACTCGACGAGTAGAGAATACCGTGCTAATGTTCATAGGATCTCGGTATAAGTCGAGTGGTTGAATCTACTCGCGAGATAGGTACTTATCACACGGGATGAGAAAAGGTAGAGAATGGCTTAAGTTGTGAAAATGAGACCCAGCAGGGGGGATAGGATGCAGTGAGCAGAGGTCTCACGTGTGTAGCCCTGTTGGTGTCGATTGAGGGCCGCGCCGTGTGCGGCCCTGCTGGACAAGTATCGAACAGTACCGGATGCATACTGGCATATGGGAACTAGAAAACCGATGTAATTGGTTAACCTGGGTGTCGAGGCTTTCCCAACCATTTTATAGGAGTGGGTTGAGGGTAGCAAGGTGTAAATCTGCCGGTGGGCACAGTCACGCTCCACGCGGGGACCTCCTGCCCGTTACGGATGAACCGGTTCGGCATTTGGGTTGCCGTTGAAAGGTTGTTGCTTACAACAGAGTAGGAAGGGGTGTGGAATCACGCTTCTGAAAGTGGGTGTATGCAACGTGTTGTCCGGGTGTCTCCTGATTGCAATCACCGTCCCTCGTGGTTATTTGAGTACCCGCTTGTTCATTGCGATGTGACGTAGTAAGAAGTGAAATAAGCCAACTGAATATTTTGTATTGAACTGTTAATGTCTTGTAATCTTGCATGCTATAGTTATAGAGCTAATTAAGTTTATATTCCACTTTGGGCATCACCACATCGGAGGAAAGCGTTTCTTGTTTGATTGTGAACTTCTGATGTGAGGGCTGCCTAAGGCTCATTAAACTGTTGCTATAAAACTGAAAGTAAGGATCAACATGTAGGCGTGTCTTTATTGCAAAGTCCTTTTTCTTATCTTACACATCCTTGCATGTAGAGTTCCATGTCTAGAGTTGTCGGTTAATTCTTATTGAGCCATTATGCTCACGGTTGCAATATTTGAGTTGTGTGCAGGTGAGAGTTATGAGGAAGGTTCCGAGGACGAGGCGATGCCCCCGTCGGGGTACACGGCCGAGCTGGAGCCCTGCACGCCGCCGTGATCTCCAGTTACTTGTTGCTAGTGTGTAGCGTCCCCGGGATTGATGGCTGCACTTTTGCATAGTTAGGATGAGAGGCTACCTATTTATAAGACTTCCGCTGTGAAATTAAGTTTTTGTAAAAGACTTCTGCTGTTTTATATCAAATTAAAGTTTGTATGTTGTTCTTTATTCTTTTCCTGTGTGCTATTGGGTGCCGCATCACACGGCACCACCCTCTGCGATCCCAGAGTGGGTAAACCACGGGGTGGTCCCCACACCTGTGCATCATAAACGATGCATACTAAATTTACATTATATATGAGGTCGCCGAGCAGGTACAAGAATTATTATATCCGGTTTAAGAGTGGTCGACATCGTCAAAACCACTTAAGATGTTTTACACCTAAAGCAACAAGACAAATGTGTCGCCAAACACATTAATACAACAACAACAACCAAGCCTTTATCCCAAGCATGTTGGGATCGGCTAGACATGAAACCCAATATCAATGAAGTAAAAGAGAGGAAGAGATATAAGAACAGAAAATCCAGGATCATATTAATAGTAAGTTTTATATTGTGAAGGAGAAAATCCAGGACTATATTATTAGTATTGAGCATATTAGTATCAAGCATATGCTTGCACATCCGTTTACTAAAGGTCTTCCACCCAATGTGTTCAGAGAACACGTAGCCGGCATGGAATTAAGGGAAAACCTATGATCACCTGGATACTAAGGGGCCAAACTAAGAATAAGTTTATTTCTAACTGTGAGATGTATTATAGTCATCGAGTTAGATAGTACGTAATTGGCTATTTTGATGCGATGTGCTCAGTATGTCGAACATGAAGAAATGAACACTAAGTTTAGTTTAAGAAATAAGTTTTGATAAGTTTTGATCCGAGGAGATCAAAGGGGGAGAATGTTTGAGATGGGTTGATCTCCGACTCGGGCAAGGCCCAACGGCCCAACCCGAGTCCATCTCTCCCTCTACGCGCCTAGACTGGAGGCGCCAACCAACTCGTGGTTGAGGCCCCCTCTCACACCCGTGCAATATATAAGGGTAGGCTCGGGCATGTGAAACGAGGTTTGTCGTCCCCATTCACGCCCCAACACCTGTTTTGTTTGTTAACCGATCTAAGGCGCAGGAAGTGAGGGGAAGGACCTCAACTCCGCCATTACCGCCGTTGGCACCTCAACTACTAGATGGCGTCAACTTCATCTACACCCGAAGGTATGTCCTAAACATTTTCGTTCTCGTTCATCAAGAATAGTTTTAGAACTTGTTTTATCCATGAAAAACCCCAAGGTCTAGTGCTTAGTCGATCCGTAGGATTCAACAATCTTTTACACCCCTACTTATTTGCGCCAATGTGGTGCCGTTTCATAAATTATGTACAAACAACTATATGCTCCTCAAAACTAAAGGTTTGTCAGTTTTGTGGACCAAATTGGCTGTGACATTACAGGAGTACAAAAGCACGATTCTGTTGTTTCTTAATTTACAGATTAGTGCACTCAATGGTGTTACCTTTTCCTTCTTGAAAGAGAGAATAGTGTTACCACCCTATTTTGTAGGCTCCAAAAAATTCAGAGTTAAACTGCACAATGCACACCATCCCAATGCCATACATGGACCAGAAGTGTGACGACCTCAATTCTGTGGAAAAACCACGGAACCGAGAACTGATGCATATGTGTGCCCAGGATGTTCATCACACATATACACATCATCCACAAACTGAAATTCAGAATATATATAACTACGAATAACAGAGTTTATTATAATGTTTCATGAGTCTTGGACTCATGCTAACAGCGGAAGTCTTCTAACTAATGCGGAAGCAATCTAAGCAGCAGCAGCAGTTCCATCTCTGCTCCATCCCCACAGGCAAGTTGAGGACAGATTACACGCCTAAGGCCCACTTGGTCTTCATAATAATCTTCTCCTGTAGCTGATGATGAAGTAATAATGCAAGTTTGAGTACAATGATGTACTCAGCAAGTGCGGACAATATGATATGTAGCTCACAACAAGGTAGGTATAAAAAGGCTCATTGCAGAAAGCAAAGTCTATTTCTAAAAACCACGACAAAACAGCAACTCAGCTTTAAGTGAATGTAATCCCAATATGTATTAAAATACCAACATACCTCCATTAGGTTCATCACTTTCTATGTCTCAACCACATTAATCTTTTCATCCTTGCTCACGAATATCTTCTCGTATTCGCTACCATCTCACGAATACCATCTCGTATTCGCTACCATTTCATCTCACAAACAATTCAATCTCACACCGAGACCAATCTCGTTGCCATGACTCAACAGTCATGCAAACAAATCTTATCACCTGGACTCAACAGTTCGAAAGACAAATCATAACCAAAAACCATAACCAGTAACCATCCCAACTAATCATGGAAGTTGGCCAGGCGCTCGTGACCGTAAGCTCGGATATCATGATAGTTTTAGACTCTGCAGAGTTTGTACCACTTTCCCCACAAGTTTGTGATTTCGTCACCCGTCGGCGACTGCAGAACCTCCATTATACCAATACACAACCGCTGGTGTATGGACAAGAGATCACAAAATAGCCTTTAAAAAGGGGCTACTAGATGTATGGACTTACTAAGGTTTCACCGGCAGGCTAGAATCTCCAATTCTCCCACCCACGGGCCCCCTCTTGTGCCATGCAGTTCCCAGGGCAGTCCTCACTCGACTCCCATTCCCCGTGCCTTCCACGGTCCATAAAAATCTAGTAACTTACCTGATTAGTCAGCTAAGCCGCACCCATACTTGGCCTTGTGGTGGCACTGTAATCCTGCATGTGCTCGTATGAACCGGTCCTTAGGTCTATGGCAAGTAACCACCATCTCAGGCTACTTCATTCACAAACCCAAGCTTGCCTAGATCTCCCTCCGATCCATGTTCATTAACAACATCAGTTTCTTATTATCATTACGAGTGCAGTTAGCTGGACACATCTATTTCGCTTCCCAATCCTATGGACTCAGCGAAGCATAAAAGCAAAAACCATACCCGACTCATAAACTTCCCTGGCGACAAGGGTGGTTTAACAAAAACTAGTAAACTCTAATAAAAGGGTTTCCCATCATGTTTGACTCAGCACACACACCTTTTCGCAAAAACAAAATAGTTTTCCAAAACATAGGATCAATATGGTCAAGGGGCACTCGCCTTGTTCTGGCTGTTCCGGTTGCTCAAAATCTTGTTGTTGTTGTCCATCGTAGGTAGCTCCCTGAGCTTGTCCTTCTATACACGATCACGCACATACAAAATTCACAACAATCAATATCATGCACAAACTTTAACTAGATGCGATGATGCATATGCATGCTATCCTATGATCAGTTTCTATTAGATCAGTTTGTACGTGTTTCTGCATGGTTTGCATGGGTTTTACGATGAACAGAGGTGTTCGGATCAAATGTGGACGTGGCGATGATCTTGACTCTAGATCAAACCGATCAACACGTGATATGTCCACGAAAAAGCTTCTGTTCGAAAGGAATCAAAGAACAGATGCAAAGAAAACGCGATGATGTCGTAAGGTGGTATTGGAGATCTACCTTATGTTCTTCTTAGTCTCGGGGTCCTTCTCCTATCAGACAGACCGTTGGGGCTCTCTTCCGGCGATCTCTTTTGACCGAACTCCGGCGAAGGGTTTACTCGGCGAGCTGGGGCTAGGGCTTTAAGTTGTCGGCTCAGGAGGTGGAAAAGAAGTTCATGGTTTCGGCCAAAGGTTCTGGGTTCTATTTATAATCAGGAGGAGAAGAGTCCTAATCTGATTGTATTTCGAATAAGAGTCCTATTCAAATTGTCGTTGAATCTTAAAACTTATCTTTAGTTGATTTGGTGCGGTAACATTGTGGAATTCATGTCGGTTTTCTCCCGTACCGGTATTCCCACGCGTACAGAAGCAAAAACCGCTCCAGAACTCGTTACCTCCGCGGTGATGAGCTCCGGAAGCTCCACGTGTCCATCTGGGCCTGGTCTCCCCTTTCTGCAAATACGAGCTCCGGTTGTGCCGCGTGTCAAGCGAGCGAGACCTCCCTCTTTCTCATAAGTGGGCTCCGCGTGCGCCACGTATCCTGGCGGTCGGACCTCCTCTCCATTCGGAGGTGGCTCCGCGCATGCCATGTGTCAGTGCCGGACCTCCCCTCTCTTCGGAGGTGGCTCCGGGTGTGCCACGTGACCTAACAGCGCCAGACTTCCTTTCTTCTCAGAGACGAGCTCCGAGGTTGACACGTGTCCAACAGTGACGGACCTCCCGGAGATAAGCTCCGGAGGTGACACGTGTCCAGTAGGACCGGACCTCTCGTAGGTGAGCTCCGAGAGCGACATGTGTCTAGCGGGGCCGGACCTCTCGGAAGTGAGTTTCGAGAGCGACACGTGTCCCGCGCGACTGGTCCTCTGTTTTTCGCGGTGACTAGCTCCGAAGGCGACACGTGTCCTGTGGGACTGGCCTCGCTTCTCCGCAGAGGCTAGCTCCAGGGCAACACGTGTCCCACGGGATCGGACCTCTCCCCATTTGCGGGGATGAGCTCCGGACACGCCACGTGGCCAGCAGCTCACGGAAAATGTCTATGGCTCTCTGGGCGAACTGACATTGGCTCCTTTTGGCTATCTTTTGATTCTTCTGTGTTTCAATATTATAAAAATGTTTATGAAACATGAATATATGTAAAAAATCAAAAAAAATGAGGGTGTCACAAATCTACCCCCCTTAAATTGAATCTCGCCCTCGAGATTCGATAGTAGAGAATAAATGAGGGAATTCTATCTTGAGGTCTTCTTCACGCTCCCATATGGCTTCAGCTTCGGTGTGATGGCTCCATTGTACCTTGCACCATCGGATCACTTTGTTCCTCGTGACCCTTTCCTTTAAGTCCAAAATTCGGGCAGGGTGCTCTGCGTAGGTCAGATCCTCTTGAAGTTCAATTCTATCCATCGGTACTTGCTCTTCTGGTATCCTCAAGCACTTCTTGAGCTGGGATACATGAAACACGTCATGTACGTCGGAGAGGTGCGTTGGGAGCCCTAGTTGATAGGCTACTTCTGCTCGCTTGTCCAAAATCTTAAATGGCCCGATGTAGCGAGGTGCTAGCTTGCCTTTGACGTTGAAACGTCGTTGGCCACGGATAGGCGATACCTTAAGGTATATGAAGTCTCCTACTTCGAAAGTCAACTTCCTTCGCCTATTGTCCACATAGCCTTTCTGTCGTGACTGAGCAGCCTTTAAGTTCTCCCGTATCGATTGGACTTGCTTCTCAGCCTCTTGTATCACTTCGGGTCCAAACATCTAGTTCTCTCCGGTCTCATTCCAAAACAGCGGTGTCGAAGTGTGTGGTCGACACTTCCCCCGGACCTGCACTGGGCAGCCCGCGAAGGTTCTTTTTCGGAGGGGCTAGTCACTTGCGGAGAGCTTAAGCGTATGGACGAATTAAGGAGAAGCTTGACACGGTGAGTTTTACGTGGTTCAGGCCACCGGAGCGTAAAACCCTACGTCCATGGCGAGCTGAGGAGCTCGCTGTATTGCTTGTTGCTCAGAACTGGAGTCCTGAGCTTGGGGATGAGTGATGTCTAGCGTATGAGTTGCGGGAGTTCGAACCCTTGCTAACATCGCCTACCCGAGCCTTTTATAGTCCAAGGCTCGTGTGGCTTACAAGGGGGGCCCGGGACCCGATAGGTGGTCCCGGGGAGATTGCCTGCAGACTATCGTATCCGCAGTTATGTCGGTCGTTGTCTCTGGCGAAGGCTTCTGAGTCTTCGTCTTGCCGCCCTGCCCATGCCGCATGCTAGTCGTAGTGGTTGCTGACGGCGGGAGCGGCATGGGATGTCTTGTCGCTGTGTTTATTGGCTGGCAGGTTCTGACACCGCGCGCCAGTCTGTGACGTGACTGGGCGCAACGGCACCTGACAGAGGCGTGCTCCGCGTCTCCGCGTCTTGGGAAGGCGCAGACCTTGAATACCTTGTACGGGCAAGGTATGGGGCGTCTTTACGCCTGCTGCCTACCGCTCGGGGGCAGGCAGCGCTCTTCTGCCGGACACGTGGCGGGCCCGGAGCCCTCCTCAGAGAAGAGGGAGGTCCGGCCCCGCTGGACACGTGGAGCCTTCGGACCTCTCCCTGCGGAGGGGGAGGTCTGGCTTCTGTCGGCCACGTGGCGGGCCCGGAGCTCTTCTCTGTGTAGAGGGAGGCCCGGCCCCGCTAGACACATGGCACCTTCGGACCTCTCTCCCGCGGAGGGGGAGGTCCGGCTTCTGCAAGCCACGTGGCAAGCCCGGAGCTCTCCTTTGAGGAGAGGGAGGTCCGGCCCCGCCGGACGCGTGGCGCCTTCGGAGCTCTCCCTGCGGAGAAGGGCGAGATCCTTAGGCATTTTCCCCTGTGCGCAGGGGTACCCCATATCGCGGGTACCGACAGCGCGGGTCTTGAATGCTTTGTACGGTAAAGGAATGACGCTCCTTCACTCCTGCTGCCTACCGCGCCGGGCGGCAGCACTGCTCTGCTGGCCACATGTCGGACCCGGAGCTCTCCTCTGAGGAGAGGGGGGGCTCCGGCTCCACTGGGCACGTGGAGCCTTCGGAGCTCACCCCGGTGGAGGGGGCGAGGTCCGGTCTTCCGGGCCACGTGGCAGGCTCGGAGCTATCCTTTGAGGAGGGGAGAGCCCCGACCCTGCCGGACACGTGGTGCCTTCGGAGCTCGCCCTTGCGGAGGGGGCGAGGTCCGGCCTCCTGGGCCACGCGGCAGGCCCGGAGCTATCCTCCGTGGGGAGGGGAGCTCCGGCCCCGCTGGACACGTGGCGCCTTCAAACCTCGCCCCTGCAGAGGGAGCGAGGTCCTTAGGAAGTTTTACCCTGTGCGTGGGGGTACCCGGTATTGAGGGTACCGACAGTGGCCCCTGGGCTCACCTCGGGGGAGGTAACGAGCCCGAGGTGAGGCCTTCTCCTACCCGCGCACTTTCTTGTCTTGAGTGCTCCCTGTGCTGGCAGGGTCTTGACGGCTTCGGAGTTCAGCCTCTGAGGAGAGGGTGAAGCCTGGCATCAGAGCTCAGCCCTTGTGAAAGGGGGAGGTCCGGCTTCGGAGCTCGCCTCTGAGAAGAGGGGTGGTCCGGTAAGTCATCGGAGCTCAGGCCCACGAAGGGCGTGAGGTCCGGCATCAGCGCTCGCCTCTGAAAGGAGGGCGAGGGCTGGCCTCGGAGCTCAGCCCAGCTGTGGGGGCGGAGGTCCGGAAGTCATCGGAGCTCAGGCCAGCGAAGGGCGTGAGGTCCGGAAGTCATCGGAGCTCAGGCCAGCGAAGGGCGTGAGGTCCGGCATCAGCGCTCGCCTCTGAAAGGAGGGCGAGGGCTGGCCTCGGAGCTCGGCCCAGCTGTGAGGGCGGAGTCCGGTACTGCTCAGATGTCCTCCCTTTCTTGTCCCTTAGTCTCATTCGGCTTACTGTCCCGGGCCAGAATACGGGGCTTGGGTAATCCAGTGCACTTGGTCCCGGAGGTCTGGCCCCCAACTCCAGTCAGGGTGCAACCGTCCGGCCCCCTGTTACTCAGACCGTAGCGCCGGGGGGGCAGAGTGCGCATGCTTTGGGTGCAAGACCGGGCAAAGCAAGGATCCTGACCCCCCAGTCTAGCGTAGGTCTTTTCTCGGAGGAGACCAACTGGCGGTATAGTACCCTTACAGGGGGAGATCCAAAAGGCCACCGGGCCTCTGGCAGGTACCCCAAGCACTACCGCCTTCGGCAGGACGGCAAATATCGACTATGCATGAGAGCAGGAAAGAGGAACCGAGTGTACAATGGGCGCACACTGTCTAGAGCGTGGGGAGGTGTTCATATAAATTAATGCGTAATTTAAATAAACACCTAAGTAAGCATGGTGAACTTACTGGGGTAGCGTCGGAGCGCCTGTCTTCATGCAGAGCGGGTCATGCGTGGCTTCGTCGTACGCCAGACACGGGGGGGACCCCCGTGGCGATCTCAGAGGGAAGCATGGCTTCGGCCCCGCATACCATGTGGAAGGGTAGTTCCCGTGACCCGGCCCTGGGAAGTCCGGCTGGCCCTCGACATGGAGGAGCCGGTATCCTCCGACGGCTCTGGGTGCGTGTCTGCACCAGTTGTGTGGGTCTGCTTGGCATGAACCTGGCACGCATTGCATTCCTTACCGGTTTGACGGCGTCCAGGTGGCTCTCGGTCAGTAGGAGCCATGCCGGGTGGCTTAACCGACCAGCATGCGGGACGATGAGCGTTCCCAGCACTCACCTCCTTGAACTACTGCGAGCTAGTCGCAGCCTTCCTCCTGGGTTATGCACCGCAATAGGATGTCGTGGCGCCACGCCAGTAAAGATACCAGCGCGTAGCACTTAGCCATCCGCACCACCCGTTCAGCGAATGCACGTTCATCAGGAAGGATATCCTTCAAGGAGTCCCGGACCTCCGTGGTCCATGCATCGGGACTACTTGAGCTTCTGGATCTTGAGCGCTGGGTTGCACGGAGTCCCCAGTGACGCATATGATCCTTTGGCGGCATCCATGGCTGCAGGGCCGCCGGGACTGCCTAGCTTTGAGGCACTGGTTCAGCCCCCTTCGCCCGGCTCGGCGGGCCGGGCTGTGGACCGCAGCAACATCCTCTTGAAGACTCCTTCGGGCGCAGGGGCTCCGATGGAGGCCTTCGTTGAGAGGTCGTCAGCTGCGGCCTTGCCAGCGCGCGGTACATGGCGCAGGTCCAAGGCGAGAAAGTCTTTCTCCAACATCCGCACGTGGAGCAGATAAGCAGCTAGCTGTGGGTCATTGCAGGGGCATTCACCCTTAACTTGCTTGATAACTAGCTAGGAGTCGCCCTGCGCCAACAACTGGCGAGCGCCCAGAGACAGGACTGTCTTTTAGGCCAAAGATGAGTGCTTCATACTCTGCCAAGTTGTTGGTTGCCTTGGAATTGAGACGCACCATGTACCCAGACTGCTCCCCCGATGGCATGAGAAGCAGTACGCCGGCACCGGCCCCCTGCTTTCGCGAGGAGCCGTCGAAGAAGAGCGTCCAGTGAGGCCTGGTGAAGACCGGAGCTCGGTACTTTGGTTCACCGTCTTCGCGGCCCCCTGGGTCAGCCTTCGTTGGCGTCCACTAAGCCACGAAGTCAGCCAGTGCTTGGCTCTTAGCTGTCTGACGTGGTCAGGAGCTCAGCTTGAACTCCGCCGTCTTCGGGCTGTCTTCTGGCTTCCGAAGCTGGCAGTGAGTGCCGAGTCCGCCCTTCAGCTGCTTTGACGCACTTGTCCGCCAGGCTGAAGAGCTCAGAGGCATCGCAGACCTCTCTGGTCGCAAGCTTCTCACGCATCTTCTCGTCCCGGACACTGTCGAAGTGCCACCACCTCAGAAGCACTTTGAATATGTGGGATGGTGTTGCGTACCTGAGAGAACCACTGGATGAAGGAGCGCAGTGATTCCCTAGGTATTTGCTTGATGGCGTGGAGGTCGAGTTCCGTGCCAGGCCGGGTGTAGGAGCTGCCGAAGTTGGCAATGAACTGCCGGCAGAGCTCTCCCCATGAAGTTATCGAACCCTGGGGAGGTTTGTGAGCCAAGACCGGGCTGGGCCAGTCAAGGCGACGGGGAAGTAGTTGGCCATGACGGCCTCATCTCCTCCTGCGGCAAGTATGGCGGTGGAGTAGATCTGGAGGAACTCCGTCGGGTTGACGCTGCCGTCGTACTTCTCGGGCAGGTGTGGCCGAAACTTGCGCGGCCACCTTGCGAAGCGAAGGTGGGGCGCCAGGGCCGCACACCCTGCCCCTGCTGCTGCAGGTGTTGGTGCCGCGAACGCTTGGTTCGCTGTTGGCACAGTGTACTCCGGTATGGGCAAGGCTGCGCCATAGACCGGGGGCGCCGTTTGCAGGGCATATGGCTCTGGCATATGCTGCGCGGCGTACGCCTGGGGCAGAGATCGCGTGGCGAAGGTCTGCGCCTCAGGCTGGGTCGAGGCCAACGTCATGCTGCCGCCAGCCTCTTGGTTGCGATGCCTTTCCCGATGTCGCTCGAGGTACACCCGGGCATCCTGGCCCATGTGGCACCGTTCCAGCTCTGTCCTCAGGTCTGTCGACGGAGGCCGGGTGGAGCTAGAATCTGCCGTCTGCCTGTCAACCGTTGGCGTGCGCGTCAGCGACACAGCTGGTTGACCGGAGTGTCGTCCCCGCCGAAGTCAAGGGTTTGCGGCAGCGACGACGAGGCGGTCTACCTCACGTATCCACTGCTGGGTCGCTGAATGAGGTACGTCCTCAGCAGGTGGATTGTGCAGTAGCGCTCTTGCTGCAGCTAGCGCACCCCTGTGGGGTACGCTTATCGCTGCAGAAGATCTCACGCTGGTTGGAGCCTGCATTGCCGGAGTCGGCTGCTGGCTTCCAGCTTGCGCCGACACACTCCGTCCTGAGTGTGTTGACATGTACTCCCCGCTGGTCACGGTTCGCCATGAACGCGGGGGAGGGGAGCTTGCCACTGAAGGAAGCTTCGTCATCTTCATCGGCAGAAACTCGTCACGCAAGGGAAAAGCCCCCTATCTGGCACGCCAAATGTCGAAGTGTGTGGTCGACACTTCCCCGGACCTGCACTGGGCAGCCCGCGAAGGTTCTTTTTCGGAGGGGCTAGTCACTTGCGGAGAGCTTAAGCGTATGGACGAATTAAGGAGAAGCTTGACACAGTGAGTTTTACGTGGTTCAGGCCGCCGGAGCGTAAAACCCTACGTCCACGGCGAGCTGAGGAGCTCGCTGTATTGCTTGTTGCTCAGAACCGGAGTCCTGAGCTTGGGGATGAGTGATGTCTAGCGTATGAGTTGCGGGAGTGCGAACCCTTGCTAACGTCGCCTACCCGAGCCTTTTATAGTCCAAGGCTCGTGTGGCTTACAAGGGGGGCCCGGGACCTGACAGGTGGTCCCGGGGAGATTGCCTGCAGACTATCGTATCCTCTGAGGAGAGGGAGGTCCGGCCCCGCTGGACATGTGGCGCCTTCGGACCTCTCCCCCGCGGAGGGGGGAGGTCTGGCTTCTGCAGGCCACGTGGCAAGCCCGGAGCTCTCCTCTGAGGAGAGGGAGGTCCGGCCCCGCCGGACGCGTGGCGCCTTCGGAGCTCTCCCTGCGGAGAAGGGCGAGATCCTTAGGCATTTTCCCCTGTGCGCGGGAGTACCCCATATCGCGCGTACCGACAGCGCGGGTCTTGAATGCTTTGTATGGTAAAGGCATGGCGCGCCTTCACTCCTGCCGCCTACCGTGCCGGGCGGCAGCACTGCTCTGCTGGCCACGTGTCGGACCCGGAGCTCTCCTCTGAGGAGAGGGGGGCTCCGGCTCCGCTGGGCACGTGGAGCCTTCGGAGCTCACCCCCACGGAGGGGGCGAGGTCCAGTCTTCCGGGCCACGTGGCAAGCTCGGAGCTATCCTTTGAGGAGAGGAGAGCCCCGGCCCTGCCGGACACGTGGTGCCTTCGGAGCTCGCCCTTGCGGAGGGGGCGAGGTCCGGCCTCCTGGGCCACGCGGCAGGCTCGGAGCTATCCTCCGTGGGGAGGGGAGCTCCGGCCCCGCTGGACACGTGGCTCCTTCAAACCTCGACCCTGCAGAGGGAGCGAGGTCCTTAGGAAGTTTTATCCTGTGCGCGGGGGTACCCGGTATTGAGGGTACCGACAAGCGGCGTTCTACAACGTCTACCGTACAATGCTTCAAAAGGCGACATCTTCAAGCTAGCTTGATAGATGTTGTTATAGGATAATTCGGCGTACGGTAAACTCCTATCCCAACTACGCCCATGTTTCAAGGCGCAAGCTCTCAACATGTCCTCCAAAATTTGGTTTGTCCTTTCGGGTTGTCCATCGGTTTGTGGGTGATAGGCGGAGCTAAAATCCAGTCGTGTACCCATAGCTTTCTGCAGCTTCCTCCAAAATCTAGAGGTAATTTGAGAACCTTGATCTGAGACTGTCCTCCTCGGAACTCCATGACGGCACACGATCTGCTCCATGTACAACTCGACTAATTGTGCAACATTGTACTTGGCCCTTACAGGGAAAATGGGTTGTTTTCGTCAATCGGTCCATGATAACCCAGATGGAGTCATAACCCGACTGAGTACGTGGCAATCCGGCGATGAAATCCATACTGATGTCTTCCCACTTCCACTCGGGTACCTTCAAGGGTTGCAACAATCCAGCGGGTCTTTGATGTTCGGCCTTCACCCGTTGGCATGTGTCGCAAAGGGCAACGTACTCGGCTATGTCCCTTTTCATACCATCCCACCAATAACAAGTCTTCAGGTCCTTGTACATTTTGGTACTTCCGGGATGTATGGAATAAGGTGAATCATGTACCTCTTTTAATATCATGTCGCGGATGTGCTTCATGTTAGGCACACAAATCCTTTTTCCTGGTCAAAGCGTACCCTTCTCATCTTCCTTGAAATCCTTCTCTATTCCTTGTCAGATCCTTTCCTTGATTTCCTTGATCTCCTCATCCGTTGCTTGGCCACCTCTTATCTCTTGCTCCAATGAAGAGTGGAGTTCCATCACTTCCATCTTGTTCAAGAATCCGTGGTGTAACCGTTCAAACTCCTTGCGTAGTTCGGGTGGTAGCTCCCGAACCGTGGGTTGGTGACATGCTCCCTTCCGGCTCAATGCATCAGCTACTACATTGGCCCTTCCAGGGTGGTAGTTGATTCCAACATCGTAATCCTTGATGAGTTCCAACCATCGACGTTGCCTCAAATTCAAGTCCGTTTGTGTAAATATGTACTTGAGGCTTTTATGATCCGTATAGATCTCACATCGATGACCAAGGATATAATGTCTCCAAATCTTCAATGCATGCACTACTGCGGCTAGCTCCAAGCCATGTGTAGGATAATTAAGCTTGTGCTTCTTTAATTGTCGTGAGGCATAGGCTACCACTTGTCCTTCTTGCATGAGCACACATCCGAGCCCTTGTCTTGATGCGTCACAATATATGTCAAAGCTCTTGCCTATGTCTGGCAATACCAAATCTGGCGTTGTGGTTAGCCTTTTCTTGAGTTCCTCAAAGCTCTCATGGCACGCTGATGTCCACTGGAACGCTTTTCCCTTCGTTAGCAACTCCGTCATAGGTTTTGCTATCTTAGAGAAGTCCTTGATGAAGCGTCGGTAGTATCCAGCCATCCCAAGAAAACTCCCAATGTCTTTCACGTTTTATGGTTGGTTCTACTTCAGAACATCTCCCACTTTTCCGGGATCAACTGATACTCCTTCCTTGGAGATAATATGGCCTAGGAACGATATCTCCTTTAGCCAAAATTGACACTTGTTAATCTTGGCATACAATTGATGCTCGCGCATTTTCTGTAAGGTCAATCTTAAATGTTCTTCATGCTCCTCCTCACTTTTTGAATACACCATAATGTCATTGATGAAAACCACGATGAACTTATCCAAGTACTCCATGAAAACCTTGTTCATAAGGTACATGAAGTATGCGGGTGCATTTGTTAACCCAAAAGACATGACGGTATATTCATACGAACCATACCGTGTCCGAAAGGCAGTCTTGGGTATATCGGAGGGCTTAATTTTCAGCTGAAAGTATCCTGACCGAAGATCAATCTTGGAGAACACTCGCGCTCCTTTCATTTGGTCAAATAGGTCTTCTATACGGGGCAGAGGGTATTTGTTCTTGATTGTCACCTCGTTGAGAGACCTATAGTCCACACACATCCTTTGGGTCCCATCCTTCTTGTCTACAAAGAGCACGGGGGCTCCCCATGGTGACGAGCTTGGACGTGTAAAACCCTTCTCCAACTGCTCCTGAATTTGCTTCTTGAGTTCCACTAGTTCATTGGTGGGCATCATATAGGGTCTCTTTGCTATGGGTGCAGTTCCAGGTACCAAATCAATGGCAAACTCAATGTCCCGGTCAGGTGGCATACCTGGAAGCTCTTTTGGAAACACATCCGAGAATTCCTGAACCACTGGAATACTATCCAACGTTGCTCCTTCGACGTGGTTCAAACTTGCCTTATTGGTTGTTCGTTGGGCTGACTTAAACTCGATACGAATATCGTGCTCGTTTGTCAACTGCACACTCCTCTCAGCACATTGGATTACTCCGTTGTGCTGGCTTAACCAATCCATCCCGAGTATTATGTCAAGCCTTGGGAATCCAAGACAATGAGGTTGGCAAGGAGGTCTACCCCCTTATTTTAAGGCTTACTTTCGGACATACTATATTAGTCCTCATCTCTCCACCGGGAGAATTAACTAACATAGCACATTTTAAGTGCGATATGGGTAGATTATGCTTGGCAACATACTTGGATGATATGAAGGAATGTGATGCTCCAGAATCAAATAAAATGGTGGCTGGGTTGGAATTGGCAAGGAACATACCAATTACGACGTCCTTAGCATGTTGTGCTTCCTCAGTAGAGACATGATTCACATTGCCGCGAGCATAGTACTGCTGTCCACGGTTTCCTTGATTGTCTCCTCCGTTCGGTCGTGGGTTCTGCTTGGGCATGTTGCCTTGCTATCCAGGACCTCTCCTCGGGCACTGGCTCGCGAAGTGTCCTGTTTCCCCGCATGCAAAGCATGCCCTGTTGCCCACGGCAGCAGGTATGTTGGGGCGGGGGTTTTGAACAGGAGCGCCCATGTTGGGTCGGGGCACAGGAGGCAAAGGCACACGAGGTGCTTGTGCAACGGGTCGTTGCTTTGGTGGCTGACTAGGGCGGTATGCAGGAGCGGTCGATCCATACTGCGGTGCATATGGGGGCATGTACCGAGGTCGTACGTTGCTCCCTTGTGGCTGGTATGGCATCTTCCTCTTGCCCTCTCGCTCGATCTCTCGGATCTTGCTTTCAACCACTATACCCTTGTCAACCAGCTTCTAGAAGCTCGCGTAGTCATTGTTGAGGAGCTAAACCTGGATCTCATTGTTCAACCCTCTCATGAACAGGTACTGCTTCCGTTGGTCCGAGTTGGCATCTTCGGGGGCGTATCGGGACAGTTGCGTGAACTTGTTGAGATACTCATTCACGCTTCTCTGTCCTTGACGGAGACCTTCGAACTCCTGTCTCTTGAGCATCATTACACTAGTAGGGATGTAATGAGAGCAGAAAGTCTCCTTAAACTCAGTACAAGTAATCATCTCCGGGTCGACATGAGCGTTGCATAGGGCATCCCACCAGTCAGCGGCAGCTCCCATAAGTTGGTGCAACGCAAAAAGAACCTTCTCTCAGTCATTGCACTGCACTATGGCAAGCTTCTTCTCCATGGATTTCAACCAGTCGTCGGCCTCCATGGGGTCGTTAGCTTGAGCAAAGGTGGGTGGTCGAGTCCTCATGAACTCTCCCAGTCTGTTATGAGCCGGCGGTGGTGGCGCTGGTGGTGGCGGTGGTGCCGGAACGAGGTTGTTATTGTTGGCCTGCAACTGACCCAATGTTTGGATCATGGTTTGCATAAGTTGATTCTGCATGGCTGTCAACCATTCCAGGTTGTTCTCACCAGCTCCGGGGTTAACAGGAACTTCAACATGGCCATCCTCTTGGTTGACACGTACGTTCCTTCCTTGGCGGCCGGCGTTTCCTCTCACCATCTGTCGGTACCTACGATATGGGGTACCCCCGCACACAGGGGAAAATACCTAAGGAACTCGCCCTTCTCCGCAGGGAGAGCTCCGAAGGCGCCACGCGACCGGCGGGGCCGGACCTCCCTCTCCTCAGAGGAGAGCTCCGGGCCCGCCACGTGGTATACAGAGGCCGGACCTCCCCCTCCGCGGGAGAGAGGTCCGAAGGTGCCACATATCCGGCGGGGCCGGACCTCCCTCTCCTCAGAGAGGAGCTCCGGGCCTTCCACATGGCCGACATAAGTCGAACCTCCCCCTCCGAGGGGAGAGGTCCGAAGGCTCCACGTGCCCCGCGGGGCCGGACCCTCCTCTCCTCTGAGAAGGGCTCCGAGCCCGCCACGTGGCCAGCAGAACGGCGCTGCCTACCCCCGAGCGATAGGCAGCGGGCGTAAAGACGCCCCATACCTTGCCCGTACAAGGTATTCAAGGCCCGCGTCTTCCCAAGACGCGGAGACGCAGAGCACGCCTCTGTCAGGTGCCGTTGCGCCCAGTCACATCACAGACTGGCGCGCGGTGTCAGAACCTGCCAGCCAATAAACACAGCGACAAGACATCCCATGCCGCCCGCGCCGTCATCAACCACTACGACTAGCATGCGGCATGGGCAGGGCTGCAAGACGGAGACTCAGAAACCTCCGCCAGAGACAACTACAGGTATAACTGCAGATACGGTAGATGATAGGCAATCTCCCCGGGACCACCTGTCGGGTCCCGGGCCCCCCTTGTAAGCCACCCGAGTCTTGGACTATAAAAGACTCGGGTAGGCGACGATAGAAAAGGGTTCGCACCTCCGCAACTCATACGCTAGCCATTCACACCCAAGCTTTAACTCACCCCGAAGCTCAGGACTCCGGCCCTGAGCAGCAAGCAATACAGCGAGCTCCTTAGCTCGCCGTGGACGTAGGGTTTTACGCTCCGGCGGCCTGAACCTCGTAAAACTCACAGTGTCAAGCTCTTACTAACTCGTCCATCCGCGCAAGCTCTCCGCAAGGGTCTAGCCCCACCGAAAAAAGAACCTCCGCGGGCTGCCCAGTGCAGGCCCGGGGGAAGTGTCGACCGAAGACTTCGACATTTGGCGCGCCAGGTAGGGGGCTTTTCCCCTAGTGCGACGAGTTTCCGCCGACGAAGATGACCAAGCTTCCCTCAGCGGCAAATTCTCCCCCTCCGCGTTCACGGCGAACCGTGACCAGTGGGGAGTACATGTCGACGCACTCAGGACAGAGTGTGTCGGCACAAGCTGGTAGCCAGCAGCCGACTCCGGCGATGCAGGCTCCGACCAGTGTGAGATCTTCTGCAGCGCTGAGCGTACACCATGGGGGTGCGCTAGCTGCAGCAAGAGCACTGCTGCGCAACCCACCTGCTGGGGATGCGCCCCACTCTGCGACCCAACAATGGGTCCGCGAGGTGGACCGCCTCGTCGTCGCCGCCGCGAACCCTCGGTTTCAGCGAGGGCGACGCCCCGGTCAACCGGCTGTGTCGCTGACGCGCACGCCCATGGTTGACAGGCAAACGGCGGATTCCAGCTCCTCCAGGATCCCGTCGACAGACCTGAGAAGGGAGCTGGAACGGTGCCACTTGGGCCAGGATGCCCGGGTGTACCTCGAGCGACATCGAGAAAGGCGTCGCAACCATGAGACTGGCGACAGCATGACGTCGGCCTCGACACAACCTGGAGGGCAGATCTTCGCCACGCGAGTCCTGCCTCAGGCATACGTCGCGCAGCATATGCCACAACCATATGCGCCGCAGGCAGCGCCCCCGGTCTATGGTACAGCCTTGCCCATGCCGGGGTACACGGTGCCAAGTGCGAACCAAGCGTTCGCAGCGCCAATACCTGCAGCAGCAGGTGCAGGATGTGCAGCCCTTGCACCCCACCTTCACTTCGCGAGGTGGTCACGCAAGTTTCGGCCGCACCTGGCCGAGAAGTACGACGGTAGCGTCAACCCGGCGGAGTTCCTCCAGATCTACTCCACCGCCGTACTTGCCGCAGGAGGGGATGAGGCTGTCATGGCCAACTACTTCCCCGTCGCCTTGACCGGCCCAGCTCGGTCTTGGCTCATGAATCTCCCTCAGGGGTCCATAACCTCCTGGGGAGAGCTCTGCCGGCAGTTCGTCGCCAACTTCGGCAGCTCCTACACCCGTCCCGGCACGGAGCTTGACCTCCACGCTGTCAAGCAGCAACCTGGGGAGTCGCTGTGCTCTTTCATCCAGCGGTTCTCCCAGGTAAGCAACACCATCCCGCATATTCAAAGTGCTTCTGTGGTGGTAGCGTTCCGACAGGGTGTCCGGGACGAGAAAATGCTTGAGAAGCTCACGACCAGAGAGGTCCGTGATGTCTCTGAGCTCTTCAGCCTGGCGGACAAATGCGCCAGAGCAGCTGAAGGGCGGAACTGGCACTCTCTGCCAACTCCCGAGTCAGGGGGACAGCCCGGGTCCGGCGCTGCTGCCTATGGGGGTGGCAAGAAGCCCAAGAACCGGGGGAGTGGCAAGATGAAGTCATCGTTCACGGCTCCCGTCGCCGCAGCAACGACGACTAGTGGAGCACGGGGGCCACGCCCCGACAAAAGGCAGCGGCAGTCACCGGCCCCAGATAGTGACCAGGGTTGGCTATGCCCCGTGCATGGCGCCGGCAACCATACTGCTGCCGAGTGCTGGGATATCCAGAGGCTCGCGGAGCGCTTCCGCAAAGGAAGACAGCAGAGAGCTGAAGCACCGCCCTACCCTCAAAGGGATGGCAAGCAGAAGGTCGATGCCCCAGTCACCGCCGCCCATCAGGTGGGGTTTCAGGAGCCTCAGCGTATCATAAAGACAGTGCATAACGGTGAGGACTCCAGCTCCGACGGTGACGGGCCAGGGCGGTAGCCAACTGTGGCTGCCGTCCCGGGTCAGTGAAGGCTGCATTGCTGCGGCGTCAACCTTGGAGAAGCCCCAAGTAGTTGCATCAGCCCAAGTACCGACCACAATGGTGCAAGGTCGGGCCAGCCTCACCCGAAAGCACGCCTCCGTGCCTCGGACATACCCCCCGGGGGCCGCCCAAAGTCTGTCAACCCCTTGAAGGCCTTGCCAGAGGGGGAAGACGCCTTAGGTCATCCAAGACGAGCCCGGGTCCACCTACCCCTTGAAGGCCTTAGCCAGAAGGGGAGAACTCCCCGGGGGCCCCCAGGAGAAGCCGCGCAGGACCTGATCCAGCGCGAAGATAACAACCTCGTCGACGGGACTCGGCTGCAGGTAACACCGCACAACGCAAGGTCTCGGCTGATGCTCTAAGCACTACTGCCAAAGAACCAAACGCGTCAGGGACCTGCAGAAGGGCAACCTGGTGTCACGGCACGCTCTTTCCCGAGAAGGACCCATAAACTCTCCCCCAGCAGGGAAGGTCCCTTCCGAATCACGAAAGCTGCCGCCCCAGGAACACATGCCTTTCAACCGAGTGTGGGATCCGTTCCCAAAACCCTTGGCATGGAGCAACACTGTAAGTCCTACTCCCTGAGCATTAGTAGAACAGGGTCATTCCCTTCTGTAATGGATCCCATAGAATTTAGGAACAGAGCTTGGGTCAGCTAAGTCTCAAGGGACGGTACAGGACTACGTTCAGTTTAGCCTGGTTCCGACCCTAAGCGCGTAGAGTCTTGCTTCCCTTGTAGACAAGGCGGGACATTGCCTCCATGTACAGCCAGAATTCCACCTATGGGCATGAACACAGAAACTTATTCTACTTAGCTCTCTCTCATGCGCTCATTTAAATTATGCATTAATTTTTATGATCGCACTATCTATGTATGTTCATCGTACATCTAGATCCCCCTCTCCCGCGCTCACTCATAGTCAGCATTCGCTATCCTACCGAGGGCGGCCACGCTTGAGGCACCTGCCGATGGCCGCGAGAGTCTCTCGGGCCTCCCCCAGTCAGGTGTTGCATTGCCAGTTGGTCACCTCCAAGAAAGGCTTGCGTTGTGCATGGGGGGGTCCAGGGTGCGTATCCCGCTTAGCAGGCCATGAGCCCAAGGCGTGTGCATCCTGCCCTCCGGAGGTACAGGGGAGTACAACCGCTTTGCCTGGTCATGAACCCAAAGCACGTGCACTCTGCTTCCCCAGCGCACGGCCCGGTACTAGGGATCGGACGACCGTACCCGGACCTCGGAGGGAGCCGGAGCTCCGGCGCCTCGAGCACAGAATTGCCCATGCCCCGTATAACGGATCAGGATCGTAAGACGAATAAGACTAGGAGACGGGAGGGGAGGACCCCCCGAGGAGAATTACTTTTCCTCTACCTGTGTGCAAGACCTCCAGGTTACGGTAACGGGGACTGCATGAAGCGGGGGGAAAGGAGCTATCAACTACTCCGGCCTAGGACTGGAAGGACCGGGTCCCGCCCCTTCAGCAGGGGCGAGGCCCGAAGGCCCCACGTGTCTAGCGGGCCCGGAGCTCCCGCCTCCCCTGAGGGAGGCTCCGGACTCGCCACGTGGCAGGCGGAAACCGGACCTCCCCCCCCCCCCCGGTGGGAGGGCTCCGAAAGCCCTACGTGTCCAGCAGGGCCAGAGCTCCCGCCTCCTAAGGAGGGGCTCCGGACCCGCCACGTGGCAGACAGACTTGGAGCTCCCCATAGGGCGAGATCCAGAGACCCCCGGGGGCCCCTAACACGGTTAGGACCCGGGGAAGGTGTCTGTGCAGAGCTCCGAGATTGGAGAAGGCCTCTGAGTACCTTGCGGAGCTAAGGACTCAGTCAGGCAAATCCAAGAAGGAGAGAAAAGGCATCACAGGCACAAATATCTAAAAGAGTCAAACTATGCGAGGCTCCATGAGCTGGACCACAGACTCGATAAAATGGAAGAAACAAGTCCTAAGGACCTCCCGGCTCCCGCCGAAACCTTGCGGCTACAAGGGCGGCCACACCTTCGACTTCAGCCCTGGCAGCTTCCTCCCGCTCCGCGGCTGGGCCCAAGCTCGCTGGTTCCAGCGAAAAAGAGGGGTCGCGGCTCTTGAAGCATGCCAGCACATGTGAGGCGACCTCTAAGGCTAGGCCGCGTCCCTCGGCCTCAAGCTCGCTGGCGACCACCGAGTCTAGCCTGTCCAGCTTGGCGCCGATCGACTCCAGCACGGGGATCACCTCCGCCACCATCAATGCAGGAGCCGCTGCACTTACCGGACTGAAGCCAAGAGGGATCAGGGCGGACCCCGCTCGATCAACGAAGCTTGAGACCGCAAGAGCCTCGGAGGACCGCAAGGCCGAGAGCTCCACCTCGCGGCGGGCTGCCTGCAGGGCCTCAAGGTTTCTCTCGGAGAATTCCTTCTCCTTGGCCGCCAGGGAGCTCTCCCGAAGGTGGAGAGTCTTGGCGAGCCGCTCCAACTCAGAAGCCTTGAAGTCGGCGGCCAACTCCCGTTCCAAGACCGCCCGGCATTCGCGGGAGACATGTTCCTCCCTCAGGTCGAGGTCTGCCTTCAGAATCTCTAGCTCCTCGATCCGAGCTCGAAGGTCATCCTCGCCCGCCGCCAGCTGCGCGGCGACCCTCTCCGCCTCGGCTGCCGTGGAACGCTCCCGTTCTTCAACGGCGAGTCTACGACGCTCCATCCACTGCCGTATCTCCTCAGCGGCAGAGAGGCTCTCCTCGGCTCGGGCGTGTGCCTCCAAGGCCTCCCTGTTGATCGCCGTGATTCGGCGTCCATACGGTTGACAGCCCGCTTCAGCCGGTCGAGGAGCACTTCCCTGAAGTCGAGCAACTCCTGCCTGGAGTCGAGCTCGCTCTTGACCTTCGTGGTCCGCTCCCGCAAAAGGTTCCCCCAGGTGAGGAGGCGATCCCGTTCAATTGTATACTCCTCCAGCTCGCGACCTAGTGCAGCCAAGACCTGTCGGACGCTCGTCTCGGCAAGCGCGAAGGCATCTGCCAGGGGCAATGGAGCAACAGAGGCCGGGGCAGTTCCCCCGACCTCCTCCATCACCTCGTCCTCAAGAGGAGTCGAAGCACCTGCAACCAAGACGAGACGCCGGTCAGGAGAAGCTGGCGGTGGGGCTCTGGCAGCCGGACCTGTCGGGCCCTCTTTAGTTTCCGGCTTCTTGACCTATGGAGAGGGGCGAGCCGGGGAAGGCGGCGCTGGAGTAAAGGCCGGGCCGCCTGGTGCAGGGTCAACCTGCGCTGGCTTGGGGGCCGCGGCGGCCGTCTCGGCAGGAAGAGATGACACCGCCGCGGAGCCCGGGCACACCGGAACAGGAGAAGCTCGCGCTGGCTTGGGGGCCGCGGCAGTTGTCCCGGTTTCCGAGCACGACGGCACAGACTCCCCGCTAGTCGGGGATGGCCGGGAAGCGCGGACACTCCAGCGGGCTCTGAACCCCGACTTCCGAGCCGGGGTAGGACTCCCAGAGCCCGCTGCCGTCACTGACGGCCGCTCCGCAGTCGCTTGAACTGGCGGAGCAGGGGACGCCCCAGAAGCTCCCCTCAACGCATCAGCCCGGGGCCTCTTTGAGTCGCCACCGGAAGGAGTGCCAGGCACCCCAGATTCCCGACTTGGCACAGACGCCGCCGCTGGAGGAGATCGAGCGCGCTTCTTCTCTGGTGGCGGGTGGGAGGCCATGGCGAGGCGGGACTCAAGGATAAGAGGGCAAAAGCACAAGAGTCCAAGAAGAAACGCTGGGAGGTGCGAAGGGAAGCCGCAATGCGGGTAAGATCCCCTCTAATAACCTTCCCAGATGCAATTCCAGGCGATTCGGAACTCTTCGAATACACCGCATCGGCAACCGCTTCGGCTCCTAGACCGAGCGTCGATGACAGGTGGACCCAAGCCGCCCGACTGAAGCGGTGGGTCAAGGAGTCAGTCTCCTAAGAAGACAAGCCGGCAAGGCACTTTGGCGGTTCCCGAAGAAAGCGCCGCAACGTGCAGAAGTGGCAGTCTTAGGAACCGCCGCAGTAAAAGCAACCATCAAGTGGGCGCACGCTCCCACGATCCCGCGGCCGTTCGTGCTCCGGAAGCGGTCAATGCGGGACTTAGAGAAAGTGCACGGGTCAGAAGAGACGGAGGTCCCACCTCGGGCTCGCTATCTCCCCCGAGATAGGCCCGGGGGCCACTGTCGGTACCTACGATATGGGGTACCCCCGCACACAGGGGAAAATGCCTAAGGAACTCGCCCTTCTCCGCAGGGAGAGCTCCGAAGGTGCCACGCGACCGGCGGGGCCGGACCTCCCTCTCCTCAGAGGAGAGCTCCGGGCCTGCCACGTGGTATACAGAGGCCGGACCTCCCCCTCCGCGGGAGAGAGGTCCAAAGGTGCCACATATCCGGCGGGGCCGGACCTCCCTCTCCTCAGAGAGGAGCTCCGGGCCCGCCACATGGCCGACAGAAGCTGAACCTCCCCCTCCGAGGGGAGAGGTCCGAAGGCTCCACGTGCCCCGCGGGGCCGGACCATCCTCTCCTCTGAGAAGGGCTCCGAGCCCGCCACGTGGCCAGCAGAACGGCGCTGCCTACCCCCGAGCGATAGGCAGCGGGCGTAAAGACGCCCCATACCTTGCCCGTACAAGGTATTCATGGCCCGCGTCTTCTCAAGACGCGGAGACGCGGAGCACGCCTCTGTCAGGTGCCGTTGCACCCAGTCGCATAACAGACTGGCGCGCGGTGTCAGAACCTGCCAGCCAATAAACACAGCGACAAGACATCCCATGCCGCCCGCGCCGTCATCAACCACTACGACTAGCATGCGGCATGGGCAGGGCTGCAAGACGGAGACTCAGAAACCTCCGCCAGAGACAACTACCGGTATAACTGCAGATACGGTAGATGATAGGCAATCTCCCTGGGACCACCTGTCGGGTCCCGGGCCCCCTTGTAAGCCACCCGAGTCTTGGACTATAAAAGACTCGGGTAGGTGACGATAGAAAAGGGTTCGCACCTCCGCAACTCATACGCTAGCCATTCACACCCAAGCTGTAACTCACCCCCAAGCTCAGGACTCCGGCCCTGAGCAGCAAGCAATACAGCGAGCTCCTTATGTCGCCGTGGACGTAGGGTTTTACGCTTCGGCGGCCTGAACCACGTAAAACTCACAGTGTCAAGCTCTTACTAACTCGTCCATCCGCGCAAGCTCTCCGCAAGGGTCTAGCCCCACCGAAAAAAAAACCTCCGCGGGCTGCCCAGTGCAGGCCCGGGGGAAGTGTCGACCGAACACTTCGACACCATCTATGAGAGAGAACGAAATAGAATAGAGGTTAGAAGATTAGATGGATCCCCCTAACTATATGCATCAAGGTGGATTGGACTATATGTATTAGCCCATATGAGGATGTGAACAAGTGCCGAGACATCTCACACCTCCTTTCTACTTACGTGTGGGTACGGACAACGCTTGAGACGTCCCACAACTCACACACAATCACAACAATCATCACAAGGGCTCACACAACTCCTATTCAAGGCTTTTATTCAATGGGGGTCCTATATGGCTTAGGGTGATGCCAATCTGTGATCCAACTACGGCTTCTCCTAGGTTTGTATCCTATATCAAGATAGTTCCAATGCCAATCTATGCATCCTAGGTTTGCATCCTATGGTCAGCGTGGCTCAGCTACCAAATATGTGACTAGGCATGGCGAATCAATATCAATCTATGCCTGATACCAACTTGTGACTTCTATCTAAGCGTGTAACCTACCGTCAACCCGTGGCTCTGATACCAATCTGTGACGCCCTCAATTCTGTGGGAAAACTACGGAACCGAGAACTGATGCATATGTGTGCCCAGGATGTTCATCACACATATACACATCATTCACAATCTGAATTTCAAAATATATATAACCACGAATAACAGAGTTTATTACAATGTTTCATGAGTCTTGGACTCATGCTAACAGCGAAAGTTTTGACCTAACAGCGGAAGTCTTATAACTAATGCGGAAGCAATCTAAGCAGCAGCAGCAGTTCCATCTCTGCTCCATCCCCACAGGCAAGTTGAGGACAGATTACACGCCTAAGGCTCCACTTGGTCTTCATAATAATCTTCTCCTGTAGCTGATGATGAAGTAATAATGCAAGTTTGAGTACAATGATGTACTCAGCAAGTGTGGAAAATATGATATGTAGCTCACAACAAGGTAGGTATAAAAAGGCTCATTACAGAAAGCAAAGTTTATTTCTCAAAACCACGACAAAACAGCAACTCAGATTTAAGTGAATGTAATCCCAATATGTATTAAAATACCAACATACCTCCATTAGGTTCATCACTGTCGAAGTGTGTGGTCGACACTTCTCCCGGATCTGCACTGGGCAGCCTGCGGAGGTTCTTTTTCGGAGGGGCTAGTCACTTGCGGAGAGCTTGAGCGTAGGTACGAGTTAGGGAGGAGCTTGACACGACGAGTTTTACGTGGTTCGGGCCGCCGGAGCGTAAAACCCTACGTCCACGGTGAGCTGAGGTGCTCGCTGTATTGCCTGTTGCTCAGAACCGGAGTCCTGAGCTTGAGGATGAGTTACGCCTAGGGTATGAGTTGCTAGAGCGCGAACCCAGGTTGCGAATGGCTATAGTCCGAACCCTTGCTAACGTCGCCTACCCGAGCCTTTTATAGTCCAAGGCTCGCGTGGCTTACAAGGGGGGCCCGGGACCCGACAGGTGGTCTCGGGGAGATTGCCTGCCGACTATCGTTTCTGCAGTTATGTCGGTAGTTGTCTCTGGCGAAGGCTTCTGAGTTTTCGTCTTGCCGCCCTGCCCATGCCGCATGCTAGTCATAGTGGTTGACGACGGCGGGTGCGGCAGGGGATGTCTTGTCGCTGTGTTTATTGGCTGGCAGGTTCTGCCACTGCGCGCCAGTCTGTGATGCGATTGGGCGCAACGGCACTTGACAGAGGCGTGCTCCGCGTCTCCGCGTCTTGGGAAGGCGCGGGCCTTGAATACCTTGTACGAGCAAGGTATGGGGCGTCTTTACGCCCGCTGCCTACCGCTCGGGGGCAGGCAGCGCTCTTCTGCTGGACACGTGGCGGGCCCGGAGCCCTCCTCAGAGGAGAGGGAGGTTCGGCCCCGCAGGACACGTGGAGCCTTTTGACCTCTCCCCGCGGAGGGGGAGGTCCAGCTTCTGTCGGCCACGTGGCGGGCCCGGAGCTCTCCTCTGAGGAGAGGGAGGTCCGGCCCCGCTGGACACGTGGCGCCTTCGGACCTCTCCCCCGCGGAGGGGGGAGGTCCGGCTTCTGCAGGCCACGTGGCGAGTCCGGAGCTCTCCTCTGAGGAGAGGGAGGTCCGGCCCCGCCGGACACGTGGCGCCTTCAGAGCTCTCCCTGCGGAGAAGGGCGAGATCCTCAGGCATTTTCCCCTGTGCGCGGGGGTACCCCATATCGCGGGTACCGACAGTGGCCCCCGGGCCCATCTCGGGGGAGATAGTGAGCCCGAGGTGGGGCCTCCGTCTCTCTTGTTCCGCGCACTTTCTCTAAGTCCCGCATTGACCGCTGCCGGAGCACGAACAGTCGTGGGATCGTGGGAGCGTGCGCCCACTTGATGGTTGCTTTTACTGCGGCGGTTCCCAAGTCTGCCACTTCTGCACGTTGCGGCGCTTTCTTCGGGAACCGCTGGAGTGCCTTGCCGGCTCGCCTTCCTGGGGGGCTGACTCCTTGACCCGCCGCTTTAGCTGGGCAGCTTGGGCCCACTTGCCATTGGCGTTCGGTCTTGAAGCCGATGTGGTTGCTGATGCAGCGTAGCCGAAGAGTTTCGGGTCGTTTGGAATCGCGTCTGGGAAGTTTTAAAAGGGGATCTTACCCACATTACGGCTTCCCTTCGCACTTCCCAGCGCTTTTCCTTGGACTCTTGTGCCTTTGTCTTTTTGCCTTTGAGTCCTCCCTCGTCATGGCTTCTAACCCGCCCCCAGAGAAGAAACGTGCTCGATCTCCTCCAGTGGCGGCATCCGTGCCAAGTCGGGGATCCGGGGTGCCTGTACCTCCCGCTTCTGAACATGGCACTCCTTCCGGTGGCGACCCAAAGAGGTCCCGGGCTGATGCGTCGAGGGGAGCTTCTGGAGCATCCCCTGCTCCGTCAGTCCAGGCGACTGCGGGGCGGCCGTCAGTGACGACGGCGTGCTCCGGGGATCCTACCCCGGCTCGGAAGTCAGGGTTCAGGGCCCGCTGGAGTGTTCGCGCTTCCCGGCCGTCCCCGACTGGTGGGGAGTCTGTGCCGTTGCGCTCGGAAACCGGGACGGCTGCCACGGCCCCCAAGCCAGCGCGGGTTTCCCCTGCTCCAGCGTGCCCGGATTCCACGGCTGCGTCATCTCCTCCTGCCGAAACGGATGCCGCGGCCCCCAAGCCAGCGCAGGTCAACCCTGTACCAGGCGACCCGGCTTCTACTTCAGCGTCGACTTCTCCCACTCATCGGGGTCCAGCTGTCGGAGTCCCGGCGCCAGCTTCTCCTGACCGGCGTCTCATCCCGGTCGCTGGTGCATCGCCTACTCTTGAGTATGATGTGATGGAGGAGGTCGGGGGTGCTACTCCGGCATCTGCTGCCCCACTGCCTCTAGTGGATGCCTTCGCGCTCGCCCAAGCGAGTGTCCGGCAGGTCTTGGCCGCACTTGGTCGTGAGCGGGAGGAGCATACGGTTGAAAGGGAATGCCTCCTCATCTGTGGGAACCTTTTGCGGGAGCGGACCGCGAAGGTCAAGGGCGAGCTCGACTCCAGGCAGGAGTTTCTTGACTTCAGGGAAGCACTCCTCGACCGGCTGAAGTGGTCTGTTGACCGCCTGGACGCCGAAACGCGACGGCTCCATAGGGAGGCCCTTGAGGCACACGCCCGGGCCGAGGAGAGCCTCTCTGCCGTGGAGGAGATACGGCAGCTGTTGGAGCGTCGTAAACTCACCGTTGAGGACCGGGAGCATTCCACGGCAGCCGAGGCGGAGAGGGTCGCCGCGCAGCTGGCGGCGGGCGAGGACGACCTGCGAGCTCGGGCCATGGAGCTAGAGGCGCAGAGGGCAGACCTCGCTATGAGGGAGGAACAGGTCTCCCGCGAACGCCAGGCGATCCTGGATCGGGAGTTGGCTGCCGACTTCAGGGCTTCTGAGTTAGAGCGGCTCGCCCAGGCTCTCCGCCTTCGGGAAAGTTCCCTGGCGGCCAAGGAGAAGGAATTCTCCGAGGGAAACCACGACGCCCTGCAGGCAACCCGCCGCGAGGTAGAGGAGCTCTTGGCCTTGCGGTCATCCGAGGCGCGTGCGGTCTCAAGCTTCGTCGATCAGGCGGGGTCCGCCTTGATCCCCCTTGGCTTCAGTCCGGTGAGGGCAGCGGCTCCTGAGCTGAAGGTGGCGGAGGTGATCCCCGCGCTGGAGTCGATCGGCGCCAAGCTGAGCAGGCTAGACTCGGTGGTCGCCAGCGAGCTTGAGGCCGAGGGACGGGGCCTGGCCTTGGAGGTCGCCACACATGTGCTGGCATGCTTCAGGAGCCGGGACCCTTCTTTCTCCCTGGAGCCAGCGAGAGTGGTCCCTGCCGCAGAGCGAGAGGAGACTGCCAGGGCCGAAGTCGGGGACGTGGCTGCCCTTGTAGCCTCTAGGTTCTGGCGTGAACCGGGAGGACCTTAGGACTTGCCTCTTTCTTTTATCGAGTCTGTAGTCCAGCTCACGGAGCCATGAATAAATAGACTCTCTTGAATGTTTGTGCCTGTGATGCCTTTTATCTCCTTCTTGGTTTTGCCTAACCGAGTCCTTAGCTCCGCAAGGTACTCAGAGGCCTTCACCAATCTCGAAGCTCTACACAGGCACCTTCCCCGGGTCCTAACTGTATTAAGGGCCCCCTGGTGTCTCCGGAGCTCGCCCCATGGGGAGGTCCGGATCTGCCGGCCACGTGGCGGGCCTGGAGTTCCCTTTTAAGGAGAAGGGGTCCGGCCCTGCGGGACACGTGGAGCCTTCTGAGCTCCTCCCCTGGAGAGGGAGGTCCGGCTTCTGCCGGCCATGCGGCGGGTCCGGAGCCCCTCCTGAGGAGGCGGGAGCTCCGGCCCTGCTGGACACGTAGGGCCCTCAGAGCCCCCCCTCAGAGGGGCAGGTCCGGTTTCCGCCAGCCACGTGGCGAGTCTGGAGCCCCCCTCTGTGTAGGCGGGAGCTCCGGGCCCGCTGGACACGTGGGGCCTTCGGGCCTCGCCCCTGTGGAAGGGGCAGGACCCGGACCTTCCGATCCTATGCTGGAGTAGTTGGTAGATCCTTGCCCCCCGCTTCATGCAGCCCCCATTGTTGTAACCTGGAGGTCATGCACACAGGTAGAGAAAACGTAATTCTCCTCGGGGGGTCCTCCCCTCCCGTCTCTTAGTCTTATTCGGCTTACGATCCTGATCCATTATACGGGGTTTGGGCAATTCTGTGGGCGAGACACCGGGGCTCCGGCTCCCTCCAAGGTCCGGGTACGATCGTCCGATCCCTAGTACCGGACCGTGCGCCGGGGAAGCAGAGTGCACAGGCTTTGGGTACGGAACCAGGCAAAGCGGCTGTACTCCCCTAGACCTCCGGAGGGCAGGATGCGCACGCTTTGGGCACAGAGCCGGCTAAGCGGGATACGCACCCTGGACCCCCCATGCACGGCACAGGCCTTTCCTGGAGGTGACCAACCGGCACCGCAACACCTGACTGGGGGAGGCCCGAGAGACCCACCTGGCCATCGGCAGGTGCCACAAGCGCAGCTTCCTTCGGTAGGATAGCAAATGCTGACAATGGATGAGCGCGGGGGAGAGGGAGCTAGATGTACGATGAACATACATAGAGAGTGCGATCATAAAAATTAATGCGTAATTTAAATGAGCACATGAGAGAGAGTGAAGTAGAACAGGTTTCTATGTAAATGCCCATAGGGGGAAGTCAGGCTGTACATGGGGGCAACGACCCGCCTCATTAAGAAGGGAAGCAAGACTCTACGCGCTTAGGGTTGGAACTAGGCCAAGCTGAACGTAGTCCTGGACCGTCCCTTGAGACTTAGCTGCCCCAAGCGTTGTTCCTAGAATCTATGGGATTTATTACAGAAGGGTATGGCCCTGTTCTACTAACGCTCAGGAGGTAGGACTTACAGTGTTGTTCCATGCCAAGGGTTTTGGGAACGGATCCCATACTCGGTTGAAAGGCATGTGTACCTGGGACGTCAACTTTCGTGACTCGGAAGGGACCTTCCCGGCTGGGGGAGAGTTTATAGGTCCTTCACGGGAAAGTGCATGCCGCGGCGCCAGGCTGCCTTCCTGCAGGTCCCTGACGCGTTTGGTCCTTTGGTGGTAGTGCTATCTTGGGCACCAGCCGAGGCCGTGCGTTGTGGGGCGTCACCTGCAGTCGAGCCTCGTCGACGAGGTTGTCATCTTCACGCTGGATCAGGTCCTGCCCGGCTTCTCCTAGGCGCCCCGGGGTACCCTCCCCTTCTGGCTAAGGCCTTCAAGGGGTAGGAGGACCCGGACTCTTCTTGGGAGACCCAAGGCGTCTTTCCCCTTCTGGCAAGGCCTTCAAGGGGTTGACAGACCCTGGGCGGCCCCCAGGAGGTACAACCGAGGCACGGAAGCGTGCACTCGGGTGGAGCTGGCCCGGTTCTGCACCATCGGGCTGGTGCTTGGGCTGCTGTGACTACTCGGAGCTCCTCCAAGGTTGATATCGCAGCAGTGCAGTCTCCACTGACTTCCCGGGATAGCCGCAGTCAGCTACTGCCCGATATAAAACAGATCTGCAATGCTGCAAAGAAACTCGTTTATCTCAAAAACTACAGATCCGAAGCTCGTGAAAATTTCATAGATGATAGATAATTGAGTTGTGAAGACAACCCAAAAAGAATCACGTCAATCGGATCTGTAAAACTCGAGTTATGAATGAAACACCGAAGCAACATCGGTCTGTCCAGAAACTCGGCGAGAAAGACTTGACGAAAAACAAGTCGGACGAACAAGGCACAAAAGCTCCTCGAAACTATGAACTTTATTCAATAGAAACACAAGAGGAACAGCCCAAAGTTCTCTCCCCACGAGAGCTCTGGCCTCCCTTGCTTTTATAGCCAGCCCTCAGGCTAAACAATCCAATCTAGGACTCCTACTCCTAATTGGACTCGTATCCTAACTTACCATAACTGCTCAGGACTCTCCTATTCGCAGATAGAAGCAATCGTGAGACTTCCAAACACCTTAGGAACGTCCTAAACATTCCTAAAACAACTCGACTTTGTGCCTAGCACGAAATACTATCATAACCAACTCAAATCTTCCATATTTGAGCCATATCCGACTCAGCCTCAGCCTGAGTACGCAATCCAGCCGGTTGGACCTTTCCGACCAATTCTTTACGTCCACTTCTCTTCATCACGCCTTGGAACAATGTTGCCACATCCATGCACTCCTTGCACACGTGCAAACACCTTCCAACGACGTACATGCAACCTTCATATGCACTGCCCTTGATCCAAACATGTTGCGCGACCTCCCGATCAACTCAACCACAGCTCCTCCCGAACTTGGTTGTTGGAACCTCATCTCCTCCGTGAGACTAGTCCAAGGATCCCGTCACCAGCCATGTCTTGAACTCAAGCAACACCTGCACATGAATAAACAACCAATTCTTCCGAGCACAAGTCCTCGACTTGACTCACGTTAGTTCGAAAACCACAACACCTTGCATGAGCACGTCACATAAGCATGTTGCAAACCATATCAAATGATAACAGCCATAACCACCAAAACACACCAAAAACTTAGCAAATTAATACTAAGCAAACCTTCCCATAAAGCAAGTTTGAAACATTACGAGTTAAAAGCAAAAACAAGACGCTGCAGTTCTACGAGTTGAACTTCACGGGAGCTCTCTAAAAACAAGCTCCGGACCTCACAGAAGCTCTCCGGACCTTGCAGGAGCTCTCCGGACCTTGCCAACACTTGGCGGACCTAACAAAGAACTTGTCGGAAGAATGTTTTGGCAATATTCAAAACTTTGAATGTTAATGCTAACTTTTATCCTAATTGCCAATGTATTCAGCACACATAGGTCTCACAATCTCCCCCTTGATGAATGCATTGGCAACAACAATTAAAATCCGAACATTGGCTTATGAAAAGTTTTGAAAAGCTTTGAAAACTCATTTCTCCCCCTTTATTAATTTCTCCCCATTTTTTAAAATCAGAGAAGGAAGAAAGTGTATAACATATGCAAAGTGTAAAAAAATCTCTCCTTATACATATTTCTCCCCCTTTGACAATGTATTCAGCAAGGTTCAAAAGAGAAATTTTTAAATGTTATGAGTATATTATAACATATACATACAAAACAAAGCTCATCCAAGTCATACTATCAGATTACTTACACTATCACATCAATGAGATACATAAAGTAGTGTAAGCCATGCTAGAGATCAAATGTATTTTTCAGTTTAAGCAAGTCATGATCTCCCTTACTCAACTATTTCAAAACCTGAAAACATGATACTTGTTGCTGCATTTTTATTATTCATAATCATTTAAGGCACAAAGTTGATCATATGATATTTGCAAGAGATTATATGCCGCATCAGCCTTATTCTAACCAACCAAGCCAAGCCTATGTCATTTGACAATCAGAAGCTTAAGGACATGGTTTTAGTCATACACAATTCCTTCCAAGTTCATATCTTAGTGCAATGATAAGCAATCTCAAAAGAAGAAGTGCGATGCATGCATATTCTCTTGATCTTTTCTCAATTTTTTATTTGAAAACTAAACATGTGAGCTGATCACTTGATTAATTTTTTATGATTAAAAGCACTTGTGAGCACGCAACAAGTTCAAAACAGCAAAAAAGTTCGATCATGACCAGATTTAGTGTAAGTAATTATTTCAATTACTAGTCATGGCAAAAACTATAAAATGTATAACATGAGTAATGTAGTAAGAACTTTCAGCCTGTAAAACGAATCACAAAGTCATATATGTATGAAATACTATGCTCATATTATTTTAGTTTTAGATTCACACATAGACTTTCAAAGTTTCAAAAACTCCCTCTCAATTTAAGCCATGAGGATGCATAACCCCTATTTCACTACGAATGAAACAAAAATGAGTGAAATCCAAAGGTTTTGTAAAAATATCAGCCAATTGTTGTTCGGTATCGACATGGTGAAGCACAATGTTTCCTTTTTCAACATTATCACGAAGAAAGTGATATCTAATGTCAATGTGCTTAGTTCTAGAGTGTTTCACAGGGTTTTTAGCAATACAAATTGCACTAGTGTTATCACAAAACAGTGGAACACTATCTAAATCAACCCCATAATCCTTAAGTGTTTGAACAATCCAAAGAATTTGTGAGCAAGCGCTAGCCGCAACTACATATTCAGATTCGGCTGTGGATTGTGCAACTGAACTTTGTTTTCTAGAGGACCAAGCAACAAGTGAATTACCAAGAAAATGACAAGCACCCGAAATACTTTTCCTATCAATCCTACAACCCCCAAAATCAGCATCCGAAAAAGCTTTCAAAGAAACGGTTGAGGAAGAAGGAAGAAAAATGCCAAATTCTTGAGTTCCATGTAGGTACCTGAGAATCCTTTTGATGGCTTGGCGATGTGAAGCACGTGGAGAAGCTTGAAAACGTGCACAAAGACATACGCTGAATTGTATGTCCGGTCTTGACGCCGTGAGATACAAAAGTGATCCAATCATACTTCTGTATTCTTTTTTATCGACCGGGTCACCATCTCCGTCAAGTTCAAGTGTTGTTGCTGTTCCCATTAGTGTCCGAAGAGGCTTGCATTTGTCCATGTTGAAGCGCTTAAGAAGGTCCTTTGTATACTTAGTTTGATGCACAAAAGTTCCTTCTTTTGTTTGCTTGATTTGCAGCCCCAAAAAGTATGTGAGTTCTCCCATCATACTCATCTCAAATTCTGAACTCATCATAGCTGAAAACTTGGACACGAGATCATGAGAAGCACAACCAAAGATAATATCATCCACATACACTTGAACGAATAATGAGTCATTGCCATGCTTAAGTACAAAAAGAGTTTTATCAACCTTGCCCATGGTAAACCCCTTTCAAGTAAGAATGTTTTTAACCTATCATACCATGCTCTAGGGGCTTGTTTTAGACCGTACAAGGCTTTGGACAGTTTGTAAACATGATTAGGAAAATTTGGATTTTCAAAACCCGGTGGCTGCTTAACATAAACCTCCTCCTCTATGTAGCCATTAAGAAAAGCACTTTTAACATCCATTTGATATAACTTGAAACCTTTAGATGCAGCAAATGCTAATAAAATTCTTATAGCTTCTAATCTAGCAACAGGAGCAAACGTTTCATCAAAATCTAGACCTTCAATTTGAGTGAAACCTTGAGCAACCAACCTAGCTTTATTCCTAACCACAACCCCATCCTCACTTTGCTTATTTTTAAATACCCATTTAGTTCCAATTAATGTGTGACCTTGAGGTGGACGTACAAGTTTCCAAACATTATTTCTTTCAAAATTTTCTAACTCTTCTTGCATGGCATTAATCCAAGATTCATTAGTGAGTGTGTGTGATATATCCTTGGGTTCAAAAGAAGCAACAAAAGCAGAATGAGCATGAGAGTTTGGATCGCAAAACCTGGACCGAGTGACTCGTTCATGCAAGCTTCCAATGATTTGTTGTGGAGGATGACTTTTGAGTACTTGGAGGGGAGTAGACACTTCACAAGCACCTTCTTCTTCATGTTCGGACCTTTGATTAGGAGAGCTTGTTGATTTAGGAAGGTCCGAACCAGCAGTAGTGACTGTTGGTGCTGGTTGTGGTGCAAAATCAGCAGCTTGATCGTTATTTACTTCCGAGTTTTCGGGCAGCAGCACCACTTCTTCATCTTCTTCAATAAAAATACTCTCCCCCTGCGGATATGGATCCAGACCTGCAATATCGGAGCTAGTACTTGGGCTAGCTTCATCAAAAGAAACCTCGCAAGTCTCCACAATTTTGTTAGTGTCAAGTAAAAGCAAACGGTAGCCTCTAGTATGAGATGGATAACCAAGAAACATGCCATCAACAGATCTAGCTTCAAATTTATCAAGATTACCATGTTTCTTAACAAAGCATTTGCAACCAAAAACCCTAAAGTGTGTAACACTAGGCCTATGTCCGAACCGGAGCTCATATGGGGTTTTTCCAAGCTTAGCACGCAAGAAAACACGATTTGAGACATAACAAGCGGTTGCAATTACATCAGCCCAAAATTTCCTAGGAGTTTGATATTCATCAAGCATAGTCCTAGCCATCTCAACTAAGGTCCTGTTCTTTCTTTCTACGACACCATTTTGTTGTGGTACATAGGGTGAAGAGTATTGATGATCTATTCCATTTTCAGCACAAAAGTGATCAAAGGATTGGTTTTTAAATTCAGTTCCGTTATCACTTCTAATTGCTTTTAATGATCCTGGGTGATCAATAGATAATCTAAGAAATAAAGTTCTAAAATGACTAAAAGATTCATTCTTAGATGCCATAAAATAAACCCAAGAATATCTGGAATAATCATCAACAATCACAAGCACATAACATTTACCTCCGAAGGATTGAACACGTGTCGGACCTACTGTGTCAGGATGTAAAAGTTGTCCCGGTTCAGCTGTCATGGTCATTGTGAGAGGAGCATGTGAACCTGCAACAAACTTAGCATGTCTACAAGAAGAGCACACAATATCATTGTCCTTTTTAAGCTTCGGCAGCCCACGTATGCGATCAAGAGCACTAACACGAGTGAGATGATCAAAGCCTATGTGACCAAGTCTACGATGCCAAAAATATAGATCCTTTGTATCATTAGCAACTAGACACCGATGCTTAGAAGTTGACAAATCAAAATCAGCTTTAAAAACTCTTCCAAAACTAGACATGTTAAACAAAAGCTCACCTTTTGAATCTACAACCTTGCAGCAATTTTTAGCAAAGCTAACCTCTAGATTTTCATCTAGCAATTGTGAAACTGAAAGCAAGTTGTATTTCAAATTTTTAACAAGTGCCACATCTTTAAAAGTGTAGAGATTGTTTACTCTAATCGAACCTTTAGCAATTATGGGAGTAGATGAGTTATCGGCGAAAGTAACATTTTCTACACGTGACACAAAAGAGAGAGAGGAGAACCATTCTTTGTTACCGGTCATGTGGCGTGAGCAACCTGAATCCACAATACAAATGTTCTCCTTCCTCAAACGTGAAACCTACACAGCAGCACAATGCGTCGATGACTCAATACTGGGGTTAGTTAAAAGACTTTTAGGAATCCAGTACTGAGTCACACGACGTCCAGCAGGAATAACACGCGAAAGATGAGAAGGTACAGCAGGTTTATGAGCCAAACATCGAAAATTTTTGTTCCCAACTACTGACTTAGAAGATGTGTTATATGTAGCACAAAAAACAGTAGGTCCGGGAACAATTTTTTGACTCATTACAGCAGGTTGCAAGCTCCGAACATTCGGTCTAGCAGATTTTGCTTGGTTGTTATGTGATCTAGCAAGTATTCTTTGTTTCTTATTATGTTTAGCTAGTCTATAACAAAAATCTATGACATGACCATCTCTACCACAGTAGGTACAATGAAAAATAACCTTATTATCATGTCTAGATGAGCAAGCAACACATTTATTAGAACACGAATGGGACAGTACTCCTACAGATTTGAAAATCACCTCTTTTTGTCTAGGAGCTGTTTGAATCAAACCGCTTCCTAATGACTTTACAACTTTAGGTGGGTGTGCCTTAGCATGAGCATGAAAATTAAAACCTAAACCAGTTTTATCATTACAAGACTTGGAAGAATTCAGCAGCAAGTTTAGGTTCTTATTTGCATTAGAAAACCGATCTAGTGTCCTATGCATGTCATCAAGTTTATTGGACAGATCAAAGCAATTTTCACATGAAGTTTTTCCTTTTAGTTTGCAATTTGAACAATATTTAACTTCATGCACACGTAAAGCATTGTTCAAAATAGAAATCTTATTCATAGCATTATTTAGTTTCTTATTCAGATCATCACATGAAGAACAATGCAAATCAATTGTAGAACAACAAGCATCTTTCAAATTTTTATCATTAAGTGCAGCAAGCTCTTTGTTCTTTTCAATTTCAATTTCAAGTTTATCAAGTGTAGATGCGTGTGCACTTCTTAAAGAGGATAATTGTTCATAAATTAAATCACATGAGGAACAAGAATCATCACTAGGAATCAAAGTTTTTAAACGATTAGTTTCAGATTCTAGTGATTCAATTTTAACAGCATTGTTCCTAAGTTTTTTTATCCTTTTTCTTTAATATAACAGTGGCACGAGAAATAGCATCACACATTTCTTCGCAAGTGGGACATACCTCTTCATCGTCGCTGTTGTGTTCTGCCTCCTCGGAGCTTGAACTTGACTTGCTCGCCATGCAGCACATATTTGCCATAGCTTCTTCATCTTCATCACTACCGGTGTCCACATCACTTGAGCCGAAATCTTGAAGTGCAGAGATCATACTATGCACTATGTTGCGCATTGATAAATCTTTCTTCTTCTTATTCTTTGCAAACGATTTCTTCGGCCTTATTTGCTTTTCTTCACGTGAAGTCGGACCTGAAAGGTTAGGGCACTCCGTACGAAAATGTCCTGTCTTACCACATTCAAAACATCGTTGAGGTCCGGAGCTTCCTCTCCTTCTAGTTCTCACATTTTGCAATGCTTTTGAGAACCGAGTAGAGATGAGTGCAAGCTCCTCCTCTGGAAACTCTTCAATCTGTTCAAGGGTTAGAGAGGACAGCAAAGAGAGTGCACCACTAGATGATGATTGACTAGAACTAGACATGTCACGTTGCGAAACAAATGCAATAGACTTGTTGGGATTTTTACGTGAGATGATGTCAATTTCATGAGTTTTCAATTTAGAATAAAGCACGTCTAAAGTAAGAGAACTCATGACAGTAGATTCACGAATAGATGTAACTTTCATCTCCCAAATTGACATATCTAATGCTCCTAACAATTGTCTAGCATTTTCAGCATCTGAAAAGTTAACATTGACACTACGCAAGTTGTTGAGAATTTTATTAAAGCGAGCAAAAAGGTCGTCAATTGACTCAAAGGGTTGCATCTCAAAACGCATGTATTCTTTCTTGAACATATCTTGCCTTACCTCCTTGATCGTATTGGATCCTTCATGGTAGTCACAAAGAGCTTTCCAAACATCATATGCAGATCAGAGGTGTGCAACATGGTCGAAGTCGCTTTGAGTCAATCCTTGGATGATCAAGTTGCGAACCTTGTTGTTGTTGTCAACATCTCTCATGTTCGCAGCCGTAACTTGATCGTTGGGTGGTACATCGAAGTTCCGGTAGACCTTTTCCCATATGGCGAAGCCTTGCGCCTGTATGTAGGCCTCCATCCGCGCCTTCCAAACCTGAAAATCGATGCCATTGAACACACAAGGTTTTGCGGAGTACTTCTCCATGATGGTTAGTCAAAACATGTGCAAATCACAAAGATTAGAGCACCTTGGATCTGATACCAATTGTAGGATCGAAGAGCACGTGAAAAGCTACCAGAGGGGGGTGAATGGTAGATTAAAACTTTTCGCAGCGGAAACAACAAAAACCCCTCAGCAAAAAATCAATCAGTTAAAGAAACCGTGTGTGCAAGTGTTTTCAAATGTGTTCAACCGTGACAAATCAAGTAGAGAGTTATAGAATCAAGTCACGGATCTAATGCAACAAGAATCACTTGAAAACACGAAGTAAAACTTGAGATACGATCAAAACATTAAACGAAGATCAATCTGTTCTACCCGATATAAAACAGATCTGCAACGCTGCAAAGAAACTCGTGTATCTCAAAAACTACAGATCCGAAGCTCGTGAAAATTTCACAGATGATAGATAATTGAGTTGTGAAGACAACCCAAAAAGAATCACGTCAATCGGATCTGTAAAACTCGAGTTATGAACGAAAAACCGAAGCAACGTCGGTCTGTCCAGAAACTCGGCGAGAAAGACTTGACGAAAAAACAAATCAGACGAACAAGGCACAAACGCTCCTCGAAACTATGAACTTTATTCAATAGAAACACAAGAGGAACAGCCCAAAGTTCTCTACCCACGAGAGCTCTGGCCTCCCTTGCTTTTATAGCCAGCTCTCAGGCTAATCAATCCAATCTAGGACTCCTACTCCTAATTGGACTCGTATCCTAACTTACCATAACTGCTCAGGACTCTCCTATTCGCAGATAGAAGCAATCGTGAGACTTCCAAACACCTTAGAAACGTCCTAAACATTCCTAAAACAACTCAACTTCGTGCCTAGCACGAAATCCTATCATAACCAACTCAAATCTTCCATATTTGAGCCATATCCGACTCAGCCTCAGCCTGAGTACGCAATCCAGCCGGTTGGATCTTTCCGACCAATTCTTTACGTCCACTTCTCTTCATCACGCCTTGGAACAATGTTGCCACGTCCATGCACTCCTTGCACACGTGCAAACACCTTCCAACGACGTACACGCAACCTTCATATGCACTGCCCTTGATCCAAACATGTTGCGCGACCTCCCGATCAACTCAACCACAACTCCTCCCGAACTTGGTTGTTGGAACCTCATCTCCTCCGTGAGACTAGTCCAAGGATCCCGTCACCAGCCATGTCTTGAACTCAAGCAACACCTGCACATGAATAAACAATCAATTCTTCCGAGCACAAGTCCTCGACTTGACTCACATTAGTTCGAAAACCACAACACCTTACATGAGCACGTCACATAAGCATGTTGCAAACCATATCAAATGATAACAGCCATAACCACCAAAACACACCAAAAACTTAGCAAATTAATACTAAGCAAACCTTCCCATAAAGCAAGTTTGAAACATTGCGAATTAAAAGCAAAAACAAGACGCTGCAGTTCTACGAGTTGAACTTCACGGGAGCTCCCTAAAAACAAGCTCCGTGACCTCACAGAAGCTCTCCGGACCTTGCAGGAGCTCTCTGGACCTTGCCAACACTTGGCGGACCTAACAAAGAACTTGTGGGACCTTGCCACAGAAGAATGTTTTGGCAATATTCAAAACTTTGAATGTTAATGCTAACTTTTATCCTAATTGCCAATGTCTTCAGCACACATAGGTCTCACAGCTAGTCAAGGCGACGGGGAAGTAGTTGGCCATGACGGCCTCATCCCCTCCTGCCCCTGTTACCGCAGGTGTTGGTGCCGCGAACGCTTGGTTCGCCGTTGGCACGGTGTACCCCGGTATGGGCAAGGCTGCGCCATAGACCGGGGGCGCCGTTTGCAGGGCATATGGTTGTGGCATATGCTGCGCGGCGTATGCCTGGGGCAGAGATCGCGTGGCGAAGATCTGCTCTTTAGGCTGGGTCGAGGCCGACGTCATGCTGTCGCCAGCCTCTTGGTTGCGACGCCTTTCTCGACGTCGCTCGAGGTACACCCGGGCATCCTGGCCCAAGTGGCACCATTCCAGCTCTGTACTCAGGTCCGTCGACGGAAGCCTGGTGGAGTTGGAGTCCGCCGTCTGCCCGTCAACCGTTGGCATGCGCGTCAGCGACACAGCCGGTTGGTCGGAGCGTCGTCCCCGCCAAAGCCGAGGGTTTGCGGCGGCGACGACGAGGCGGTCTACCTCGCGAATCCACTGCTGGGTCGCTGCCTGAGGCGCGTCCCCATCAGGCGGATTGCGCAGTAGCGCTCTTGCTGCGGCTAACGCATCCCCGCGGGGAACGCTCAGCGCTGCAGAAGATCTCATGCTGGTTGGAGCCCGCATTGCCGGAGTCGGCTGCTGGCTTCCAGCTTGCGCCGACACACTCCGTCCTGAGTGCGTCGACACGTATTCCCCGCTGGTCACGGTTCGCCGTGAACGCGGGGGAGGAGAGCTTGCCGCTGAAGGAAGCTTGGTCATCTTCGTCGACAGAAGCTCGTCGCGCAAGGGAAAAGCCCCCATCCTGGCGCGCCAAATGTTGAAGTGTGTGGTCGACACTTTCCCCGGATCTACACTGGGCAGCCCGTGGAGGTTCTTTTTCGGAGGGGCTAGTCACTTGCGGTTAGCTTGAGCATAGGGACGAGTTAGGGAGGAGCTTGACACGGCAAGTTTTACGTGGTTCGGGCCGCCGGAGCGTAAAACCCTACGTCCACGGTGAGCTGAGGTGCTCGCTGTATTGCCTGTTGCTCAGAACCGGAGTCCTAAGCTTAAGGATGAGTTACGCCTAGGGTATGAGTTGCTGGAGTGTGAACCCAGGGTGCGAATGGCTAGAGTCCAAACCCTTGCTAACGTCGCCTACCCGAGCCTTTTATAGTCCAAGGCTCGCGTGGCTTACAAGGGGGGCCCGGGACCCGACAGGTGGTCTCGGGGAGATTGCCTGCCGACTATCGTATCTGCAGTTATGTCGGTAATTGTCTCTGGCGAAGGCTTCTGAGTTTTCGTCTTGCCGCCCTGCCCATGCCGCATGCTAGTCGTAGTGGTTGATGACGGCGGGTGCGGCAGGGGATGTCTTGTCGCTGTGTTTATTGGCTGGCAGGTTCTGCCACTGCGCGCCAGTCTGTGATGCGACTGGGCGCAACGACACCTGACAGAGGAGTGCTCCGCTTCTCCGCGTCTTGGGAAGGTGCGGGCCTTGAATACCTTGTACGGGCAAGGTATGGGGCGTTTTTACGCCCGCTGCCTACCGCTCAGGGGTAGGCAGCGCTCTTCTGCTGGACACGTGGCGGGCCCGGAGCCCTCCTCAGAGGAGAGGGAGGTCCGGCCCCGCAGGACACGTGGAGCCTTCGGACCTCTCCCCGGGGAGGGGGAGGTCCGGCTTCTGTCGGCCACGTGGCGGGCCCGGAGCTCTCCTCTGAGGAGAGGGAGGTCCGGCCCCCCTGGACACGTGGCGCCTTCGGACCTCTCCCCCGCGGAGGGGGGAGGTCCGGCTTCTGCAGGCCACGTGGCGAGTCCGGAGCTCTCCTCTGAGGAGAGGGAGGTCCGGCCCCGCGCGGACGCGTGGCGCCTTCGGAGCTCTCCCTGCGGAGAAGGGCGAGATCCTCAGGCATTTTCCCCTGTGCGCGGGGGTACCCCATATCGCGGGTACCGACAATCACTTTCCATGTCTCAACCAGACATTAATTTTTTCATCCTTGCTCACGAATACCTTCTCGTATTCGCTACCATCTCACGAATATCATCTCGTATTCGCTACCATTTCATCTCGTAAACAATTTCGTCTCACACCGAGACCAATCTCGTTGCCATGACTTAACAGTCATGCAACCAAATCTTATCACCCGGACTCAACAGTCCGAAAGACAAATCATAACCAAAAACCATAACCAGTAACCATCCCAACTAATCATGGAAGTTGGCCAGGCGCTCGTGACCCTAAGCTCGGCTATCATGATAGTTTTAGACTTTGCAGAGTTTGTACCACTTTACCCACAAGTTTGTGATTTCATCACCCGTCGGCGACTGCAGAACCTCCATTATACCAATACACAACCGTCGGTGTATGGCCAAGAGATCACAAAATAGCCTTTACAAAGGGGCTACTAGATGTATGGACTCACTAAGGTTTCACCGGCAGGCTAGAATCTCCAATTCTCCCATCCACGGGCCCCCTCTTGTGCCATGCAGTTCCCAGGGCAGTCCTCACTCGACTCTCATTCCCCACGCCTTCCACGGTCCATAACAATCTAGTAACTTACCTGATTAGTCAGCTAAGCCGCACCCATACTTGGCCTTGTGGTGGCACTGTTATCCTGGCATGTGCTCGCATGAACCGGTCCTTAGATCTATGGCAAGTAACCACCATCTTGGGCTACCTCATTCACAAACCCAGGCTTGCCTAGATCTCCCTCCTATCCATGTTCATTAACAACATCAGTTTCTTATTATCATTACGAGTGCAATTAGCTGGACACATCTATTTCGCTTCCCAATCCTATGGACTCAGCGAAGCATAAAAGCAAAAACTATACCCAACTCATAAACTTCCCTGGCGACAAGGGTGGCTTAACAAAAACTAGTAAACTCCTATAAAAGGGTTTCCCATCATGTTTGACTCAGCACACACACCTTTTCACAAAAACAAAATAGTTTTCCAAAACATAGGATCAATATGGTCAAGGGGCTTGTTGTTGTAGTCCGTCGTAGGTAGCTCCCTGAGCTTGTCCTTCTATACACGATCACGCACGTACAAAATTCACAACAATCAATATCATGCACAAACTTTAACTAGATGCGATGATGCATATGCATGCTATCCTATGATCAGTTTCTATTAGATCAGTTTGTACGTGTTTCTACATGGTTTGCATGGGTTTTACGATGAACAGAGGTGTTCGGATAAAATGTGGACGTGGCGATGATCTTGACTCTAGATCAAACCGATCAACACGTGATCTGTCCACGAAAAAACTTCTGTTCAAAAGGAATCAAAGAACAGATGCAAAGAAAACACGATGATGTCGTAAGGTGGTATTGGAGACCTACCTTATGTTCTTCTTAGTCTGGGGGTCCTTCTCCTATCAGACAGACCGTTGGGGCTCTCTTCCGGCGATCTCTCTCGACCGAACTCCGGCGAAGGGTTTACTCGGCGAGCTGGGGATAGGGATCTAAGTTGCCGGCTCAGGAGGTGGAAAAGAAGTTCGTGGTTTCGGCCAAAGGTTCTGGGTTCTATTTATAATCAGGAGGAGAAGAGTCCTAGTCTGATTGTATTTCGAATAAGAGTCCTATTCAAATTGTCGTTGAATCTTAACAACTTATATTTAGTTGATTTGGTGCGGTAACATTGTGGAATCCATGTCGGTTTTCTCCCGTACCGGTATTCCCACGCGTACAGAAGCAAAAACCGCTCCAGAACTCGTTACCTCCGAGGTGATGAGCTCCGGAAGCTCCACGTGTCCATCGGGGCCTAGTCTCCCCTTTTCGCAAAGATGAGCTCCGGTTGTGCCGCGTGTCAAGCGAGCGAGACCTCCCTCTTTCTCAGAAGTGGGCTCCGCGTGCGCCACGTATCCTGGCGGTTGGGACCTCCTCTCTATTTGGAGGTGGCTCCGCGCACGCCACGTGTCAGTGCCGGACATCCCCTCTCTTCGGAGGTGGCTCCAGGTGTGCCACGCGTCCTAACAGCGCCAGACTTCCTTTCTTCTCAGAGACGAGCTCCGAGGTTGACACGTGTCCAACAATGACGGACCTTCCGGAGATAAGCTCCGGAGGTGACACGTGTCCAATAGGACCGGACCTCTCGGAGGTGAGCTCCGAGAGCGACATGTGTCTAGCGGGACCGGATCTCTCGGAGGTGAGTTCCGAGAGCGACACGTGTCCCGCGCGACTGATCCTCTGTGTTTCCACGGTGATTAGCTCCGAAGGCGACACGTGTCATGTGGGACTGGCCTCGCTTCTCCGCATAGGCTAGCTCCAGGGCAACACGTGTCCCACGGGGTCGGACCTCTCCCCATTTGCGGGGATGAGCTCCGGACACGCCACGTGGCCAGCGGCCCGTGGAAAATGTCTACGGCGCTCTGGGCGAACTGACATTGGCTCCTTTTGGCTATCTTTTGATTCTTCTCTGTTTCAATCTTATAAAAATATTTATGAAACATGAATATATGTAGAAATCGAAAAAAATGAGGGTGTCACAAGAAGGAACTTAAAGAAGGTAAAACACACATAAACTCTGGTTCAACTCCGATCAGCTAACTTTCACCATGGAGTTTCGGTTCAAACAAGACATATGGATTGTGATGTGCATAGGAAATTAAAATAAGTTGAATGGATCACATGAGAAACTACTTATACGATTTTCAGTCATCTACTAGCTCGCTAGATACAGGGAGTAGTGAATCAATTGCTATTATAGAACCTGTATCGAGCGGTTTTGACAAAATATCACTTACATCGTAGGCTTCGATAAAATGACACTGGCGCAGTGTTAAAACGGAATTAGTCTAATTTTACCTTTTTTAACATTTTTCTTTTTTTTAATTCTTATAAAATCTAAAATGACCATAGTTTCATTTATTGATTTCTTTGTCCTGTACTCTACTCTGCCATCTCCCAACACACAATCTCGGTGCATCTGAGCGCAAGTAAAGAACAGTTTTCTTGTCTACAGGTGCCTGCCCGATCAGTTCATGACTCCAAAAAAACATCCTGCGGCACGAGCATGTGGCCGATGCTTGGACCGGATTGTCGTACACAATTATGCAGCTGAATTTCAGATTTCGTAAGTTCCAGACGCAGACAGTACCGCAACAGATGACAGAGGAAATTCAGACTCTCTCGGATTATATATTCACCGACCAATATATCACAACAGGAAAACGTATTATTTTCGTGGGTCCGAAATATTTTCATGAGCCCTCACAAAAATAGATTTATTTTGGTGAGCCCAAACATAGCTCACGATATTACAGTCTATTTTCGTGGGCCAGGAACACAGCGCACGAAAATAAGTTATATTTTCGTCGGCTTTCAGCTAGGCTCACGAAAATAAGTTTAATTTTATAAGTTTAATTTTCATGAGGTTTGTATCAGACTCACGAAAATAAATTTACTTTTATGAGTTTGTTATATCCTCACAAAAAATAGTAGGTGTATACACGCTACTCTCCGCGCAGACCCAATCCTGGAGTTTTGCTGGCCCGCTGCGCCCCTCCTCTCGCCTCGACCCGACGCAGCCGCTCCTCAGCCCCGAGCGTCGCGCCGCTGCCCGGCCTTGTGCCACGCCGCTGCCCGGCCTTCCATACTTATCTGATAACATCAACCTTTTCCCTCTCCTAACAATAACCAAAAAGCAAAATACTTGTTACACGACTTATACGCACGCACACACACTATCATTGTAACACGCAATCACAGGCAAATGATCCCATAGAGTGGAGTACTATATAGCCCCTAATCAACAGCAATTGATTCTTGTGATCGTAATGCTTCCCTTTCCTCCTTCAGTGTGGATCTTCATCTTGTCGACTACAGGTTTCCCTAAAATAGCTGAAGCTTCATGTGAGTTTGGCCCCTCGTCGCTCTTATACTTCATCTTGTATGGCAGTGCGGGCGCGGCCAAGGAGCTGCAGCGACGGTGCAGAGGCAGCGCCAGGGAGTCGCAAGCGGCAGGCGCGAGCAGGGGTGGCAGCGGCGGGCACGCACCAGAGATGGCTGGCGGCGGGGGGCGTGGTCAGGGCCCGCTGGTGGCTAGGATGTTGGCAGATAAGAGAGTAGTGTACATATAGACGAATTAATAAAGGGTAGTATAGTCATTTTAGATTTTATAAGAATTAAAAAAAGAAAAGAAAAATGTTAAAAGGGGTTAAATTAGACTGTAATTTTATTTTAATGGTGCATCAATGATAAAAGTGCTATTTTATTGAAGTCCACGACGGAAGTGCTATTTTGTAGCCGCTCTATACGGGTTTTATAATAGCAATTGACTCGGAAGTAGTAAATAGTATACACGAGATATTTGGATCGTGCATAGGAAACTAGAATTAGCTAGGCTGTTCGCACCGGCGAGCGGGATCGTGTGCGGAACGCCCGATTTCCGGTCGCGCTTGCACGGGTGCCCTGCAGCGGCGTGAGGGGAGTGGTGCTGGAAGCAAGCGCAGGCTACAGTTACACACCTGAGCCCGCGCAGGCAGAGAGGAGCGGGATATCTTCATGGTCCATAGTTTGTTGTCTCCCGCGCATCCACAAAAGAACAGCGGCAGCTGTGGGCAGCAGGCCACGACGAACAGCTGGACCTAAACAGCGACGACGATTGCGAAGTATTGGATGAGCTGCTGGCCGTCGACGAGGAGGTGGAGCATGGTGGGCACCACGAGCGTGGAGGCTGGGGGCGGTGGCGGCAGAGGCTGCAGGCGGTGACGAGCAGGAGGTGAGACGGCGCTTGGGTGCAACGGCTCGATAGCAAGGCGGTGTGGGGGCGGGATCGGCGAGAGCGGAGCCGAGGAGGCGAGCGGTGGTGGTGGTGGAGGCGAGCGGCGGTGATGGAGGCCGAGCGATGGGGTGGAGGTGGTGGCTATGTTGAGAAAACGATGGGTAAGAAGGACCAGAAAGAAATAGAAATAAAAAGAAAAGAAAAAATAGGAGAGGAAAAAAGAAAGAAAATAGAAGAAAAGAAGAGAGAAAAAAAAGAAAAAAGGTGAGAAAATTTATTGAAGAATTAAGGTTAGTTGATATAGAGTAAAATTTTAGAATACTATGACTACACTGCGTACTGAAAAATAAAAAATATTTTAAAGTGCGCTGTAAGAAAGAGTGAATATTTAAAATGTTTAGAGGATGCGGTTAGCCTGAACGCGGGAACACCTTTGATACGCGACGTCGATCGAGTACTCTGCCAGTCGCGTGCCTATCCGCACTTGACCCTCGCGAACGCCGCCGGTGCGGTTGCTGTAGAGAGCGAGAGCTTCAGCGGGCAGCTCGCCCTGAAGCTGCGCCTGTGGACGTGCGCCTCGTACCTGGCCTCGCCGTAGACGACGATCTCTAGCTCGAACACGCCGGCGCCGCGCTGCCTGGCGAACTCCGCCGCCCCGCCGCTCCGGAGCGCCACGGGCGCGCTCTCGGCCGCCGCCGCCACGCGGTACACCTCCCTCCTCCGCGGGCGGATCCGGTCCGTCCCCCAGTCCGCCAGCCGCTCGCGGGCGAACGGACTGCCGTGGAACCGCAGCTCGACGTCGAGCGGGCCGGTTCGCCAGGCGCGCATTGCCCAGTTGGGGTTGCGGAGCGCGACGCCGAGCGAGACGTCGTAGGAGAGGGAGGGCTCCACCGCTGTGCAGGTGGCGTTGGTGCCCGGTGCGTCGAGGGCGAGGCGGACGAGGGAGGCCTGTTCGACGGAGACGCGGACGGGGACGACGAAGGCGAACGCCGTAACGAGCACCGCGACAAGGGCGAGCGCGGCGAGCCCAGTAAGGACGCAGGAGCAGCAGATGGGGAGGTAGCGGGATTCGGCACAGGACTCGCAGGCGCCCTCGCAGCAGGAGAGGCAGCATACGACGGCGCAGTCGCCGCAGTTGAGGTCGTCGTCCATGGTCCGCGCCCAAAACCCCAGCAGAGAGCAGACGAACCGGAGGAGGGGATCGATGGGGTTTGCTCCGGCACAAGAAGGGTAGGTGGCGTTAGCCCTGGCTGGGCCGTAGAAGCCGGCCCGTCCGCATGTTATGACACGGTGTCACCTAACAGACAGCCCCAGATGGCCCACTCATCGACTGGTGTGAAAAATATCAAGCGCCACGTCGGCGCGCGAACCAGCTGGACTCGGTCACGCTCCTCTCGCGCGCTAGGGTTTTGCGCGGCATACCTACAAGTACTCAAAGCCCCCCGACTCCGTTCTCCCTCTTTCCCGGTCGCGCCTCTCCCTCGCAGCCGCCAGTGCTCGACCGCCCTCCCCACGCGCCGAGGCTACCGCTTTACCCTTCAACGATGTCTCCCGCGCTCGCCGCCGCCGAGCCCATGGCCGTTGACGACTCCGCATCCAAGAAGGCCAAGCGCAAGCAGCTCAAGGCCGCTGCCGCCGCGGAGGCCGAGGCGGAGGCAACTGCCTCGAGGAAGAAGGAGAAGAAGGTGAAGAAGCGCAAGGCAAAGGAGCCCTCCCCTCCGCCGGCGGCCGCGTCGTCCGACGAGGAGAGGAGCAGCACCAGCTCCGAGGAACCGGCGCCCGCCGCGAAGAAGGCGAAGAAGGACAAGAAGGCGGCGGAGGAGAAGACCAGGTCGAGCTCTGAGGAGGGTGACGGTGAACTCACGGCCAGCGGCGACGATGATCCCGCCGACCCGAACGTGCTGACCAACTTCCGGATATCGGAGCCACTGCGGCAGAGGCTCAGGTCCAAGGGCATCAAGGCGCTGTTCCCCATCCAGGCCACCACCTTCGATCTCGTCCTAGACGGCAGCGACTTGGTCGGCCGCGCGCGCACTGGCCAGGTGAGCAGTCCTTTCGAACTGTGCTTGGTTTCCTTTGGTAGATTTGCAAAGCTTAGTGCTTTATACATAGCATCTCTAGCCTGCTAATTGATGGATTTTGCTGCACCTGTACGCTTTATCGCAATGCTTTGGTGAGCACTATATGAACTGTTCGGGCACGAATCTAGTAGACTTTGTGTCTGTCGAATTTAGGTTGTGGACTGTTGCTTTGCGGTCATGATCCATTATCACGCCTACCGTTAACTTGAAGGGTGGTTGCTGTTTATGTCAGTCAGTTAAACCTTCTCTTCAATTTGGCATTATGATCATGTTTACTGGAGGATACTGTCGTGCGCATTCCCCTGGATTTCTCTTTGTTTTTTAAACGAGAATTCCCCACTTTCATATCAGAAAACGGAAGTCCAAGTCTGCACATCCTATTACAGGTGTTGAGAAACAGACTGAAAAGAGAGATTAAGATGCACCCCCACCCCAAGCAGCCAACGGAACTCCAGTTAGCTGGTTGGGGTGATATTAAGGGGGGCCCAAGCTTTTTTCTGAGCTAATCGTCAGGAAAAAGCTTGGGCCAAGTAGACAGCAGGATTAGCATTGCTATTTAGAATTTACTAGTTTAGACTCTACAGCCTGTCTTACTGATGGTGATATATTACTTTAGGGCAAAACATTGGCCTTTGTGCTGCCTATATTGGAGTCTTTGGTCAATGGGACACACAAGGCATCCAGGAAAACTGACTACGGCAGGCCTCCAAGTGTTTTGGTTCTGCTACCAACCAGAGAACTGGCCAACCAGGTAATTTTATGAGTACCTGATTCTTGAGAAGAAATACCTGTACTAAATTTTTGACCTCATCACAATGATTATCAGGTGCATGCCGACTTTGAGTTTTATGGTGGGACATTCGGCCTTTCTGCATGCTGTGTGTATGGTGGTGCTCCTTATCGTCCTCAGGAAATGGCATTGAGAAAGGGGGTTGATATTGTCATTGGAACTCCTGGTCGTGTCAAGGTAATTGTATTTTCTTTGTTGACATCTTTGGTCCACTGGATATAGCTCTATTTTGTTCTTATATTTGCATTGCTTCCTTGCACAGGATTTAATTGTAAAGGGACATCTCAATTTAAAGTTTTTGAAATTCCGTATCCTTGACGAAGCTGACGAGATGCTTAAAATGGGCTTTGTTGATGATGTTGAGCTCATTCTCGGTATATCAGCTTTTAAGCTATTCATTTTCTTAACATGTGTCATGGTGACTGTTTAGTTTTTCCTATTTATTTCTTTTTGGATCTACGAACGAAATACTTAGAAATGCAGCTTAATTTAGTACTTCTAGTACAGTCACTTATCAGAACCTTTAATATATAAACAGGAAAGGTTGAGGATGTCACCAAAGTACAAACACTTCTGTTTAGTGCTACTCTGCCTGACTGGGTGAACAAGGTAAGTTTGCTTCAATTAGTCAGCTCAATTGTTGTTGACTTGTCAGTATTATATATGAACTGAGGATGTACTGGTACTTAGTATAGTTTATCTGGAACAGCTTTCCATGAGGTTTCTGAAACGTGACAAACGGACAGTTGATCTTGTTGGCAATGAGAAGCTGAAAGCTAGTGCATCTGTTAAGCATCTTGCTCTTCCTTGTAACAAGGCGGCAAGGGCTCAAGTTATTCCAGATATTATCAAATGCTATAGCCAGTATGTAATTTATACTGAAGTCTTTACTTTCTCGAGTCCACTGTTGATTTGCATCTATTTTTCTGAACATATTTCCTTTTCAGTGGAGCCCGGACAATTATTTTCACAGAGACGAAGGAGTCCTCGTCAGAGCTTGCTGGTTTGATTGCTGGAGCCAACGCCCTGCATGGAGATGTAGTGCAAGCTCGGCGTGAAGTAAGTGATTCTTCATCAGCCATGATCTTTAAGTATGTAGAGCTAGTGCTCCCACTTGACTGATCTATAGTCTTATCTGAACAGCAGGCATTAACTGAATTTTATTGCTATGTATCTACTGTGTTCCTGTGATATAATCCAGATTTTTTTATTATTTAATTAATGTTGGAACAGCTGGTTCATTCTTTACTTCATATCAACTTGATTATCCTTTTGTTTACGAATAGATTTCAATGAGCCATATCCAATTTGGATTTTGAAATATTCTTATCGGGTGATTTTGCAGGTCATTCTTGCCGGATTTAGGAGTGGTAAGTTCCAAGTCTTGGTTGCTACAAATGTAGCAGCTCGTGGCCTGGACATTAATGATGTCCAACTTATTATACAGGTATGCCCTGTTTTGCAGTTGATTAGAATATAAAACTGCTGTTAGCTCTTTTTATTGATTGAATTCATAACTTGCAGTGTGAACCTCCACGTGATGTTGAAGCTTACATACACCGGTCAGGCCGGACAGGAAGAGCAGGTATGTTAAACATGATACTCTTTTTTTTCATAGTATTATTAAAAATGGCTGTATGTTGAAGTAGTGCATGTTGATTTTCAGGTAATACTGGTGTTGCCGTCATGCTTTATGAACCCAGGTATAAGCACAGCGTGACCAGGTTGGAAAGGGAGTCCGGGGTGAAGTTCGAACATATCTCTGCGCCACAACCTACTGATGTGGCAGCATCTGCTGGTAATGAAGCTGCAGATGCCATTGTTAGTGTGTCGGACAGGTAAGATAATTCTATCACCATGATAGGCATGTTTCTTTGTTGAGTGGTTTGTGTTGCTAACTGTGGATGGGTGCTATGCAGTGTTATTCCTGTTTTCCGGCAGCAAGCAGAGCAACTGTTAAGTTCATCCACCATGTCTGCAGTAGACTTACTAGCCAAAGCACTTGCAAAGGCTGTTGTAAGTTGTCTTCTTGTTATATATTCTAAAATTTATAATTTTGGCTGCTATAATGTAATTATTTATGGGAAATCTATTTTTCAGGGTTACACTGACATAAAGAAAAGATCTCTACTTTCTTGTATGGAGGATTACACTACATTGCATCTTCAAACTGATAGGCCTATGTGGTCACCAGGGTAGGTGACTCTACTTCTTTGTCATGAGTCTCTTCTGATATCGATTGGTTATGAAGAATATTTTGTTGTTTGCAGGTTTGGTTTTACTATTATGAAAAGGTTCATGCCAGATGATAAACTTGCAGATGTAAAGGGTGCGACCCTCACCGCTGATGGAACAGGTGTTGTATTTGATGTTCCCGCAGCGGATGCTGAAGACTACATTCAAGGTATACTTCAGCTTTCACTTGCTTGTTAGACTAGGCAAGCGGTTGAACCGAAACCGATCGGTTTGGTTTTTGGTTCTTCGCAAAGTTCGGTTTTCACAAAATGGAAACCGGAATAGTGTACACAAAAGAAAAAACTGGTGCTCCGGTTAACTGAAAACTTCGGTTCGGTTTTTGGTTTAACCAAGCGTTGGCAGGCGAGCGAGGTGAGCGGCCGGCGCAAGCGTCGGCGGGCAGGGTCGGCGCGTGAGGCGAACGGCGGGCGAGGCGAGAGGCTGACGCGAGCATCGGCGGGCAGGGGCGGCGCGCAAGGCGAGCGGCCAGCGCGAGGGTAGGCGGGCAGTGGCGGCGCGAGAGGCAGGGCGGCGTGCGAGGCGGGCGGTCGACGCGAGGGTCGGTGGGCTGGGGCGGCGGGCGAGGCGAGCGGCTGGCGTGAGGGTCGGCGTGCAGGAGCGGCGCGAGCTTTGGTGAGCGGTGAGGGAGCGGCGGCGGGCGGCGTCCGGGGCAGGGGGTTAGGCTGTTAGGGTTTACTAGTGGGTTGGGCTGTTGTTTGGGCCTTTGAGTTGGGCTTGTTTGTATTGGACGGACTGATATTGGGCTAAAATTAGTTAACCCGGTTAATCAGAAATTAAAACCGGTACCAAAAAAATCGGTTTTCCCAATTTAACAACAGAAGTTTGTTCGGATTGGACCAGTTTCGGTTAGTTTGGTTCCGGTTAGTTCGATGTTCGGTTTTCGGTCTTTTTGCCCATCCTGACTTGCTCGTACAACAAAATGAAGGCATAAATGTGTAAGGGTGTTGCCCTTCTGTAAAATCCCTGAAGATGTTTCCTTCTATGTGGTTGAACTCCTGTTTTTGAATCCAAAAACTTATTTTTTGTATGTGTTTGTGGGACAACTTCATTACTCTTAACTTCGTGTGATTTTGTAGGTGCAGAGAGCGCTGACATGGTGACAATTGATGAAGTGAAAGAGCTGCCACCCTTGCAAGAGAAGGAGCAGCCAAGAGGTGGCGGTGGAAGGTTTAGCCGTAGAGGTGGTGGTAGATTCTCTGGCAGTGGTCGTGGCGGTTTCGGCAGAGGTGGAGGTGGTAGAGGGTTTTCTGGCAGGGGAGGCGGCGGCAATAGGTTTAACAGGAGAAATTAGATCTGTTTCCGGTTACTGAACATTTGAAAGCAGTGCCATTTTTTTGACATAGCTGAGGAAGATGGAGAGGGAACAATCAGTTTCGGCTGAGTGTGTCTGCTTTATTTAATACGTTTAGTGTTTTATCACCAAGATTACGACTATTGATTTTTGGCAAGGTCAGTGTAAATTTTGTGTCTCGTACTCCGAATGAACTATTATGACTTGATAGTGAAGCTATATAAGCATTATATTGCGGCATCTAGAGTTACAAATGCCACCATAAAATCATCATCATCATCACTGGCATGCTCAGCATTAAAGTTACTCATTATCTGTTAGAAGAACCATTATAGAAGTAAATACATGAACCAAAGTCGCATAAGACTTAAAATAGGAATAACCATGATTTCAAATTATTTATCAAATGCCATAAACAACAGTGATACAAAAAATATAAATTAGAAATGTCACACTTATACAAAATGATAAAATGTATCAAACATAGATCACATGATAAAATGTCTTGCACATAAAACCATAAACACTAATCATACTAGTGCTTTTTACTGTCTTCCCATGCCTCTTTAGCCAATTAAACTTCTCATGTGATGCAAAGTAAAAAAGAACACATCACGATACTCTTTTATTATAAGATGTTTGGGGGCATAGTAGTGCTTATTGTATCTTCTTCAACCCCTCTTTAATGACTTGGTTTAACATATTACCAATCTCTTCTCTAATACTAACAACTCTTGAGGTGGCTGAATTATTATTGCTCGCAGACTTCTCATATGCTTACACTAAACACTTTATATATTAATGTCTAAAAATCTGCTTCTTTCCCTTTGGCGAGAATATAGAGCTAGCCTTTTTCTTTTGCCATTTCAATCACCTTCCCTCTCGCCCCCACTCCTCTCCTCGCCATCACCATCAACTTGACTAGCACTAGTGTCAACACCACTCAAGGACCAAATGAAGTTTCTTTTGTAACACTATAATAGCATCAAACATGATCGACATCTAATCCTTATATTAAAGTGGTACATCTTTGAAGATATATAACCTGACATGGTTTGAAAACCACAACCCATTGTTTACTTCAATTTGTCCAAAACAAGTAACTTGCACATTTACTAAAAAAATGATAACCTCAATGTATAGTCACATTATTTTAATCTTGCCACCAAGCATCATTCACCACTATACACTCAGTTGCATGATATACCCAAATCCAGTAGATTTCATGTTTGAAGTCTCCCATTGACTATATTTTTTCAATACATTCTATTTGTTTTTCATTTGTATTTCATTGTATGGCGTCTTGGTACCTTCATGAAATTCTAACAAAGTTTGCGTATCCCACACTATTCAAATGTTACGGCCGATTGTGTGTAAAGATTTCTTCCATGCACATGTCAATGAAAACTCGTGCGGCAAATAAATCTTATTTTGTCTCAATATTTATTGCCTTTTACATTTAAAATATCCACTATATTATACGAAAATAATGCACTGCAATAAGTTATGAAAAACAGACAAGGCTTTGAAAGGCAACACTTTTTGCACCTTTTGCAAACTCATTTTTCTGTAAAGCATATAAACTTTGGATGATACGTCGATAAAGAACATTCAATGTCTCGTCGGGGAAGAAAAATTATACTGTTTTTAATGTTACTCTAGTACATAGAGGTACAAATGCATATCTAGGCTTCTACCGGTTGTGCAGAAGGTAGAATTGTCAACTTATAGTTGAAAAATATCAACAAACTAGAGTGCAATAATAACCATAGAAAATCCTAAAGTCAGGCTTTGTTTCTTATTATTGATTTTTTTATGTCAATAGGCTGATGTTGAATCAGCAATCCACAACTATTCTGAGATATATGGATAAACATCAAATTAGACAGAGCAAATTCAAAAACTGAGTAAAGGAGAGGCAATCTGTAAAACAATGACTTGAAGCATTGGGAAGAGTAGTTATTGCTACTGCTACCACTATCAAGCCGATTCACTACTACCAAAGAATAAGGCGTGATTTTTGAGCACACACTATTATATTCAACTATCAGCAATAGAATTTGAGTAAAGATTTACTTCAACTAACAACAATAAGAAAATTATCCAAGCAACATTGGTACAACAATTTGTACAACAAGATGGTAATCAGAAGGATTTGTACCCGCTTGGATTTGTTGCGCTAGCCCTTGAGCAGTTTGTACCAAGGTGTGTTTCTGATGCGGAGCTGTGCAAGCTACTATGGTGCAGATAAGGTGGAGGAGAGAGAAAGCGGCGACGTGTTTAGAGGGCCATCAAGCGCACACACGCACCGGAGCTCAAGGCGACGTGTTTAGAGGGCCATCGAGCGCACACACGCACCGGATCTCAAGAGAAGGTTGCGGCATGCCTCAAGCGCAGGATGCTCGCGAGTAGAGAGGGTGGATCAGAAGGAGGGCGGGCGGCGCCGATAGGACCAGGAGGGAGGGCGCCGAGGGTGACAGGGTTGAGAGGCAGGCGGCAGCGGCGCTAAAATGAGGGAGTCGGCTGGGTGAGGACTGAGGAAGGGTATGGGACAAAAATGATATCACTTCTCAAGAACGTGAGTTCCGTACAACATTGGAGAAAATGCACTTTCACGTTGTTTCTGAGCTTTTCTAATAATCGGCTTAGGAGATAAGAGATATTTGAGCACTGCATTTTGGTAATTTTTTTACTCATTTCATCTATGAGCCAATAATAATCGGAACCAAATAGGGTCCTCTGTAGCATTAAAGACCACAGTTCACAACATCTTGCACCAGTAAAATAACACTGTTGGTACCCGTCTAGTACAAACATTTTAAACAAAAAGGCAGTAGTGCCCTTCAAACATAAAAAGAATCCAACTCAACATCACTTGATGTTTTAAGAAATATATTCTTGATTTACTTAGGGGAGAGCACAACATTTGAAATAAGATACTTCAACATTAAAAATTTATAATTACAATATGTTTGGATTATGATTGCGACATCAAAAAAAACCCAGCTGAAAAGTGGATTTAACTTTGTTGCTATTTGAGAATACAATAGCAAAAGGTTTGCTTTTTTATGTTGCAATATTTAAGTTAGTATGAGGCACCTAATAATCCTTGTTATTGCTACACATTTCACATGTTTTCATGTGACTTTAAAATCTGAATTGCGTGATGCAAAACAAGCATGTTTCTGAGGGGTTTTCCATGTTGTGAATGAACTTTATCATATTGCTATGGAACTTTTTGAAAATAAATGTTGCAGGACACGAAATAAACATATTGGATGAAATTCTACATGCTGTGGTGGGGCTTGTTGCAAGATGCGACATAAGCATGTTGCAGTGGGAGTTTTAGTTGTATAGGACGTTCCAGTTCAATTTCTCTTAGAAAAATAACAGTTTTGTATATTAAGAGTTTGTGATGCACTTTTGGCATGCTAATACGTAGGAAATAGTAATTTTTTATGGATTTGGCTAGGACCAGTTACATTGCTTAACATGCTAAATGAATCCAGTAGCAAATTGTTTCTCTATTATTTGGGTAGATCATTAGTGTTGCGTGCACGTGTAGGTGTTTTGAACGCAAGGCGAATGTGACATACAGTATAGGCATATGTACAAAACAATATTCACTATTTTAAACCACAATTTTCATCCTGTCACCGCTTTTCATGAAAATGTTTCCCATCGTGGCTTTGGAGATATACTCCCTTCGTTTTGAATTATTTAATGCTGGCTAGTTCAAATAATTTGAAATGGAGGGAGTAAAAGCAAAGAAACGGAAAAAATATTCCGAACGGTTAACCCCTCCTTCTAATCCTGTAACAAATGCTTTGGCAATATGTTAAGATTACAAACCCAGCGCTTTAAACTGGAGGATAGAGATGGAGCGTTATCCTGGTTGGATAACCTCCCACCCTAGTTTCCCTTTTTATTTTGTTTTTCTCGACCTATGGCCATTGCTTGTACAGTTTTTAGTCGGTGTTCTGCCGGCTTTTTTTTAATACAATATATCACCACAATCAAGAGTTTTCCTACTGTTTTTCCTAAAAAATCACTATTTTAGTATACATAATTATTTTGCTGTGATTAAAAAATATGAAACAAGAATAAATTGATATCATTAGATTATTCAACAGTGGTCATGCTATGAAATTCAAAATATGAGGACTTACATGATTGGAGAGCATTTATACAGGAGTTTAAGATTTCTAGACGTGCATCAGTGGATCTATGCTACAAATAAATAATACAAACAGAAATTAAGTTATACAGTGGGTATAAATGATTTATGGCCCCACGCTAACTTTGATTTTGTTCCTGGAATTTGATTCTATTTTGGCTCCAAAAACATAAATTCCAGCTTCAAAAGTCTGTCGATTTTTTTTGCTCATAGATCAAAGGACAATATACAACTTTCGTGTTTACGAAAAGCTCAAATGCAGCATAGAGTTTGAATTAAAAAGTTGTCAATGTGAATGAACACGAGAATTTACGTGGTTCGGGCCGTCGGAGCGTAATACCCTACGTCCACGGGTGTGTTTGTTCTATTGCTTGAGCGCGAGCGCTTGTGCGTTGTGTGATCTTGAGTGTGGGGAGTCGGAACCCTTTGCAGGGTGGTCACCCTGGTCCTTTTATAGTTCAAGGTCGGGGTGGTTACAATGAGGCTTGGGGCCCGACAGGTGGCCCCAAAGCTTTGAGTGTCCTATGCACGATCTAGGGCTTCCTCCTCTGAGTAGAGTTGCCGGCGGGGGAGTTAAGTCCCCTCGTCCGGCGCGCTGAGTGCCCCTGACCGTATGTCAGGTGATGATGAAGACGTCGTCTTGTCGCCACGTCTCCTCGCCTGCTTGGGCATCTACGTGCCGTTGGGTGGCACTGTTATGTTGTCATGCCTCTCCGTCCTATCTTGTCACCGTTATGGCGAACGGGCAAGGGACGGTAGCATGTGCCGTGCGCCATGCTTCTGGGGAAGGCGCGAGCCTTGAATGCGAAGCCTGACAGCGCACTTCCTTCTTGACTTTGTCGACCCACTGCCCACGACGGATCGTAGGGTACGTGGTGGCTTTGGAGCCCTTATCGTCGGGCTTGGTGTCTGGGGACACGTGGCGGCTCCGGACCTTACCTAAGCAGGGAGGCCCGGACCGGAGCCCAGAGCACGTGTCAGCACCGGAGCTGTCCTCTGTGGGGAGGAGGCTTGGAACCAAGGGACACGTGGCAGCTCCGGACCTCACCTCAGCGAGGAGGCCCGGAACGAAGCCCGGGGCACGTGTCAGCACCGGAGCTGTCCTCAGCGGGGAGGCGGCTTGGAGCCAAGGGACACGTGTCAGCTCCGTACCCCTCCTCAGCGGGAAAGCTTAGGTTGGAGCTCGGGACATGTGTCAGCCCCAATGCTGTCTTCTTCAGGAAGGTGACTCGGAGCTGGGGACACATGGCAGCCCCAGACCTGTCCTCAGCGGGGAGGCTTAGGCCGGGGCCCGGGACACGTGCCAGCCCTGGAGCTCGGGCGCACGCGGAAGCCCTAGGGTCGACCATGGGCCCCAGGGTACGTGGCCCTTGTTGGGGCATGCCTCAGCAGGGAGACGGGGCCCAGAATGTCTTTTACCCACTACACAGGGGTACCCGGTCTGCAGAGTACCGACAGTGGCCCCCCGGGCCCATCTCGGGGGAGGCACTGAGCCCACAGGTGGGGTCCCCATCTCTCCTGCATGGTGGTTTTGAACCTGTACTTTGGAAACTGAAGTGGTGGCGAGATTTTCGCGTTGTGGACGAGTGGTTGTACCTGGGAGTCGAAAAGGTTGCACGTCTTCGGCGTAGTGGGAATACTCGCCAGTTGAAGCGGCAACACGTCGCCGGTGTAGTGGACGCGTGTTTGCCCCTGACTGGAGGGTCGTGGCGACGTGCTCGAGGGGTTGCCCCGGGGCAGTTACTGCAGCAGCCTTTTAGTCGGCCGCTGCAGCTCCACCACGCCGCTTTTCTCGAGAACCGCGGACGTTTCTGAGAAGTTACCCACCTGGCCCCCAGTGTCTGACGGGTGGACCTGGGTCCTTCTCGTCATTGGGGGAGGCAGGTAACCCACGGCACGGCACGATGGAAACCCAAACGTTGCGCCTATTGCCCTGCCAGAGGTTGCGGACGTATAAAGAGAACCCTTCTGGAGAAGTTCGGTTCCCTTCCGTCTTTTGCAACCTTCGCCTTCCTCCAGCGCGCTTGAAACCTAGCGCCCTCAACCTTTCCTCGCCACCATGTCTTCCAGCCTCCGTTCATCCAAGCTCAGGAGCGATGGCGACATCGCTATCGTGAGGCGCCTGCTCGGCTGGCAATCAACCATGTTTGACGGAAAGATCCGCCATGGGAGGGTTCCGCTGATCGACATGCGTCCCGGCGAGGTTGTACTCTTCACCTCGTACGAGTTGTCCGGGTTTGCGCTCCCGATGTCATCCTTCCTCCTCACCCTGCTGGAGGTGTATGGGCTCCAGCTGCTGCACCTCAAGCCGCACGCTCTCGCGCTAGTGGCCGTCTTTGTCCACTTCTGCGAGATGTTTGTGTGTGTACGACCTTCGGTGCGGCTCTTCAGGGTGTTCTTCTCCTTGAGGGCCTCAAGGAGAAGTACAAGCCAGCTAGGGGCTTATTACTTCCAACACCGTGGAAGGCACTCCGCGCCCTACATCGCACCCTTCACTCCCGGGAAGTGGGAGCACTAGAGGGAGGACTGGGTCATTGCCCAGACTGACGTCCATGATCGCCTGGAGCTGCCTGGCGGCTCGCCAATGTCCGAGGCGGCCGTTGGGGATGAGGTCCCCGACCTGCAAGACGCCTACACGCCGGTGCTGGAGAGGATCAAGTACTTGGCGGAGGAAGGCCTGACCTCGCTGATGGTCTTGGCTGACTTCCTGTTCCGCCGGATTGCTCCCCTCCAGCAGCATATCCGGGCAGCTTGGCAGTACACCGGGGAGGGCGACATGACCCGGTTGGAGAGCGGAGCAGGGTCATCACCGAGTCAGGAGATGTTGGAGGTAATGCTGCAAAAGCTCCCCTGTGACTCGATTACCGACGACTCCATCACCCCGCCGGCGATCTGCCAACCCGTCTACCTCAACCCTCAGGCGCGGTCAAGGCTGTTGAGGGAACTGCCCACACTAGACGACATCGATATCGCAGTGCAACAGATTGGGGATCCTTCGCGGGGCATCAAAATTCCCAGAATAGATGGCGTCGGTGGTCCGTCAGGGCCTGCACCAGACTCACTCCCAGGCAGGGGAACGGAGTCGGTAGGGAGGCCTGAGTCTGAGGCGCGCCCCCGTTCGCCACCCAAGGATGCCCCAGAGACCAGCAGGGTGTCAAAGAGAAAGCTAGTCCGTCCCGACGGAAGCTTAGTCTCCGGCCCTCAGGCAAGGGGTTCCCAGGCTTCCCGTGGTCCCACACCGGGCCCGACAACTCACGCCGAGGGCAGCTCTAGAGCCGCCGCTGCCGGAGCAGTCCCGACGGCCACGGGACCCCCGAGGGTCCGCCAGCTCCGAAGCCAGCGGAGGTGGCCCCGACACCGATGGGGGCGAGTGGCTCGAGCCCCACGCGTAAGAAGCTCCGCGCGGAGTGGAACTTCCAGGCCTCCAGGTACGCCTCAACCTTACAAGGCTGTGTACTGAGCCAATGGATGTTGTAGTTGATGTTTGGTGCTCCTTTTTGTAGGACTTCCCATTAGGGCACCTCCTATCCTCCTCCACCGCAGCAGGCCGGGAGCCGGAGCTCCTTGTCTGCCAAAGCTCCAATACCAGTGGCGGTGCCGGAGCCTGTTCCTGAAGCAGCTCCGGATGTTGGCACCCAGGCCCCCGAGGCCAGCCAACCGGCAAGCGCGGCTTCCTCTGGTAGTTGTGCGGCTGCCATTGTACGGGCCGCTAGCCCTCCTCTCCCTTCACAAGTTGCCATGGTGGCGACTCCACTGGTGGCCGAGGAGCTAGAGGGTGTCGAGGCGCTGCCTCGCCTGCCTATTGAGAAGGATGTCCCGGTCCCCAGGGCCGCATGGGCCGTCCGCTCTATCCTAGACCAGATGCAAGATGCACTCGAGCAAGAGTGGGCCGAACTGAGGTCCGAGCGGGAACGTCTCCAGGACTTGGACGACCTACTGAAGGCGCAGGTCTAGTCCGCCAAGGCGAAGGCTCAAGCTTGAGCAGAGCAGCTTGAAGCTCGGGAGGAGGTGCTGGCGGAGATGGAGGCCGCCGTCGTGACCCTCCAAAGGAATGCGGAGAGGACTCACGCTGAGGCCATGAGTATTCATGCCTCCGCTGGTGTGCGTCTCGCAGCCCTGATGGAGCTCCAAGAGACTCTCGTTCATCGGGAGGAGGCGGTGGAGGCAAGGGAGAGGGAGCTCTCCGACCGTCTTGCTGTCTATGAGGTAAAGCAGAAGCACCTGGAGGAGCGGCTTTAGGGCATCCATGGCCAAGAGGTCTCCGCTGCATCCAGGGAGTCTGACTTGGATGAGCGGGATGCGCGGCTAGCCACAAAGGAGCAGGCCCTGGCTGCTCTGGAGCAAGGGCTAGCCACACGGGAATAGGAGCTGGCGAGGAGGAGTTTGGCGGGGGAGCTGTCTTCTTCCGTCAAGTAGGTCTAAGATCTCTGGGCTTCTTGTGCCGCGGAGGCAGAGAAGGTCTGGGACTTCCTCGGCTGCGCAAAGGCGACCCTGGAACCCTTTGACTTCGGCCCCTTGCGCCCCGAAGGGCCAGTCCAGGAGGTGAGATAGGTGCTCCCTACCCTGGAGTCAGCCGGGGAGAAGCTCCTAACGATTGAAAATATTGTGGGGGAGCATATGGAGGCCGAAGGCAAGGCTCTGGCTCAGATGGTGCTAGGGCATGTGCTCACCTGCCTTCGGAGCTCCGATCCCGACATCTCCCTAGAACATGTGGTACAGGGCCACAGCACAGAGCTGCCGGAGGCGGCGAAGTCTTCCGTGGAGGAAGTCGCCCGACTTGTAGCTGCTAGGTTCAAGCACGAGTAGCTCCTAGGTCTCCCGCCTGCTTTGTATCCTCCTGAATATGCCGGAGCTCTACTGTTTACAGAAGACTTTTTTTGTTTCAAGTCTTATGTTACCTTGAGTTGTTGATGTAGACTTCGGACCCTTGGCAGCGCATAGGTTCAGAATAACTTAGCCGACGTGGGCAGCTCTTTGCCGATGCTCCGAGCTTGTTCCTCTAGGTCCTTAGCAGTGTAAGGGCCCAGGGCGCTCCGACAATGTGGCCACCCACTACTTCCGGGTCCTTGGCGATGTAAGTACCCGACGGAAGTTCATCCTTTGTCTTAGCTTGTCGTAGCTAGTGTTATAAGTCTTTTGCTTGCTGCTGCAGTGGTCCAACGTCCTGCCCGCATGGTTCACCGTGATGGAACCCCTTGTAGGTGTGGCCCTTGTGTTGGGACTCACCTACCACTGGACGAGGTAGGACGTCAGCATTGGGCCCCCTGGGAGGTCAGAATCGCCAAGGACCTGTGCGGACCTGCAGTCATGACAGGAAAATGGAGTAGTCGTGCTCTCTGGTCACTCTTCTTTGTTTGGTAGCTTCGATGTGGCTTACGGTCCTTAGTTAAGCTGCGGGGCTTGGGTAATTCGATGCAGGTCGTCCGAATTTTGGTCAAAGCCTTGCCTAGAGGTATGAGCCATTCAGTTCCCCGGTACCGAGCCGTAGCACTGGAGAGGCAGCGTACACACACTAAGGGTACAGAACCAGGCATAGCAGGCTACGCCCCTGGACCTCCCTCGGGCGTAAGCTTTTCGGGGAAGGGCCGTTAGGCGCCATAGGGCCCCCAGGCAATGAGATATCCAAAGATCCCTTAAGTCGCGATCAGGACTTTGCTCGGGGGTATGAGTCGTTCGGCTCCCCGGTACCGAGCTATAGCGCTAGAGAGGCAGGGTACGCACGCTAAGGGTACGGGACCAGGCATAGCAGGCTACGCCCCAAGACCTCCCGCTAGCGTAAGCTTTTCGGGGGAGGGACCATTCGGCACCATAAGGCCCCCGAGCAACGAGACAACTGCAGGATCCCCGGATACGCTACAGGTACTTCAAGTAGACCCGCCAGTACAAGGATAGCACAGCTCTTGCTATGGTTGGACACAAGAAAAAGTGACTGGCCACATGACCGGAGCGGTATGGAAAGAAAGAACAAAAGGTATGGGGGTAATGTCCGGGGTCCGGTTACTTCTCTTGTCTGTAGGCGTGTTCTTTCTGGTCCCCAAGTACTCAGTTGTAGCGCTAGGGAGGCAGGGTGTGCACGCTAAGGGTACGGAACCAGGCATAGCAGGCTACACACCCTGGACCTTCCGCTGGCGTTAACCTTTCAGCGAGAAGACCTTCCAGTGACACGGATCCCAGTTCAAGTGTGTAGGTGAAATTGCATAGAGGGGCGGACTAGTCTAGTCAAATTGCTGGAAAGGCTTAAAAGTTGGTTTTTATGGGGTTTTCTCCAGATTTTAGTTTAACAAAATGTGGATGAAACAACTAGCAATCCTATATGACAAGTGTGATATAATATTGAATGCAAGATTTTGATGATGTATACTCTAATCACGAGAATTAAAACAAACCCTAAGCAATATTGATCTTCAAAGAAATGTACATGCAAGAGAGGCACTGAGGATGTTTTCCCGAGGTTCGATTCCACTCAGGAATCTACGTCCCCGTTGAGGAGTCCACAAAGGACCGGGTCTAACAACCCTTTCCTCACCAAGTCGCCACTAAGGCCGACCCGATTCTTCACTATCTCAAGGGTGAACTTACAAAGTTTGGGGCTGCTTACAATCCGAGGCTCCCACTTGATCACTTCTACAAAGCTTCACCAATCTTACAACCCACTGGTCACACCAAGTGCACGAGATCACTCCGAGAGCCTTAAACGCGAAGTTCTTCCTTCTCATTTTCTCACACACCCAAATTCACTTAGGATTTGATTCAAGAGGGTGAGTAGGCAATGGAGAAGGCTTGGAGAGGTTCTAGAAAGGCTGTGGCAGCGCTAGGGTTCCAGAGTTCTCTAAATGAGGTCGGGGCATCTCCTTTTATAGAAGTCCCGAAGCCAACCGTTGCCACCTACCAAAAGTCCGGACTAGTTCGGTCAAGACCCGAACTAGTCCGATCTCACATAGGAACTCTTTGTCCGGGTGAGAACGGACAAGTCTGGATGACCCGGACTGGTCCGACCACTGAGGCGGACAAGTGCGGTCCACCAAGACTTAGCCGTGGGAGCTCTCATCTCACAACCATACGGACTAGTCCATCTCAGAACGGACTAGCCCGAACTCACTCAGGGACTCTTTGTCCGGGTGAAACCGGACAAGTCTGGCTAGTCCGGACTAGTCCGGCCACTGAGGCGGACAAGTCCGATCTACCAGGACTTAGTCCCAGAAAACTCTTTTCAACAGAGAAACGGACTAGTCCGTCCCAAAATGGACAAGTCCGAACTCAGTCAGGAACTCTTAGTCCGCCCCAAAACGGACTAAGCCGGGGGGACTTCCGGACTAGTCCGGCCACTGGGCCGGACAAGTCCGGCCTGCCCAATTTTACCTCTCTACCTCTCTCCACTACGGTTTTGACACTTCTAACATTGAGCTCTCTTCTATGATCTCAATGCACTTGACACACACATACTCTCACTTTTACACGGCTAGCCCGCTAAAGGCTCAAGTGAAAACCTAATTTCTACTCTTCGAGTCTTCGACGCCGATTTTCATCCTTTTCCTTTTTGAGAGTTTAGGTGTCCACCTTGGAAACATCCTGTGCTTATGATCATCTCAGCTCATTAGTCTCTTAATTGTCGTCATCAATCATCCAAAATCCACAGGGATTCCTAGATGCACTTATAATCTCCCCCTTTTTGGTGATTGATGACAACACATTAAATTTCAACATAAGAGGTAAAAATTTGATTTTCATAACAAGTGTACATATGCAAAACTTCCACTAAATGTATGCAAGAGTAAAAGAGGGGCAGTGACATACATTCACATGTTGTTATGGGGTGCCTACGTGTTGTGCTCAAAAAATGTGATAAGACAACAAACATAGCAAGGAGCAATAATGATCAAATATAAACCATAAAATCCAACACGTAGTGTTACACAAAAGATAGTCATGCATAAAACATAGATAGCCACGTCCAAAGATCTATTACAAGATAGTCACGTCCAAAAACATAAAACATAGGTATCCAAAAGATCTATTACAAGACTAGGAGATGATAAACAAAAGAGACCCTCTCCCCATCTATCCCCCTTTGGCATCAAGGCACCAAAAAGGAAAAGAGGGAAGAAGATACGCCTAAGTCTACTCGTCATCTTCTTAGTTTTCTTCTTCATCATTTTCATCGCTCTCCGTGGCCTCCGTATCCTCTTCCTCGTCGTCGGCGACGGAGGATGGAGGCATGGCCTTGGAGGAGCTTCCATCTTCCCTGAACTGCGCGAGCTTATCAGCGGTGAACTCTGGATATGGAGTGAGTTCCCCATCACTCTCCTCGGGAGGAGACATGGGTACCTCAAGCTTGTCACACACAGCCTTGAGGTACTTCTCCTGACGTCTCTCCATGCGTCGAGTCCGGACCTCCAGATGTCGACAGGAGGCGAAGAGTGCGTTGAAGCACTTGAAGAATCCGCTCATGGACTGCGGAGGAGGAGATGATGGGGGTGCCGCTAAACTGGAAGGAGGTTGAGCATGAGGGTTCTGGCACAATGGGGGGTAGCTGAGCACGGAGAGGTCGATGAGTGACATCCTTGACAAAGACTATCCCTGGCACCTTCTCAATTAGACACATGATGACGGTGCATAACCACATGAGCGGTTGGGAGTGTGAGATATGTTGAAGATGTCATCATAAATGTGCTCAACAAGGTTGAACTTCTGTTCACCATCTATCAGGAGGAGGAGATGCCCTAAGTTTCCTTGAATTACCCCTGCATCTCCATCCTTAGGGGCAATGGTCCTCCTCAGAATCCTGTTGAGGATGCTATAGATTGGTTTGATGTTCCTAGCAAGCCCGGCCTCATAGGGGACATGGCTAGGATACATATAGTCAAGCTGGTCCCTGTCTACTTCCTTGAGGTTGGAAATAATAATCTCATGGTCCAAGTGCTCCTCAAGGCCAAGTATATGTGCAAACCTCTCATAGGTGACTGAGTACTGCTCTCCATGAGTCATCCAGGTGATTTTCCGGTCACCGTAGGTGGAGAAGTACACAGTGGTATAGAACTGCACAATTACCTCAATGTTCCAGACATATTTGAAGCTCATGATTTCCTTGATTCCATGTCGCTCTGCGGCTTCAATCACTGCATCAAAGGCTTTGTGCTCCCTTTTGGCCATGTAGTCCCAATCTACCCATTGAGCTTGAGAGACTGGGGTCTTCATCTTTAGGTGGACCAAGCGGTAGTAGTTGCAGTGGAAGTCACACCAAAACCTAGGGTCGGTTGTGTGCTTCTCATAGTCATAGACTTTATTCATCCTCAACCTTCTCGCCTTTTCAGCCCCCTTTCCTTTGAATACAAATGCCGGATTGTTGGGATGCCGCTTTGGATCTCTAGCACGGGCAGCCATCTTCAAGGGGCCGATGGGCTTTGGTTGCCCTTTCTCTCTGATTACTATCCCTCCTGCCCTGTTTGTCGGTGCTTTGGCAGTTGCCTTTTTGTTCTTGGGCTCCTCAGGAAGTGGAGCCTTGCCCTTCTTTGGATCACAAGGAACCCTACCCTCGGATTCCTTCTCCTTCTCCTTTTCCCGCTCTTTATCTCCCAAGGTGACCAGCCTCTTCCTCTTGGGCTCTGAGGCACTAGCAGCTTGGAAGCTTTGGGCTTCACGTTCAGCCCTTTTCTTTCTCCGTTGATCCTTTAATGATTCTTCAACGGCTTGGGAAATTTGTGCCTCCTCGTCGAGATCATGCTTCTTCTTTGTTCTTGCCTCTTGACGGACGACTTCTTTAGCCGCTTGGGCCTCCTTTGCCGCCCTTTCTTCGGCAATGCGCCGATGAAGTGCTTGTCGAGCCTCCGCGGCCGTGGGACTTGGAAGAGGAGAGCTTTGGTTGGAGTTCGACATATTTCCTGAGAAACAAGAGATGAGAGGTCAAGGAAGTGGAATATTGCAAGAGAATTCAGTAAAAATGGCTAAGGTTGGAGTTTGTTCTGTGTAAACTGGACTTGTCCGTTAAAAGACCGGACTAATCCGCTCGATAATGGACTTGTCCGCCCAAAACCGGACTAGTCCGGGTTATAGAGGATGAACCCTAACCCTAACAATTTTTCGCAAAAACTTCGAATTAAGTTGCAATACTCCTACGCTACGATCGCATTGACACTAGGTACAAAATTTGGGAAGAGGTTTCTAGCAAAAGACCTAAGAATGAAGAAAAGGAGGGATTTTCTGTTAGGTCAAGAATACCTCTTCAAATCTTCAAATGTGATGAAATCAAAGTCGATGCTTGAGCAACGAAGCACGGGGAAGAGTTTCCGCACTTCTTAGGGCTCCAATCCATGGATTGGATGAGATTTTTGGTGGAAGAAATCGAAAATCGCCAATTTGGGGGCGCTTCTGGCTTAAGTGAGGGCGTGAGCGGACTAGTCTATGTGAAGAGAGAGGTCTGGCCGCCCCTGGGGGGTTAAGTCCCCAGGGACCGGACTAGTCCGTCCAGGTGCCCGGACAAGTCCAGTTGGTGGGCCAGAGCCAGACTTCTCTAGGGCCGGACTTGTCCGGCCTCCCAGGTGGACTAGTCCGGTTTGGACTTGTCCGCTGTGAAGTCTGACCTAGATATTCCGGACTTGTCCGACCCATGGGCTGACTAGTCCGGTTACATGCTGAAATTCATATAATTTGAATTTTAGCTTAAGAATATGATCCTTTTTGACAAGTTTTTGCAAATATATTTGGCAAACATGGTCAGTAAGCATACATCAAACAAACAATGATCATATTTACAAAAGAATCCTTTTGAACATAGTTTTCGTAGAGTAAGAGAGATTAGGGTAGTATGTTGAAAACATATGATTTTTGAAGTTTATAAACAAGCAACAAACAGATGTGCACACTTCAAGCAACGTTTCGAGAATCTAGGATATTCAGTTCACTCCTTAGGTCACAAAAGCGTTTCTCATCAAGGGGTTTTGTGAAGATGTCCGCCAATTGCTTCTCACTCCTAACATGAGAGATAATGATATCTCCCTTGATATAGTGATCTCGCAGGAAATGGTGACGGATATCAATGTGTTTGGTTCTAGAATGCTCCACAGGATTGTGAGCAATATTGATGACACTCTCATTGTCACATAGGAGTGGAATATGGCTCAAAGTGTAACCATAGTCCCTAAGAGTTTGTCGCATCCATAGGAGTTGTGCACAACAACTCCCGGTTGTGATGTACTCCGCTTCGGCTGTGGATAAGGCAATGGAGTTTTGTTTCTTTGAAGACCACGAAACCAAGGACCTACCAAGGAATTGGCAAGTCCCTGACGTGCTCTTCCTATCTACCTTACAACCGGCATAATCAGCATCGGAGTATCCGATGAAATTGAACTTGGATCCCTTAGTATACCAAGGTCCTAGGTTAGGAGTGTGTACCAAATATCTAAGAATCCTCTTAATGGCCGTCAAGTGAAACTCCTTAGGAGTGGCTTGGAACCGTGCACACATACACATACTAAGCATTATGTCGGGCCTAGATGCACAAAGGTAAAGCAAAGAGCCTATCATGGAACGAAATACCTTTTGGTCCACACTTGGACCATCTTCATTAAGGTCAAGATGTCTGTTGGTTCCTATGGGAGTCTTGATGGGTTTGGCTTTGTCCATGTCGAACCTCTTAAGTATGTCTTGAGTATACTTGGTTTGACTTATGAATTTCCTTCCTTGAGTTGTTTGACTTGGAATCCTAGGAAGAACTTCAATTTCACCATCATTGACATCTCGAACCTTTCAGTTATTATCTTTGAAAACTCATCACAAAAAGCTTTGTTAGTAGAACCAAATATAATGTCATCGACATATATTTGGCACACGAATAAATCATCATTAAAATACTTAGTGAAGAGTGTATAGTCGACCCTTCCTATCCTAAAATTATTTTTAATAAGAAAGTCTATAAGACACTCATACCAAGCTCTAGGAGCTTGTTTGAGGCCATAGAGGGCTTTCTGAAGTTTAAAGACATGGTTCGGATACTTATCGTCCTCAGATCCGGGTGGTTGCTCCACGTATACTTCCTCCTTGATCGGACCGTTGAGGAAAGCGCTTCTATATGTGCATATCCCTTTGCAACAAGTCTTGCCTTGTTTCTTGTCACAACCCCATACTCATCTTGCTTGTTGCGGAATACCCATTTGGTTCCCACAACATTTGCGTTGGATCACTTCACGAGTTCCCATACTTGATTCCTTTCAAAATTGTTCAGTTCCTCTTGCATGGCCACCACCTAATCTGGATCTTGTAGTGCTTCTTCTACCTTGCGGGGCTCCAAAGAGGAAACAAAAGAGTAATGTTCATAAAAATTAGCCATTCGAGAGCGAGTGGTCACCCCTTTGGAGATATCTCCTAGTATGTTGTCGACGGGATGATCACGTTGAACACTTTGGTGCACTCTTGGATGAGGTGGTTGAACTCTTTGATCTTCATCTTAATTGCCGCTCTTTTCTTTGTCTCCCCATTGATCCAATCCTCCCTCTTGACTTTGATCGTTTTGATCTCGTTGAGGTTGGCCTTGCTCATCTTCAACTTGATCATGGGAGGGAGACATATATTCGTTTGTTGAATGATCATTTGAGTCTTGAGGATGTTCTTGAGGAAAAATGTCTCCAAGTGCCATCCTTTTAAGTGCTTCTTGTGGAGCCTCTTCTTTATCTAGCACACTTTGATCAACTTGCTCCACTTGGGAGCCATTAGTCTCATCAAACACTACGTCTCTTTCTATTTCAACAATTCCGGAAGTTTTGTTGAAAACACGATAGGCGTAGGTGTTTGAGTCATAACCAAGCAAGAAACCTTCATTGGACTTTGAAGCAAACTTCGAAGTCCTAGGCTTCTTGTTGAGAATATAACACTTGCTCCGAAAGACACGAAAATAAGAGATATTGGGTTTGTTACTGGTTAGAAGTTCATGGGATGTCTTCTTCAAAAGTCGATGAAAGTACAACCGGTTTATGGCATGGCAAGCGGTGTTAACCGCTTCCGCCCAAAACTGATCCGACGTCTTGTACTCATCAAGCATGGTTCTTGCCATCTCAATGAAAGTTCTATTCTTCCTCTCAGCCACCCCGTTTTGTTGAGGGGAGTAGGGGGTGAAAACTCATGCTTGATGCCTTCTTCATCCAAGTATTCTTCCACTTGAGTGTTCTTGAACTCGGTGCCGTTATCGCTCCTTATGTTATTGATTCTTAAGGAGAACTCGTTTTGAGCTCTTCTCAAGAATTTCTTGAGCACACCTTGAGTTTCTCCTTTGTCATGCAAAAAGAACACCCAAGTGAAACGAGAATAATCATCTACAACAACAAGACCATATTTGTTACCGCCAATGCTTATGTTGGCGATTGGGCCGAAAAGATCCATGTGAAGTAGCTCCAGGTGTCTTGTGGTCGTCATGACATTTTTGGATATATGTTGAGCTCCAACTTGTTTTTCGGCTTGACAAGCACTATGTGGCCTGTCTTGATCAAAAACAACATTCTTCAAGACTCGAATGTGTTCTCCCTTGAGAAGTTTTTGCAAGTTCCTCATCCCAACATGGGCTAGCCTTTAATGCCAAAGCCATCCCATGTTGGTCTTCGCCATTAAGCACGTATCAAGTTGAGCTTTATCCGTGGTGAAATCAACAAGGTAAAGCTTTCCCTTGAGCACGCCCTTAAAGGCGATTGAGTCATTGTTTCTTCTCAAGACAGTCATACCCTCGTTAGTAAAAATACAATTATAACCTTTATCACATAATTGTGATATGGATAGAAGGTTATAATCAAGGGAGTCAACATGCAAAACATTTGAAAGAGTATGATGGGGAGAGATAGCAATTTTACCGGTGCCAAGAATTTTCCCTTGGTTATTGTCCCTAAAGTATATTCCTTCACTGGGATCTTCGTTTTCCTCATATTCAACAAACAGCCTTCTCTCTCCGGTTATATGGTTTGTGCATCCACTATCGAGCACCCATTTTGATCCACCGGAGGAGTATGCCTACAAAATAGAGTTATGCCTTACCTTTTGGTACCCAAGCGGAGTTGGGTCCTTTGATGTTAGTCAAGAGGCACTTTGGCACCCACACACAAGGTTTTGGACTCTTGCGGAGTGGCCCAACATACCTAGCATAGATCTTTCCAAATTTGTTTCTCAATAAAACATACGAGGCATCAAAATCATGAAACAAAGGATGAGGTTTATTTTTAGGCATGTTATATGAGTTTGCAATGTTCTTTACATTTTCTTTGTTGGATGAACCTTCCTTGACAAAAACAATCAAGTGTTTTCTCTTCTTGGGAGTTTTATCATGTTTCCTCCACTCTCGAGAATAGCCAAGACCATCTTTGGCATGTGGAGGTCTTACATTGGTATATGCACTTCGTGCATATGCCACTTTTTCCTTGTCAAAGATACCACCTTTCGGTGAGTGCTTGTTTTGTGCCAACTTAAGTTCATATTTGAGTTTTAGGATTAAGTTTGAGCACTTGCAAGTTTGAGTTGCTTCGGGAGACTTCTTTGAGGAGGGTGAAATCATAGAGGAAGAAGGTGCATTGATCTTGAGAGACTCAACTTGTGTTTCAAGGATCTTGTTGACTTTTGTCAAGTTAACAATTTCATCCTTGAGCACAACAGTTGTGTCTTCAAGATTTGAGCAAGTTTCCTTGCTCAAAGCGAGTTCATGCTCAAGTGCCTTGCTTCTTTCCCTTTCAACCTCAAGGAGCTCTTCAAGCTCATAAGATCTCTCCTTTTCAAGGATGAGCATGTCTCCTTGATGGTTGATGAGTTCATCCTTCTCAAAGATTTCTTTCGACAGCAATCTCATCTTTTTCAAGGTGCTCCTACTTAGATCCTTAAGCATGGATTCATTATCACTACTACTATCAAAGCTATCAAGTGAAGAGGTAGAGGAGGATGGTTTAGATTTAACCTTTCTTCTTCCCTCCTTAGCCATGAGACATGTAGACTTGAAGTCTTCAATTGTTTAGAAGAGCTTGCTCCTTCCAATGGCAAGTGTTACCACTATCTCTTCATCCTCGGAGGATGAGTCTTCGTTTGAGTCCCATTCCTTCCCAAGGTGAGCATGTCCTGATGGCTTCTTCTTCTTGAAGAATTTCTTCTCTTGAGACTTGTCATCTTTCTTCTTCTTACTCTCTTCATATGGACAATCCACAATGAAGTGTCCATATTCACCACAGTTGTAGCATGCTCTTTTCGTCTTGGGCTTGGACCTTTCCTTGTCCTTGTTCTCATAATGGTTGCTCCCCTTCCTTCTTCTCATCATCCTCTTGAATTTTTTGATTAAGAGTGTCTCTTCTTCATCGGTGTCGAGACCCTCGTCATCACTTGCTTTGAAGTCTTGTGATGAGGATGTTGCTTTGAAAGCAACATCTTTCTTATTTGAGGAGGCGAGCCTTTGGAGATCGCTGTAGAACATGGCTTCCTTCTCCATCATCTCATTGTTGATGATTCTTCCAAGCACTTCCTCCTGGGTCATTTGAGCATATCCCGGGCTCTCACGGATCAAGGAGCAAAGAGCAATGTTTCGAGGCATGAATGCTCGAAGCATCCTCTTCACCACCTCATGATCCGTCCACCGGGTGCATCCATAAGATCGGATCTTGTTGACGAGGATCTTGAGACGGTTGTACATGTCTTGAGGGGACTCACCATCCATGATGATGAACCTCCCAAGCTCTCCTTCAATCATCTCGATCTTGGCTTCCCTAATGACTCGGTTTCCTTCATGCGCTGTCTTGAGTGTGTCCCATATGTCTTTGGCCACCTATAATCCATCGACTCGGTTGAACTCTTCTCGAGTCAAGGATGAGGTGATCACCCCAACTGCTTGAGCATTGCGATGAAGTAGAATGGCTTGCTCCAGGGTAACGTCTTCTGCATTTCTTGGAAGATGGACAACTGTTAAGACAATTTGCCACAAGCTAGGGTTTAAGGATATTAGATGCATCTTCATATTATGCTTCCACATTGAGTAATCATTTCCATCGAATTGAGGAGGTTTGCCCAGAGGAATAGATAAGTATTGATTGTTGGAAGTTAATCGTTCATAGTTGAAAGGATATTGGGAGTAGTCCGGTTGACCACTCCTTTCTTGATCTTGCGGCTTCTTCTTCTCTTTACTTGAGTGACCTAGCTTCTCGTGAAGTCGTGCCTTGAGCTGGCGAACTTCTTCATCGTCACTCGAGTGGTCTTGCAACACATTGGTGTCCTTTTTCTTGTCATATGTGTTGTCACCTTGTGACATCGACGGAATCTCGTATTCCTCCACTCTAGCCATCTTCTCAACTGTCATTCCTCTGTCCGAATGAGCAGTTTATACATATCCAAGATTTTGATCTGGGTCTGGGCATTTTCAAGACCCAAATTGAATACCAAAGTTACAGTTTACTTCAGTATCTTTTCAACGAGTATTTATTTTCCCTCAGATCAGCTCTGGTTAAAAAGTTATGGTAATTCAAAATTAACAGAATTTCTGGAAGAATTTCAACAGCACCTCCTTTGGGAAGTTGCCGTTTTCAACTCATATTTCCACTGAATTCCGTGTTGCAAATACAGACACTTTGAATTACAAAGATGTAACACATCTCCTATCCTTTCTAAAGATGTATGATATGACAATTTTTGATTTTTCTGTAGTAAGTTATGCTTGAAAAACAGACCAGTCCAGAGAGTGTTTTAAATCTGTCCTGGTTCTGGAGAGTTTACATCCCTCTGGAAATTAAGCCCTCTTAAGGTGTAATTCAGCTCTGGAAGTCTACAACAAAGTTGTGGAGTGCTTAAACACCTTTCCAGAACTACATCCCACACCTCCATTGGCTAAATAATTTGTGAGTTATGCCCTGTCAAAGTTCAGCAAACTTGCTGCCCAAAACAGAGCACTCTGTTTTCCAATCCTTTGGAACTACACTAATCAACTATCAAAATTTTCTACCCAACCAGGGTCCTAAATGTTGAAACTTAGTGATTTTAATTCCTTGTTATCATTATTTTCCATGCACATGCCTATAATATGTCGGTACTACGTTCCTCACAAAAAGAAAAATCCTAACCGGATTATACCGGCATATACGTCACAAGTGTGGCACTAACCAGTCTCTCGCACACATTTACTACGCGGAATACATACGTGGTTAGTACCTGCAGAAGACCACACAATAATGATGCACTCAAAGGTTATTTTCATTTCAGGCAGTTCCATATTTGAACGTAAATACAAACGCCCGTATCATTGTCATACTGTCGTCCTTGAGTTAAGTCACGTCTCAAGGTACGTGATCGTGTATCAACACCACACGACGGGGAACCCGAGTATATCATGAACTGGTCTTCAGGGTTGGGAATGTTATCAACCCAACGGATACCACCTACTGCCCTGCAGGGCACGCCGATGGCAAGCGCTGCGTATGTACTCCTGGGCTATTTCCAGACGAACACACTCTCGCGTTACTGACCACGCGATGGGGTCTCCACTTACTTGCCTATGCACGCTAGGGATCAGCATTTCATATGAACTCAGGAACATGAAGAGTCCAAGAGTTTCATATTGACGTCTCACACCAAGCTGTGAGACCTATCCCTGAACCACGTTCCTCGGCAGGGAAGCTAACCAAAATTGAACCGCTTTCAGTGGCGTTCCTTACCATTCTTACCAGAGCGTAGGTGCATCGTTACATAATTAAAATTCAGAATTATAATACATATGTTAGTCTTGCCACTTTAAGTAACTATGCTAATATAGTCCTTACTTGGGCAAACTACCGAATCCTCACCGTAAACCTAAGTTTTCCCGTAATACAGTCCTTAATTATGGTGTTATCCCCAATGCAGCTCTGATATCAGGCTGTGGCGGACCGGAATCCGCTCATCCAGGATCACAGAGGATGGTGCCGCCCGACACCCAACAGCACACATCATAAGGATACATTGTATTACATAGAAAACCAACTGAAATGTACAAGGTAGTACACAACTCAGTTACAAACTAGTGTCTCTATTACACAACGGAAGTCTAATTTGTACAACTCACAGCCGCCTATCTAGCAAAAGTTGTTTTCCCAGCCCTAGGGCAACCCACACTAGCTGCACTCCTCAGCTCATCGCGGCGTGTACGGCTCCCACTCAGCCGTGGTCCCCGACGGAGGGTAACCCTCGCTGGTGGACTCGTAACCCGAGTCCGTGGGTGACTCCTCACCTGAAAAACACTTAAGCAGCAACCGTGAGCACGATGGCTCAACAAGACTTAACCGACTCACCTAGGCATGAAACTCTACATGTAGGGTACAATGAACATGGGACGGTAAAATTTCAGCAAACGGACACGCCTATAGTTTATCCTTAGTTTATCTTTTAGCTACAAGTTAACAGTTCATGAATCTGAAATTTAGTAAGCAATATTTGGTGGCACATATGTAACAATACAATTATTTCATAACAGCAATATTGAATCATCACATTTCATACATTAGCCTACGTCACGACTCAGTGACCAAGTGGTACTCTTCACCGCGAGGGACGGCAAATCGACTCGATATACACCTGCAGGGAGACCCAAAGAGCACGTCACGTACGCCCACCCGTGGAGCTGCACAGCACGGTCACTCGATGCCGTGCGGGACAACCTTTCACCCAACAGCCCAAACGTCGAACCGGTCGCACCGAAATGAGAAGGAGGTTCCCTACACGGGGCATCTCTCTATGCCCGTTAGCAGATTTCCACCTTGCTGCCCTCAGCCTACACCTATAGATCGGTGCGTCATACCTCGACGCCCGGAGATTTAGGTTACATCGGTTTATCGGGGTCCATATATCCGATATGCCTTCTGTACGTTCAAACTTGATCAGCGTGGGCCACACAGGGATCGGTCCTCAATTGACACGGACAGGGCTGCGCACACAAGACTTCCTCTTGCTGCGCCCTAGCCCCTGCCTAGTCTCATTTTCATTACTAAAGTGATCTCACATCACTCAAACCAATCCCGTGTGTCCCAAGCCTAAACTCGCGAGTAGATTCCAACTACTCGACTTGTACCGAAGTCCTATGAATCATTACGCATAGCTTGTCTACTCGAGGCCTTAGACACTACCCTCACTCTTATAGGAAAATTCTGGTTATGCATTTGGGTTTCATCCATCCTACACCTAATGCACACCCATACCTCACACTAAAACATGTAACCGAAGCAAAACTTTATAAAGGGGTTAATGCAAACCGGGGCTTGCCTTGTTGCTGCTGGTCAGTGGTTAGGTCTTCGTCCGGAAGAAGGAAGTCGAGCACTTCCGGAGTCTCCTCGCCTTCAGCGACTACACGTTAATGAGACACTACATGTCAATTCAAATGCAATGTGTAAACTTGAATAAATAATTACTATAACTCTAGCTAGCCCTCCCATTTGGATTTGAAATTTTTATGGTGGCTTGGTATGGTTCTAACCAGAGTCTTGACCAAGTGTCATTTGAAACAAAGTTCATTTGAGCTTTGTACAAATAAAAGCCTATTTGATCAATATTAGAGTCTCTAAGTAATTCCAGGGATTTTCATGGCCCCAACCATTACTTTCTGCAAACTAGAATTTGATATGGTTCTAATGGAATTGGTTTCATGTCATTTGAAGAATTCTAGAGGAAGTTGTGCCCTAAACAAGATTTGAGAAAATCTGAAAAATGTTTCTGTACATTTTTCTATTTTCTCAGGGCTGTTCTCTTAATCACCTCATTAGGGGGACTAAATAAACTTGGATGAGTCTGAAAAATTTAATGTGACTCAAGGATTTTCCAATGAACCTCTCAGCCAAATTTCAGAATTTTTCATGAAGTAATCCTCCAGATAAAATTCCTAACAGTTTAAATTTTAGGGATTTAGTTCTGGAAAACTATTAATTTTCATGAGCTGAAATTTGTATTGCTGGAAAGTACTCAAAAAGATGAGTCCAGCAAAATTTGGTTCACTGGATTTGGAGCTTCCTACACAAAGTTATGAATTTCTAAAGTTTGGGATGAATCTGGAATTGTTTTCTATTGCAAATTCTTGTTGGGCCCACTGTTTAAACTGCAGCCAATAGGATTTGCGGACACACGAGGCTACGGGGTTTTATCTGTGTAGCCGCACCGGATCCTAAGCCACAGCTAATCCCAGTTTTTAAATACACTCGCTGACAGGTGGGCCAGCCCCACCCTTCTTCAACCTCCGGCGTTTCTTCGCGCGCCCACCTCGCCGGACCGAGGCGGTGCCACGCCGGCTTTGCGCTCCCGGCCATCTCCCGGCCAGATACTCGCCGCCCGGGGGTTTTTGGGGTCGGGGAACTCGGTTGTGGGCTCGGGTTTAGCGCTAGGGGATCGGTGTAGCGGACCGGAATCCGCTCATCCAGGATCGCAGAGGGTGGTGCCGCGCGATGCGACACCAGACAGCACACGTCATAAGAACACATTATATTACATGGGAAAAACAAACTGAATGTACAAAGTAGTACACTTCTCAGTTACAAACTAGGGTCTTTATTACACAGCGGAAGTTTCTTTTATACAACTCATGCCCGCCTATCTAGCAAAAGTCGGCTGCACAGCCCTGGGGCAACCCACACTAGCTGCACTCTTCAGCTCAGCGCGGCGTGTACGGCTCCCACTCAGCCGTGGTCCCCGACGGAGGGTAACCCTTGCCAGTGGACTCGTACTCCGAGTCCGTGGGTGGCTCCTCACTTGAAAAACACTTAAGCAGCAACCGTGAGCACGAAGGCTCAGCAAGGCTTAACCGACTCACCTAAGCATGAAACTCTACATGAGGTGTACCATGACATAGGATAGCAATGTTGCAGCAAATGGACACGCCTACAAGTTCATCCTTAGTTCATCTTTTAGCAACAAGTTAACAGTTCCTGAAGCTGAAATTTAGTGAGCAATATTTGGTGGCACACATGTAGCAATACAATTATAACATAACAGCAATATGGAATCATAACATTTCATTCGTTAGTCTATGTTACGACACAGTGAACAAGCGGTACTCGTCACCGCGAGGGACGGCGAATCGACTCGATATACACCTGCAGGGAAACCCAAAGAGCACGTCACGTACGCCCACCAGTGGAGCTGCACAGCACGCTCGCTCGATGTCGTACGGGACAACCTTTCACCTAACAACCCAGACGTCGAACCGGTCGCACCGAAACGAGCAGGAGGTTCCCCACACGGAGCATCTCTCTATGCCCGTTGGCAGATTTCCACCTTGCTGCCCTCAGCCTACACCTATAAATCGGTGCGTTATGCCTCGACGCCCGGAGGTTTAGGCTACATCGGTTTATCGGGGCCCATATATCCGATATGCCTTCGGTACGTTCAATACTTGTTCAGCAGGGCCGCACACGGATCGGTCCTCAATCGACACGGGCAGGGCTGCGCACACAAGACTTCTTCTTGCTGCGCCCTAGCCCCTGCCTAGTCTCATTTTCATTACTAAAGTGATCTCACATCACTCAACCGAACCCGTGTGTCCCAAGCCTAAACTCGCGAGTAGATTCCAACTACTCGACTTGTGCCGAAGTACTATGAAACATTAAGCATAGCCTGTCTACTCGAGGTCTTAGACACTACCCTCACTCTTATGAAAAAGTTTTGGTCATGCAAGTGGGGTTCCATTCATCCTACACCTAATGCACATTCATACATCACCCTAATTATGTGAACAAAGCAAAACTTAATAAAAGAGTTAATGCAAACCGGGGCTTGCCTTGTTGCTGCTGGTCAGGGGTCAGTTCTTCGTCCGGAAGAAGGAAGTCCAGCACTTCCGGAGTCTCTTCTTCAGCGACTACACGTTTAATGAAATACGACATGTAAATTTAAATGCAATGTGTAAACTGGAATACTTAACTACTAATAACTCTAGCTAGCCCTCCCCTTTGGTTCTGAAATTTTTATGGTGGCTTGGTAGGGTCCTAACCAGAGTCTTGACCAAGTTTCATTTGAAACAAAGTTCATCTGAACCTTGTACAAATAAAAACCCATTTGGTCAATATTTGAGCCTCTAAATAATTCCAGGGGTTTTCATGGTTCTAACCACTACTTCCTGGAAACTAGAATTTAGGATGGTTCTAATGGAGTTGGTTTGATGTCATTTGAAGAATTCTACAGAAAGTTATGCCCTAATTAATATTTGAGAAAATCTGAAAAATGTTTTTGTACATTTTTCTATTTTCTCAGGGCAGTTCTCTTAATCAACCCATTAGGGTAACTAAATGAACTTGGATGAGTCTGAAAATTTTACTGGGATCCAGGGATTTTCTAATGAACCTATCAGCCAAATTTCAGAATTTTTCATAAAGTAGTTCTCCAGATAAAATTCCCAACAGTTTACACTTTAGGGATTTAATTATGGAAACCTATTCACTTTCATGAGCTAAATTTGGTATTGCTGGAAAGTACTCAGAATGCTGAGTTCAGCAAAATTTGGTTCATCGAATTTGGAGTTTCCTAGCCAAAGTTCTATGCATTTGAAGTTTGAACTAAAACTGGAAATTCCAAAAATGTTTAAATCCTGCGGGTGGAACCCACTCCTCGAGCTGGCCCACTCAGAATGTGGCCACACCGCGGCCCACGGGGTTTTACCCGCGCTGCCGCACCGAATCCCGGCCGCAAACCGATCCCCGCGCGAGATCAGAGGCTGGCCGGTGGACCCGCCCCCCCCCCCTTCGTCTACCTCGTGCTCTCCCGCAGCTCCCGTGGCGGCGCTTCGCCGGAGCGCTCGCCGCCGGGCGTTTCACCGCCCGACCTTCGACGAAACTTACCGCCTGTGCCTAACTCGACTCGGAGAACACACTGGTGCCCTCACCGGAGCTCGGCAATGGCCGAAACTATGCCCGTGACGGTGACAGAGCTTCCCTCTACTCCGGCGACGTCGCCCAGGCTACTCCGTGCCTTATTTCTCAAGTGGTTTGCTCCTACAGCTCCACCGTGGCATGCTGCGCACGGATATGAGCTCGGTTGGCCATGGAACTGGCCGGAACTAGGACCTCACCGTCGACCTAGGCCCGATATCGGCTGTTGCTCAAAAAACTTGGATATCAGCGCAAAGACTCGACGGTTTTCGATGGTTTTGGATCCTAGATGGCCGTGGGGACGTGTAGAACGTGTGCTCGGCTGGGTTTACGCCGTGCAGGACCGATCGCCGCGAATTTCAGAATGTCTGCTCACTCGTTTTGTCGAACACCGAGGACTAGGCGGGGAAATACTCCCCCTACAGAGCATGGAAGAGGGTAGGGTCTTCACGGTGAGTTCGAGCAGTCCCCGGCGCGTATCTTTGCTGTTGAGCTCCGGTCGCGAGGTCGCCTTGATCAACGGCGTGACGAGGAGCCGAGGGGAGCGGCTGGTGCCGTTTTTTTGTTTCGGGTGGGAACGAGCAGAGTGGAGGAGATGAGGCCGGCTCACGTGGGCTGGGGACTTTAACCGCGTCAGGCACACGTGCGCTCGGTCGCCGAGCAAGAGGTGGCGAGGTGAGGCGGTCGGACGCCGGTGCTGCCCGCAGCTGGCGCACTGCCTCGGCTGAGAGAGGGAAATTCAGTGGAAAATTTCTCTGTTAAGTCTACTGACAGGTGGGACCTCCCCCCTTAATTCATTTTCCGAATTTTCTTAATTCAAGGGTGCCAAAATATCCTCAGCTACTCACAATTTAATGTGAGACTTAGTCACCAAGTCTTTGTTTGAATTTGAATTCTCAAATTTGAACTGTGTTTGGCTAAATTTGCTGCATGTTTAAACTGAAATTCAAATTCAGTTTTGAATTCTTGCAAATTTAGCTCTTGACAAGATGAACTCCAATGAGGATGAAAATTGGTGGGCTTACTTAGAAAAATGTGCTGAGTTTGAATATGAAGCTAACTTTTGAATTTGAGTGATGAAAGTTGCTGCAATTTGAATTTACATTCAAATTGACCTCTTTTTCAATTACCTCCAAAAGTGCCTCAAAAAGTGTTGGATTTACATGAAATTTGGCTTGAACCTTCCCAAGACTTTTCAAGTCCTAGGGGTGAGCTCCACCTCTCATGTTCATGTGTAGAAATCCTACTTTGTGAAAATGTAGACTTTCCCCTCTAATCCCTCTTTTGATGGAGGTTACTTGCTCTTCCCACTTTTTCACCATCTATCCACAACAAGAACTGTGGTGTTGTGAGGTGTAGAAAAGTTTTTGCAAGTCCCTTTTCTTGGGCTTTTACAATCACTTGAGTGATCTTTCAGCACATCAGCGCCCTTTTTCTTGTCATATATGTTTTCGCCTTGTGACGTTGGCGGAATCTCGTATCCCTCAAATCCGGCCATCTTCTCTCAGAGTGGTTAGACTCTTGATGGAGAGACCTACTCTGATACCAACTGAAATTGCCTAGAGGGGGGTGAATAGGCTAAAATACCTGAAATGACTTAATTAAATAAAATTAGAACACAGCGGCCGGACTAGTCTGGCTCAGGGGCGGACTAGTCCGGTTTGCTTGCTGAAAAACCTAAAAGGGCAGTACTAGTCTGCCTTAGGGGCGACTAGTCTGGTCAAATTGCTGGAAAGGCTTAAAACTTGGTTTTTATGGGTTTTTCTCTAGATTTTAGTTTAACAAAATATGGATGAAACAACTAGCAATCCTATATGACAAGTGTGATAGAATATTGAAATGGATTGCAAGATTTTGATGATGTATACGCTAATCATGAGATAATTAAAACAAACCCTAAGCAATATTGATCTTCAAAGAAATGTACATGCAAGAGAGGCACTGAGGATTTTTTTCTCGAGGTTCGATTCCACTCAGTAATCTACGTCCCCGTTGAGGAGTCCACAAAGGACCGGGTCTAACAACCCTTTCCTCACCAAGTTGCCACTAAGGCCAACCCGATTCTTCACTATCTCAAGGGTGAACTTACAAAGTTTGGGGCTGCTCACAATCCGAGGCTCCCACTTGATCACTTCTACAAAGCTTCACCGATCTTACAAGCCACATGTCACACCAAGTGCACGAGATCACTCCGAGAGCCTTAAACGTGAAGTTCTTCCTTCTCCTCTTCTCACACACCCAAATTCACTTAGGATTTGATTCAAGGGGGTGAGTAGGCAATGGAGAAGGCTTGGAGAGGTTCTAGAAAGGCTGTGGCGGCGCTAGGGTTCCAGAGTTCTCTAAATGAGGTCGGGGCATCTCCTTTTATAGAAGTCTCGAAGTCAACCGTTGCCACCTACCAAAAGTCCAGACTAGTCCGGTCAGGACCCGGACTTGTCTGATCTCACACAGGAACTCTTTGTCCTGGTGAGAACTGACAAGTCTGGATGACCCGGACTAGTCCGACCACTGAGGCGGATAAGTCCGGTCCACCAATACTTAGCCATGGGAGCTCTCATCTCACAACTATACGGACTAGTCCGCCTCACAACGGACTAGCCTGAACTCACCCAGGGACTCTTTGTCCTGGTGAAACCGGACAAGTCTGGCTAGTCCGGACTAGTCCGGCTACTGAGGCGGACAAGTCCGGTCTACCAGGACTTAGTCCCAAAACACTCTTTTCAACAGAGAAACGGACTAGTCTGTCCCAAAACGGACAAGTCCGAACTCAGTCAGGAACTCTTAGTCCGCCCCAAAACGGACTAAGCCGGGGGGACTTCTGAACTAGTTCGGCCACTGCCCGGACAAGTCCGGCCTGCCCAATTTTACCTCTCTACCTCTCTCCACTACGGTTTTGACACTTCTAACGCTTTGAGCTCTCTTCTATGATCTCAATGCACTTGACACACACATACTCTCACTTTTACACGGCTAGCCCGCTAAAGGCTCAAGTGAAAACCTAATTTCTACTCTTCGAGTCTTCGACGCCATTTTTCATCCTTTTCCTTTTTGAGAGTTTAGGTGTCCGCCTTGGAAACATCCTGTGCTTATGATCATCTCAGCTTATTAGTATATTAATTGTCGTCATCAATCATCCAAAACCCAGGGGGATATCTAGATGCACTTACAGTAGTACAGGCTCCGGACATGCTATTTACAGTTGATATGCATGAGGCAGCACAAACTGTGGATAAAGTGTGCAGGGTAGGATAAACTTTTCTTATTTCTTGCTTCCTTTAGGTAATAGGAGGTAACAGGCCGTGTAAGAAGGCAGCGATCCGCCCCAGATGACAGGAGTAGCTGGACCCTTCCGGTACTTAGCTGTTCTAAGCACTGTTCCTAGACACTATAAAACCCTTACAAGAAAGAGAAAAAGAAAAAGTATACTACCGTTGCGCTAAGGATAGAACTTACAGGGGTGTTCTTTGTCTTGTGGTCTGGGTAAATATACCCATCCCATGCGGCAAGGCGAGCACATATGGAGCGACATACTTGTACTGGTCAGAAGGGACCCTCCCAGCTTGGGAGGGGGTTTGTCACCCCTTCTCGAGAAAGCATTGGCTGAGACACCAGATAGCCCTACCTTGGGCTGCCTACTCTGCGCGTACCGTTGCCGTAGCATTTTGCGGTGTACCGCATTTCGAGCAACCTCTATCCATGTTGCCTCGTCGACAAGGTCAATTTCTTCACGCAGAAGCTGATCCTGCGTGGCTTTGTCGTATGTCTGGACGTCGGGTCAGCCCTTGGTGTGTTCTAGGGGGAGGACAACCTCAACCCCCTACACCAGTATAAGAGGGCGTTTTCCCTTGTCACACGACGGAGGGGGTATGCATGGTTAGGCGTGGAGCGTCTTGCGACGCTCGCTGTGATCGCTGGAATCAGAGTCGGAGTGGCCATAGACGGCTTTCAACGCCCTCTCGGCGTATTGGTACTCCATACCCTCCTCAGCGTCGGCCTCAGGTTTGGCCTTTTGCTTGCTCTCCCGCTGGCGGGAGGGTGCGCCGTCTTGGCGCGGCCGCTGCTGTTGCAGCTCATGGAAGCGTTCTGCGAGCTTCTTGATCTCACGGCAGTTGCTAGCGCCATGGCTGCCGGTGTTGTGCATCAGGCACCACCGGCTGTCATCGTTGGCAGACGACGGCCGAGGACGCTAGTCAGGGTGCGGGGCTCGGCCCCCACTGGACGCTACTAGAGCAGCAGTGTGTGCCCCGGCCAGAGGCTTGTTCTTGCCTCCGGTCTTGTTCTTCTTGCTGCCACGTGAAGTAGCAGCCTCTCCGGCACTCCCCCCTGCGGAGGCAGGTCGCGAGTGCCAGTCTCGGCCTTCCGCCGCCCTGGCACATTTTTCGGCCACGCTGAAGAGCTCGGAGACGTCTTGCATGTCATGCGTGGCTAACTTCTCGAGCATCTTCTGGTCACGGACGTCTTGCCAGAAGGCGACGATGACAGAGGCATTGGAGATGCGGGGATGGTGTTCTTGACCTGGGAGAACCGCTGGATGAAGGATCGCAGCGACTCTCCATCGCGTTGATGCACGGCATGAAGGTCAAGCTCGGTCCCGGGGCGCGTGTAGGAACTCCTAACATTGGCTGTAAACCTCCAGCACAACTCTTCCCAGGATATGATGGATCCTGGGGGAAGGTTCATAAGCCATGACCGGGCTATGCCGGTCAGAGCCACGGGGAAGTAGTTGGCCATTACGGCCTCATCCCCTCCTGCAGCTAGGATGGAGGTGGAGCAGATCTGCAGGAACTCGGCGGTATTGACTGCCCTGTCATATTTTTCTGGCAGGTGGGGCCGCAACTTGGGTGGCCAGACCACCATAGGAAGATGCGCGGCGAGCGCCATGCAGCCTCCTACTGGCCCCGGAGAGGCAGGGGCAGGGGAGCGCAGCCCACTGTACCGCGCTCGAAGAGCGGTACCCTTCTTTGATGTTGCGACGCCTCTCGCGGCGTCGCTCGATGGTGGTGCGACCATCCTCGCTCGCGAGGCGACGGTTCAACTCGACCCTGAGGTCGGGTGTGGCCGTCACGCGTGGGGCTGCTACCCCTTGGGCCACCATCGGCGTATGCGACTGGGCCTGCGAGGGTTCAGCCGGCTGTCTTTTGTAGGCAGGAGAGTTCATGGTGGCGGCGACGAGATGGTCGACGTCATGCCGCCATTGATCTGCCGCCTCGGGGGTGACACCCTCACCCGGGGGGTTGTGGAGCAGAGCGCGTGCTGCAGCCAACACACTCCCCGGGCTCGGTCGTGGCAGTGTTGTCGCCATTTCCACGGAAGCGGGTGGCCGAGAGGAAGCGACCATTGGCGGTGTGAACACCGATGGTGCACCATCCGCATGGCTGCCGGTATGTCCCGACCTAGGTGCCACGGGCACCTAAGGGGATCCAGCGTTCTAGTCAACGGTCTGGCCGGATTTAGGCGCTGGGACCGCGGGTGGCACGCCGGTCGTCTGACCTCTAGCCTATCTAGACCTGCCCGCCATGGAGTGGGAGGTAGCTTCGTTGTCTCCTGTCTAGAGACAACGGCGTGGTGGGCGAGAAGGCTCACTTTGAGAAGTGATGTTCACCATGGTTGCGAGGAAAGAGCGTAAAACCCCCCTACCTGGCGCGCAAAATGTCGGAGTGTGAGCTGCGACACTCGTTCTTTTTTTTCCGGAGGGGGCTTGGCACCCTTTGCGACCTGGGCTCAAGGGAGCGGATGAACATGAGGATTTACGTGGTTCGGGCCGCCGGAGCGTAATACCCTACGTCCACGGGTGTGTTTGTTCTATTGCTTGAGCGCGAGCGCTTGTGCATTGTGTGATCTTGAGTGTGGGAAGTCAGAACCCTTTGCAGGGTAGTCACCCCGGTCCTTTTATAGTTCAAGGCCGTGGTGGTTACAATGAGGCTTGGGGCCAGACAGGTGGCCCCAAAGCTTTGAGTGTCCTATACACGATATAGGGCTTCCTACTCTGAGTAGAGTCGCCGACGGGGGAGTTAAGTCCCCCCGTACAGTGCGCTGAGGTGCCCCTAACCGTGTGTCAGGTGATGATGAAGACGCCGTCTTATCGCTGCGTCTCCTCGCCCTGCTTGGGCGGCACTGTTATACTGTCATGCCTCTCCGTCTTGTCTTGTCACCGTTATGGCAAATAGGCAAGGGACGGTGGCGTGTGTCGTGCGCCATGCTTCTGGGGAAGCCGCGAGCCTTGAATGCGAAGACTGATAGCACACTTTCTTCTTGGCTTCGTCGACCCACTACCCACGACGGATCGTGGGGTATGTGGTGGTTGTGGAGCCCTTATCGTCGGGCTTGGTGTCTGGGGACACGTGGCGGCTCCGAACCTTAGCTCGGCAGGGAGGCCCAGACCGGAGCCTGGGGCATGTGTCAGCACCGGAGATGTCCTCTGTGGGGAGGCGCCTCGGAACCAAGGGACACATGGCAGCTCCGGATCTCACCTCAGCGGGGAGGCCCGAACCGGAGTCCGGGTCACGTGTCAGCACCGGAGCTGTCCTCAGCGGGGAGGCGGCTCGAAGCCAGGGGACACGTGTCAGCTCCAGACCCCTCCTCAGTGGGGAAGCTTAGGTCGGAGCTCGGGACACGTTTCAGCCCCGGTCCTGTCTTCTTTAGGAAGGTGACTCGGAGCCGGGGACATGTGGCATACCTGGACCTGTCCTCAGCGGGGAGGCTCAGGCCGAGGCCCGGGACACATGCCAACCCCGGAGCTCGGATGCACACGGCAGCCCTACGGTTGACCATGGGCCCCAGGGTACGTGGCCCTTGTTGGGGCCCGCCTCAGCATTGAGGCGGGGCCTAGGCTGTCTTTTACCCACTACGCCAAGGTACCCGGTCTGCAGAGTATCGATAACTTCTATATGGCAGAAAGGCAAGTTTTTTCACAAGGGTCAATTTGACATTTATTTGACTTATTGATTTGAATTCAAATTTGATCTTGTTCCTGTTTCAGGAATTTCAATCTTGTGTTTCAGATGGAGGTATTGTGTGTTATATCATTATTTAATGGGTCGGTTTGTCATGTATTATTGTATATGTACACTTGCATTGAGCAAAATTTGAGTTCCTTTTATATAGCTTTGTTTATAGATTTCTTGTTTATTTCAAATTTAATTGAATTCATATTTGAAAATTTGACAGAGGTCTAAACATGTTTAAAGCCACGTGTTTAAAATTTTGGGTTGTGACGCTGAGAACCCATGTATGTATGCATGGATGAGGCTTTGACCGGAAAGAATGAGAACCACTCTAGCTCGCGATGCATCAGAGAGCGGCTAGAACAGCCAGTAGCAAATAATGTACGGAAACCACTACCACTTTGGCCATAGGCCGGCGGTAATTACAATAGGTGATGTGGAGGAGCCTACTACACATACAAGGCGCACTTTCTGATCTGAGGCAGATTGATGAAAGTAGAACAATGTGCTCCAGTCATTGAAAATGCATGGAAGTGTTGTGTAAATGGGAGAGCAAAGCTCAGTTCAGGAGGTGGTGAAGGAGGTAGCCAAGGAATTGTGGGGTTGGAGTAGGAATCGTTGGTTTAAAAGATCGCTAGCCACTAGATCTACGGGATTAACATGGATAAAAACAAATCCTAATACTATTCCTTGAAGATTAAAGAACGAGAACGTGAATCGGACATACCTTCGGATGTGGAAGAAGTAGAAGCCATGGTAGCATAGGTGTCGACAACGGTGACGGGGAGGAGCCAAGAGCCTTCTCTTCATTTCCCGGCGATTAGATCGGATTAGGAATATGCGGTGTTGGAGTGTTGATGGGCACGACGAACCCTGTTTCGCATGCCTAGGGGAGCCTCAACCACAAGTCGGTTGGCGCCCCTGATCTGGGCGCGTAGAGGGAGATTGACTCAGGTTGGGCCGTTGGGCCTCACCCAAGTCGGAGATCAACACATCTCCAACAGGAATATCTTGGGCGATTTAGAGGAAAGAATAAAGAGAGTAAAAAAGGTTGGATTCTTGTAGACGTGGTGTACTAAACCATGCAAATGTGAACAAGGAGAAGCTACTAAAGGATAAATTGGAAGAACAAAAGTACATATATTGGCATCACCGTGTGTATGCTTATTAGCTGAAAAACGGTGATTGAAATACAAAGTTTTTTCATGAGAAAGCGTAAGAGAGAAGGTGACGGAGTAAAATTAGAAAGTTGGTGAAGGTGGATGGAGGACTTTCACAGAATGGAGAATACAGGAGAAGATTATAAAACTGTTTTTTATATTTGATGCTGGTTAGTTTAAAGAATTTTTTTCAATTCCATGCACGTAGATGACTGTTACAATAAACATGTAGCACCATGGGTGACACATGATATGAATCATGATCACCTGCGGAGCTACACTGACAGGGAGATCAAACGGGCACTTTATGACATTGGAGACCTAAAGGCCCCGAGAGGCCGGCAGCATGCCATCCTTTTTTTGCAAGGAGTGGCTGCAGGGTCCGGGTCCCTCTGCAACGTCTATGACACCATGAACGTGGAAGCAGAGGCATGTCTGGTGGTGGTGAGACATGCACAGCATATGGGTATTGTGACGCTCGGTCGCCCGAAAGCAACCGATACAATCACGCCACAGGATCTTTGCACGGGATGGTGACACGCGATGCATCACCGTCAATTGCATATACAAACGACATAATTTAAAAACAACATACATAAAGTTTTAAAGTGTCGTACATAGGTTAAACGTTGCGGTTGGGTGTTTTCCTCACAGAACTCTCACTGATTTGTGATGCAAATCGTGTTGGAAGTCTAGAGGCATGGTGTAGATCCAAAAACAGGTGGAGAACCGAATGAAAATTGGCTCGGATGAGTTGTGGCGGCGCTCAACAAACACCAGCGCATTCCCCTCCTTTTATTAGCCGGAAGCCACAAGTTTTCAACAACCTCAGCCCAGGTTTTACACCATACAAATTTGAAAAACATGCAACACATGCATGTGCCATGCACGTATGGCCCAAACCCCCGGGTTGTTTGAAACATAACAAAAACACCCTCACACACACTAGGACTCGGTGTAACACATGTGACTCAGGACACACTCCTGGTTCTTGTCATGTGTGCTTTATTTCCTTGAAACATAAGGAAACTAAACTCTGATTAAACCTCCAGAAGTACTCAACAATCTCCCCCTACTTCTGAGGTTTGATCTCCTGAACTCCAATCTTCTCACGAAGTTCCTGAAAATGTGTACGCCCCAGTGGCTTTGTGAGGATATCAGCAAGCTCATCTTTTGTCCCAACATGCTCTAAGATGACTTCTCCTCTATCAACACATTCTCTGACAAAGTGAAACTTGATGTCAATGTGTTTACTTCTATCATGTAAAACTGGATTCTTTGCCAAAGCAATTGCTGCTGTGTTATCCATCTTAATCACTGGTGGAGGTACTTGAATTCTTGTTACTTCTTCTAACACATGCCTAAGCCAAACAGCCTGACTTGCTGCAGCTGCTCCAGCCACATACTCAGCTTCACATGTGGACTTTGCCACAGCCTTTTGCTTATGGGATAACCAGCTGATAGGATTTTCACTCAGGAAGAATATGACTCCTGTTGTGCTTCTCCTGTCATCCACATCTCCCCCAAAATCACTATCACTATAGCCTCTTAACTCAAGACTTCCTTCACCTCGGTTGTAAGACAGGCCATACCTCATTGTAGCTGCCACATACCGAAGTAAATGTTTCAAAGCCACCATGTGTTCTTCTTGAGGTTCAGACATGAACCTACTTAAGTACCCAACACCAAAACTGAGATCAGGCCGAGTATGTAAAAGATACCTGAGTGCACCAATTATGCTGCGATAAGTGGTTGGTTCAGTGAGTGGAGCTGTACTTCTCTTGGTAAGCTTCAACCGGGATTCCATGGGAGTGGCACACCCATTACAATTTATCATCCCACTTCTTTCCAGCAATTTTGCAGCATAGGCTCCTTGACACAAGTCAATACCATGTCTTCCTTGCTTTACTTCAATACCAAGATAGTAAGACAAGCTTCCTAATTCACTCATGCAAAACTTTTCCTTCATTTTCTCCTTGAACCGACTGATTTCCTCCATGTTTTCTCCCACAATCAGTAAGTCATCAACATACACACCCACAATGAGCCTTGCCTCACCTCCAAACTTAGTGTACAAGCCATGTTCTGATTTGCACCGTGTGAAACCGAGTTGCTTGAGACTTTCATCAAGTTTGCAGTTCCATGCTCGAGGAGCTTGTCTCAAGCCATACAATGCCTTGTGAAGTCTTAAAACCCACTTCTCCTTGCCTTCAGCTATGAAACCCGGAGGTTGAGTGACATAGATCTCCTCTTCTAGACTCCCATTCAAGAAGGCTGACTTCACATCCATGTGATGAACATGCCACCCAAAATGAGCTGCAACAGCTAACACAATCCTCACAGACTCCATCCTGGCAACTGGTGCAAAAACTTCTTCAAAATCAACTACTTGCTTATGCACATACCCCTTTGCAACTAGCCTTGCTTTGTGACATATGACATTCCCATGTTCATCTTTCTTCAACTTGAAAGGTCCAGAGAGGTTTTTGCTACTGTCCTGGTTTTGAACAGTTTGCCTTCAACTGGACTTTTCACCCATGTAACGTGTGATTCTGCTCTGGAGGCCTACAAGGAAGTTGTAGAGCACTTGAAAATCTTTACAGAACTGTATCATACACCTTATTTGGGTCAAGATAATCAGAGTTATGCTCTGTTAAAGTCCAGCAGAAATTTCTGCTAGAAACAGAACACTCTGTTTTTGAAATCTTTGATACCTAGACATTCTCTTATTTGAATCCTAGTTCAAAATAAGAGTTCAGTAACTAATATTTGTTTCAAACTTCCATTTTTAGTTGAAAGTTAGCTCATGACTCATTTCTTCATAGGGAAGGAGTTATTAAGTGTAGTACGGTGTCGATGCACCGTAAGAAGCATGTCGGTACTACGTTCCTCACCAAAAGAAAATCCTAAACTGGCTTATACCGGCATATCCGTTTGATCAGTGGCACTAAGACGGTCTCTCTCACACGTGTACTACATGGAATACGTACATGGTTGGTACCTGCAGAAGAACACTCAATAGTGGTGCACTCAAGGTTGTTTCATTTCAGCCAGTTCCATATTTGAAAGTAAATACAAACGCCCGTATCATTGCCATACGGCCGTCCTTGAGTTAAGTCACGTCTCAAGGTACGTGATCATGTTTCAACACCACATGACGGGGAACCCGAGTATGCCATGAACGGGTCGTCACGGTTGGGAATGTTATCAACCCAACAGATACCACCTACTGCCCTGCAGGGCACGCCGATGGCAAGCGCTGCGTATGTCCTCCTGGGCTATTTCCAGACGAACACACTCTCGCGTTACTGACCACGCGATGGGGTCTCCACTTACTTGCCTAATGCACGCTAGGGATCAGCGTTTCATATGAACTCAGGAACATGAAGAGTCCAAGAGTTTCATATTGACATCTCACACCAAGCTGTGAGATCTAGCCCTGAACCACTTTCCTCGTCAGGGGAGCTAACCGAAATTGAACCGCTTTCGGTGGCGTTCCTTACCATGTTTACCTGAGCGTAGGTGCGTTGTTACGTAATAAGAATTTCAGAATTATAACAAGTATGTTAGCGCTGCCACTTTAAGTAACTATACGACTATAGTCCTTATGTGGGCCTAATACCGTTTCCTCACCGTATCCTAAGTTTTTGTTGTAATACGATCATTATTCCGTGTGCTATTACCAATGCGACTCTGATACCACGCTGTGAGGACCCCGCCGTCCCGATCACTCACGGGGACGGGACACCTTGCCCGGGAATCGCATTGGGTGGTGCCGTGCGATGCGGCACCCAACAGCACACATAATAAAGCATCATATTACATAAAACCAGCGGAAGCTTACAAAATGTTGATTTTACAAATACTTCTCAAAATAAACTACAGCGGAAGACTATTACAACTCACGTCTCATACCTATGCTAAGCAACAGAGAAGGTGTCCAGCCCGCGGACCCTTCTCGCTAGCAACACTGTCATAATAGCAGCGGCAGGGGTTATCCTGAGTTCATCACTCGGAGAGCTCCGAGTCTCATCAGGTACCCGTACATCTCAGCGTACAGTTATTGCCTGCAAAACAACTTGTGCAGTATCTGTGAGCACGAAGCTCAGCAAGACTGACCTGTCACCCTAGTCATGAAACTCTATATGATGGAAATAGAGGGCTGATTATAGCAGTTTGCATAAACGATAAACTTGAGCTAAAGGAGAGTCCTTACTTCCAGTTTTAATCAACTTTTATAGTCCTCGCGCAACTTACAGCGAGGCTCCACAATCAAACAAGAAACTCTTCATCTCGATGTCACTTGCCCGAGGTGAAAGTAACTTTAGTGAACTACCCTAGACTCATACAGACCTTGCGCCATCAACGTCGAGACTCCACAATCAAACAAGAAACGCTTTGCCTCGACGCTACTAGCCCAAGGTGGAAAATAAATTTAGTGAAAGTGTTGATCATTCCTCATCTCCATTATGAGGATTACTTACGAAGCAGGTTAAATGTTTCCCGGTTTATTACTACGTCACGACGCAGAGAACAAGTATGCTCACTACCGCGAGCGACGGTGATTGCAATAAAAAACACCCGGCTGACACGACACGTACGCCCGTACTCGACGTTGCACACAGCAACCGTCACTGACGTCGTACGTGGCCACCTTTCACACGACACCCAAATGTCAAACCGGTCCCACCGACTGGGATTAAGTCTCTCTACGGCAAACCCTCGTAGAGCCGACTTCTCTATCCTTTCAGCATCGGCATCAGACGGTGAGGTATGCCTCGACACCCAGGTTAACATGTTACATCGGTTTCCTGGGTCCCATATAGCCAGTATGCATCCGGTACACAACTCAAACTTGCCCAACGGGCCGCACACGAGAACGGGCCTTAATCGACTCAGACATAGACTAGGCTCATAGGACCACGTCCTTCACCTTCCATCCACTGCCCGGTCTCCATTCCCAACTATGAGGATCAATTCCCAACTCTTCCGATTGATCCCCCTTAACCCCGTTCACGAGTAGGAATCTGCCCACTCGAGATTTGCTTCTTTTAATCCACTTTTGTTGAGATCAGCAATTATAATTAATTGATAACATATCCTACATTAGACTCCAGGGTTTTCTGGGTCATGCATTTGGAGTTTCATACCATCTAGACGTAATGCAGTAAATAAAATGCTAGACGTATGAAGTGAATACAAATAAAAACTTGTAAATTTGATGCAAACCGGGGCTTGCCTTTGTTTTGCAGGGGCTAATATATATAACTCAGTTAGTGGGGATCACTTGAGGCTTGATCAACTGCTTTCCTCTTTCCTCGATTTCTACCCCGATGACTTCAACTCCTCCACGTAGATGCTACACGTAATGAATATGCATATGGATTTAATTGTAAAGATTTTGCTACCAGTTTCAACAACAAGTTTCAAAACTGGAACTCTGTTTAAGAATTTAAAATGACACTTGTCGGTACCCGCGATATGGGGTACCCCCGCGCACAGGGGAAAATGCCTAAGGATCTCGCCCTTCTCCATAGGGAAAGCTCCGGAGGCGTCACATGTCCAGTGGGGCCGGACCTCCCTCCCCTCGGAGGAGAGCTCCGGGCTCGCCACGTGGCCTACAGCAGCGAGACCTCCCCCCTCCATGGGGAGAGCTCCGAAGGTGCCACATGACCCGCGGGGCCGGACCTCCCCCTCCTCAGAGGAGAGCTCCGGACCCGCCACGTGGCCGACAGAAGCCGGACCTCCCCCCTCCACGGGGGAGAGGTCCGAAGGCTCCACGTGTCCTGCGGGGCCGGACCTCCCCCTCCACAGAGGAGAGCTCCGGGCCCGCCACGTGTCCAGCAGACAGCGCTGCCTGCCCCCGAGCGGTAGGCAGCGGGCGTAAAGACGACCCATACCTTGCCCGTACAAGGTATTCAAGGCCCGCGCCTTCCCAAGATGCAGAGACGTGGAGCACGTCTCTGTCAGGCGCCGTTGCGCCCAGTCGCATCACAGACTGGCACACGGTGTCAGAACCTGCCAGCCAATAAACGCAGCGACAAGACATCCCCTGCCGCCTCCGCCGTCATCAACCACTACGACTAGCGTGCGGCATGGGCAGGGCAGCAAGACGAAGACTCAGAAGCCTTCACCAGAGACAACTACCGGCATAACTGCGGATACGATAGTCTGCAGGAAATCTCCCCGGGACCACCTGTCGGGTCCCGGGCCCCCCTTGTAAGCCACCCGAGTCTTGGACTATAAAAGACTCGGGTAGGCGACGGTAGCAAGGGTTCGCACTTTAGCCATTTGCACCCTGGGTTCGCACTCTGCAACTCATACGCTAGCCATTCACTCCCAAGTTGTAACTCACCCCCAAGCTCAGGACTCCAGCCTTGAGCAGCAAGCAATACAGCGAGCTCCATAGCTCGCCGTGGACGTAGGGTTTTACTCTCCGGCGGCCTGAACCACGTAAAACTCACCGTGTCAAGCTCTTACTAACTCGTCCATCCGCGCAATCTCTCCGCAAGGGACTAGCCCCACCAAAAAAAGAACCTCCGCGGGCTGCCCAGTGCAGGCCCGGGGGAAGTGTCGACCGAACACTTCGACATTTGGCGCGCCAGGTAGGGGGCTTTTCCCTTGCGTGACGAGTTTCCGCCGACGAAGATGACCAAGCTTCCTTCAGCGGCAAACTCCCCTCCCCCGCGTTCGCGGCGAACCGTGACCAGGGGGGGAGTACATGTCGACACACTCAGGACGGAGTGTGTCGGCGCAAGCTGGGAGCCAGCAGCCGGCTCTGGCAGCGCCGACCCCGGCAATGCAGGCTCCAACCAGCGTCAGGTCTTCAGTAGCGCTGGGCGTACCCGGTGGGGGTGCGCTAGCTGCAGCAAGAGCGCTACTGCACAGTCCGCCTGCTGGGGACGCGCCTCAGGCAGCGACCCAGCAGTGAATTCGCGAGGTAGACCGTCTCGTCGTCGCTGCCGCAAACCCTCTACTTCGGCGGGGACGACGCTCCGGCCAACCGGCTGTGTCGCTGATGCGCACGCCAATGGTTAGCGAGCAGACGGCAGATTCCAGCTCCACCAGGCTTCAGTCAAGGATCTGAGGACAGAGCTAGAACGGTGTCACTTGGGCCAAGATGCCCGGGTATACCTCGAGCAACGCCGAGAGAGGCGTCGCAACCAAGAGGCTGGCGACAAACTCTCCTCCCCCGCGTTCGCGGCGAACCGTGACCAGGGGGGAGTACATGTCGACACACTCAGGACGGAGTGTGTCGGCACAAGCTGGGAGCCAGCAGCCAGCTCTGGCAGTGCCGACCCCGGCAATGCAGGCTCCGACCAGCATGAGATCTTCTGCAGCGATAAGCGAACCCCATAGGGGTGCGCTAACTGCAGCAAGAGCGCTACTGCGCAACCCAGCTGCTGGGGACGCACCTCATTCAGTAACCCAGCAGTGGATACGCGAGGTAGACCGCCTCGTCGTCGCCGCTGCAAACCCTCGACTTCGGCGGGGATGACGCTCCGGTCAACCGGCTGAGTCGCTGACGCGCATGCCAACGGTTCACGGGCAGACGGTGGACTCCAGCTCCACCAGGCCTCCGTCGACGGATCTGAGGGCAGAGCTGGAGCGATGCCACTTGGGTCAAGATGCCCGAGTGTTCCTCGAGCGACGTCGAGAAAGGCGTCGCATCCAAGAGGCTGGCGACAGCATGACGTCGGCCTCGACCCAGCCTGAAGGGCAGATCTTCGCCATGCGAGCTCTGCCCCAGGCGTACGCCATGCAGCATATGCCATAATCATATGCCCTGCAAATGGCGCCCTCGGTCTATGGAGCAGCCTTGCCCATACCGGGGTACACTGTGCCAGAGCCAACACCTGCAGCGACAGGAGCAGGATGTGCGGCCCTGGCGCCCCACCTTCGCTTTGCGAGGTGACCGCGCAAGTTTCGGCCGCACTAGCCCGAAAAGTATGACGGCAGCGTCAACCCGGCGGAGTTCCTCCAAATCTACTCCACCGTCGTACTTGCCGCAGGAGGGGATGAGGCTGTCATGGCCAACTACTTCCCCGTCGCCTTGACCGGCCCAGCCCGGTCTTGGCTAATGAACCTCCCTCAGGGTTCCATAACTTCCTGGGGAGAGCTCTGACGGCAGTTCATCGCCAACTTCGGCAGCTCCTACACCCGTCCCGGCACGGAGCTTGACCTCCACGCCATCAAGCAACAACCTGGGGAGTCACTGCGCTCCTTCATCCAGCGGTTCTCCCAGGTACGCAACACCATCCCGCACATTCGAAGTGCTTCTGTGGTGGTAGCGTTCCGGCAGGGTGTCCGGGACGAGAAGATGCTTGAGAAGCTTGCGACCAGAGAGGTCTGCGATGCCTCTGAGCTCTTCAGCCTGGCGGACAAGTGCGCCAGAGCAGCCGAAGGGCGGAATTGGCACTCACTGCAAGCTTCCGAAGCCGGAAGACAGCCCGAAGACGGCGGAGTTCAAGCTGAGCTCCAGACCACGTCAGACAGCCAAGAGTCAAGCACTGGCTGACTTTGTGGCTGAGTTGACGCCAACGAAGGCTGACCCAGGGGGCTGCGAAGACGGTGAACCAATGTACCGAGCTCTGGTCTTCACCGGGCCTCACTGGACGCTCTTCTTCGATGGCTCCTCGCGAAAGCAGGGGGCCAGTGCCGGCGTACTGCTTCTCATGCCATCGGGGGAGCAGTCTGGGTACATGGTGCGTCTCAATTCCAAGGCAACCAACAACTTGGCAGAGTATGAAGCACTCATCTTTGGCCTAAAAGACAGTCCTGTATCTGGGAGCTCGCCAGTTGTTGGCACAGGGCGACTCCCAGCTAGTTATCAAGCAAGTTAAGGGTGAATGCCCCTGCAATGACCCACAGCTAGCTGCTTATCTGCTCCACGTGCGGATGTTGGAGAAAGACTTCCTCGCCTTGGACCTGCGCCATGTACCGCGCGCTGGCAAGGCCGCGGCTGACGACCTCTCAACGAAGGCCTCCATCGGAGCCCTTGCGCCCGAAGGAGTCTTCGAGAGGACGTTGTTGCGGTCCACAGCCCGGCCCGCCGAGCCGGGCGAAGGGGGCTGAACCAGTGCCTCAAAGCTAGGCAGTCCCGGCAGCCATGGATGCCGCCAAAGGATCGTAAGCGTCACTGTGGACTCCGTGCAACCCAGAGCTCAAGATCCAGAAGCTCAAGTAGTCCCGATGCATGGACCACGGAGGTCCGGGGCTCCTTGAAGGACATCCTTCCTGATGAACGTGCATTCGCTGAACGGGTGGTGCGGATGGCTAAGTGCTACGCGCTGGTATCTTTACTGGCGTGGCGCCACGACATCCTATTGCGGTGCATAACCCAGAAGGAAGGCTGCGAATAGCTCGCAGTAGTCCAAGGAGGCGAGTGCTGGGAACGCTCATCGTCCCGCACGCTGGTCGGTTAAGCCACCCGGCATGGCTCCTACTGACCGAGAGCCACCTGGACGCCGTCACATCGGTTAGGGATGCAATGCGTGCCAGGTCCACGCCAAGCAGGCCCACACAACCGGTGCAGACGCGCACCCAAAGCCGTCGGGGGATACCGGCTCCTCCATGTCGAGGGCCAGCCGGACTTCCCAGGGACGGGTCACGGGAACTACCCTTCCACATGGTATGCGGGGCCGAAGCCGTGCTTCCCCCTGAGATCGCCATGGGGGTCCCCCTGTGTCCGGCGTACGACGAAGCCACGCATGACCCGCTCTGCGTGAAGACAGGCGCTCCGACGCCACCCCGGTAAGTTCCCCATGCTTACTTAGGTGTTTATATAAATTACACATTAATTTATATGAGCACCTCCCCACGCTCTAGACAGTGTGCGTCCATTGTACACTCGGTTCCTCTTTCCTGCTCTCATGCATAGTCGATATTTGCCGTCCTGCTGAAGGCGGTAGTGCTTGGGGTACCTGCCAGAGGCCTGGTGGCCTTTTGGATCTCCCCCTGTAAGGGTACTGTACCGCCAGTTGGTCTCCTCCGAGAAAAGACCTACGCTAGACCGGGGGGTCAAGAGCCTTGCATTGCCCAGTCTTGCACCCAAAGCATGGGCACTCTGCCCCCCGGCGCTGCGGTCTGAGTACCAGGGGGCCGGACGGTTACACCCTGACTGGGGCTGGGGCCAGACATAGGGACCAAGTGCACTGGATTACCCAAGCCCCGTATTCTGGCCTGGGACAGTAAGCCAAATGAGACTAAGGGACAGGAAAGGGGGGACCGCTGAGCAGTTCCGGACCTCTGCCCCCACAGCTGGGCCGAGCTCCGATGCCAGCCCTCGCCCTCCTTTCAGAGGCGAGCGCTGATGCCAGACCTCACGCCCTTCGTTGGCCTGAGCTACAACGACTGCCGGACTCCGCCTCCACAGCCAGGCCGAGCTCCGAGGCCAGCCCTCGCCCTCCTTTCAGAGGTGAGCGCTGATGCCGGACCTCACGCCCTTCGCTGGCCTGAGCTCCGATGACTTCCGGACTCCGCCCCCACAGCTGGGCCGAGCTCCGAGGCCAGCCCTCGCCCTCCTTTCATAGGCGAGCGCTGATACCGGACCTCACACCCTTCGCTGGCCTGAGCTCCGATGACTTCCGGACTCCGCCCCCACAGCTGGGCCGAGCTCCGAGGCCAGCCCTCGCCCTCCTTTCAGAGGCGAGCGCTGATACCGGACCTCACGTCCTTCGTTGGCCTGAGCTCCGATGACTTCCGGACTCCGCCCCCACAGCTGGGCCGAGCTCCGAGGCCAGCCCTCGCCCTCCTTTCAGAGGCGAGCGCTGATACCGGACCTCACGCCCTTCATTGGCCTGAGCTCCGATGACTTCCGGACTCCGCCCCCATAGCTGGGCCGAGCTCCGAGGCCAGCCCTCGCCCTCCTTTCAGAGGCGAGCGCTAATGCCGGACCTCACACCCTTCGCTGGCCTGAGCTCCGATGATTTCCGGACTCCGCCTCCACAGCCAGGCCGAGCTCCGAGGCCAGCCCTCGCCCTTCTTTCAGAGGCGAGCGCTGATGCCGGACCTCACGCCTTTCGCTGGCCTGAGTTCTGATGACTTCCGGACCTCCGCCCCCACAGCTGGGCCGAGCTCTGATGCCAGCCCTCGCCCTCCTTTCAGAGGCGAGCCCTGATGCCGGACCTCACGCCCTTCGTGGACCTGAGCTCCGATGACTTCCGGACCTCCGCCCCAACAGCCGGGCCGAGCTCCGATGCCAGGCTTCACCCTCTCCTAAGAGGCTGAACTCCGAAGCCGTCAAGACCCTGCCAGCACAGGGAGTACTCAAGACAAGAAAGTGTGCGGGTAGGAGAAGACCACACCTCGGGCTCGTTACCTCCCCCGAGGTGAGCCCGGGGGCCACTGTCGGTACCCGCGATATGGGGTACCCCCGCGCACAGGGGAAAATGCCTAAGGATCTCTCCCTTCTCCACAGGGAAAGCTCCGGAGGCGTCACATGTCCAGTGGGGCCGGACCTCCCTCCCCTCGGAGGAGAGCTCCGGGCTCGCCACGTGGCCTACAGCAGCGAGACCTCCCCCCTCCATGGGGAGAGCTCCGAAGGTGCCACATGACCCGCGGGGCCGGACCTCCCCCTCCTCAGAGGAGAGCTCCGGACCCGCCACGTGGCCGACAGAAGCCGTACCTCCCCCCTCCGCGGGGGAGAGGTCCGAAGGCTCCACGTGTCCTGCGGGGCCGGACCTCCCCCTCCACAGAGGAGAGCTCCGGGCCCGCCACGTGTCCAGCAGACAGCGCTGCCTGCCCCCGAGCAGTAGGCAGCGGGCGTAAAGACGCCCCATACCTTGCCCGTACAAGGTATTCAAGGCCCGCGCCTTCCCAAGACGCGGAGACGTGGAGCACGCCTCTGTCAGGCGCCGTTGTGCCCAGTCGCATCACAGACTGGCGCACGGTGCCAGAACCTGCCAGCCAATAAACGCAGCGACAAGACATCCCCTGCCGCCTCCGCCGTCATCAACCACTACGACTGGCATGCGGCATGGGCAGGGCAGCAAGATGAAGACTCAGAAGCCTTCGCCAGAGACAACTACCGGCATAACTGCGGATACGATAGTCTGCAGGAAATCTCCCCGGGACCACCTGTCGGGTCCCGGGCCCCCCTTGTAAGCCACCCGAGTCTTGGACTATAAAAGACTCGGGTAGGCGACGGTAGCAAGGGTTCGCACTTTAGCCATTTGCACCCTGGGTTCGCACTCTGCAACTCATACGCTAGCCATTCACTCCCAAGCTGTAACCCACCCCCAAGCTCAGGACTCCGGCCCTGAGCAGCAAGCAATACAGCGAGCTCCATAGCTTACCGTGGACGTAGGGTTTTACGCTCCGGCGGCCTGAACCACGTAAAACTCACCGTGTCAAGCTCTTACTAACTCGTCCATCCGCGCAAGCTCTCCGCAAGGGACTATCCCCACCGAAAAAAGAACCTCCGCGGGATGCCCAGTGCAGGCCCGGGGAAAGTGTCAACCAAACACTTCGACAACACTGGTGCTAGTGGTTTGGGTTTGGATCTAAGCACATGATTAAGTGCTAAGTGGTTTCTCCCCTCTTCTATATTGATCACCTTAAGTGGTTAGACAGAACAGGGGTGATCCAGAGCTCCAATAGAGCTGAGAATTTTCATGTGAGTTCCTTGTCACAAGAAAGTCCTCTGGACCAAAAATTAGCACTTTTCATTGAGTGGTTTGTTCAGAATAATTTTCTAAGCAATTAAGCAAAGAAGAATTAATTCTGAGATCACACCCATGTTCATGCCAAAATTAGTGAACTACAATTTCAATAATAGCTCATAGAGTTTGCATGAATTTTCCTAGTATTTTTGGAGCTAGGATCTGCCCAGAACTGAATTTCCAAGTTTTGGAAATTTCTCTGAAAATGTTTCTGTATTCAATTGAATACAGCATCTTCAAATCTAAATTTCCCTGATCAAATCAACACCAATTGGGCTGAAACTTTTACAGGAATTCTCTAATACCCTAAAGACTATTCTGGCAAAATTTGAGGATTTTTGGATTAACCAAACTCCCTCTAAAATACTTTTGCTAAAAAGTTTTAAAGAATTTTACAGACTTAAATAAAGGGTTTCATACAAATTGGGTTCTACATTTGGATAGTACTCTATCAGAGGAATCCAACAAAATTTGTTTCACAATTTTTGGATTCTCCTACCCAAAGTTGTAGCTATTCAAAGTTTGAACTGAAAACTGAAATTCCCCCAAAATGTTCAAATTCTTGCTGTGGGTCCAGGGGACAGGTGTCACTCGCCGGGGCAAGCCACACGGGGCTACTGGGTATTTCCCGCGCCGCCACATCCGATCATAACTTCGACTCCCGGTCGCTGACAGGCGGGACCCGCCGAGTCGTCTTCTACCTCCGGCCCCCGCGCCCGTGCGCCGCTGGGCTCGCCGGAGTTCGACGGATTCCGGCCTCCCGGCCATCCCCCGAGCCCTCCCTCGCCGCTAGGGCCTAATTTCACGTGCTGAACACGATGGAACCCTCTTCCCCGGCCGGCGATGGCTCTAACCTAGCTGGCCACGGCGCGGCGGCTCTGGACCAGTTCGGCAACGTCGCCCGGTCATCCTAGCCTGCCCAGACCTCGGTGGAATGGCGCTACAGCACCAGTGGACGCCAAGAAGGATCGTCCGGGTGGTGAAGCAGCCTGGAAATGGCCCTAACCTAGCTCTCATCGGGAGCCCGAACCGCCCCACCATAACCGCCGTGGAAAAAGTGTAAAATACGTCGTGCACAATGGTTTTCAGGCATTGGTTGCAAAAGGGCAAATGATCGCCGGCTAGCCCAGCTCGTGTGTGCAAGATTTGACAAAGCTACAGCGGATTGGAGAGCGAGAATTTTGGCGGCGATTACCGGATGCTCTGTTTGAGGTCGACGGGATAGAATCTCCAAATTGGCCGCCGATCCTCCACGGTTTGCTCCAGGCTTTGGAGGAGAGCAGCAGCACGATGGTGCGCTCCCGTGGTCAGGCTTGCTCGGATGTAACAACCCCTGTGGAAGGCTTCCCGCGTGCGCCCGATCGTTGGCTGGCTGTGGTTCACCGTGGGTGAGGCGTTTAACGCTCAAACTACACCACGGATGGCTAGCTCTCGCGCTCAGAAGGTGCAGAACGATGGCACAGCGTCGTTGTGCAGCTCGGGGAGGTGCTGTGGCGCGGTTTAGCCGGCTCCCGATGTCTTTCCAGAGGAGCGGCGAGCTCGGTTTTGTTTTCTGGAGAACGCGCGTGTGAGGAGGAGGAACACCCGTGGTCACCTTGTCTACGCGGGAAGAATCACGTGGAGAGGCGCCGCCGACTCCCGTGCTGCCAGCGGCCCGGGTGAAGAGCAGGAGGTGGAGCCTTGGGCGAAGGGGGCGGCCGCTCGGTGTCGCCCCGGGGTTACACCTCGGTGGAGTGAGGAACAGAGAGAAAAAACTTAAGTGTTAAGGCTATTCATCCCCATGACAGGTGGGCCCCACTAGTCAGTACCTCTTTTCCTCAAAATATCTCCAAAGTTTGACAATTATCCACCCCAAATGTTTGAAAGTTGGAAACTGAGCTCATTTGAATAGTTTGGACAAATTCCATGCAAATTCAAATGTTTATTTGAATTCTTTGCACATTTGACTCCATTTGGAAAAATGAGCAGCAAATCTTTTCAACAATTAATGAAACTTTGCCTACCCACTAATTTGGACCTAAGGAATCCAAATATGCAATTTGATTCTTGTGTTAGCTGCTGCAAACAAGAGTTTGAGCACAACAGTTTTGAAAATTCTCATTGTGTCCTTCCCTCACTTGAAGTTTGAATTTACATTTAGTTCATCTCTGATTTTTAAACCCTTCCCTTGCACTTGAGCTCTTAATTTCTGTGGTTTTAATCTACATGAGGTCCATCCATGCAGTAACCCTAAGTTTGTTTAGAAGAAATCTCACCTATGTTATCATATGTGGGAAAAAGTTTCAACTAAGCCCCTTTTTCATACACATGACTCCAACATTTGTGAAAACTCATGTTTCTTTGTATTCACATTTTTGGGACCTTTACAATCCTCCCCCCTTAAAAGAATCTCGTCCCGAGATTACAAAAGAAAGATGAGACGGAAGGTAATTACAACAACTACGACAAAAGTTCCGGATAGTTCTTGTGGAGGTAATCTTCACTCTCCCAAGTCGCTTCTTCCGGTGTGTGATTACTCCACATGACTTTGTAAAATTTCAAAGTCCGATTTTGAGTGATCCGGCTCTTTTCGTCAATAATCTTGATGGGCTTCTCAGTGTAGGTGAGGTCCGGTTGCAATATTTCCATGTCTTTCGAAAGGATGTCCATTGGCTTCTTCAAACACTTCCTCAAGTGCGAGACATGGAAGATGTCGTGGATGCCCGATAAGGATGACGGCAGCTCCAAACGGTAGGCTACCGGCCCACACCGTTCTGTAATAAGGAACGGACCCACAAAGCAAGGAGCTAGCTTTCCCTTGACCCCGAATCGATGAATTCCCTTCATCGGGGATACTCGGAGATAGACGTGATCTCCGACTTCAAAACACAAGGGTCGGCGTCGCTGGTCCGCATAGCTCTTCTGGCGAGATTGAGCGGCCCTAAGGTTTTCTTGAATCAGCTGGACCCGCTCTTCGGCATCTTTTATAAGATCAATGCCGAAAATCACCCTCTCGCCCGATTCACACCAATTGAGTGGTGTGCGGCACTTCCTGCCATAAAGTGCTTCGTATGGTGCCATTTTAATACTGGATTGGTAACCAATGTTGTAAGAAAACTCTGCTAATGGCAAATGGTTATCCCAGTTCTTTCCATGATCTATGGCACATGCCCTCAGCATATCTTCTAAAATCTGGTTCACCCTTTCCGTTTGACCGTCCGTCTGGGGGTGGTATGTTGAGCTTCTGATTAATTTTGTTCCCAGAGATTCATGTAGTTGCTCCCAGAAACGAGCAACAAATATTGAACCTCGGTCCGATATGATGGTCTTGGGGACTCCATGTAAGCACACAATCCTTGAAAGATACAACTCTGCATATTGCTTAGTTGAAAATCTTGTACTCACTGGGATGAAGTGGGCTGATTTTGTTAAGCGATCAACAATCACCCAAATGGAGTCATGCTTTCTGGATGTGAGAGGTAGTCCAACAATAAAGTCCATGCTGATGTCCTCCCACTTCCATGCCGGAATACTTAATGGTTGTAGCATTCCTTCTTTCTTTATGTGGTCAGCTTTGACTCGCCGACATGTATCACACTCGGATACATACTTGCCAATTTCTCGCTTCATCCGAGTCCACCAAAATTTTGTCTTCAGGTCTTGATACATCTTATTGCTCCCTGGATGTATCGAATACTTGGACGTATGAGCTTCATCGAGGATTTTCTTCCTTAGCTTCAGGTTCCGGGGCACCACGATACGGTTGTTAAACCATAACACACCTTGCTCATCTTCCCGGAAACATTTCATTTTATCCTCGTTGATTCTTGCCCGGATTTTCCGCATTCCTTTATCTCTCTTCTGGGCTCGTACAATCTCTTCTCTAATGGTGGGCACAAGAGCAAGATTATACAACGCCCCATACGGAATCACCCGCAAGCTTGGTTCTTCATCCTCATCCGGAACAACTGACAAGTTATTCACGTGGGATTTACGACTGAGTGCATCAGCCACCACGTTAGCTTTGCCCGGATGGTAATGGATCTCAAGCTCATAATCTTTGATTAATTCCAACCATCTCCGCTGCCTCATATTGATATCCTTCTGAGTGAATATATATTTGAGGCTCTTATGGCCGGTGTAGAGGTGCACTAAATTTCCAAGTAAGTAGTGCCTCCACATCTTCAACGCAAGCACCACCGCAGCGAGCTCTAGGTCATGAGTGGGGTAGTGCTGCTCATGGTTGCCGAGTTGACGAGACCCATACGCGATCACGCGTCTATCTTGCATTAAGACGCAGCCAAGTCCAATGCCTGAGGCATCACAATAAACATCAAATGGCTTTGTTGTATCCGGTTGGGCTAACACCGGCGCCGTTGTGAGATGTTTCTTCGAAGTTTGAAATGCCTCTTCGCAGACCTCTGTCCACACATACTTGCTGCTCTTCTTCAATAACTCTGTCATTGGTTTAGCCACCTTCGAGAAGCTGGGAATAAATCTCCGGTAATAACCCGCTAGTCCTAGAAAACTGCGGATTTGATGAACCGATGTTGGAGACTCCCACTTCAAGACTTGCTCAATTTTGGTTGGATCCAAGGCCACACCCTCCGCTGAAATAATGTGGCCTAAAAATGGTACTTTGCTGATCCAAAATTCACACTTACTGAATTTGGCATACAGCTTATGTTCCCGTAGGCGTTGGAGCACAATATGTAGATGTTTGGTGTGCTCCTCCTCCGATTTGAAGTATACGAGAATGTCGTCGATGAAAACCACGACGAACTGATCCAACTCTGGCATGAATACTGAATTCATGAGATACATGAAGTGTGCGGGTGCATTTGTTAGCCCGAAAGACATGACTAGATACTCGTAGAGCCCGTATCTAGTCGAGAAAGCCGTCTTCGGTATATCCTCCGCTCTGATCTTTATCTGATGATAACCAGACCGTAAGTCCATCTTGGAGAATACCTTGGCACCCACCAACTGATCAAACAATATATCGATCCGCAGCAACGGATATTTATTTTTGATCGTCACTGCATTCAGCGGCCGATAATCCACACATAACCGAAGTGACTCATCCTTTTTCTTCACAAAGAGGGCTGAACAGCCCCATGGCGATGAGCTTGATCGGATGAACCCTTTGTCCATTAAGTCCTTTAGCTGTTCTTTCAGTTCAGCTAATTCCTTCGGAGACATTTTGTACGGCCTCCGAGATATTGGTGTGGTTCCCGGTGCTAACTCGATCTTGAATACCACATCTCTCTCAGGCGGCATCCCTGGAAGGTCATCGGGAAACACATCTGGGTACTCACGGACCACTGGAATATCCTCCAGTTTCGTGGTCACACTGTGGTACACCACTGGATTTTTAGAATCCACGGCTTCAAGTATGAGCGTTTGGAGACCGTAGAGCGGAGAGCCCAAACTAACAATCCGTGGGCCAATATCAAGAACAGCCCCGTGGTAGTTTATCCACGCCATTCCTAGAATCACGTCGATCTTCTGCCCCTCTAACACAATGAGGGTGGTGGGGTATAAGTTTCCACCTAAGCACAAGGGTGCTTTGATCACTACTTCATTAGCAGCTATATTTCCACCAGGTGAGCGGATAAGATAGTGATCCTTCGGTGTAGAGGTGGAGAGCTCAGCTTTGCACACAAACAACCTGCTGATGAAATTGTGTGTAGCTCCAGAGTCAAACAGAATTAATACGGGCAGTCCATTGAGGGTGAACATTCCCGCTAGCACAGGTGCCCCAGCTGGCACATCCTCCAGAGCTGTATGATAAATGCACCCGGATTTTGGTGCCGTTCCCTGAAGCTGAGCACGGGGTTGATTTATACCCTGCTTTGGTGTAGTTTCTTTGTGGCGTATCCTTTCTGGACACTTCCTGCTGATGTGACCCAAATAACCGCACGTGAAGCACGGTTTCTCAGCCGGTTCCTGGTTGCTCTGTGCATGGACATTAGTGGTATTCTGCTGCGGCAAGAACACTTGAGGAGCAGAATAACGTGGCTGCCTATACCGTTGTTGCAGCTGTCCAAATTCAGAGTATTGGGACGAACGACCGGAATATTGCTGGAGTCGTCGAGCCGGCTGCATCAGCTGACAGTTCAAGGTACTGTCTACCACCCTGTATTTCTGTGGAGCACTACTGCTACTCTCCGGTGGTACATGGTTCTTTCTTTCTCAGCCTGAACTTCCCGCTGAGCATCTTCAACCATGATGGCAGCACTCATCAATTCATTGAAGTTCTTTCGATCAGCTAAAAAGAGTCTCTCTTTTAGCTTGGGATTGAGGCTGCGGAAGAACCATTCACACTTTTGTGCTTCGGTGTTCACATGTTGAGGCGCATACTGTGCCAGCTTGTTGAACACTCGCGAATGCTCGTATGCAACCCTCCCTCCTTGTGTTAAGGCCAGAAACTCCTCGAATTTCCGCTGAATTATTCCGGACGGAACATGATACGCCAGAAACGCCTTCCGGAATTCTGCCCGTGTAATGTCATGTCCAGCTGGTAAGGAGGCGACTTGATTTGCCCACCATGCACTGGCGGACCCGTGAAGTTGTTGCGCCGCGTATAAAACCTTTTGCTGTTCGGTGCATTGAAGCAAGCCGAACTTAGACTCAATGGTACGGATCCAGCTATCCGCCACCAGAGGATCCTCAGATTCAATGAAAACCGGTGGTTGAGTTGCCAAGAACTCAACATAGGAATTCAGTTGCGGTTGGCGCAAGTCTTCGTCTTGACATCCCCCTTGACGGGATGTATTCATCACCAGGGTGCGGAGCAAGTCGGTTCGCTCATCGCTTGCACCTGTCATGGCAGCCAGAATGTCCGCCATTGTGACCGTGGGTGAAGGTCCTGGTGGCGACTGCGGTTGCGGAGCTCGCTGCTCCCGCGGTGGAGAGTTATCACCACGACCACCACTGGAACCACCCACCTCACTCATGGAACGAGTTCGCACCATTCTGCAATTGCAAGAGTTCATGTAACAGCCCTAGCTTTTGTAAAGTTTGGTTTCAACTTATAAAACAAAGTTAAGGCGAAGAAAGGCTATAATTGTGTCACATGAAATGATGAACACACAAATGGACATGTGAGAGAGTTAAAAATTTCCTCTAGCCCATGCTCAACACATGTTAACCTAGGGGAAAGAATTAGACTCCCAAAAACTCTAACTCATGTGCACCTCCTCTATGAGTAGAGTGGAGGGAATTTAAATGCAATTTGAATTCTTTTGAAAGGATTCCTATTCAGATTACAAGGGCCTATATGTGAGAGCATAGATGCATTTCTCCTGTATTCAAGACCCTAAGTTTCAAATTTGGAGAATTTTGGGTTTCATATACTATTTATTCCGAGGATTAAATGAGGGCACGTTCAATTTCAAACTTAAATTTAAATTTTGAACCAAACATACTCAATTTCAAAATCTGATTTTAGATTTGAGTTCCTCATAATTCTTTTGACCTATCCTCCAAGTTTGATCAAATTCGGAGCTCATTTGCTATTTTAAATCGAAATGGGGGTAAAGAGGGAGAATTGAGGCTGTGGACCCCACATGTCATAGACTGTTCTAAACCGACGTGCTCGACTCCTCAGCGTGCGACAGCAGCTGCTCGTTCACCGACGCCACCTCCTGCTGGATCGTCTTCTGCTCATCCTCATCACCTCACACGAGTGCCACAGCACCATTTTGCTTCTCCCAGCTCGAGCTCAGCCTCTGTGGGGGTGCTCCCATGAAACACAAACAGCTGCCGTGTTCTCTGTTTTCCTCTGATCGCCCCAGCAAAACCAGCGTCCTTTGCCCGAGCTTCCACAGCAAAAAGGTTCACCCCTGAGTGCTCTAGCCGGCTGTGAACTTCCCTCCGCTGTTCCATGCTTGCTGGCGCCTAGAAACAGAAGAGTTTCTGCTGCTCCCGGGTTGCACGTCGGAGAACCGAAACTGGACGCCGTGGACAGCCCAAACCAGAAGGGATCACGCCCAAGCAAGCCACCCCATCTGTGCACCAACAAGTCTAGTTTCTCAGCTCCAAAGTTCAGCCCCAGCCATTGATCACATAGGGAGAATTTCAAGTTTTTCTCCCGGGCGGCAGAAACGGACCTTGAGGTAAAGAACTGTAAAAGTCGTCCTCAATTCATGTTTGTTGGGTCTCAAACTTCACACACAGGTTGTTAACTGCCTAGAACACCTCCTCCATCGATTTTAGACCAAGAAATTGAGTGTAGAGTGAGCAATCCGAGCTCTTTTAGAGGGTTTGCCGCTGGACCCTATCGGGTGCACGGTGCCGATAGGTTTAGAGCCATCTCCAGCTGGTTTAGACCTCATGCCGGTCTTCTACATGATCCCTGGTGCTGTAGAGCCCAAGAACCGACCATTTGGTGGAGAATTCACCGTGCAAGACCTCGCCGGAGCTCCAGGGTTTGCTGTGACCGGTGCGCCCTATTTTCCGGCAAGTTTCAGCCGCCGGGGACCTCACCAACGTGTTCAGCGTGGGGAAATATGGGGGGGCGGCCAGCAGGGGGTCTAGAGGCGGCTGGGAATTTGTTTTCCGGCGACCTCGCCGGAGTGGGCCGCCACTGCCCTGTTAGGCGCGAGTCTGGAGGTTAGGGATGACAGGTGGGATCCACTGTCAGCATTTAAACATTTTCCAGATTTTCCCACTTTAGTTCAAACTTTGGTGAGCCATAACTTTGTGTAGGAGTGTCCAAAAATTGTGAAACAAATTTTTTTGGATTCCTCTCAAAGAGTACTATCCAGGGGTGCAGGCCAATGTTTATGAAAATCCCTGGATTTGGCTCATTAATTCATTTAAGTAAAACCTTGTATGAATTTTTACAGGAGTTCTGTTTATTGGAAAATTCCCAAATTTTGACAGGACATTCTTCCAAAATTCCTTGAACTCCAGTAAAAATTTCAGATGCATCGGACCTAATTTGCTTGGTCAAATAATGTGTTCATTCCTTATGTCTCTGAAAAATAGGAAAATAAACAGAGACAATTTCAGCTTTTCCCCATTCTTTGTAAAATCCATATCTCCATGTAGGAAACTCCAAAAATGGTAAAACAAATTCCTATGGACTCAGGACATTTTGAATTTCACAAAAAGTCTACTTTGCAGCATAGGAAAGCTTCATATCTAGGGGTAAAGGTAGATTAGTGAAAATCACATAAGGAATTATTGTGATCACCTTGAGCCATTTCATGAGCTCAATTTTTGCACACTGCCTGAATACCTTCCATAGAGGCTGTGGTTAAATTCTCAGCTTCATTGGCCCTCTGGAACTGGAGCTACCATATTTTAGGTTTAAGTGTTCATATAATGGACTTAATCACATGGTGATTACTAGTATTTCTTTTCACCCTAGCTTTCATCATCTCTAAGGTTGTAGATCCAACAACAGAAACCTTTCTGTTGTTTGTTCCTTTTAGGTGTGAGTTAACTTGAACAACAGTTTTGAAACAGTTTCTAAATTGCTTTTGAAATATATGTGCATTGCAATATAATAGCTCACGTGACGTCGACGTTCGATGAGGATTCGACTCTACAGCGAGGATCTCCATCTCGTGACGAGTTTGGCGGATTCTCCGGAGGAAGACTAACTTCTAGCTTCTAACAAAACCGTTGAGCAAGGCAAGCCCCGGTTTGCATATCGTTACCATTTTAAATTTTACTTTACTTCACATCATGTTTATTAGACTTGAGTGCATTATGTCTAGGATGATTGAAACCCACTTGCATGCCTATTACATCCCTCATTAGAAGGTTTAGTGTAGGCTTTGCCTCGTTGTAGGTGCTAGGTTAATGTTGTAGCTAGCTCGGTAGAAGTCGAGTAGTAAAAAGCTACTCGCGAGAAAGTTCGAGTAATGGAGTTACTCGCGAGAGATAAATGATAAGAGCACCCTCATGAATATGAGATGGGGACGGGGATGTTCCTGTAGGATGGAGCGCTCAAGGTTGGTCTCGACCTGCGATGGGTGTGACAATGCTTGAGACCACATTTTGCCTGGACCGGGATGGTAAGGCAAATGTGGAGGTTGGTTGTAGCCCCGTCCATGTCGGTTAAGGACCGTATGTATGTGGCTCTGCTGGACAAGATTGAGCTGTACCGGATATATAGTGGGGTATGGGACCCATGAAACCGATGTAACACGATGGACCGTGATATAGAAACTCATCCTTCGCGTGGGAATGGCGTTGAGAAGGCGGGAGGTGTAAATCCTTTAGCGGGCAACTTCGACGTGTCCGCGTAGAGGACCATCCTGCTCGGCGCGAAGCGTTTTCCTATGTCGGGGTGTCGTGTAAAAGGTTGCTGCATACAACGTAAGAAAGAGCTCTTGAGAGAGTCTTTCGAGGCGGGTGTATGTGTCGTGTATTCCGGGTTGTTATTGATTCGAATCACCGTCGCTCGCGGAAGAGGATTGAGCATACTTGCCCACTGCGCCGTGACTTAGTAAGAAGAGAAACTAAGTCTCTTAACTTGCTGTTTGTGGATTAATCACTGTATTGGAACCTTGACTGAAGTAGTTATAGAGCCAACTAAATTTCATTTCCACCTTAGGCTAGCAACATCGGGATAAGCGTTTCTTGTTTGATTGTGGACTTCCGATGTTGTGAGGCGTGAGGACCACTAAAATGAAGGCTATAAGAATCTGAATATAAGGATCAAGTTTAGTCAAGATGCATTTTGCAAATTCCTATGCCTACTCTTTTACTACCCCTACATGTAGAGTTGCATGTTTAGGAGTGACGGGTAAGTCTTGTTGAGCCTTAGTGCTCACGGTTGCTTCTGAGTTGTTTTTGCAGGTAGCAGGATGTCTGCTATGAAGAGGGTTGTTCGGTGAGACAATGAACCTCACAGTTTGTTCAACTCATCGGAAACCTAGCCACTGCCTTTCTTTGGTGAAGCTTGTAGGAAGCGTTCACGGGCTGAACGGCTTCTCTTCGGCGTAGTTAGGGTCGAGAGTGAGTAGATTGTCCAGCTAGTTTTAATTTCCGTTGCGTGTGTACTTATGTTATAAAAGATCTTATCTTGAGTAACAAAATGGTTCCGTTATGTTCTTATCGTCTTTTCGTGCATGCTGTTGGGTGTCGCATCGCACGGCACCACCCACTGCGATTCCCGGGCCGGGCCGCCACAGACGTGGTATCAGAGCCGCATTGGGAATAGCACGCATGAAAAGAGCATATTTTCGAAAACTTAGGGGTATACGAGTGAGGAACGTATAGTATGCCCACATAAGGAGTATTATTAGCATAGTTATCTAAGGTGGCAAGCTAACAGTGTGTTACTCTTCAGTATTTAAATTCAGTAACGACGCACCTACATGGAGGTAAAAATGGTAAGGAACGCCACCGAAAGAGGATCAATTTTGGTTAGCTCACCCATACGAGGAAAGTAGTGTGGGATGTTCCGTTCAGCAATGGACGGGAAGTGAATATGTTTTCTAAGACTCTTCATGTCTTAGAGACATATGAATGGCACTAGCCTCCAGTGCGCAAACCCAGGGGCAAGAGGAGGAGACCCCATCGTGTGGTTTGTAACACGAAGTGTGTTCTTTAGGACTCTTCATGTCCTATGAGGCATACGAAAGCGCTGTTCCACCGGTGTGCTTTATTGCAAAGGTGTGGAGCCCCCGTCGGGTGGTGAATAACCCGATCATGTACCTTGAGACGTGGCTTGACTCAAGGACGGCCCGTATGGCAATGATACGGGGCGTATGTTTTTACTATAATATGGACCTGCCTGAAATGATAAACCAATGTGTGCGTCATTATTGAGTGTTTTTCTGCAGGTACCTTAACCACGTTACAACATGTCGTGTAGAAAACGTTTGTGAGTGATCGTTTTAGTGCCACCACTTGAGACGTATAAGCCGGTATAAAGCCGGTTAGGATTTTAATTGGGTGAGGAAACGTAGTACCGTGATGTGTTTTGAACTGCATGAAAATGAAGGTTTGAAAAGAAAAAGAGTAAATTTGGAGTCTAGGATTCTATTAGAGGGTGATGAACTCCTATATTGAACTAAGAGTCAATTGGGAGTATAGATTTCTTCACAAAGACTTAGGAATAAACCTCCCCTGTTTCCGGCAGAATCTTTGCTGAAGTTGAACAGGACATACCTTTTGTTTCGTTGAACCAATGGAGTTGAGTGATACATTTCTGGAAAGCTATTGAAGTCTTCTACAACTCTTCAGTAGAACTCCAGATTAGAATCACCCTCCAAATGGATGAAATTCTCAGGTGAGTGTGAACTGTCCAAAAACAGGGCAGGCACAAATTGCTCTCTGGAAATTTCTGTATTTCAACCATAACATTCTGTAGAAAATTTTCTAAGGGTCAAGTAATACACCGTTAGAAAGATTGTGATATATGCTATGACTTCGTAGTTCAAAGTTTCTCCAGATTTGGAGTTTAAAATGATGAAATCTTGCGGACAAAACAGCCACTTTCAAAGGAGGTGCTGTCAAAATTGTTCCAGATTTCTGTTAACTTTGAAATATCACAACTTTTGATCCAGAACTTATATGAAGGAAAATGAATACTCGTTGGAAAGATATTGAAGTTAACTATAACTTTAATATTCAACTTGAGACATGAAGTTGCCATCTTCATATTCAAATTCTGGGATTAAGACCAATTGGTCATTCTGAATAGAGTAGTGCTTATTGCCATTTAGCTTGGGACTTGTTGTGGACAGGGATGTTTTACACTTCTCTAAGCTCCATAACATATTCTTGAGTTATTTTTCAGTTTGTCCTACTGTTGGAATTAAGGGTTTGGACAAACTTGCTCACATTTGATAGATTTCAGTATTGTCGAACCCTAGTTAGCTTGTGTAATGCTGCAATATTGATGTGATGCTTTTACGGTTATGTTTTCAATTCAAGTTGAGTTTAAACTTTGAATTTTAACCGTAAATTGCTCACTCTTGCAGCATGGATCGTGCTCATTCCAGGAGTGAGGTTGGTGAGTCGAGTCACGGCGAAAGTAATTCGCCACAACAAGAAGTGCCGACATCATCAACCGGATTGGCGGAAATCTTGGCAAGGATGGCTGAGTCTCTGGATCTGTTGGTGTGACAAAGCATACGACAGGAGACACTACAGCAAAATTCCCCGCCAAGCACCTATCTGGATTTTCTAGCAAGACAACCACCGGTTTTCTCGGAAGCGAAAGAACCGTTGGAGTCGGCTCATTGGCTCCAATGTATTGAAGCCAAGTTTGATATGCTTGAGTGCGATGAGTATCAGAAGACTCTATTTGCCGCTCAACAACTCCGTGGAGCCGCTGGAGCTTGGTGGGCGGAGTACATCGCTACTCTTCCTGAAGGTCATCGAGTGACGTGGGAAGAATTCCGGAATGTTTTCCGGGCACGACACGTTTGTTCGGGAATTCTTCGAACAAAGTATCAAGATTTTCTGGAATTAAAGCAAGGAGAAAGGAGTGCGTACGAGTACTTCAAAGAGTTTGAAGACTTGATGCAATACGCCACCCATATGGTAGACTCGAAAGCGTTGAAGTGCGAGTATTTCTTCCGAGGTTTGAATGTCAAACTTAAGGAACAAGTGACCTTGTTCAATAACGGTATTTACAATGAGTTGGTAGATGCTGCTATCATTAAGGAAGACATGCACCTTCGTTGTGAAGCGGAGCTGAAAAGAAGTATACCGCCAGACAGCGATATCGAGGTTCGTCCGAACTATCGAGTGCGATATTACTCGCCAGTTAGGCAACAAACTCAGCCAGTGGTGCAACTCTCACAACCACGGCTGGAGTTGATCACATATGAGCCTCCACCTCAACAACAGCGGACAGAAATTATTCGTGCAACCCTACCGCAACCAGCTACGCACGAATTATCTCCACCTCGTGTTAGTAGAGAGCTGAGGATTTCTACAGCACGAAACCGTCGTGGAGCTGAGCAGAGCCACACTCATGTGTCATCTCCTCAATGCTCAGATCAGCACCGTGAACCTTCAAGGAAGAATCCTTCGAAAGCTGGCAGGGTTAATTACGCTGCTATTGAGGACATTGCAAAAGGTGAACCAGTTTTGGCGGGCATGTTCACTTTACATGAACAGCCCACTTTCATTTTGTTTGATTCCGGAGCCACCCACAATTTTATTAGCAGAGACTATGTGCTGAAGAATAATCTTCCATTTAGCACCATTAAGCATCCGTTTCATATCAGCTCACCCGGAGGCAAGATATCAACAGATGAAATGGTCTCACGGGTACCTTTATGTTTGGGTGGAAACATCTATCCTGCGAGCCTTATCATACTCAAAGGCCAAAGGATTGATATTATTTTGGGGATGTCATGGTTGACACATTATGGGGCTATCTTTGACATCAGCTCTCGGACTGTCCAACTGAATTCCTCAATATACGGTTGCAACACATTAAATCTTGTGGATCCATCACAACGAGTTGCAGCAGTGCATCAGATTGAAGCTCCTAAACTTGAGGATATTCCAGTGGTATGTGAATATCCAGATGTGTTTCCCGAAGACTTGCCGGGCATGCCACCCGAACGTGATATAAAGTTCAAGATTGAACTAGCACCGGGAACAACACCTATTTCTCGGCGACCATATAAAATGGCACCGAAGGAGCTAGCAGAATTGAAGGAGCAGCTTAATGACCTCATGGACAAAGGTTTTATACGCCCAAGTTCATCACCTTGGGGCTGTTCCGCACTCTTCGTGAAGAAGAAGGACGAGACTTTGAGACTATGCGTAGATTATCGTCCACTGAATGCTGTCACTATCAAGAATAAGTATCCACTACCGCGCATTGACATTTTGTTCGATCAACTAGTGGGTGCTAAGGTATTTTCAAAGATGGATCTTCGGTCCGGGTATCACCAGATAAAGATCCGGGCAGAAGATGTACCTAAGACGGCGTTCTCAACAAGATATGGTCTTTATGAATATCTTGTCATGTCCTTTGGATTGACCAATGCTCCGGCTCATTTTATGTATCTCATGAACTCTGTGTTCATGCCGGAGTTAGACAAGTTCGTCGTGGTTTTCATCGACGACATTTTGGTCTATTCAAAGTCAGAAGAAGAACATGCTGAACATTTGCGTATTGTACTCCAACGCTTGAGGGATCACAAGCTATATGCAAAGTTCAGTAAATGTGAGTTTTGGATCAGCAAAGTGCCGTTTCTTGGGCATATTATTTCAGCGGAAGGCATCGCTGTGAACCCAAGTAAAATCGAGCAAGTGCTGAATTGGAAATCTCCAACATCTGTTCATGAAGTGAGGAGTTTCCTTGGTTTAGCGGGTTATTACCGGAGATTCATTCACAACTTCTCCAAAGTCGCTAAACCTATGACGGAGCTGTTGAAGAAAAGCACCAAATATGATTGGAGCGATTCATGTGAACAAGCTTTTCAAACTTTAGTGAAGCATCTCACTACAGCTCCAGTTTTGGCCCAGCCGGACACCACGAAGCCTTTTGATGTCTATTGTGATGCATCCGGCATTGGTTTGGGTTGTGTGTTGATGCAAGAAGGGCGTGTGGTCGCGTATGGATCGCGACAACTCAGGGGTCATGAGCAGAATTACCCGACGCACGACCTTGAACTAGCTGCAGTGGTCTTAGCATTGAAAATGTGGAGACATTATCTACTAGGCAATCTAGTACATCTCTACACTGACCACAAAAGCTTGAAGTACATCTTCACACAGAAAGAACTGAATATGAGGCAGCGAAGATGGCTCGAATTGATCAAGGACTATGAACTTGAAATTCATTACCATCCGGGTAAAGCGAATGTGGTTGCCGACGCACTTAGTTGGAAAGCTCACGTTCACCATTTAGCCATGGCTGCACATGAAGAAGGAGAACCAAGCCTGCGCTTAGTTCCCTATGGGTCGCTGTTCAACCTCGCTCTTATTCCTACAATCCAAGATGAGATTGTAGAGGCTCAGAAGAGAGACATAGGTATGTCTCATATCCAGAGGAGAGTGGACAGCGGTGAATTGAAGATGTTCCGCAAGGATGAAGAGGGTACTCTATGGTTTAACAACCGTATAGTTGTACCCCGAAACATGAAATTGCGGAGGAAGATATTGGATGAAGCACATTTATCCAAGTACTCCATTCATCCGGGAAGCAATAAAATGTACCAGGACTTGAAATCTAAGTTCTGGTGGACACGGATGAAAAGAGAGATTGCGAAGTACGTATCCGAGTGTGATACGTGTCGGCGGGTTAAAGCCGACCATATGAGGAAAGCCGGACCACTTCAACCGCTGAAGGTTCCAGCATGGAAGTGGGAAGACATAAGTATGGACTTCATCATCGGTTTACCCATGACCAGCAACAAGCATGATTCTATTTGGGTAATCGTCAATCGTTTGACCAAGACCGCTCATTTTATTCCAGTCCATACTAAATATGTGGCAAAGAAGTATGCGGAGCTGTTCATCTCGAGAATCGTGTGTTTACACGGGGTCCCCGCACCATCGTGTCTGACCGAGGTGCGTTGTTCGTATCCAGATTTTGGGAGCAACTGCATGCTTCCTTGGGAACCAAATTAATTCGGAGTTCAGCGTATCATCCGCAAACTGATGGTCAAACGGAGAGAGTCAATCAGATTCTGGAGGATATGCTACGGGCATGTGTCATCAATCATGGGAAGAATTGGGATGACCATCTACCGTTAGCAGAATTCTCATATAATAACGGTTACCAATTCAGCATCAAGATGGCCCCGTATGAAGCTCTTTATGGCCGGAAGTGCCGCACACCACTGAATTGGTGTGAGTCCGGTGAGAGAGTAGTCTACGGGATTGATCTTGTGAATGAAGCCGAGGAACGAGTGCGAGTGATTCAAGCCAACTTAAAGGCTTCTCAATCTCGGCAGAAGAGTTATGCAGACAAAAGACGTCGACCTCTTCACTTCGACATCGGGGACCACGTTTATCTTCGTGTCTCTCCGATGAAAGGGGTTCATCGTTTTGGAGTGAAAGGGAAGCTCGCTCCGCGATTCATCGGGCCGTTTGCTGTCACTGAGATATGCGGACCCGTGGCCTATCGTCTGGAGCTACCGACGTCACTTTCGGGTATTCACAATGTTTTCCACGTCTCTCAGCTGCGGAAATGTCTTAAGTACCCAACCGCAGTTCATATGGAGAACATTGAGGATCTTCAACCGGATCTCACTTATTCGGAGTATCCGATACAGATTACTGACGAGAAGACTCGCGCCACAAGAAATCGGACATTGCGATTTTACAAAGTCTTGTGGAGCAACCACACCGCTGATGAAGCCACGTGGGAAAGCGAGGATTTTCTCCGTTTAAATTTTCCCGACTTGTTTGTACCATATGTCCAGTAGTCATTCTCCCTTCTTCTTTCTTTTTGTAATCTCGGGACGAGATTCTTTTAAGGGGGGAGGAATGTAACAGCCCTAGCTTTTGTAAAGTTTGGTTTCAACTTATAAAACAAAGTTAAGGCGAAGAAAGGCTATAATTATGTCACATGAAATGATGAACACACAAATGGACATGTGAGGGAGTTAAAAATTTCCTCTAGCCCATGCTCAACACATGTTAACCTAGGGGAAAGAATTAGACTCCCAAAAACTCTAACTCATGTGCACCTCCTCTATGAGTAGAGTGGAGGGAATTTAAATGCAATTTGAATTCTTTTGAAAGGATTCCTATTCAGATTACAAGGGCCTATATGTGAGAGCATAGATGCATTTCTCCTGTATTCAAGACCCTAAGTTTAAAATTTGGAGAATTTTGGGTTTCATATACTATTTATTCCGAGGATTAAATGAGGGCACGTTCAATTTCAAACTTAAATTTAAATTTTGAACCAAACATACTCAATTTCAAAATCTGATTTTAGATTTGAGTTCCTCATAATTCTTTTGACCTATCCTCCAAGTTTGATCAAATTCAGAGCTCATTTTCTATTTTAAATCGAAATGGGGGTAAAGAGGGAGAATTGGGGCTGTGGACCCCACATGTCATAGACTGTTCTAAACCGACGTGCTCGACTCCTCAGCGTGCGACAGCAGCTGCTCGTTCACCGACGCCACCTCCTGCTGGATCGTCTTCTGCTCATCCTCATCACCTCACACGAGTGCCACAGCACCATTTTGCTTCTCCCAGCTCGAGCTCAGCCTCTGTGGGGGTGCTCCCGTGAAACACAAACAGCTGCCGTGTTCTCTGTTTTCCTCTGATCGCCCCAGCAAAACCAGCGTCCTTTGCCCGAGCTTCCACAGCAAAAAGGTTCACCCCTGAGTTCTCTAGCCGGCTGTGAACTTCCCTCCGCTGTTCCATGCTTGCTGGCGCCTAGAAACAGAAGAGTTTCTGCTGCTCCCGGGTTGCACGTCGGAGAACCGAAACTGGACGCCGTGGACAGCCCAAACCAGAAGGGATCACGCCCAAGCAAGCCACCCCATCTGTGCACCAACAAGTCTAGTTTCTCACCTCCAAAGCTCAGCCCCAGCCATTGATCATATAGGGAGAATTTCAAGTTTTTCTCCCGGGCGGCAGAAACGGACCTTGAGGTAAAGAACTGTAAAAGTCGTCCTCAATTCATGTTTGTTGGGTCTCAAACTTCACACACAGGTTGTTAACTGCCTAGAACACCTCCTCCATCGATTTTAGACCAAGAAATTGAGTGTAGAGTGAGCAATCCGAGCTCTTTTAGAGGGTTTGCCGCTGGACCCTATCGGGTGCACGGTGCCGATAGGTTTAGAGCCATCTCCAGCTGGTTTAGACCTCATGCCGGTCTTCTACATGATCCCCTGGTGCTGTAGAGCCCAAGAACCAACCATTTGGTGGAGAATTCACCGTGCAAGACCTCGCCGGAGCTCCAGGGTTTGCTGTGACCGGTGCGCCCTATTTTCCGGCAAGTTTCAGCCGTCGGGGACCTCACCAACGTGTTCAGCGTGGGGAAATATGGGGGGGCGGCCAGCAGGGGGTCTGGAGGCGGCTGGGAATTTGTTTTCCGGCGACCTCGCCGGAGTGGGCCGCCACTGCCCTGTTAGGCGCGAGTCTGGAGGTTAGGGATGACAGGTGGGATCCACTGTCAGCATTTAAACATTTTCCAGATTTTCCCACTTTAGTTCAAACTTTGGAGAGCCATAACTTTGTGTAGGAGTGTCCAAAAATTGTGAAACAAATTTTGTTGGATTCCTCTCAAAGAGTACTATCCAGGGGTGCAGGCCAATGTTTATGAAAATCCCTGGATTTGGCTCATTAATTCATTTAAGTAAAACCTTGTATGAATTTTTACAGGAGTTATATTTATTGGAAAATTCCCAAATTTTGACAGGACATTCTTCCAAAATTCCTTGAACTCCAGTAAAAATTTCAGAGGCATTGGACCTAATTTGCTTGGTCAAATAATGTGTTCATTCCTTATGTCTCTGAAAAATAGGAAAATAAACAGAGACAATTTCAGCTTTTCCCCATTCTTTGTAAAATCCATATCTCCATGTAGGAAACTCCAAAAATGGTAAAACAAATTCCTATGGACTCAGGACATTTTGTATTTCACAAAAAGTCTACTTTGCAGCATAGGAAAGCTTCATATCTAGGGGTAAAGGTAGATTAGTGAAAATCACATAAGGAATTATTGTGATCACCTTGAGCCATTTCATGAGCTCAATTTTTGCACACTGCCTGAATACCTTCCATAGAGGCTGTGGTTAAATTCTCAGCTTCATTGGCCCTCTGGAACTGGAGCTACCATATTTTAGGTTTAAGTGTTCATATAATGGACTTAATCACATGGTGATTACTAGTATTTCTTTTCACCCTAGCTTTCATCATCTCTAAGGTTGTAGATCCAACAACAGAAATCTTTCTGTTGTTTGTTCCTTTTAGGTGTGAGTTAACTTGAACAACAGTTTTGAAACAGTTTCTAAATTGCTTTTGAAATATATGTGCATTGCAATATAATAGCTCACGTGACGTCGACGTTCGATGAGGATTCGACTCTACAGCGAGGATCTCCATCTCGTGACGAGTTTGGAGGATTCTCCGGAGGAAGACTAACTTCTAGCTTCTAACAAAACCGTTGAGCAAGGCAAGCCCCGGTTTGCATATCGTTACCATTTTAAATTTTACTTTACTTCACATCATGTTTATTAGACTTGAGTGCATTATGTCTAGGATGATTGAAACCCACTTGCATGCCTATTACATCCCTCATTAGAAGGTTTAGTGTAGGCTTTGCCTCGTTGTAGGTGCTAGGTTAATGTTGTAGCTAGCTCGGTAGAAGTCGAGTAGTAAAAAGCTACTCGCGAGAAAGTTCGAGTAATGGAGTTACTCGCGAGAGATAAATGATAAGAGCACCCTCATGAATATGAGATGGGGACGGGGATGTTCCTGTAGGATGGAGCGCTCAAGGTTGGTCTCGACCTGCGATGGGTGTGACAATGCTTGAGACCACATTTTGCCTGGACCGGGATGGTAAGACAAATGTGGAGGTTGGTTGTAGCCCCGTCCATGTCGGTTAAGGACCGTATGTATGCGGCCCTGCTGGACAAGATTGAGCTGTACCGGATATATAGTGGGGTATGGGACCCATGAAACCGATGTAACACGATGGACCGTGATATAGAAACTCATCCTTCGCGTGGGAATGGCGTTGAGAAGGCGGGAGGTGTAAATCCTTTAGCGGGCAACTTCGACGTGTCCGCGTAGAGGACCATCCTGCTCGGCGCGAAGCGTTTTCCTATGTCGGGGTGTCGTGTGAAAGGTTGCTGCATACAACGTAAGAAAGAGCTCTTGAGAGAGTCTTTCGAGGCAGGTGTATGTGTCGTGTATTCCGGGTTGTTATTGATTCGAATCACCGTCGCTCGCGGAAGAGGATTGAGCATACTTGCCCACTGCGCCGTGACTTAGTAAGAAGAGAAACTAAGTCTCTTAACTTGCTGTTTGTGGATTAATCACTGTATTGGAACCTTGACTGAAGTAGTTATAGAGCCAACTAAATTTCATTTCCACCTTAGGCTAGCAACATCGGGATAAGCGTTTCTTGTTTGATTGTGGACTTCCGATGTTGTGAGGCGTGAGGACCACTAAAATGAAGGCTATAAGAATCTGAATATAAGGATCAAGTTTAGTCAAGATGCATTTTGCAAATTCCTATGCCTACTCTTTTACTACCCCTACATGTAGAGTTGCATGTTTAGGAGTGACGGGTAAGTCTTGTTGAGCCTTAGTGCTCACGGTTGCTTCTGAGTTGTTTTTGCAGGTAGCAGGATGCCTGCTATGAAGAGGGTTGTTCGGTGAGACAATGAACCTCACAGTTTGTTCAACTCATCGGAAACCTAGCCGCTGCCTTTCTTTGGTGAAGCTTGTAGGAAGCGTTCACGGGCTGAACGGCTTCTCTTCGGCGTAGTTAGGGTCGAGAGTGAGTAGATTGTCCAGCTAGTTTTAATTTCCGCTGCGTGTGTACTTATGTTGTAAAAGATCTTATCTTGAGTAACAAAATGGTTCTGTTATGTTCTTATCGTCTTTTCGTGCATGCTGTTGGGTGCCGCATCGCATGGCACCACCCACTGCGATTCCCGGGCCGGGCCGCCACAGTTCATTATCAGCTCAACACTATCACTTGATTTATTCCATGAACAAAGTAGTGCAATACTGATAATAAAATCTTAACATGTAAGCAAAATGATTTAATCGCAAACTGATGTAGCTAACAGCAAGGATTTAAAAGCAGATCGACTGGTCCTTAATCAAACCAGATTTCAATCCAGTTAAAAGCATTTTCATAACTCATGTTGAATACCAAAGTTAAATTTAACTTCAATATCTTTCCAACGAGTATCCAAATGCCTCCATATCACTCCCGGATCAAAAGTTATGATTTCGCAGAGTTGACAGGCTTTCTGGATAAAATTCGCCAGCATCTCCTTTGTATGTGGCTAACTTTATCACTGTTGTATATGAAAATAAAACAAGAATCTGAACAACCTTTGAAGTACAACAATGTTGTATATTTCATAACCTTTCCAACGGTGTATCATAGGCTCCTTAAAGATTTTTCTACAGAAAGTTATGGCTTAAAAACAGAAAGGTCCAGAGAGGTTTTTGCTACTGTCCTGGTTTTGAACAGTTTGCCTTCAACTGGACTTTTCACCCATGTAACGTGTGATTCTGCTCTGGAGGCCTACAGGGAAGTTGTAGAGCACTTGAAAATCTTTCCAGAACTGTATCATACACCTTATTTGGGTCATAATTGAACCGCTTTTGGTGGCGTTCCTTACCATGTTTACCTGAGCGTAGGTGCGTTGTTACGTAATAAGAATTTCAGAATTATAACAAGTATGTTAGCGCTGCCACTTTAAGTAACTATACGACTATAGTCCTTATGTGGGCCTAATACCGTTTCCTCACCGTATCCTAAGTTTTTGTCGTAATACGATCATTATTCCGTGTGCTATTACTAATGCGACTCTGATACCACGCTGTGAGGACTCCGCCATCCCGATCACTCAGGGGACAGGACACCTCGCCCGGGAATCGCATTGGGTGGTGCCGTGCGATGCGGCACCCAACAACACACATAATAAAGCATCATATTACATAAAACCAGCGGAAGCTTACAAAGTGTTGATTTTACAAATACTTCTCAAAATAAACTACAGCGGAAGACTATTACAACTCACGTCTCATACCTATGCTAAGCAACAGAGAAGGTGTCCAGCCCGCGGACCCTTCTCGCTAGCAACACTGTCATAATAGCAGCGGCAAGGGTTACCCTGGTTCATCACTCGGAGAGCTCCGAGTCTCATCACGTACCCGTACATCTCAGCGTACAGTTATTACCTGCAAAACAACTTGTGTAGTATCTGTGAGCACGAAGCTCAGCAAGACTGACCCGTCACCCTAGTCATGAAACTCTATATGATGGAAACAGAGGGCTGATTATAGCAGTTTGCATAAACGATAAACTTGAGCTAAAGGAGAGTCCTTACTTCCAGTTTTAATCAACTTTTATAGTCCTCGCGGAACTTACATCGAGGCTCCACAATCAAACAAGAAACGCTTCATCTCGATGTTACTTGCCCGAGGTGAAAGTAACTTTAGTGAACTACCCTAGACTCATACAGACCTTGCGCCATCAACGTCGAGACTCCACAATCAAACAAGAAACGCTTTGCCTCGACGCTACTAGCCCAAGGTGGAAAATAAATTTAGTGAAAGTGTTGATCATTCCTCATCTCCATTATGAGGATTACTTACGAAGCAGGTTAAATGTTTCTCGGTTTATTACTACGTCACGACGCAGAGAACAAGTATGCTCACTACCGCGAGCGACGGTGATTGCAATCAAAAACACCCGGCTGACACGACAGGTACGCCCGTACTCGATGTTGCACACAGCAACCGTCACTAACGTCGTACGTGGCCACCTTTCACACGACACCCAAATGTCGAACCGGTCCCACCGACTGGGATTAAGTCTCTCTACGGCAAACCCTCGTAGAACCGACTTCTCTATCCTTTCAGCATCGGCATCAGACGGTGAGGTATGCCTCGACACCCAGGTTAACATGTTACATTGGTTTCCTGGGTCCCATATAGCCAGTATGCATCCGGTACACAACTCAAACTTGCCCAACGGGCCGCACACGAGAACGGGCCTTAATCGACTCAGACATAGACTAGGCTCATAGGACCACGTCCTTCACCTTCCATCCACTGCCCGGTCTCCATTCCTAACTATGAGGATCAATTCCCAACTCTTCCGATTGATCCCCCTTAACCCCGTTCACGAGTAGGAATCTGCCCACTCGAGATTTGCTTCTTTTAATCCACTTTTGTTGAGATCAGCAATTATAATTAATTGATAACATATCCTACACTAGACTCCAGGGTTTTCTGGGTCATGCATCTGGAGTTTCATACCATCTAGACGTAATGCAATAAATAAAATGCTAGACGTATGAAGTGAATACAAATAAAAACTTATAAATTTGATGCAAACCGTGGCTTGCCTTTGTTTTGCAGGGGCTAATATATATAACTCAGTTAGTGGGGATCACTTGAGGCTTGATCAACTGCTTTCCTCTTTCCTTGATTTCTACCCCGATGACTTCAACTCCTCCACGTAGATGCTACACGTAATGAATATGCATATGGTTTAATTGTAAAGATTTTGCTACCAGTTTCAACAACAAGTTTCAAAACTGGAACTTTGTTTAAGAATTTAAAATGACACTGGTGCTAGTGGTTTGGGTTTGGATCTAAGCACATGATTAAGTGCTAAGTGGTTTCTCCCCTCTTCTATATTGATCACTTTAAGTGGTTAGACAGAACAGGGGTGATCTAGAGCTCCAATAGAGCTGAGAATTTTCATGTGAGTTACTTGTCACAAGAAAGTCCTCTAGACCAAAAATTAGCACTTTTCATTGAGTGGTTTGTTCAGAATAATTTTCTAAGCAATTAAGCAAAGAAGAATTAATTCTGAGATCACACCCATGTTCATGCCAAAATTAGTGAACTACAATTTCAATTATAGCTCATAGAGTTTTCATGAATTTTCCTAGTATTTTTGGAGCTAGGATCTGCCCAGAACTGAATCTCCAAGTTTTGGAAATTTCTCTGAAAATGTTTCTGTATTCAATTGAACACAGCATCTTCAAATCTAAATTTCCCTGATCAAATCGACACCAATTGAGCTGAAACTTTTACAGTGGTTCACTAATACCCTAACTACTATTCTGGCAAAATTTGAGGATTTTTGGATTAACCAAACTCCCTCTAAAATTCTTTTGCTAAAAAGCTTTAAAGAATTTTACAGACTTAAATAAAGGGTTTCATGCAAATTGGGTTCTACATTTGGATAGTACTCTATCAGAGGAATCCAACAAAATTTGTTTCACAATTTTTGGATTCTCCTACCCAAAGTTGTAGCTATTCAAAGTTTGAACTGAAAACTGAAATTCCCCCAAAATGTTCAAATTCTGGCTGTGGGTCCAGGGGACAGGTGTCACTCGCCGGGGCAAGCCACACGGGGCTACTGGGTATTTCCCACGCCGCCACACGTGATCCCAGCGCCACAGCCAATCAGAACTTCGACTCTCGGTCGGTGACAGGCGGGACCCGCCGGGTCGTCTTCTACCTCCGGCCCCCGCGCCCGTACGCCGCCGGGCTCGCCGGAGTTCGACGGATTCCGGCCTCCCGGCCATCCCCCGAGCCCTCCCTCGCCGCTAGGGCCTAATTTCATGTGCTGAACACGATGGAACCCTCTTTCCCGGCCGGCGATGGCTCTAACCTAGCTGGCCACGGCGCGGCGGCTCTGGACCAGTTCGGCAACGTCGCCCGGTCATCCTAGCCTGCCCAGACCTCGGTGGAACGGCGCTACAGCACCAGTGTACGCCAAGAAGGATCGTCCGGGTGGTGAAGCAGCCTGGAAATGGCCCTAACCTAGCTCTCATCGGGAGCCCGAACCGCCCCACCATAACCGCCGTGGAAAAAGTGTAAAATACGTCGTGCACAATGGTTTTCAGGCATTGATTGCAAAAGGGCAAATGATCGCCGGCTAGCCCAGCTCGTGTGTGCAAGATTTGACAAGCTACAGTGGATTGGAGAGCGAGAATTTTGGCGGCGATTACCGGATGCTCTGTTTGAGGTCGACGGGACAGAATCTCCAAATTGGCCGCCGATCCTCCACGGTTTGCTCCAGGCTTTGGAGGAGAGCAGCAGCACGATGGCGCGCTCCCGTGGTCAGGCTTGCTCGGATGTAACAACCCCTGTGGAAGGCTGCCCGCGTGCGCCCGATCGTCGGCTGGCTGTGGTTCACCGCGGGTGAGGCGTTTAACGCTCGAACTACACCACGGATGGCTAGCTCTCGCGCTCAGAAGGTGCGGAACGATGGCACAGCGTCGTTGTGCAGCTCGGGGAGGCGCTGTGGCGCGGTTTAGCCGGCTCCCGATGGCTTTCCAGAGGAGCGGCGAGCTCGGTTTTGTTTTCTGGAGAACGCGCGTGTGAGGAGGAGGAACACCCGTGGTCACCTTGTCTACGCGGGAAGAATCACATGGAGAGGCGCCACCGACTCCCGTGCTGCCAGCGGCACAGGCGAAGAGCAGGAGGTGGAGCCTTGGGCGAAGGGGGCGGGCGCTCGGTGTCGCCCCGGGGTTACACCTCGGTGGAGTGGGGAACAGAGAGAAAAAACTTAAGTGTTAAGGCTATTCATCCCCATGACAGGTGGGCCCCACTAGTCAGTACCTCTTTTCCTCAAAATATCTCCAAAGTTTGACAATTATCCATCCCAAATGTTTGAAAGTTGGAAACTGAGCTCATTTGAATAGTTTGGACAAATTCCATGCAAATTCAAATGTTTATTTGAATTCTTTGCACATTTGACTCCATTTGGAAAAATGGGCAGCAAATCTTTTCAACAATTAATGAAACTTTGCCTACCCACTAATTTGGACCTAAGGAATCCAAATATGCAATTTGATTCTTGTGTTAGCTGCTGCAAACAAGAGTTTGAGCACAACAGTTTTGAAAATTCTCATTGTGTCCTTCCCTCACTTGAAGTTTGAATTTACATTTAGTTCATCTCTGATTTTTAAACCCTTCCCTTGCACTTGAGCTCTTAATTTCTGTGGTTTTAATCTGCATGAGGTCCATCCATGCAGTAACCCTAAGTTTGTTTAGAAGAAATCTCACCTATGTTATCATATGTGGGAAAAAGTTTCAACTAAGCCCCTTTTTCATACACATGACTCCAACATTTGTGCAAACTCATGTTTCTTTGTATTCACATTTTTGGGACCTTTACTTGTTTGGATTGTAAAACCTCCATGCCTTGCTTCCTTGCTCATATCCAATGAAAACCATTGGTGTACTTCGATCTTCAAGTTTGCTAAGGCGTTTGCTTCCCTGTTTTACGTGCGCCACACAACCGAAAGTGCGCAAATGATGTAAACTAGGTTTCTTGTCATTCCATACCTCATATGGAGTCTTTTCTCAACACTCCGAGTAGGAGAATGGTTCAACACATACACTGTTGTGGTTACTGCCTCCCCCCAGAACCAACCGGGCATATTCATTGCTTTCAACATGCTTCTTGCCATTCCCATAACAGTTTGGTTCCTTCTCTCAACCACATCATTCTGCTCAGGAGAATACGGAGCTGTCAAGTGACGTTGAACACCCTCCTTGGTGCAATACTCAACAAAAGCCCGAGCTGTGAACTCTCCACCATGATCTGTGCGAAAAGTTCCAATCTTCCTCCCTGCCTCAGCTTCAACACTTGATTGAAAACCCATGAAAGTACTCATAGCTTGATCCTTTGTGCTGATCAAAAACACCCACATGTATCTACTGAGATCATCCACAAGAAGAAAGAAAAACCTGCTGCCTCTTGGAGTTGCTGGCTTCACTGGTCCACAGAGGTCTCCATGCACAAGTTCAAGTTTCTTCTCAGCTCGGTACTTTGCCATGCACGGGAATGGTTGACGTCTTTGTTTCCCAGCCAAACAGCTATCACACTTCTCCTCAGTTTGAGTGATGGTTGGCAATCCATACACAAGTTGCTCTTCGGCAAGTCTTCTGAGACTCCGAAAGTTTAAGTGCCCCATCCTTGCATGCCACATCCATGTTGCATTGCACCCTTGTGCCATGAGACACCTTGGTTGCACTACCTTAAGATCAATAGTGTACAACCAGTTCACTCCCCGTTTCACCATTGCCACAGGGGTTCCATCTTTATCCCAAATCTTGACATAACCATTCACCATCAAGATTCGGTGTCCCTCCTCCTCAAGCTGTCCAAGACTGATGATGTTTGCCTTGAGCTGAGGAATAAGGTAGACCCCAGCCAACTCCTTTCGACCACCTCTCTTACCTTGGAACACCACAGTTCCTTGGCCATCAATCTCTGTCAATGAGCCATCTCCCAAACGCACAGTACCATGCACCGTGTTATCAAGTTTTGTGATCACATCCCGTTTCCCGGTCATGTGATTTGTTGCACCAGAGTCCAGGATCCACCGGGTACTGCCTCCTCCCTCCAAGTCTCCAACTTGAACGTGTAACATATCATTGTTGAGCCATACCTCCTCCAGGGACATTTCTTGATCAGCCTTGGTGTTGGCACACGCCACCAAGAGGCTGGATTCAAACTCATGATCAACTTGAGCTGTGTTCACCTCTTCATCCTTCGTTTTCTTCCTGCATTCTCTAGCCCAATGACCTTTCTTACCACAGTAGCGGCACTCATCTTTGGCCACTCCACGGCCTGAGTTTCCACCACCACGGTTACCTCGACCACGGCCACGTCCTCGACCATGATCTTTCCTTGGTGCAAATGAGTCTTTGTGTCGTTCCTGTCCAGTTCCCCTGGACATCTTGAGACGTGTCGACAACCTTGCAAGCAACTCTTCTTCACTCAGATGCAACTTCTCATGTGGGTTGCCCTCCCAAGTGCTTGCACCAAGCCTTTCTTCTGCAGCTTTGAGTCTACCAATCAACTCATCAATGGACATATCACTTAAGTCAAGCAATGTCTCGATGGAGGCCGCAATCTGCTCAAACTTTTATGGTACCGCCTGAAGGAACTTCCGGACAATCTCCTCCTCCGAACGTTCACTCCCAAGTGCCGCAAGTTGAGATGTGATCCGGCTCATACGCACATCAAACTCATCAACCGTTTCACCATCGTGGAATCTGAGTGCATCAAACTCCCGACCCAATGTGCTTGCCATGGCCTTGCGCACACGTTCGGCTCCAACGTTGCACAACTTGATCACATCCCATGCAATCTTGGCCGACTCCTTCCCGGCAATGATCCCTATCATTTCTGGTGGCACAGCCTTGGTGAGAGCCTCCAAAGCCATCCGATCTTCAATGTAATCATCGGTGCCAAGGCTCACAGCAGTCCACAAGCCTCTCGCTTGCAACATCACCCGCATAAGTGCCGACCAATCATGATAGTTTGTCTTTGTGAGCATCGGATACGTACCACCACTGCTGACTTCCTTCATGATGCGATGAATCACCAATGCCCCTGATCCTCCTCCTGCCCTGCTGGTGCCTCCCGGCGGTGTGACGTCTCTCCATGAATGTCGGGCTGGCGATGAAAATCTCCTCCGCGACATCAGCGCCCACTTAATGGCCGTGTCACGGTTCCAGGCAACGTAATCGGCTCTGATGCCAATTGTTGGGTGTTTTCCTCACAGAACTCTCACTGATTTGTGATGCAAATTGTGTTGGAAGTCTAGAGGTGTGGTGTAGATCCAAAAACAGGTGGAGAACCGAATGAAAATTGGCTCGGATGAGTTGTGGCGGCGCTCAACAAACACCAGTGCATTCCCCTCCTTTTATTAGCTGGAAGCCACAAGTTTTCAACAACCTCAGCTGGGGTTTTACACCATACAAATTTGAAAAACATGCAACACATGCATGTGCCATGCACGTATGGGCCAAACCCCTGGGTTGTTTGAAACATAGCAAAAACACCCTCACACACACTAGGACTCGGTGCAACACATGCGACTCAGGACACACCCCTGGTTCTTGTCATGTGTGCTTTATTTTCTTGAAACATAAGGAAACTAAACTCTGATTAAACCTCCAGAGGTACTCAACAGTTGCAAAATACATGAGTAGCAAAATATGAGTACTAATTGAGTATTCTGTCATAAAGACATTTAGCAAAACAGCGCACATTAGCCCAATGGCACGCCGTACTAGCAACACACAAATCAAGCCGGCGGCGACTCGGGCTCCCATTGTGCCACCCATCCTTTGGGCGGTGGTGCAATCTTAGAGAAGCCCTCATATGCATCATGCTCATAAAGGAGAAACTCACCTGAAAAATAGGATCAACAAACCGGTAAGCTACTAAGCTTAGCAAGACTTACCCGATGAAAATAATTTCTAGACCATACTAATATGCAAGGCTCAAGTGTTTATTTCAAAGGGTAGTGGATAGCTTAAAAGCATTATCATTAGGAGGGTGATCATATTTTAGCCTCAAGTTAATGATTAATAGAAGTGTAAACTTAATTAGCAACTATAACTAAACATATAAGGGTGCAAGCAAATTTGGAATTTATTAATCACACAATCATCAAATCTCAATATTATGCCAGTTGTTACTACGCGACGACGACTTAAACAAGCGGACTCATTTTTACCGCGAGTGAACGACGATTCGAACCCATGGTCCTCTCGACGCCTGACCAAGGTCGATCGCAGGACCGTTCGACACGAGGTTCCATGGTACATCGGTTTACTAGTTCCCATAATACTAGCATCCTTCCGCTACAAAATCAATACTTGTTCAAAGGGCCGACTACGACACGATCATCAATCGACACGAGCAAGCCTATGCAGATGACACCCGTGTGCCCCTGCCCTACATACTCGCTCGGTCTCAAACTTCATTAAAGGATGATTAATCCACATAAACCCTCATGTGGATGCCACACCCCCATGAGTAGTCCCCACTTACTCATTCCTAGTGGTAGAACCTAGTGATTAGCGCAGCATGGGTAGGTTCTAAATCTCATTCAGAACCAATGCTTTATGGTCATGCAAATAGGTTTCATACAACACCTAAACGTAATGCACATAAAACAAATAAAGCAACCGAACTCATGAGATTATATAAAAGGACCCAATCCAAGGATTATGAGTAAAATCGGGGTTTGCCTTGCTCTATGTTAGTACTTAAGTTAAGGTTCAGCTGAGCTTCCTCCTCCTCTTGTTGTAGCTCCTCGAGCTCATCGGTCTCTATTTTATGCCATGCATGGAAAAATAAAATTAATCGCTAGCACAATCGTATAGGTGGATAAGGTGCAATTATGACCTAAGCATCAACTTATATGATTTAAGATATTTTATCAACATGATGATTAAATATAACATCTGGTAGTAAGGTTTAAGAAATAACATATTAAATATGCATTTAGTTCTCACTTTAGTGTTTATGTGTCATTATGCAAATACTAGAATCAAAATAGTTTTACATGGGCAATGGAGCTAAAATTTTTATGTAAAGCTTCTGAGATTATTAAAAGGACTCTTGCAAACTTTGAGGTCAAACCACCTAAGTGTGGGCTCACAATAAAAATAATAGACAAATATGCCTTATTATGCCGCTGCTCTGAAACTGAAATGAGCCTGAAATTTTTATGGTGGTCTAGCATATATATAGGTGGAGCATGCTGGCAAAATTTGGGCTCAATCAAAGCAGCAGAGGGCCCACAATTGAGATAATATTGTTTAGAGAAATTAAATTACCCAGATATTATGATAGGTTTTAATGGTAGAAAAGACCACAGATTCATAGAGGAGGATTTTATGGGCTCAACGAAATTGGTTTCATAATTTTTGGACTTTCCTACAATTCTTTATGAATTTTTGAAGTGGGGCAATTTTCTGAAATTTATATGGTAGCAGAAATAAATAATTGGTTTCTTTAGATCTACATAACGGGATGAAACTTTTACTGTGAAACATTTAGTATTTAAGGGTATGTTCTGTAAAGTTTTAGATTTTTCCAATGATTAGGTCAGCCATAATTTAATTTCTAAGACTTCCACTTAATCTAGTTTCTGACAAAATAAAATACATTTTTATATAAAATAAACATATTCAATATTTAGATCCGCGCACAGAGAGTTCACCAAAACTTGTTTCATATTTTTCTGAATTTTCTACCATGCATTTCCTACGGATTTTACCCCTTGCAGCAATTTTCAGAATTATTTTCTTAAAGAAAATCAGTGCCACACCAGATCCGGCTCCCAGGCTGCACGGCGCACGCCATGGCTGCCGGCGGCAGCAGCTGCGCCCGCTCGCCGGCGTGTCCTAAGGCAACGGATGGCGGCCGGAATTTTAGGGAAAATACTCTATGCAACATAGGGATCCAATTGGGGGAAACATTAGGAGATCTCACCGGTTTTAGGCCAACAGTGAGGGTCAGCTGCGGGCGAGCTCCGGCGAGGGCGTGCGAACAGAAGATGGCAAGAGAAAGGCTCCGGCTTGTTTGTAGAGCTTTGCTGGCGCTGTGAGAACTTCGGCACAAGGTCGTGTGTTGAGGAAGATGAGCGGAGAGCAGAGTGCGACGGCGGGTGGCCATGGTTCATGACCTGCGGTGAGAAACCTCCAAAATCCGACGCATCTGTTGAGGGAACTGCTCTAAGAAATAATTAGATGAGTGCACGCCGGAGTGGTCTACACCAAAGTACAAGGAATTGATTAATCTCTGACTGAGGATGGTGGATTTGGCAGCGGGGTAGATGCAGGTCATTGGGTCTTCCTCGGGGAAGATGAGGTTCGATTTGCTTGCTGCGTGGTCTATGGGGTGGGGGAAGGCGCTAGGATGGTGCAATGAAGGCCGGTTCTTCGGAAGGCGCACTCGAGCGAGGCTGAGAATCGATGACGACTACGAGCTCCGTGGTGCATCAATGGTGGCTGTTCAGGTTGGAAGGGATTTGGGGAGCGAAGGATAACAGAGGATGGTGAATGAGGAAAGGAGACGAGAACATCGAGGGCAAACTTTAATCATGACTCAGGTAATGTTTTTGTGCGCCATGACGGCACCCTTGCGTGGCGGCCATGCAGGCAAGTTCCTAGCTGCAGGTTGAAGAAGGAGAAAGTGTCACACTGACAGGTGGGACCTAAAATTTTCTTTTATTTCCCTGAATTTCAAATTTACCTACTCTTTGTAATTCAAAAATAAATACCTTTAGATCTCTAAAATGGTAAAAATTGGCAGAGGGGTCTACATAATATATTATTCATTTTGGAAAAAAAATCTAATTAGAGTTTGCCTTAGTAAACTCGACTTATGATTTTTTTATGAACACTTGACTTAATTAAGACATGCACAAAACAATGTAGTAATTTAGGAACTTTTGTTATGGACTTCTTATTTGACAACATTTGATGCAATGAATTTATTTCATGCAATTTGCATACAAAATTTTTAGAATGTTGATTGTTTTTTACTAATTTTAGTTATATTCATATTCAAATTTTTGATATTTAAATTCCTTTTGCTTTTAGAGGTGTGCATTTAAAATATGGAATGTTACAGCCCTCCCCCCTTAAAGAAATCTCGTCCTGAGATTTTGAGAAATGTAATGAGCTTTGACAAGGAAGGTTAGTAAGGGGTCGTTAACTAGCGAAAAGACGGTAATAATTCTAATGTATTAGATTGGATACAATCCTCTTGTTTTGAAGTGGTCTCTTCTACGGTGTGATGACTCGTTGAACCTTGTAGCATCTCAGTATCTGTTTCTTTTTTTGTGTCTCGCTACTTCTCATTCCTGGTCTTGTTTAGCCGGGTCGTAAGCATTTTATGTAGGATTTCACAAGAGGAATCCAGAAGTCTTGTGAGAGTAGGCAATTGATCAACAAACTTACAAAAGTAGATAGTTTAACTCCAAACTGTCAAGGAATTCTAGATTTCGATAAATCAAGGATTTAAGTTCGAATTTTGACATGGTTACAAGGAATTGGATATTCAGTATTCCCTATGATGCTCAAAGAAACAAGCAAAAAAATATAAATATAAGAATTATTGAAGGATCAATATTATGATACACAGACTCAAGGATGTGGAGGGTAATACAAATTCTTGCTCAAGGTTCTATTATTATTCATGCATAATGTTTCTTATGTCATTTTGTGACAGTGTAGTCCATGATGCACTACATGCCAACCTTGTGCAATGCAACCCCAATGCAATGATGCAGGGACATGTCATGATGATGCACATGTCATGATGATGCACATGATATGACACACAATGATGCATATGAGAATGATTATGTTATGGTGCACAGGTTGATGGTGCATATAAAATGATGCACATGGTAGGTTGTGCTTTTCTTGATTCATATGCGTCAATGTCTAACATATTTCTTATTTTGTTTACTTTTATGTTTCGAGCAAGAATGAAAAAGTACCAGTTTTAAACAAAGTAAAAAAATCTATGATTAATAGAGGCTCAACAATTTAGCCGCAAACAGTAATAACAAGAAATGTCATTCCTGCAAACGATCAAGACCAAAGAATTTTCAACTTAGAGTTGGGCAAGAATGAGAAATCCTAAGTTAAGCAAGGTCAGGATAACCTCAGGATTAACAAGGCTCGAACAAAGGGATCACAGAAACGTGATTGACAAGGAGTGTTACCTTTGGGGCTTGACCGGACGATGATTTCTCACTGTAAATATGTTGACAAGAAAAGGGTGGTAAACAAACTACGATTCCTAACATTTATAAGGGTTGGAGGCTACTCCAATTAGTTCATATTTGTGCGCTGCTCGAGTTCTTGCGGGATTTTTTCATTGTGTAGTATTTGACACGACCGATCTTCAGTACTGCTCTCTATTGTTGCCCACGTGGCTGATTAGAACCTTAAGATGGGGATTGTGGCGTCTATCTCACTCTTAGTGATGGCATTCTCACACAGAATGGGAACATTTGTGCCAAAGTGGGTGGAGATGGTGGGGCTGCTCCACCTTGTTGAGAATACTCTAAGTCATCACCACATGAGTTTGTACTATGTCGCAACAAAATAAGTGTACATCGCTAGTTGTTAGTCATCTGCCGTGGAGGTTGAAATGGAAATCCAAACTCTCTTCCAGCAGTAAAATCAAGGTAGGCCATGTATGAGCATGATAAATACCATATAAGGCACAATAATCAACCATAGCATTGTTGGAGTCCAAATCCAACAATTTCGCTTGATCAATGAACACACTCAAATCTGTCCTAACTGCACAGCAGTTGAAAATTAAAATGCTGACATTTTTGTGAGCAAAACAACAATTTTGTTGACTGCAAAAGTCATAGCTAACTTCTGTATATTTCCAACAAGTGCTTAATTGCCTCCATACGAGAATCAGATCAAAAGATATGATTTTTAAAAGTGGGCAGACGTGCTGCTGAAATCAGCAAGGGACCGAATTTGACAGTTTTTACTAATTTGATTTTCTCATGGGGTTTGAAGTCAAATCATAACATCCTGTGAGCTGTAAAGTTGAAGTTAACTTTCGTATCTCCCCAACTAGTATTCATGTGAACCCAAACCAGTCCCAGATCAAGATATATGGGTTTTTGAATTTGATAGCAGTTCTGAAATGTTTTTCTGATTTGGATGGTTTTCTGGACAGTTTCAATTGTTCAAATCTTTCAGAGATCTCAGAGACCGGATTTGAAAATCTGGTGAATACCAAACTGGAAGAGGACTCCCTAAAATTTCTAACAGGTATTTATATGCACTATTTCGACGATCGAAGCAAGTTCTGCATCACTTTGAAGATGAAAAGCAGCGCTGAAAACTGAACTGATGGATTGACAGCTTGAAATTTCAAATTCTTCAGAGAGTTTAGAGGCAAAATTTGGGATTCTCATGCGCACCAAAATTGAAAAGGACTTCCCAATCTTTTTAATGGTTATTCACCCACCTACGTTTGACTAGTAGATCAAAATCTAGTCTTTTCAAAATCGGAATGAAGCTTGCCATTTTCATGAAACAGGACAGATTCGGCAACAGAATTATTTGGAATTTTCAAATTGCTTAGATGCATATTTAGAGAAGTCCATGATTACCAATAATCAAAGTAGGCTTCCAGAAAATTCTAAAGAATGTTTGCCTTGATTCACTACACAGAACAATTTCTATGACCTTCGAAAGTTGGAGATCAGTTCTGAAATTTTTGCAGAAAAACTGATTTGGTAGTTTGGATGTTTTTAACGTTCTGACGAGCTCGGGGGACAAAACACGAGATCCTCTAGCTACCAAAGTTGAGGAGAATTTCCTAATCTTTGTGCCGGTTAGTCTCATGTGTCCATAAGGTGCCAAGAACAGTTTCTAGGTCATATTAAGTCGACTAACCTATTCTGTGCTTTGGAAATGGTAGGTCAAGTATTTGACAACTTTTGATTTAATTTTTAATTTTTTTAGAAAAACAGAGCTAAAAATTCAGATCTCAAGAGGAAGATGCGGTAGTGAGAAAATGGAGCTGGTCTAGGTAAATTTTAACTCTTTATACTTGTGAAGACTAACAACAACAAATTTTTAACCTTACCATTATTTTCATGAGTAAAATTTTTCAGAATATGATTCCAAGTTGCCTGCTAATCTGGAAAATTCCAGCAGCAGGTTGCCTATTGAGGTACCTGACTTCGTGGTCATTTTCCAGACAATTCTGATTAGAATCTGCAAATATACTCAAAACTAGAAAGTTGTAGAGTATCTCACATGCTTTTCGTCGATATATGGTATGACCCCAGTTTAGTTTTCTACAAGGAAATATGGCCAAAATACAGGAACATCCAGAGGCACTTAGTGCTGATTCTGGAACAGTCTGTAGAAATGGGGCACTTCAACCAACTTGGGATGGAATTCTGTTTTTTACATTAACAGAAGAGTTGTAAAGGACTTCCATAGCTTCCCAACTATGTACAACACACCCCTTTTGGTTAAACACATTAGAAGGTGTGCTGTGTTAAAGCCGGACTAAAATCTGTTATGAGTTCACCCTATTTTCATAAGCATAAAACAACAGCAACCAAAGTGGTTCTCTTTTGAAAATGGTAAGGAATTACAAGGTTTAAAAATTGTTTTATATAGTATCAAGGTCCATGAGAAGGTTAGAGGCCCGGACTGGTTGTTTAGGCCCAATTTAGTAAAAGACTCGATTTTTAATACCATTGATAATATATACATATTATTGTTTTTTACATAATGGTAATGATGCATGTAGGGGGGTTTGTGATTTATAAATGAACATGTCGGTATTACGTGCCTCTAAAAATAAAAATTCTACTCCAGATTATACCCGGCATACGCATATCGGTGGCACTTAATCGGTCTCTCGCAAACGCATTCTATACGTACTACCGTAGTTAGCGTACCTGCAGAAGATGGATCACATCAACAGATTCTTCACCTCAACTCCTAAAAAAACTATCAAACATATCATAAACATTACATAAAACTCATAGGCGAATGAAGACCCAAAAACAATCCATTAATAACATCTACAAACAACCAAATAAGGTCACCTCACAACCTGATCATACTAAAAGAGCACCAACAGTAAATAAGTAAACACCAAAAAATCAATTCATAAACCAACCTAATTTACCTTCCTACTCCAATCATATCCTTAGTTGCAAGTATGAAAACAATGTTGCATCACCGTCAATTGCATATACAAGCGACATAATTTAAAAACAACATACATAAAGTTTTAAAGTGTCCTACATAGGTTAAACGTTGCAAAATACATGAGAGTAGCAAAATATGAGTACTAATCGAGTATTCTCTCATAAAGACATTTAGCAAAACAACGCGCATTAGCCCAATGGCACGCCGTACTAGCAACACACAAATCAAGCCGACAGCGACTCGGGCTCTCATTGTGCCACCCATCCCTCGGGCGGTGGTGCAATCTTAGGGAAGCCCTCATATGCATCATGCTCATAAAGGAGAGACTCACCTGAAAAATAGGATCAACAAACCGGTAGGCTACTAAGCATAGCAAGACTTACCCGATGAAAATAATTTCTAGACCATACTAGTATGCAAGACTCAAGTACTTATTTCAAAGGGTAGTGGATAGCTTAAAAGCATTATCATTAGGAGTGTGATCATATTTTAGCCTCAAGTTAACGATTAATAGAAGTGTAAACTTAATTAGCAACTATAACTAAACATACAACGGTGCAAGCAAATTTGAAATTTATTAATCACACAATCATCAAATCTCAATATTATGCCAGTTGTTACTACACGACGACGACTTAAACAAGCGAACTCATTTTTACCGCGAGTGAACAGCGATTCGAACCCATGGTTTTATTCTGCAGAACATAACCCGGAAAAACGACACATACGCACTTTTGAAGATGCACGACGCGCTCACTCAAGTCGTATGTGACAACCTTTCTCGCTTCGCCCAATGCCTAAAAAAGGTGACCGGTCCGGACAAAGGGTTCCTCACATTATGTCCGAGACATGCCCCGTGCAGGATTACCTATTGTCCTCTCAACGTCTGACCAAGATCGGTCGCAGGATCGTTCGACACGAGGTTTCATGGTACGTCGGTTTACTAGTTCTCATAATACTAGCATCCTTCCGCTACAAAATCAATACTTGTTCAAGGGGCCGACTACGACACGATCATCAATCGACACGAGCAAGCCTATGCAGATGACACCCTTGTGCCCCTGCCCTACATGCTCGCTCGGTCTCAAACTTCATTAAAGGATGATTAATCCACATAAACCCTCATGTGGATGCCACACCCCCATGAGTAGTCCCCACTTACTCATTCCTAGTGGTAGAACCTAGTGATTAGCGCAGCATGGGTAGGTTCTAAATCTCATTCAGACCCAATGCTTTATGCTCATGCAAGTAGGTTTCATACAACACCTAAACGTAATGCACATAAAACAAATAAAGCAACCGAACTCATGAGATTATATAAAAGGACCCAATTCAAGGATTATGAGTAAAATCGGGGTTTGCCTTGCTCTATGTTAGTACTTAAGTTAAGGTTCAGCTGAGCTTCCTCCTCTTGTTGTAGCTCCTCGAGCTCATCGGTCTCTATTTTATGCCATGCATGCAAAAATAAAATTAATCGCTAGCACAATCGTGTAGGTGGATAAGGTGCAATTATGACCTAAGCATCAACTTATATGATTTAAGATATTTTATCAACATGATGATTAAATATAACAGCTGGTAGTAAGGTTTAAGAAATAACATATTAAACATGCATATAGTTCTCACTTTAGTGTTTATGTGCCATTATGCAAATACTAGAATCAAAATAGTTTTACATGGGCAATGGAGCTAAAATTTTTATGTAAAGCTTCTGAGATTATTAAAAGGACTCTTGCAAACTTTGAGGTCAAACCACCTAAGTGTGGGCTCACAATAAAAATAATAGACAAATATGCCTTATTATGCCGCTGCTCTGAAACTGAAATGAGCCTGAATTTTTTATGGTGGTCTAGCATATATATAGGTGGAGCATGCTGGTAAAATTTGGGCTCAATTAAAGCAGCAGAGGGCCCACAATTGAGATAATGTTGTTTAGAGAAATTAAATCACTCAGATATTATGATAGGTTTTAATGGTAGAAAAGACCACAGATTCATAGAGGAGGATTTTATGGGCTCAACAAAATTGGTTTCATAATTTTTGGACTTTCCTACAACTCTTTATGAATTTTTGAAGTGGGGCAATTTTCTAAAATTTATATGGTAGCAGAAATAAATAATTGGTTTCTTTAGATCTACATAACAGGATGAAACTTTTACTGTGAAACATTTAGTATTCAAGGGTATGCTCTGTAAAGTTTTAGATTTTTCCAATGATTAGGTCAGCCGTAATTTAATTTCTAAGACTTCCACTTAATCTAGTTTCTGATAAAATAAAATACATTTTTATACAAAATAAACATATTCAATATTTAGATCCGCGCACAGAGTTCACCAAAACTTGTTTCACATTTTTCTGATTTTTCTACCATGCATTTCCTACGGATTTTACCCCTTGCAGCAATTTTCAGAATTATTTTCTTAAGGAAAATCGTTGGCCAATCAGATCAGTGCCACACAGGCTACAGGGTTATCTAGCACAGCGGATCTGGTGTGTGCCACACCAGATCCGACTCTTAGGCTGCACGGCGCACGCCATGGCTGCCGGCGGCAGCAGCTGCGCCCGCTCGCCGGTGTGTGCTACAGCAACGGATGGCGGCCGGAATTTTAGGGAAAATACTATACGCAACATAGGGATCCAATTGGGGGAAACATTAGGAGCTGAATCTCACCGGTTTTAGGCCAACAGTGAGGGTCGGCTGCGGGTGAGCTCCGGCGAGGGCGTGCGAACATAAGATGGCAAGAGAAAGGTCCCGACTTGTTTGTAGAGCCTTGCTGGCGCTGTGGGAACTTCGACACAAGGTCGTGTGTTGAGGAAGATGAGCGGAGAGCAGAGTGCGACGGCGGGTGGCCATGGTTCATGACCGGCGGTGAGAAACCTCTAAAATCCAACGCATCTGTTGAGGGAACTGCCCTAAGAAATAATTAGATGAGTTCACGTCGGAGTGGTCTACACCAAAGTACAAGGAATCGATTAATCTCTGACCGAGGATGGTGGATTTGGTAGCGGAGTAGATGCAGGTCATTGGGTCTTCCTCGGGGAAGATGAGGTTCGATTTGCTTGCTGCGTGGTTTATGGGGCGGGGGAAGGCGCTAGGATGGTGGAATGAAGGCCGGTTCTTTAGAAGGCGCACTCGAGCGAGGCTGAGAATCGATGACGACTACGAGCTCCGTGGTGCATCAATGGTGGCTGTTCAGGTTGGAAGAGATTTGGGGAGCGAAGATAACAGAGGATAGCGAATGAGGAAAGGAGACGAGAACATCGAGGTCATGCAAGTTCCTAGCTGCAGGTTGAAGAAGGAGAAAGTGTCACACTGACAGGTGGGACCCAAAATTTTCTTTATTTCTCTGAATTTCAAATTTACCTACTCTTTGTAATTCAAAAATAAATACCTTTAGATCTCTAAAAATGGTAAAAATTTACAGAGGGGTCTACATAATATATTATTCATTTTGGAAAAAAACCGTTTAGAGTTTGCCTTAGTAAACTCGACTTATGATTTTTTATGAACACTTGACTTAATTAAGACATGCACAAAACAATGTAGTAATTTAGGAACTTTTCTTATGGACTTCTCATTTGACAACATTTGATGCAATGGATTTATTTCATGCTATTTGCATACAAAATTTTTAGAATTTTGATTGTTTTTTACTAATTTTAGTTATATTCATATTCAAATTTTTTATATTTAAATTCCTCGTGCTTTCAAAGGTGTGCATTTAAAATATGGAATGTTACAGGTATCTCTCACATTGTGCTGGAGTCCATCAAATGTCGTTGAAGCCCTACAGTCGGATGCTTATGATTTCGCTCCTGGAGAAATTCGTCGTTGTAATCGTTTGTGAAATGGATGCGCACACGAACTAGCACGCTCGGCTCTGTCTGGGGACCCGGATGAACCGATTTTGGTTTGATTCCTTCCCATCTTTTGTAAGCACTCAGTTGGTTTGCGATTTGGCTGAACCCGAGTAATATAGAGCGTTCTTCTGTGATCGAAAAAGAAAAAAAAAGCTATAGGCTTGTGGCCTCCGTGGCCACCAGGTTCACATTCCAGATCACTGGTAAAGATTAGGTTACGCAAAGTTTGCCATACTGGCGAGAAAGGCAGAGGATACGGATCCTTTCGTCACGGACATGAACAGTTCAGTCCAAAACGACTGCCGCTTTATGCGTTTCTTATCACGATTCACGAATGAGACCGGCGCGTCCCAAGCGGACGGCCGCTTTCCTACCGGCGCGCGGCTGGCGGATGGTGGTGGCGCACTTCGCGCGTCGCGATCCGCTTATGCTTCGGTCGGGCGACGACGTTCGACTGACCACGTAACGCCAATGATCCCCGCGCCCGTCACATGGTGCCCGCTGCGACGAAGGGATCGAGGTGGAGGCCCACCGCCGACAGCAGCGGCGGGCCCCGCGGCGCCGCGATCCAGATCCTCACCGTCCGCCCGGCGAGGGGCCGCGGCAGCCGGTGCAGCCGCTTGTGCCCCACCGTCGTGCCGTTGGCGACGGCCGCGCCGTCCACGTACACCTCGTGCCGCTCCACGCGCTGCCCCAGCGCGACGTGCTCCTGGATCCTGACCACGTTGAACGTCGCCGGCCGCGGCCGGCGCAGCAGCTCGATCCAGTACCCGTCCTCGTCCGTCGGCGCCCAGTACGTGTCGTCCCGGCCGTCGAGCACGTTGCCGGCAGCGAACCCGCCGCGCTCGCTGCTTGCCCTAGCCGCGCTGCCCGCGGCGAGGTCCTCGCCGAAGATGGTGTCCACGGCGGCGCCAAACTCGCGCAGCCGCGCGATGTCGGCGTCCTCGACCAGTCCGGTGGCGTTGGGCGGCGCGTTGAGCAGGAGCACGCAGTTCCGGCCGACCGACTTGTAGTAGATCTCCAGCAGCTGGCTCAGCGGCTTGGCCGACTCGTTCTTGTGCCAGAACCAGCCCGGTCGGATCGACACGTCGCATTCCGGCGGCACCCAGTCCGTCCCCCACCGGTCCCCCTCGTTCAGATAACTGCAGAAACGCGGCAGCGGTCTTTTAAACAGTGAGCAGAGAAGGAAATTACATGGCTAGCTGTGCATGGCACGACGTACTTCTCGATGCCGGCCTCGCCGATGGTGATCATGGAGCGGTTGACGGTGGACCAGCAGGTGGTTCCAGCGAAGCCCTTCTCGTCGCCGACCCACCGGATGTCCGGCCCGTCGTCGGAGAAGATGTTGATGGAGGTCTGCAGCTGCTTCACCGTCTGGAACCACTCCTGGAAGTGGTACGTCATGTTGGTCGCGTTCTTGCCCTTGGCGCCGTCGAACCATATCTCCGACACGCTCCCGTACCTGCAAATTAGCGTCGCAATTAACAACTTCCCACTCTCTTGGTGAATTGTAGTCATGGGCGGTGATGAATTATTAACCCGGTGAGGAGCTCGTGGAGCTGGGCCTCGTAGTACTCGTTGTACGCCACCTCCTTCCCGTAGCGCTCGTCGTGCCGGTCCCACGGCGAGAGGTACAGCCCGGCGTCGACGCCGCGGGCGCGCGCCGCGTCGGCGAACTCCCGCACCACGTCGCCGCGGCCGCCGCGCCAGGGGCTGGCGCGCACGGAGTGCGCCGTGTACGCGGACGGCCAGAGGCAGAACCCGTCGTGGTGCTTGGCGACGAGGATGGCCAGCGACGCCCCCGCCACGCGCGCCGCTTCCATCCACTGCGTGGCGTCGAGCGCCGCGGGGCGGAACAGGGACGGGTCCTCCGACCCCGTGCCCCACTCGGAGCCGGTGAACGTGTTCATCCCGAAGTGGAAGAACATGATCACCTCGCGTCGCTGCCACCTGAGCTGCGGCGCCGACGGGACCGGCGGCACCGGCAGCGGCGGCGTCGTCGCGAGCCACGCCTCCGAGGGAGGCGCGAGGACGCCGACGGCGAGCGCCGCGGCTAGGCACAGCAACGCGCACCTCATCCCGGGGATCGATGCCGCTGCTCCAAGCGAGAGATTAACCAGGTGTCCAGGTGCAGCACGTGAGACAATATATGGGCGGGCGCGTCCTGATGTGTGTGGCGAGGACGCGATTCGGGCCTGCAGGAACGTGGCGGGCCGCGGTCACGGAGGCGCGTGACCGTGTCGTCGCTTTCTTCTCACCCCCGCGACGTCGTCGCGGGCGTTTGGGCGTCCGAACAACGCGGCCGCCCGGCTGATCGCGGAGGCGGTTTGTTTATCGGGACGAACTGGACTGCTGCTATATCCCCGCGAGATCACCTGCCAGCCGCATGCGTGCTCCTGCCTTCTTCGCAGGGATAGGATGTGGACTGCTTCTGCCGTAGCGTCGCATGTATCATGACATGTATACCTACTGTCCTAATCATTGGCCATGCACGGTTAGGAAGTCTTACAGTACTGCATTTGGGTGATGCCAGTGCCGTGAGGGTAGGTGCATCGAAAAGGTACACTAATGAAGTTGGCAATACCTTATCGTTTGTGTCCTACATTCTAGATGTCGTCGACGGCGCAGCAGCCAGATACAGAAACCATTCTGTATGTGTAGCTTTCTTTCCTATCATGAAACGCAAGGCAGGAAGGGACCCGAGTGTTCAGCACCCGCCAACTGATGTTCCCACTTTGGGCTCCTACGAGTGCCTGCCCACGCTGGGCCTTGAGCTGCATAGTCCAACCATGATCCATGGTCCATTTTCGTTTGTCTTCTTTTCTGTATGGTGGGAGCCCAAGTGACACTTCTTTTTCATGGGGAATGCCAAGTGCATCCACTTCAGTGCACGACGAGAGAGGCGTGTGGAATTCAATCATAAGGCACACGAAAGGACCGTACCTAGTGACTGCAGACACTTCCGCAACAGTGCAAACCACAGATGGTACAGCGCGAGGCCCGGCCGCCAACGAGCACGTCTTGGAATGTGTGTGCGCGCGAGCCGTCCGGCACTGCTCCTTCCATGATGGTATTGTAGCGAAATGCCTGGCGTGCAGGGCGTCGTCTCAGGCTCCGGCGCTCTGCCATCTGCTGAATCTGAATCAGCCGTTGGGTCGACCCAAAACATGGGGGCGGCTCGCGAGGCTTTAACTTCCTTCATCGACCAGTGCGTGTCGCGCTCACTGTGTACTACTCCCTCTCTTCTAATTCAATTGACGCTGGTTGATTTTATTTAATTGACACTGTTTAACGAAATGTTCATCTTAGCCTTTTCTTTTAGTTGGTTGGTTTTAGTTTTTTTTTCAAGATAGTTGGATTTGTGGCCCAGTTATACAGAAACCAGAAAGGCTTATATACAAAGAAAAAATTGTTCCCAAAACTAGGGGACGCACAATCCGATCAATCTTCAATAGCAGACGGGGGAGGAGTACCGCAGTTGGGAACTTGAAAAGTATAAAGAGATCCGGGAGCAGTATTGAGGTGCGGGGGACTAGCGCGGAGCATGAGCACACGGAGGACGTGGTTGTATCGGCTGGTGGAGGACTACCACGTCATCGCCGATGACGCCAGCCTCAATTGGATGTGCGCCGCCGGCAGCAGCCTCTTCTCCCCGATCGAGTTGTTACAGCGGTGGATCGGGAGGCGGAAGCGCCAGCGGGGGATTAAGCGGGGAAGCAGGCGGAGGGATAGAGCGGAGGCGACGAGGAGGAAGACCAAGGGGGGGGAGCGAAGAAGGGAAAGAATACTCTGGAGTGTCGGTGCGTGTGTGTGGAGTGTGTGACGCGTGGGTGTTGAGGTGGCATTGTACCGAGTGGATCTGACTAGTGGGGTCGAGTGGGGTCTGGGGCCCAGGTGTCGGGTGACCCTATTTTTGTACGCCAGAACTCATTGTTGAGGCATCGATGAAAATAGAGGAAAACCAATCTCACCCATCTCTATCTTGTCGACCGCGCGTGCACGCCCGCGCCGCCGCTGCTGCGTGCACTCACGCCGATGACCCGACGATCGCCGGCCAAGGGGACGTAACAGCCTGGTATCAGAGCTCTAACTCTCTTCTTCTAATCCGTGTCGCAATTCGGTGCGCAGAGAGGGGTGATCCGGGATCGGGCGGCAATTCGGGAGAGGCATCACGGTGCCGACCGCTAAGCCGTCGGTGCAGACCCAATTCATCCTACAAGCGATGGCGGAGGAGGCGAAGTTGGATGGGGATCTGTGGAGTAGAGTGTTTAGCATGTTGGAGGAGTTGGCGCAGGGGCAGAAAGAGTTGAGGGGTCAACAGGTTCTAACCACATCCATGGTGGATCAGGCGGCGGAGGAGAGAGATCGACTGGCAAAGCAGTTGGAGGAGGCGGAGAGGAAGATCGCCTCGCTGTCGGTGGACCATCGAAGGAGGAATGATGGGGAAATGAGGATGGAGCATTGGAGAGGAGATGCGGGAGAAGGAGGATCGGGACCTCGGGGAGGCGGAGGTGGAGACAGGGGAGATCGAGCCTTCCTGAAGCTTAACTTCCCGAAGTTTGCAGGGGAAAATCCCACCATATGGATAGACAAGTGCGAAGATTATTTTTCTGTCTTCAATGTGCCCGAGATGATTTGGGTGAGAGCAGCCAGTATGCACATGGAAGGGAAGGCCGCCAAATGGCTGCAGGTGTACAAGCTGACAATGGGATTGCGCTCTTGGGAGGAGTTTGTGAAGGCTGTAAAAGAGAATTTCGGGGAGTACGAGTATCCTCAAGCAATGCACAACCTGATACATCTGAGACAGATCGTAGGGCTGGAGGATTATATCGCCGGGTTTGAGGAGGCAAGGTACACTACATCTATGCACAGTCCTGAGTTGGATGAGGTGTTTTATGTCGCCCAATTCATGAAATGGTTAAAACTGGAGGTTCAAGGGTCAGTGCAATCTCAGCTGCCCTGAACTATGAATCGGGCTATCACTTTGGCAAAAGTGCAGCGGGATATACAAGAGAAGGGAAGGTTGGAGGCGAACAGAGGGGGAGGAGTGAGTAGGACGGGAGGATGGGGTAAGCCGGAGAGAAGGTTGGGAGGATCTTATCCTGACTTGTCGAGGGAGAGACAACTACGCGATTACCGGAGGTTAAATGGTATGTGCTACGACTGCGGAGAGAAATTTGAACCAGGGCATGCGCAGAAGTGCACCAAGAGGAGGGTGGCCGAGGCTAATGTGGTGGAACTGAAGGAGGGTGAGGTCAAACTGATGGAAGAAGTACTGCTGCAGCTAGAGAGTGGGGATGAGGAGGCAGCCGAATGCTGTCAGGTCTCAGTGCACGCGCTGGCAGGCACTCAGGGTCCGAACAGCATGCGGTTACGGGTGATGGTGCAAAACAAGGTGTGTGTGATGTTGGTAGACTCGGGCAGTTCACTATCATTTGTGAACGCCGAGTTCGTGGAGAGGATGGGTTTGCCAACACAGACTTGTGAACCCTTGGAGGTGAGGGTAGCTTCGGGGGAGATCTTATGCAGTGACAGGATGGTGAAAGGCTTTGAATGGTGGAGCGGCGGGCATACGTTTACAGGGGACATGAGGGTCTTAACACTGTAAGCTTATGATGTGCTGCTAGGATATGACTGGTGGGCGCAGTACAGTCCAATGAACTGTGATTGGAAGAAGAAAACTCTGCAGTTCTCGGTGCAGGGGCGAGAGGTGGTATTGAAGGGTGATCAGGAAAGGAAGGAGCCTAGACTGACTGAAATGATTCTGGCTCAACTGGATAAATTGATGAAGGGGAATGCAGTATGGACTATGGTGGTAGTGGAGGTGGTAGCGGAGGAACCGGGGAGGAAAGCGAGGAAAGGTGAAAGGGAGGGGCTGGAGGAGTTGTTGAAGGAGTTTCGAGACGTATTCGGGAGTCCAACCGGGCTCCCGCCGTCCCGACCGTTCGATCACGCCATACTCTTGGTGCCTGGGGCCATTCCAGTGAATGCCCGGCCGTATAGGTACTCTCCGCTTCACAAAACGGAGACCGAATGGCAAGTGACTGAGTTGCTGAGTACTGGGTTGATTGAGCACAGTGTGAGCCCGTTCGCATCTCCGGTATTGTTGGTCAAGAAGAAAGACGGCAGCTGGAGGTTCTGCATCGACTACCGGAGGTTCAACGACCTTACTATCAAGAATAGATTCCCAATGCCGATGGTGGAAGAAATTTTAGATGAGTTGCCGAGGGCGAAGTTCTTTACCAGTTTAGACCTAAAGGCAGGGTACCATCAACTGAGAATGAAGGAAGGGGAGGAGTAAGACCGCGTTCAAGACTCACTGTGGGCACTACCAATTCAGAGTGATGCCCTTCGGGCTGACCAATGCACCATCCTCTTTTCAGTGTGCAATGAACTCAATTCTGGGACCCTACCTCAGGAAATTTGTCTTGGTGTTCATAGATGACATTTTGGTGTACAACCCAACCTGGGAGTCACATCTCCACCATTTGAGGTTGGTACTGGAAGATCTGAGGGAACATCAGTTCTTTATCAAAGAGTCCAAGTGTAGTTTTTCTCAGGAGGAGTTAGGCTACCTGGGACACATTATATCAGCCCAGGGTGTCAAGACAAAGAAGCAGAAGATACAAGCCATGAAGAGTTGGCCCACTCCCAGTTCATTTACCCAACTGAGAGCCTTTTTGGGGCTCACTAGATACTACAGGAGATTAGTGAAGGGATATGGAGTAATTGCAAAACCCCTGACCAGTTTCTTAAGACACAAGACTTTTGAGTGGACCACAGAAGCACAACAGGCTTTTGCTCAGCTGAAAGAGGCCATGAGCAGAACCCCTATCCTAGCCTTGCCAGATTTTACTGAGCCTTTTGTGGTGGAAACAGATGCCTGTGAGAAGGGGGTGGGAGCAGTGCTTATGCAGAAGGGAAGGCCAGTAGCATTTCTGAGCAAGGCCATAGCAGAGCAACATCAACACTAGTCCATCTATGAAAAGGAATTCCTGGCTCTCATATTGGCAGTCAGTAAATGGAGGCAATACTTGGAGAGGACTACTTTCCAGATCAAGACTGATCATAAGAGCTTAACCTTCTTGGATGATCAGGTACTTCAGTCTGATCTTCAGAGAAAAGCTATGGCCAAGCTTATGGGGTTGGACTTCAAGATTGTTTATAAAAGGGCCCGAGAGAATGTGGTGGCTGATGCTTTATCAAGGGTGGAGCAAGTGATGGAGGTTATGGAGGTGCAAGAAGTGACACCAATGTGGATACAGGAGGTGAAGAACTCATACATGATAGAGCGGAGGCGACGAGGAGGAAGACGAAGGGAGGAAAGCGAAGAAGGGAAAGAATACTTTGGAGTGTCGGTGCGTGTGTGTGGAGTGTGTGACGCGTGGGTGTTGAGGTGGCGTTGTACCAAGTGGATCTGACCAGTGGGGTCGAGTGGGGTGTGGGGCCCAGGTGTCGGGTGACCCTATTTTTGTACGCCAGAACTCATTGTTGAGGCATCGATGAAAAGAGAGGAAAACCAATCTCACCTGTCTCTATCTCATCGACCGCGCGCGCGCCCGCGCCGCCGCTGCTGCGTGCACTCACGCCGGTGACCTGACGATCGCCGGCCACGGGGACGTAACAGCCCACGGGAAGTCGGCAAGAACTGCATTCAGCCATCGCTCATGGAAGCCACGGTGAGCAGCACAACGACTCAGCGTTCCCGAGCGAGCTGAGGACCGTCCTGCTTGTAGAATAATATGAGGCAAGCAACAATGTTTGTATTCAACATATTAGATCGGTACATATACACACGAGTAGAACTATCGATCCTACAAACTAGGGGAGTACGTGCGCATGAAGAGCACGTGTACATGCAGATCGGATTGATGTCGTTGGCGGAGCGGAGATCGTGCATGATTGGTGCGGCGAAGGGCACGCGTGATTGGTGGGCCATGCCTTGCATGCGAGTGCGGAAGCTGTTGGAGATGACGCGCCCTTTGCGGAGTACGTTGCTGAAGGTGTGCTTAACACCCCCGCGGACTCATCGATGGGAGGACCAACGCTGAGGCTGTCACGAAAATCATTGAACAGAGGTGTCGGCAGGACTTTAGTCATCAGGTCGGTGAACTGGTGCTTGCTGGGAACATGTTGAACGCGCAAGGCACCAAGAGCAACTTTCTCACGCACCAATTTACCACACATTGATCTATGTGGTACCAATCTGTGTCACGGTTGGTGATGGGCGTCGCCGTAGAGACGTGATGGTCGATGCCGAATTTGCCCAACGCAGAGTTGAAGAAGAGCCGCCAATCTGAGTAATTGAGTGTGTTGAAATCTAGAACAACGGGGACGTGAGACTTGATGTTTACAGTCTGCAGAACATCGGCATGAGGGGTGGGGAAGGACGACCGATCATCAGAGAGACCTCCAGCGGTAGTGGAGCTGGAAGGAGATCTATTGGAGGGAGAGAAAGTTGGATTAAAATCTATAATCACCGAGTGGAGGATGAGTTGGTCACTGATACCATGTAGAATAATACGAGGCAAGCAACGACGTTTGTATTCAGCACATTAGGTCGGTACATATACACACAAGTAGTACTTTCGATCCTAGAAACTAGGGAAGTACGTGCGCATGAAGGGCACATGTACATGCAGATCGGAGTGACGTCTTTGGCGGAGCGGATCGTGCATGATTGGTGTGGCGAAGGGCGCGTGTGATTGGTGAGCCATCCCCATCCTTGCATGCGGGTGCGGAAGCTGTTGGAGATGACGCGCCCGTTGTGGAGTCCGTTGACGAAGGTGTGTTTAACACTGCTTTCCCCACTACTAGCTCTCAGCCTTCAGCTAGCTCTTCCCGATCACAATGAGAAGGCTCAGTGTCTGCCGTGGCCCATGCTCCACATCTGTCAACCCGCTGCTAGTCCATCATCTAATCAATTTCGCGAGACGTGCATTCGCAGCAGTTGTGAGTGACCAAGCTGGGGCGGCGGCCGGCTACTTCGATTCGATCTGGGCAAAATGTGAGGCACGTTGACTGGTTGCTCGGCATGGCGCTTGTAACTGTTCTCTCGTATTTTCCTTCTTCTTTGTTTTTTCCTCCAAATTGCTGAGGCCTGAGGCCTTATCAGATGCTTGTCCCAATAACAGCCGAACAAGGGAATGGAATTAGGAAGTCATAACTCATGTCTTACCCAACCCATCGTATCCTATCTATTTTCGTATCCCATTCAAATCCGACGTGGCACATCAAAACTGGATTAGAGAAACTAATAAGGATATATTATAGACTAATTTAGCAAATCACAGAGAATAAATGAACAAATATTAGTACATAAATTCATGTGAAGGCATATCATAGATTGAATGAGTATATTAAACTTTTTTCAAAATAACTATATATGATGATGTTCCTAATGAAAGAGTTTCCCTTTGTCTCTGTTCTGCTGGTTCTTTATTTGGATCATGTTCCTGATTGTTTATAATCTTGCAAAGCATTCTCTATTACCTATGGAAGGCAATGTCCTGCACTCCCGTGCAATGTTAAAGAGGCATAGGGTTGGCGTCAACCCGTGGAATGAACTTTCACGGGTTAGTTGATTGCTGCATAGAGGGAGGCCCGATTGATCACCTGTTGGCGCATCTTCAAATCTGAGCTTGTTGTTCGACGCTAAAACTCTCAACACCGGGTTGGTCGCGTTCTACTGATCAACTTTTTCATAAAGAGAGATTCAATTTGGTCGGGCTTAGTGAAGGCTACATCAAATCTACGGTTTCGACGTCACCAACCTCGTCTGATGGTGTGTGATGTGAGGCAACCTCCAGGTAGACTGCTAGTGAGTCAATTGATCCGCATCGAGAGGCCTCCTCCCCATCTCCGCCGTGGTGTCTTGAAGGCTCGCCCGACTAGTCCCGGCGCGAGCAGAGGAGTCTTCAACTGCTGCTCATTTCCTGGCGTCCTAGTGGAACTGCATATTCAAGCATGGGACTCTTCTACGGTGGCGTTGAAGTTGTCTTCTCGATCATCGTCATGGTGTGAACCTCATTATTATTTTGTTTTACTAATATTCCTATTTTGATGCTCAAAGACCCTAGATCGAATATAGTTCCTTGTATAGGTCTTTTTGCATATGAAGGATGCTTACAGAGTAGCGGAGTTAAGCATGTATGGGCACTCTGCCTTCAACAAAAAAACACAAACGCTGTCATGTGCACGGCGTGGACGTGACTACCACAGGCACGGTGTCGACATGGACATCGCACACAGAGCACCTCCTCCCCCGCGACGTTGAGATCTATGTCTTCGCTGTTGGGGAACTAATGTGGCATTGTACCTCATCCCTATCTGCAAATGCAACCGCTATGTATTTAGACCACCTGGTCAATATAGGTGGGATCTGAATGGACGGATGGCAGCTTTCTGGCAATCGAGTTGGCTGCAGGGCCAAGCACCGGCATTGCTGTTTCCAACACTTAACAACATCAGCAAGGGGAAACGAAGATCAGTGCTGGAAGCCTTTCATAATAGAAATTGGATTGGTGATCTTTTTACCAAACCTGCTGCCAGACTAAGTTGAGCTTTGGACTCTCATAGATAACATGCAGTTAACGTTGTCATCTGATGAAAGGGATGAAATCAAGTGGTCATATACAACATCCGGTGAATATACGGCCCGCTCGGCATACATGATACAATTTGCGGGCAGTACCAAATATTTTGTCCCAGTTAAGGTATGAAAGGTATGGGCACGGCTGCGATGCAAAATATTTGTATGGATGCAACGTGAGTGGCCTAGCTAAAAACTACTTCTGTACTTTGTCCTACCGGAACCTAGAGACGGCGCAACACCTGTTTGCTTAGTGTCCCTTGGCTCTGCAGATTTGGATCCAAACGAGCGAACAGATCAGTGAACCAAGGCTGCATCCTTCAAGATGGTATACGACTTCACTTGTGTCTTGGTTTGAAGATTTATCAGCTGAAAATCACTCCAGTCAGACTAAGGGAATAAAATCTCCTATAATTGCGGTCATCTGGATCATATCACAAGAGATAAATGCTAGAATTTTTCGGACACATGAATGCACAATCAACAACATTGTCACAAGCCTAAAGAATGAGATTGAAATATGGTGCGCAGCGGGCGCGAAACACCTAACAGTAGTTGCTCTTCCAATAATAGCAAATTAGTCTTTTGTGTCTTTCATTTTAGCCTAATTCGATTTAAGCTGCTTGTAAAACTAAATGCATCTCTGATGCATACAATTCTCTCCGACTTATAATTAAACGCCGGTAATACCAATCTTTCGAAAATATAGGTGGGACCCACAAGATGTAATCCCTCCAGTATCACAAAGAAGTTTGTTTTAACCTTTTACTCAATACAATCTAAACAAGTCGTTTCTATTTTGCAGTGCATTTTGGTCGAATATGCCCCTGCATGCACGCAGATGATGAAATAATGGCACTACTTGCATTGAGATTTACAAAATATAATAGATAGATAGGAATTGAACCTAGGCCACAAACACTTAGGGTGTTACACCTTAACCAACGAACCTACAACAGTTAGTTGCTTTGTATGCACATTAGGTGTATTTAGTATGGTTAAAGAAAATAAATTGTGGAAAATATACTCTAATTAATTAATCTTTGGTATATGAAATCTTGTCTAAAACAACTTGCCTTTTGAAATTAGAGGGAGTAAAGCTTTATAACTATGAGTTGGAACTCTCAAAAGTATGAATATTTTTATAATTAAATGAGCATCGTGTATGTGACGAATGAGAATCTTGTAACAATCTATTATATACTTAGTGACAAGAATATCTTGCTGAATGTCTAGCTCAAGCAAGAGATCAAGACTAAGGATGAATTAGTATCATATATATATATATATATATGATGATTTATTGTAGTCATTAGGTTTTGAGTTCATAGAAAAACGTACTATCAAGAGGGGTTAAGTTATTTTTCTTATGCCACACTAGTTGTATAAAAGTTTAGATGCTTTGTGAGTCTCTGTAGGGATAGAGTGATAGTGAAGATAATAGGGTGCTAAGTCATGAAAGTTGAAATGAGATTTGATAAATATCTCTTGGCTGAACTGTCCTACGTGAGAAGAATTAACAGTTCCAGAATTGATCTTGGGTGCTAACTTAAAAAGCAGGAATCAGATAATACAACACAAACCACATAACTATATTATAAATAGGAGTTTTAAAGTTATTACAACACTTTACTTTAAGTTCCACGGACAACACGATTAAAAACAAGTGCAGCAAAGTAGCGGAAGCAATAATACAACATGAAGATTATTTCTCTTACAAAGAAACACATCAAACCTATATACATATTTCATTCTTTATAACCAAACATCGGAGGAGCGGAAACCCATTCAATCAACCAATTTTCAGGAACTTCACCTTCCCTCACCACCTTTCCACGACAACCAAGAAATCGACAACTTGAATAATTCATAACAAAGTTTTATCTATAGAACACATAGCAACTAACTCAGCAAGTCATATCGGTTGAATTTATCTTACTACAACCAACTTCTAATCATATAAGGCTAACGTGAGATGAATTTACTTGCAAAGACAGCACTAAATTTTGGTCTTTATTTCAAATTTTAGTCATGTTAAAAGGGTATTGGAAAATGCAATGTTGCCAATCTAAACAAGATCAAACATAAGTTGCTGACAGGATAAGAATATTAATTCAGCATTAAATTTTCATTAATTGTTCTACTTCTTACTACTGTGTGATACAATGAATCAGTGGCACTCTTAACCATGAGGAGTGATGATTTAAATTAATTTACATGCTACAATAGAAATCTGATTACACAACACAAACACACTGACCTTACAACCTTTCACACCAACACAAATAAAGTTGGTTCATTTCCACCACCTCTAGAGAACAAGGTCCCCAACACGATACCCGATGTAACCGTGCACAACTCTGTGTTCTCTTTCAATTTTCATCTATAAAATAGAAGTGGTTCAACGTCCAACCATCGCAGAAATTGGGCTATATCGGTTTCCTAAGTTCCATATACCAATATGTAATCAGTATTGTTCAAACATTTTCAATTGCGCCACAATAGATCAGATCCCAATTGACACAGGTAGGGCTATAGCACATAAGACTCATGTCTTGTTGCAAACCTATCAAACATCTCTGGTTGGTCTCAAGTTTTTATCATATTATTCCTCTAACTTAAAAGATGGGTAAAGATCAATCATACTACCACTTGCAAGCAGTTTCCAATCCACTCGACTTCTAAGCATACTTAGAAATTACGCAGGACAAGTATCTAGGTATCAGTAGTAGATTAAGACAATACAATAATACGAATTATCACAAATGCAACTAGGATGCCGTTCAATGATATAGTGATAAATGAAAAACAATATAAAACATAGTAGTGTATCGGAGCTTGCCTTGGATTTGAGGGTTGTTAGTACACTCTTGAGAAATGTTAGGGTCAGGATTAACTTCTTCTACAACTATATCCACCATCTCCAGGGTCATTTTGTATTTGAATGAAATGCAATGCATGAATAAAATTGAAAATGAAACGAAAACAAACTTAAATTCATTGATCTAATGTATGAACATTTATCTAAACATGGTAGATGTGCTTTTACAAAAGTGGTGAGAATTAGTTGAACTTATAAGTTTCGTTTAAACTATTTTCTTCGTTAAACCTAAAAAATTAGTTAATTATACTATGGTATATGTATAAAAAGAGTTTTTCTCACCCTTAAAAAAGATATGGTGATAAAATAAATCCTACAAGGTAAAAATAAACTTATGAAAGCTTGTAAATAAATTTGGGTATTTAATCTAAAGGATTTAATCACAACAAATAGCTTGCTTGGTCTGGTTTCACAATGTCTCAAATTGATTTGTTTATTTCATATGGACGATATTGGGGTTTTTATATGGGAAAGAGCTGTTGTTTTCTACCCCTATCTCCCGTTTTCTTGGGGTTGGTAGTTACCAGCATTGTGTGGTCACACCACAAACCATTCTTGCCATGTTTGGACGAGGTAGATCTGATCTAGGATGACAGTACAAGCTATGGCTGTCCACACGAACCCCATAAAACCCAAATACTGCTCCCTTTGCCAACTGCACGATATCCGGCGTTCATGAGTTATGGTGTTCTGACCCAAGCATTTGGTGCCCCTGCAATTACTTGTTTGATCGCCGATAACCTTCTATAAAACCATGTCCACGGCCCGTCTGGGGAACACACTGCCACAGGCACCGGAACCGCTAACGCCATGGACATTGCTCATCGAGACCACCTTCTCGCCGCGCTCCACGGCTTCCTCGGCGCCGCCACACTACTCCTCTGTCTCCTTACCGAGCTCTTCGTCTTCGCCGTCTGGCGCCATTCGGCGTTCCACCTTGTTCCTGTCTGCGCAATGCTGCTGCTCTTCCGGTTCCGGCGCCGCGCGGCGGACGCGGACACCTGCTGGCTCGTCGACTTCTCGTGCCTGAAGCCGCCCCGTCGACTGCGCATCCCGGTGGCAGAGCTGCTGGAGCACTTCAGGCTCATCGGCTGCTTCGACGACGGCAGCGTCGAGTTCATGGCGAAGGTCATCGAGGGCAGCGGCATGGGCAACGAGACCTACTTGCCGCCCTCGCTGCGCTACATCCCGCCGGCGGCCACGCACGCCGACGCCGTGCAGGAGGCGCACATGCTCTTCTTCCCCACGCTCGACGACCTATTCTCCCGGACCGGCGTGCAGCCATCGGCCGTCGGCGCGCTCGTCGTCAACTGCAGCGGCTTCTGCCTTGCCCCCTCGCTCGCCGCCATCATCGTCAACCGCTACCGCATGCGCTCCGACGTCAAGACCTTCAATCTCTCCGGGATGGGATGCGCCGCGGGCGTCATCGGCGTGGATGTGGCGAGGAACATCCTCGGCACGCACGCCACCATGTCGTACGCCGTGGTCGTCAGCGCCGAGATCGTCACGGTCGGGTGGTACAGCGGCAAGGACCAGGGCAAGCTGCTCCTCAACTGCTACTTCCGCACCGGCTGCTCCGCGGCGTTGGTCACGAACAAGCGCGGCGCCGCAGCGACCGCGCCCGTGAGGTACCGGCTGGTCAGCCTGACGCGCACGAACCAGACCGCCAACGATCGTAGCTATCGGTCGGGGTACCGCGAGGAGGACGACGAGGGCATCACCGGGTTCACTCTCGGCCAGGGCGTCGGCCGCATGGTGAGCGAGCTGCTGCGCGCCCACCTCGTCACGCTGAGCCTGTCCATCCTCCCCTTGCACGAGAAGCTGCGTTACGTGGCCGCGCTGCTGCTCTCGGCACGCCAACGCCGAGACAAGCTCGCCGGCGGCAGAAGTCCCACCGTGCCGCTGCCCGACTTCCGCACGGCGGCGGACCACTTCTGCCTGCCGTCGTCGGGGAGGCCTATGATCTGGCGCCTGGGACAGGGGCTCGGGCTCGGCGAGCGAGAGATGGAGGCGGCGCTGATGACGTTCCACCGGTTCGGCAACCAGTCGGCGGCGTCGCTGTGGTACCAGCTCGCGTACCTGGAGGCCAAAGGTCGTGTCCGCGCCGGCGACACGGTGTGGCAGCTCGGCGTCGGCAGCGGCCTCAAGGCCAACAGCCTGGTCTGGGAGCGCGTCGGCAACGCCGGGCGCGCGTTGGCAGGGCCGTGGGCGGACTGCATCCACAAGTACCCCGTCACCGAAGCGTAACTGCAAATGCATGCGCAATAGAACCACGAATTGGCGCCGTCCAAACTTCCCATTGGAGATGAACTGGTTGCTGTTCTTGGAGGAGAGAACATATAATGCTAGGCTTACGGCCGTAACGAGTTTTACAGCCTCATTAGTAGGTTCCTTGTTTTGTTTGAAGGTTTCGCCAAATGAGAATGTAATAAGGCTTTTATTATGGAAGCACAGAGCAGTAGACGGCAAATACTCCAGTAACCTAGACTGTACTACATGCTCGATGAGATGTACTATTGAAGATTGAAAAACAGCATATCCGTGTGGACACCACTTCTTCATTCTTCTGTGTGAAAAGGAGAAGACTAGCGTGTAGCTAAGCTGGTTCATCTGTCCGTTTTTTTTCTTTTTTTGAACGAGCCACAGCTGCTTCACGGCTTGGCTGAAACAGGTCCACGAGATCTGACAAATGTGTTGGACTAATCCGATGTGAGGGTTAGGTTGGGAGTAGCTAGTGTGATGCCGAGAGCTCACACTGAGTACTCTAAAAACTAACTCTAGAATAATATTCTCACCTTTTTTTAACGTGCTCTATAAAAGATTATCTGTCTTTCATCACTACTGCACTCATCGTACTCTACAAACACACTCTATATCAACTACCACCTATATTTTATCATATTTTTTATTGTTCTTGTTTACATATCTAAACACTTACAATGGCTATTAGTAATTAATAATATCCCCATCGGTAATTCATAATAAGAAAAAATATTTTCATATCTTGGCGTGTGTCGAACACATTAAAAAAAATATCCGCACATATGTTATATCGTTTGATGATTCGACGATAATTACAGAGGTATTACGATGAACCACACATATGGAATTACTTACGAGCAAAACAAGATACCTTCGTTACTTGACATACAAGCAAAGGAATTAGCTTCAAGTGGAAGAAAAGACATTGACTTAGAGTGAAAGGAAATACAATGGCTTGAGCTAGAAACAAAGAAAGGTAGTAATCGGATTGTGAGCTACGACACAACCCCCGGCCCGCTACTGGAGCGGCCCGCGAAGGTTCTTTGATTGGAGGGGCTTGACGCCTCGCACGCGATCGGACTCGAGAGAGCTTATGAACAACAGGATTTACATGGTTCGGGCGCAGGAATGTTTGTTGTATTGCTCGTGCGTATGAGTGTGTGAGTTGCAGGGTTGCGAATGCGGAACCCCTTGTCGGGTGGTCACCCTGGTCCTTTTATAGTCCAAGGTCGGGGTGGTTACAATGTGGCTTGGGGCCCAACAGGTGGCCCTGAAGCTAGGTGAACCGTATACATGATCTAGGGTATTACACTCCGAGTAGAGTAGTCGGTGGGGGAGTTATGTCCCGCCGCCTGGCGCGCTGAGCGCCCCTGTCCGTGTGTCAGGTGATAATGAAGACGTCGTCTTGTCGCCGCATCTTCTCGTTCTGCTTGGGCGACTTAGTGCCATTGGGTGGCACTGTACTGCTATCACGCCTCGCCGCCCTATTCTGTCACCGTAATGGTGGACAGGCGGAGGACGTAGGCGTGCGTTGTGCGCCATGCTTCTGGGTAAGACGCGAGCCTTGAATGCACGGCCTTACAACACACTTCATCCTTGAATTCGTCGATCCACGGTCCATGAGTGATCGTGGGACACGTGGCTGCTTCGTAGCTCTCAATGACGGGTACGGAGCCAAAAGACATGTGGTAGCTCCGTACCTTACCTCAGCAAGGAGGCTCGGACCAGAGCCTCGGACACATGTCGACTCCGGAGCTCTCCTTAGCGGGGAGGAGGTTCAGAGCCCACCGACACGTGGTAGCTCCGGACCTCACCTCAGCAGGGAGGCTGAGTCCGGGGCCAAAGGCACGTGTCGGTTCCAGAGCCTTACTTAGCATGGAGGAGGCTTCGGAGCCCAGGTACACGTGGCAGCTCCGGTCCTCACGTCGGCAGGGAGGCTAGATCCGGGACCAAGGGCACGTGGCGGCTCCAGAGTCCTCCTTGTCAGGGAGGAGGTTCGGAACCCGGGGACACGTGGCAGCTCTGGACCTCACCTCAGCGGGGAGGCTAGGTTCGGGGCCAAGGGCACGTGTCGGTTCCAGAGCCTTCCTCGGCGGGGAGGAGGCTTTGGAGCCCAGGTACACGTGGCAGCTCTGGACCTCACCTCAGCAGGGAGGCTAGGTCCTGGGCCAAGGGCACGTGGCGGCTCCGGAGCCCTCCTCGGTAGGGAGGAGGTTCGGAGCCCGAGGACACGTGGCAGCTTCGAACCTCACCTCAGCAGGGAGGCTAGGTCCGGGGCCAAGGGCACGTGGCGGCTCCGGAGCCCTCCTCAGCAGGGAGGAGGTTCGGAGCCCGGGGACATGTGGTAGCTCCGGACCTCCCCTCACCAGGGAGGTAGGTCCGAGATCAAGGACACGTGGTGGCTCTGGAGCCATCCTCATCAGGGAGGAGGTTGGAGCCCGGGTACACGTGGCACCTCCAGACCTCACCTTAGCGGGGAGGCTAGGTCCGGAGCCAGGGACACGTTGTGGCGGACCGGAATCCGCTCATCCAGGATCGCAGAGGGTGGTGTCGCGCGATGCGACACCCGACAGCACACGTCATAAGAACGCAATATATTACATGGGAAAACAGTTGAAACTGTACCAACAGGTACAAACTTCAGTTACAACTATTGTTCTATTACACAGCGGAAGACTACATTATACAACTCACGCCCGCCTATTTAGCAAAAGTCGGTTGCCCAGCCCTAGGACAACCCACACTAGCTGCACTCCTCAGCTCAGCGCGGCGTGTACGGCTCCCACTCAGCCGTGGTCCCCGACGGAGGGTAACCCTCGCCGGTGGACTCGTACTCCGAGTCCGTGGGTGGCTCCTCACCTGAAAAACACTTAAGCAGCAACCGTGAGCACAAAGGCTCAGCAAGGCTTAACTGACTCACCTAAGCATGAAACTCTACATGAGGTGTACAATGGACATAGGATAGTAACATTTCAGCAAAACGACACGCCTACAAGTTCATCCTTAGTTTATCTTTTAGCAACAAGTTAACAGTTCATGAAATCTGAAATTTAGTAAGCAGTATTTGGTGGCACACATGTAGCAATACAATTATAACAATCAGCATCATTGCATCAACATATTTCATCCATTAGTCTACGTTACGACGCAGTGAACAAGCGGTACTCGTCACCGCGAGGGACGGCGAATCGACTCGATATACACCTGCAGGGAAAACCCAAAGAGCACGTCACGTACGCCCACCCGTGGAGCTGCACAGCACGCTCACTCGATGTCGTACGGGACAACCTTTCACCCAACAGCCCAAACGTCGAACCGGTCGCACCGAAACAAGCAGGAGGTTCCCCACACGGAGCATCTCTCTATGCCCGTTGGCAGATTTCCACCTTGCTGCCCTCAACCTACACCTATAAATCGGTGTGCTATGCCTCGACGCCCGGAGGTTTAGGCTACATCAGTTTACCGGGGCCCATATATCCGATATGCCTTCGGTACGTTCAATACTTGTTCAGCAGGGCTGCACACGGATCGGTCCTCAATCGACACGGGCAGGGCTGCGCACACAAGACTCTCTCTTGCTGCGCCCTAGCCCCTGCCTAGTCTCATTTTCATTACTAAGTGATCTCACATCACTCAACCGAACCCGTGTGTCCCATTGCCTATCTCGCGAGTAGATTCCAACTACTCGACTTGTACCGAAGTCCTATGACTCATTAAGCATAGCCTGTCTACTCGAGGTCCTTAACACTACCCTCACTCTTTTAGGAACCTTTGGTTATGCAAGTGGGGTTTCATTCATCCTATACCTAATGCACATACATACTTCATATGACACATGTAAACAAAGTAAAACTTTTAAAAAAGGTTAATGCAAACCGGGGCTTGCCTTGTTGCTGCTGGTCAGGAGTTAGTTCTTCGTCCGGAAGGAGCAAGTCCAGCACTTCCGGAGTCTCTTCTTCAACGGCTACACGTTAATGAAATACTACATGTTAATTTAGATGTAAATGTGAGTTTTAGAGTAAGACTTCTACTATTAGTTCTAATAACCAGCCTCTAACACCTGGAACTTTGTTTAAGAATTTAAAGATGAACTGGTGTTGGTGGTTTGGCTTGAACTTAATCACATGGTTAAATGCTAAGTGGTTTTCCCTTCTTATCCACATTAATCCCTCAAGTGGTTAAACAGGACAGGGGTGATCTAGAGCTCCAATGGAGCTGAGAATTTTTGTGTGAATTCCTTGTCACAAGAAAACTCTCTGGACCAAACATTAGCACTTTTCATGGAGTGGTTTGCTCAGAATAATTCTCTTGGCAAATCAGCAAGGAAGAATTTATTCTGAGGTAATACCCCTGTTCATGCTCAACTTAATGATCTACAATTTCAATTATAGCTCATAGAGTTTGCATGAATTTTCCTAGCATTTTTGGAGTCAAGGTTTGCCCAGAATTGAATTTCCAAGTTTTGGAAATTCTCTGAAAATGTTTCTGCATTCAAATGAACACAGCACCTTCCAATTTGAATTGCTCTGACCAAATCGACTCCAAATGGTCTGAAACTTTTACAGGGGTTTACTAATGCCCTAAAGAACATTCTGGCAAAATTTGGGGATTTTTGGATGAACCAAACTCCCTCTAAAATTCTTTTGCTGAAAAGCTTTCAAGAATTTTCCAGAATTAATTAAAGGGTTTCATACAAATTGGGTTCTACATTTGGATAGTACTCTATCATAGGAATCCAACGAAATTTGTTTCACAATTTTTGGATTCTCCTAGCCAAAGTTGCAGCTATTCAAAGTTTGAACTAAAAACTGAAATTCCCCAAAATGTTCAAATACTGGCTGTGGGTCCGGGGACAGGTGTCACGCGTCGGGGCAAGCCACACGAGGCTACAGGTTATTTCCCGCGCCTCCACACCAGATCCCTGCGCCACAGCTGATCAAATATTTGAAAAACCGTCGCTGACGGGCGGGACCCACCGGGTCGTCTTCTACCTCCGGCCACCCGCGCCTGCGCGCCGCCGGGCTCGCCGGAGTTCGACGGATTCCGGCCTACCGGCCATCCCCCGAGCTCTCCCTCGCCGCTAGGGCCTAATTTCCTTTGCTGAACACGATGGAACACTCTGCCCTGGTCGGCGATGGCTATAACCTAGCTGGCCACGGTGCGGCGGCTCTGGACCGGTTCGGCAACGTCGCCCGGTCACCCTAGCCTGCCCAGACCTCGGTGGAACGGCGCTACAGCACCAGTGGAGCAAAGGGATGCTCGACCTAGCCTCAAAACTGCTCGGGACCGGCGGCTAATGGTGTCTCACCGTGCACCCGAAACCTCCTCCGCGTTTGAGGTCGGAAATTCTGGATTTCATGCGGTCTACGTGCATATTTCCAACTAGGGTTGTGAAGGACTACTGATCGCCGGTTAGTGGCGGTCCTGTGTGCAAGGTTTCACGGCCTAAGAACGAGAGGGACGATCGAATTTGGTATTACCGTATCAGAAGGTCGGATGGTGCCCGACGGCGATCTTTTCCCAAATTCGAGCCATGTAGATCATCTCATGGCTTGAGCCTCGGGGACGAGCATCAGGGGCTCCCAGCGCATCCGAGGGTGCTCTAGCTCGGGCCTGAGAAGCTCTGGGTGGGTCTGTCCACGTGAGACCAGCTCCGGTTCTCCGCCGGACAGCTCTGTTTTCTCGGTGCCGTTTGCCGAATTGTGCGCGTCACAGGCTAAGGCCTTTGGGGTTGCGGGGCTGGTGTGGTAGAGCAGGCACAGGCGCTGCTTTTCTGTACTGCCAGTGCGCCCAACCGAGGTTTGGTTGAGGCCGGCGATCGGGGAGAAAGGAGTGCGGCGGTGAGCGCCGATTGCCGTTTGCGCGTGGGAAGAACAGCTAGCGCGCGATCAAAGCGAAGATGGCAACGTGCTGCAGCCGGTTTCCGGGGTAAGGAGCAGGCCAGCGCGAAATGGGAGCAGGAGGTGGAGCCTCGGTCGACGGGGGCGGCCGCTCGGTGTCGCCCCGGGGTTACACCTCGGTGGAGTGAAGACCAGAGAGAAACTTAAGTGTTAAGTATACTCATTCCTATGACATGTGGGCCCCACAACTCAGTACCTCTTTTCCTCAAAATATCTCCAAAGTTTTACAATTATCCAACCCAATTGTTTGAAAATTGGAAACTGAGCTCATTTGACAAGTTTGGACAAATTCCATGCAAATTCAAATATTCATTTGAATTCTTTGCACATTTGACTCTCTTTGGAAAAATGGGCAGCAAGACTTTTCAAAAATTAATGAAACTTTGCCTCCCCACTAATTTGGACCTAAGGAATCCAAATATGCCACTTGATCCTTGTGTTAGCTGCTGCAAACAATAGTTTGGACACAACAGTTTTGAATTCCTCATTGTGTGATCATATGTGTATAAACCCTACTTTGTGAAAGTGAAGACTCTCCCCTCTAATCACTCTTTTGATGGAGGTTACATGCTTTTCACAACATTTCCTAAGGTGTCCACAATGAAAATTGTGGTGTTGTGAGATGAAGAAAAGTTTTTTACAAGTCCCTTTTCTTGGGCTTTTACATCCCTCCCCCCTTAAAAGAATCTCGTCCCGAGATTATAAAAAAAAGAGATAGCGATGTAATAGGGACTTACCCGTGTTGAGAAGCCAAGAACTCCGGGTAATTTGAGCGAAGGAACTCCTCGCTCTCCCACGTCGCTTCTTCGGTGGTGTGGTTGCTCCAGAGTATTTTGTAGAACCACAACGTTCTGCTGCGTGTGGTCCTAGCTTTCTCATCAAGAATTCCCACCGGATACTCATCATATGTTAAATCCGGTTTCAGCTCGCCGATGCCTTCGGTAGGAACAGCAGCTGTATGCTTCAAGCATTTTCGCAGTTGCGAAACATGGAAAATATCATGGACACCAGCCAGAGATGCCGGTAGCTTCAATCGATACGCTGCTGGTCCACACTTCTCGGTGATAGCGTAGGGTCCAAGGAAACGGGGAGCGAGCTTCCCCTTCACACCGAACCGGTGCACGCCCTTCATCGGAGACACGCGGAGGTACACGTGTTCCCCAACGTCAAAGTGCAATGGCCTACGCCTCTTATCAGCGTAGCTCTTTTGTCGGGATTGAGCGGCCTTCAAATTGGCTTGAATTGTCCGAACGCGCTCTTCGGCGTCGTTCACCACATCAACCCCGAATGTGACCCTCTCACCGGACTCGCACCAATTTAATGGGGTGCGGCATTTACGACCATAGAGGGCTTCGTAAGGTGCCATTTTGATACTCGCCTGATAACCGTTGTTGTACGAGAATTCCGCCAATGGTAGGTGATCATCCCAGTTCCTATCATGGTGGATGGCACATGCTCTCAACATGTCTTCCAGAACTTGATTCACCCTCTCTGTCTGGCCATCTGTCTGAGGGTGATAGGCGGAGCTCCTGATCAACTTAGTACCCAATGCAGCGTGTAACTGCTCCCAAAAGCGAGATACAAATAATGCACCTCGATCTGAGACAATGGTCTTGGGTACCCCGTATAGGCATAGAATCTTCGCTATGTATAGCTCCGCATATTTGCCGGCATTGTAACGTGTATTCACTGGAATGAAGTGAGCCGTCTTGGTTAACCGATCAACGATTACCCATATGGAATCATGCTTGTTGGCTGTTAGGGGTAATCCCACAATGAAATCCATGCTCACAACTTCCCATTTCCATGCCGGGATTTTCAGGGGTTGTAACAGCCCTGATTTCTTCATGTGATCAGCTTTCACTCGTCTACACGTATCGCACTCGGATACGTACTTAGCTACCTCTCGCTTCATCCGTGTCCACCAAAATTTCTTTTTCAAATCTTGGTACATCTTGTTGCTTCCTGGATGAATGGAGTATTTAGACAAGTGAGCTTCATCGAGGATCTTTTTCCTCAACTCCATATCTCGGGGTACGACTATGCGGTCATTGAACCACAGCGTCCCCTCATCATCTTTCCGGAAACATTTAATTTCTCCATTATCTATCCGTCTCCGGAGATGTGCCATGCCTTTATCCGTTTTCTGAGCTGCAATGAGGTCCTCCCTAATAGTAGGGATGAGGGCAAGGTTGTACAGCGATCCATAAGGAACTAAGTATAAACTTGGCTCTTCCTCCTCCACCGGTGTAATGGTGAGGTGATGGACATGCGATTTCCGACTCAGCGCGTCGGCAACCACATTCGCCTTGCCGGGGTGGTAATGGATCTCAATCTCATAATCTTTGATCAGTTCTAACCACCTCCTCTGCCTCATGTTCAGCTCCTTCTGGGTGAAAATGTATTTCAAGCTCTTGTGGTCGGTGTAGAGATGCACCAAGTTCCCCAGGAGATAGTGCCTCCACATTTTCAGCGCCAACACCACGGCAGCAAGTTCAAGATCGTGAGTCGGGTAGTGCTGTTCATGGTTCCGAAGTTGGCGTGAGCCATAAGCGACCACACGTCCTTCCTGCATCAACACGCAGCCGAGCCCAATACCGGACGCGTCACAATACACGTCGAAGGGCTTTGTTGTATCCGGCTGAGCTAATACTGGGGCTGTTGTGAGATGCTTCACCAGTGTTCGGAACGCTCCTTCACACGCCGTGTTCCAAACATATTTTGTCCCTTTCTTCAGCAACTCTGTCATCGGCTTAGCGAGCTTGGAGAAACTTGGAATGAATCTCCGATAGTACCCCGCTAACCCGAGGAAGCTTCTGACTTCATGGACTGAAGTGGGAGCTTTCCATTTCAACACTTGCTCTATTTTGCTTGGGTCAACCGCGATGCCTTCAGCTGAGATGATATGTCCCAAGAACGACACTTGGCTGATCCAAAATTCGCATTTGCTGAACTTGGCATAGAGTTTGTGGTCTCGCAATCATTGAAGAACGATCCGCAAGTGTTCGGCATGTTCAGCTTCGGTCTTGGAGTAAACCAAGATGTCGTCGATGAACACTACCACGAACTTGTCCAGCTCCGGCATGAACACCGAGTTCATGAGATACATGAAATGGGCTGGAGCATTTGTGAGACCAAAGGACATGACGAGATATTCGTATAAGCCGTATCTCGTCGAGAACGCCGTCTTCGGGATATCCTCCGCCCGGATCTTGATCTGGTGATATCCAGAGCGAAGGTCCATCTTTGAGAATACACTTGCCCCCACCAGTTGATCAAACAAGATGTCAATACGGGGCAGTGGGTACTTATTCTTGATGGTGACGGCGTTGAGCGGCCGGTAATCCACACACAGCCTCAGGGTCTCATCCTTTTTCTTCACGAATAGCGCCGAGCATCCCCAAGGCGAGGAACTCGGCCTAATGAAACCCTTGCTCAACAGATCATTGAGCTGTTCTTTCAGTTCCGCCAGCTCATTTGGAGCCATCTTGTATGGTCTCCGTGATATGGGCGTAGTCCCGGGTGCGAGCTCAATCTTGAACTCGACATCCCGCTCAGGTGGCATGCCCGGAAGATCATCCGGGAACACGTCAGGATACTCCCGGACTACGGGGATGTCTTCTAACTTGAGAACTTCCGCATTATTAATTGCTAAAACTTCCCGGACTGGTGTGTCTAACACCATGGAATGCGGACGGTGAAATGGAGAATTTAAGTGAACCGTCCGTGTCCGAGTCTCTAGGACAGCGCCATGGTATTGCAGCCATGACATCCCTAAGATTGCATCAATCTTTTGTCCCATAAGGATTATCAAGGTGGTGGGATATAGTTTCCCACCCAAGCACAGAGGTGCCTTTGGAATCATCATATTAGCTGAAATCTTCCCTCCCGGTGAGCAGATCATATAAGTGCAGTCGGTTGGGAAGACTTGCAATTGATGTTTAGCCACATAGGATGCACTTATAAAGCTGTGGGTTGCACCCGAATCAAATAATATGACTATGTCTTGATGGTTCAGAGTAAACGTACCCGCCAGCATGTTGTCTCCCTCTGGGGCGTCCTCATTGTCGAGGTTGCGGACGCCTCCAGTCCGCTGACCAACCTTCTTCACCGGAGGTCGGCCTCGAGCACCGCCCTGGAGCTGGGCTTGCCCATTGCTCTGCTGCCCCTGGGGACAGTCCTTCGCGAAGTGGCCCGCCTGGCCACACGTGAAGCAGGTGAAACGGGGCTGTCCCCCGCTAATCGGTGGACGGAAACCCGGGGCGCGTTGTGGCGGCGGAAACGCCCGGGGTACCGTCTGCTGCTGCTGCTGTCTTGGTGGTGGCATCGGCGGACGGAACGGGGGTGCTTGGAATGAACGTCCCCCGAACTGCTGAGGTCGCGCCGGTGGACGCCACTGCTGCCCGGATGGTGTCCGATACACCATACGGTACTTCTGGGGAGCGCCACTCCCACCGCTGCTAGGTGGAGCGCTGCGCTTCCTCTGCTCAGCTGCTAACTCCCGCTGAGCGTCCTCTTGCATGATGGCGGCATTGACTAGGTCGTTGAATGTGCCGCGGTTCCATTGTACGAGGTGGGTCTTCATTTCGGGGTGCAACCCCCGATAGAAGTGCTCCCTCTTCTTCTCCTCCGTGGAGACGTAGTCTGACGCATACTGCGCCAGATGGTTGAAGGCACGGGAGTAGTCGTGGGCACTCCTCCCGCCCTGCTTCAGTTCCAAAAATTCTTGGAACTTCCTCTTCATTATTCCGGGAGGGATGTGATAGGCGCGGAACGCCTCCCGGAACTCTTGCCATTCCACGGCATGGCCAGCCGGACGTGAGGCGACATAATTCGCCCACCACGCACCAGCGGCACCGTGGAGCTGCTGTGCTGCGAACAGCGTCTTCTGCCGCTCCGTACACTGGAGCAGCCCGAACTTGGACTCGATAGTCCGCAGCCAGTTGTCCGCCTCCAGTGGTTCTTCAGCTTCGGTAAACACTGGAGGGTGCGTACTCATGAAATCCGAGTACGACACTTCGCGGGGCTCACGAGGCCCTCGCTCTTGACGTCCTCCCGCCTGGGACGTATTCTGCACGATCGTGCGGAGCAGGTCGGTCTGCTCCTCACGACCTCCCACCAATGCCGCTATCACATCCGCTAGAGTAAGCGGAGGCGGCGGTGGTGGCTGCTGCTGCGGGGTGCTGTCGTAGGCCGGTGGCTGGGAGTCATCGCCTCCACCTTGGCTAGAGCCACCAACCTCGTGCGTGGTCCTAGTACGAACCATCTGCAACCATACGACATTAAACATCAGTCCCGCAACATTTTGCATGCAGTCCAATAAAACTGGGCGTAAAAACATTATGACAACCAAACATGCGAAATATCTCGTAAGTAGATAATGTAATAACTTTGGACAAGCTACACCATTACCAGACCAAACACAAGTTAGTTTAATCCAACTTGATGAACCCCCTCTTTGGAAGCTCACCATAACTGGGTTTGGTCTCTACGAGACATTATTATTGCGTTGTCATCACGTATAACACCCTTAGGGTAAGACACCCTCTCCACTGAGTTCAACTGTCATTCTTCCGTCAGAATGACCAGTTTCTACCTATTCCAAGTTTTGATCTGGTTCTGTGCATTTTCATGACTCAAGTTGAATACCAAAGTTAAAGTTAACTTTAGTATCTTTTCAACGAGTATGCATTTGCCCCCAGATCAGATTTGGCTAAAAAGTTATGCTAATTAAAAGTCAGCAGAATTTCTGGAAGAATTTTAACAGCACCTCCCTTGGAAGTGGCTGTCTCCAACCCTAATTTCCCCTAATTTCTGTGCTGAAACTTCAGAAACTTTGAATTGCAAAGATGTCACACATCTTCTACTCTTTCTAAGCGTGTATTATATGACAATTTTAGATTTTTCTACTGGGAGTTATATTTGAAAAACAGATTAGTTCCGAGGATGTTTTACTCTGCCCTGGTTTTGAACAGTTTACATTTCTCTGGGCTTTTAGCCATCTTAAGGTGAGTTTCAGCTCTGGAAGTCTACAACCAAGTTGTAGGGTACTTCAATACCTTTCCAGAACTATCTAGCCACCTCTCTCGGCTAAAAGACCTGTGACTTATGCCCTGTTGAGGATCAGCAAACTTGCTGTCCCAAAACCGAGCACTCTGTTTTTCAGTCTTTTTGGAACTACACTCATCCCTATCCCATTCTTATACCCAACCAGGGTCCTAACTGTTGAACCTATAGATTTTAATTCTTCATTATCATTATACTCATGCATATGCCTACAATATCTCGGTACTACGTTCCTCACAAAAGAAAATCCTAACCGGATCATACCGGCATATACGTCTCAAGTGTGACACTAAACGGTCTCTCGCACACGTTTTCTACACGGATACATACGTGGTTAGTACCTGCAGAAGACCACACAATGATGGTGCACTCAACGGTTGTTCATTTCAGGCAGTTCCATATTTAAAAGTAAATACAAACGCCCGTATCATTGTCATACGGCCGTCCTTGAGCTAAGTCACGTCTCAAGGCACGTGATCGTGTTTCAACACCACACGACGGGGAACCCGAGTATGTCATGAACGGGTCGTCACGGTTGGGAATGTTATCAACCCAACAGATACCACCTACTGCCCTGCAGGGCACGCCGATGGTAAGCGCTGCGTATGCCCTCCTGGCTATTTCCAGACGAACACACTCTCGCGTTACTGACCACGCGATGGGGTCTCCGCTTACTTGCCTAATGCACGCTAGGGATCAGCGTTTCATATGAACTCAGGGACATGAAGAGTCCAAGAGATTCATATTGACATCTCACACCAAGCTGTGAGACTCTATCCCTGAGCCACGTTCCTCGTCAGGGAGAGCTAACCGAAATTGAACCGCTTTCGGTGGCGTTCCCTACCATACTTACCAGAGCGTAGGTGCGTCGTTACATAATTGAAATTCAGAATTATAACACATAAGTTAGTCTTTGCCACTTTAAGTAACTATGCTAATATAGTCCTTACTTGGGCAACTACCGAATCCTCACCGTATACCTAAGTTTTTCCCATAATGCAGTCCTTTAGTACTGTGCTATCCCCACTGCAGCTCTGATACCAGGCTGTGGCGGACCGGAATCCGCTCATCCAGGATCGCAGAGGGTGGTGCCGCGCGATGCGACACCCGACAGCACACGTCATAAGAACGCAATATATTACATGGGAAAACAGCTGAAACTGTACCAACAGGTACAAACTTCAGTTACAACTATTGTTCTATTACACAGCGGAAGACTACACTATACAACTCACGCCCGCCTATTTAGCAAAAGTCGGTTGCCCAGCCCTAGGGCAAGCCACACTAGCTGCACTCCTCAGCTCAGCGCGGCGTGTACGGCTCCCACTCAGCCGTGGTCCCCGACGGAGGGTAACCCTCGCCGGTGGACTCGTACTCCGAGTCCGTGGGTGGCTCCTCACCTGAAAAACACTTAAGCAGCAACCGTGAGCACAAAGGCTCAGCAAGGCTTAACCGACTCACCTAAGCATGAAACTCTACATGAGGTGTACAATGGACATAGGATAGTAACATTTCAGCAAAACGACACGCCTACAAGTTCATCCTTAGTTCATCTTTTAGCAACAAGTTAACAGTTCATGAAATCTGAAATTTAGTAAGCAGTATTTGGTGGCACACATGTAGCAATACAATTATATCAATCAGCATCATTGCATCAACATATTTCATCCATTAGTCTACGTTACGACGCAGTGAACAAGCGGTACTCGTCACCGCGAGGGACGGCGAATCGACTCGATATACACCTGCAGGGAAAACCCAAAGAGCACGTCACGTACGCCCACCCGTGGAGCTGCACAGCACGCTCACTCGATGTCGTACGGGACAACCTTTCACCCAACAGCCCAAACGTCGAACCGGTCGCACCGAAACGAGCAGGAGGTTCCCCACACAGAGCATCTCTCTATGCCCGTTGGCAGATTTCCACCTTGCTGCCCTCAACCTACACCTATAAATCGGTGTGCTATGCCTCGACGCCCGGAGGTTTAGGCTACATCAGTTTACCGGGGCCCATATATCCGATATGCCTTCGGTACGTTCAATACTTGTTCAGCAGGGCCGCACACGGATCGGTCCTCAATCGACACGGGCAGGGCTGCGCCACACAAGACTCTCTCTTGCTGCGCCCTAGCCCCCGCCTAATCTCATTTTCATTACTAAGTGATCTCACATCACTCAACCGAACCCGTGTGTCCCAATGCCTATCTCGCGAGTAGATTCCAACTACTCGACTTGTACCGAAGTCCTATGACTCATTAAGCATAGCCTGTCTACTCGAGGTCCTTAACACTACCCTCACTCTTTTAGGAACCTTTGGTTATGCAAGTGGGGTTTCATTCATCCTATACCTAATGCACATACATACTTCATATGACACATGTAAACAAAGTAAAACTTTTAAAAAGGGTTAATGCAAACCGGGGCTTGCCTTGTTGCTGCTGGTCAGGAGTTAGTTCTTCATCCGGAAGGAGGAAGTCCAGCACTTCCGGAGTCTCTTCTTCAACGGCTACACGTTAATAAAATACTACATGTTAATTTAGATGTAAATGTGAGTTTTAGAGTAAGACTTCTACTATTAGTTCTAATAACCAGCCTCTAACACCTGGAACTTTGTTTAAGAATTTAAAGATGAACTGGTGTTGGTGGTTTGGCTTGAACTTAATCACATGGTTAAATGCTAAGTGGTTTTCCCTTCTTATCCACATTAATCCCTCAAGTGGTTAAACAGGACAGGGGTGATCTAGAGCTCCAATGGAGCTGAGAATTTTTGTGTGAATTCCTTGTCACAAGAAAACTCTCTGGACCAAACATTAGCACTTTTCATGGAGTGGTTTGCTCAGAATAATTCTCTTGGCAAATCAGCAAGGAAGAATTTATTCTGAGGTAATACCCCTGTTCATGCTCAACTTAATGATCTACAATTTCAATTATAGCTCATAGAGTTTGAATGAATTTTCCTAGCATTTTTGGAGTCAAGGTTTGCCCAGAATTGAATTTCCAAGTTTTGGAAATTCTCTGAAAATGTTTCTGCATTCAAATGAACACAGCACCTTCCAATTTGAATTGCTCTGACCAAATCGACTCCAAATGGTCTGAAACTTTTACAGGGGTTTACTAATGCCCTAAAGAACATTCTGGCAAAATTTGGGGATTTTTGGATGAACCAAACTCCCTCTAAAATTCTTTTGCTGAAAAGCTTTCAAGAATTTTCCAGAATTAATTAAAGGGTTTCATACAAATTGGGTTCTACATTTGGATAGTACTCTATCAGAGGAATCAAACGAAATTTGTTTCACAATTTTTGGATTCTCCTAGCCAAAGTTGCAGCTATTCAAAGTTTGAACTAAAAACTGAAATTCCCCAAAATGTTCAAATACTGGCTGTGGGTCCGGGGACAGGTGTCACGCGTCGGGGCAAGCCACACGAGGCTACAGGTTATTTCCCGCGCCTCCACACCAGATCCCTGCGCCACATCTGATCAAATATTTGAAAAACCGTCGCTGACGGGCGGGACCCACCGGGTCGTCTTCTACCTCCGGCCACCCGCGCCTGCGCGCCGCCGGGCTCGCCGGAGTTCGACAGATTCTGGCCTCCCAGCCATCCCCCGAGCTCTCCCTCGCCGCTAGGGCCTAATTTCCTGTGCTGAACACGATGGAACACTCTTCCCCGGTCGGCGATGGCTCTAACCTAGCTGGCCACGGTGCGGCGGCTCTGGACCGGTTCGGCAACGTCGCCCGGTCACCCTAGCCTGCCCAGACCTCGGTGGAACGGCGCTACAGCACCAGTGGAGCAAAGGGATGCTCGACCTAGCCTCAAAACTGCTCGGGACCGGCGGCTAATGGTGTCTCACCGTGCACCCGAAACCTCCTCCGCGTTTGAGGTCGGAAATTCTGGATTTCATGCGGTCTACGTGCATATTTCCAACTAGGGTTGTGAAGGACTACTGATCGCCGGTTAGTGGCGGTCCTGTGTGCAAGGTTTCACGGCCTAAGAACGAGAGGGACGATCGAATTTGGTATTACCATATCAGAAGGTCGGATGGTGCCCGACGGCGATCTTTTCCCAAATTCGAGCCTGGTAGATCATCTCATGGCTTGAGCCTCGGGGACGAGCATCAGGGGCTCCCAGCGCATCCGAGGGTGCTCTAGCTCGGGCCTGAGAAGCTCTGGGTGGGTCTGTCCACGTGAGACCAGCTCCGGTTCTCCGCCGGACAGCTCTGTTTTCTCGGTGCCGTTTGCCGAATTGTGCGCGTCACAGGCTAAGGCCTTTGGGGTTGCGGGGCTGGTGTGGTAGAGCAGGCAAAGGCGCTGCTTTTCTGTACTGCCGGTGCACCCAACCGAGGTTTGGTTGAGGCCGGCGATCGGGGAGAAAGGAGTGCGGCGGTGAGCGCCGATTGCCGTTTGCGCGTGGGAAGAACAGCTAGCGCGCGATCAAAGCGAAGATGGCAACGTGCTGCAGCCGGTTTCCGGGGTAAGGAGCAGGCCAGCGCGAAATGGGAGCAGGAGGTGGAGCCTCGGTCGACGGGGGCGGCCGCTCGGTGTCGCCTCGGGGTTACACCTCGGTGGAGTGAAGACCAGAGAGAAACTTAAGTGTTAAGTATACTCATTCCTATGACATGTGGGCCCCACAACTCAGTACCTCTTTTCCTCAAAATATCTCCAAAGTTTGACAATTATCCAACCCAATTGTTTGAAAATTGGAAACTGAGCTCATTTGACAAGTTTGGACAAATTCCATGCAAATTCAAATATTCATTTGAATTCTTTGCACATTTGACTCTCTTTGGAAAAATGGGCAGCAAGACTTTTCAAAAATTAATGAAACTTTGCCTCCCCACTAATTTGGACCTAAGGAATCCAAATATGCCACTTGATCCTTGTGTTAGCTGCTGCAAACAATAGTTTGGACACAACAGTTTTGAATTCCTCATTGTGTGATCATATGTGTATAAACCCTACTTTGTGAAAGTGAAGACTCTCCCCTCTAATCACTCTTTTGATGGAGGTTACATGCTTTTCACAACATTTCCTAAGGTGTCCACAATGAAAATTGTGGTGTTGTGAGATGAAGAAAAGTTTTTTACAAGTCCCTTTTCTTGGGCTTTTACACACGTGCTGGCCCCAGAGTCTAGACGCACGTGGCAGCCTCGGATCTTACCCCGGGGCCAGGGACACATGGCCTCTCTAGCACCCACCTCAGCAGGGAGGCGGGGCCTGGGTTGTCTTTTACCCTCCAGGTGGGGGTACCCAGTTCTCATGGTACCAACAGAAGTTCCTTCCGGTAGAAGGAACAAAACATATAAGTATCGAGTAGTAGCCATTGTTCCATAGCTTCATCTCTCCGTAGTAAGAATGAGTTGGAACTTCCTATTTGGTTCCTCATACGCCCAGTGGAAGATGACCCAACAAGAGCAACAGGTCATCGACGAGCATTTCAAGAACATTGACGATGATGACGACGAGGTTGCAACTAAATGATACATGATGAATACTGACCCGGAGGGCTCCCGGTGCTGGCGTAATCCTGATGCCCCTCCCAAAGTTATTTGTCAAAGGGATCAAGATTCAGGTGATGCGAGGATTCATGCGGACTACCTCGGTCCAAACCCGGTGTATATAGACCAAATGTTTCTTCAAAGGTGAGTATGACAATTACTATTTTGTGTGTGCAACATTGTTTGCAGTACGTAATATTTAGATGTGAAATGCAGGTTTCGTATGCATTGTCATGTTTTCGAGTTTATTCTCAATGTCGTTGAGTCTACCGATCCGTACTTCCAACAGATGCTTGATTCTACCGGAAAGCCTGGATTATCGGGTCTTCGTAAGGTCATTGTGTCTATCAAAATGCTTGCAGGTGAGGTCCCATCAGACTTCATAGATTACTACGTGTGTATCGCAGAGTCCACAGCCCGTAAATCTCTTATGCATTTTTGCAAAGCTATCATTAATGTTTTCGGTGCAACGTACCTTCATGAACTAAATAGGGATGATGTCGCTAGGCTCCAAGAGATGCAAGGTGTGGGTTTCTTGGCATCTTAGGTAGCATAAATTGCATGCATTGGACCTAGCGCAGTTGCATAGTAGCATGGAAGGGCATATTCACTAGTCGTGGAAAGCATGCTAGCATGATACTTGACACCGTCGCATCTCAGGACCTTTGGATATGGCACGCTTACTTCAGCTTTCTAGGAAGCTGCAATGATATCAACGTGTTGCAGCGTTCACCGGTGTTCTCATCATACATTAGGGGCCAGACTCCAGAAGTTAGATTTACCATGAACGGGAACACATATGACATGGGGTACTTTCTAGCTGATGGCATTTATCCGGATTGGCCAGCCTTCGTCAAGACCATTGACACCCGAAAGACCAAAAGTTGCAACACTTCGCGAGGGTGCAGGAAGGTGCTAGAAAGGATATTGAAAGGGTCTTTGTAGTGTTACAAGCTAGGTGGGGGCCATGCCGGGACATTAGAGAGAGGCTCAGCCTTGTGCAGACACTACATAAGCTTCATGACAACTTAAACATACACATATAAGTAGGTTCAAAACATACACGAAGTTGACATCAAGAGCATGGCTCCCCTCATCCTCTATGATCATGTTATGGAGAATAATGCAAGTTATCATGATGTTGTTTAGGTTGTCACGGTTCCAACCATATGCAGGCCCTCACACGGCCCCACCTATCTTGTAACACTCCAAAGGCCCTTTCAATATCCTTCCTAGCACCTTCCTGCACCCTCGCAAAGTGTTGCGACTTTTGGTCTTTCGGGTGTCGAATGGTCTTAACGAAGGCCGACCAATCCAGATAAATGCCATCAGCAAGTACCCCATGTTGTATGTGTTTCCATTCACGGTAAATCTAACTTCTGGAAGTCTGACCCGTAATGTGTGATGAGAACACGGGTGAACGCCGCAACACGTTGATATCGTTGCAGCTTCCTAGAAGGTCGAAGTAAGCGTGCCATATCCAAAGGTCCTGCGATGATACGGCCTCAAGTATCATGCTAGCATGCTTTTGACGACTAGTGAACATGCCCTTCCATGCTGCTGGACAACCGTGCCAGGTCCAATGCAAGCAATCTATCCTACCTAACATACCAGGAGACCCACACCCCCACATTAATCTCTAGGAGCTTAGAGACATCATCCCTATTTGGTTCACGAAGGTACGTTGCACCTAAAACATTGATGATACCTTTTAAGAAATGCATAAGAGATTTACGAGCCGTGGACTCTGCGACACACACGTAGTCATTGATGAAGTCTACCGGGACCCCACCTGCAAGCATTTTGATAGATGCAACGACCTTCTGAAGACCCGATAATCCAGGTTTCCCGGTAGCGTCAAGCCTTTGTTGGAAGTACGGATCGGCAAACTCAACGACATTGAGAATACGCTCGAAAACATGATGATGCATATGAAACCTGCATTTGACATCCAAATATTACGTACTACAAGTAATGTTGCACACATAAAAAAGTAATTGTCATACTCACCTTCGACGAAACATTCGGTCTATATACACCGGGTTTGGACCGAAGTAGTTCGCAGGAATCCTCGCATCATATGAAGCATGATCCCTTTAACAAATAACTTTAGAAGGGGCATCAGTATTACGCCGACGCCGGGAGCCCTCTGCGTCGATATTCATCATGTACTATTTGGTTGCAACCTCATCGTCGTCGTCGATGTTCTTAAAATGCTCGTCGATGACCTGCTGCTCTTGTTGGGTCATCTACCACTGGGCGGATAAGGAACCGAATAGGAAGTTCCAACTCATTCTTACTAGGGAGAGATGAAGCTATGGATTGTTTGACTGATGTTGTGTGATGAACAATGGCTACTACTCAATACTTATAGTGTTTTTGTTCCTTCTACCGGAAGAAACTGCATTTGCTTCTAGCTCAAGCCATTGTCTTTCCTTCCACTCCAAGCCAATGCCTTTCCTTCCAGTTGAAGCTAATTACTTTGCTTTTATATCAAGTAACAAAGGTACCTTGCTTTGCTCGTAAGTAATTTCATATGTGCCTTTCATCGTAATACCTCTATAGTTACCGTCGAATCATCAAATAATATAACATATGTGCATATAGTTTTTGACGTGTCTGACACACGCCAAGATATGAAAATATATTTTTCACATTATTAATTAACAATGAAGATATTATTAATTACTAATAGCTATTGTAAGTGTTTAGATATGTAAACAAAAATAATGAGAAGATATGATAAAATATAGGTGGTAGTTGATATAGACTATGTTGTAGAGTACGATGAGTGCATTAGCAAGTGATGGAAAATAGAGAATCATTTAAAGCACGTTGGAAATATGAGAATATTTTTTTAGAGTTGGTTTTTTTATAGTACATTAGCGTGATCAGTCTCAAGCAGCGCGAGATGCATGTGCATCCCGAAGACAACGCCATGTTGTAGGAGTTATGATCGCCTACTCGTACCCGTTGCCCAGGCCACTAGACATGGCACCTCAACCATTGATGGACCTGTGGTTAATGCTCCATACGCAAACTATAGTGCATGGCTCGTCGGCACCCATGCTGTGTCCAATACTCCAATTTAATTTACAGTAGTACTCACTCTCGATTCAGTCGGCAATGGCACTGCGAAGAGAACATGTAGGTGGAAGCCGTGGACGCGGATGCGTCATGCATGTACTCGCACACGGCTTACCGTGTTCTGATGCGTGCAGCGTCCCTCGGAGTTGTTTTCCGCGGCGCAGCGATCGTCGCAATGCGCGGGCAGCCGAGCCGTATCGATACTGCGCGACCCTGTGCGAGAGGTTTTGATCGGCCGCGTCAGTCGGTGACCACCACCAGTGCGGGTGGTTACTCCACGGCCCACCGTATCGGTCGTCGGCGACGAGCACGAGCCCTACCAGCACGATCTCTGCCACGCCATGCGCGGGAACGTGGCCTTCCGTGCTCATACGGTAGTGTCCCTTCATCTGCCCTACCCCATGGACGACGGATCAGGATCCTATGAATTGCTCTACTCAATGCAGACAATCCTACTACGCATTAGATGGTACGCATGTGCTATCTCTTATGGATGCCTCCAGGGATTTCATTATACACCATCCTTTTCTGAAGTCTTCAATAGCCAGGGTGAATCTTTTGTCACACACTCTCTGTAAGCCACAAAAGAACACTAGCCAGTAGTTTGCAAAATAAGTATTTTCTTGTGAGTTTTGAAAGGATTAATCGATCCATTATAATCCCGTCTGGTTTGCTGTTACCAATTGTTTCATTTGTATGTTTGTTGTGGTGATTTTGCTTCATAATTAGGGCTTGCCGCTTGGATCCAATATCTGCAGGCAACCTAATCTGTTAAACCCTCTCTGGTGAAACAGCTCATTTTGTCCTGCTTAGTAAAATCTACTTTTGTTTCGTCAAGTTGCCGTCCTGTTTTGTTATCTATCAAGTTCGTGTCCTGTTTTGCTGTCTAGAATCAGTAAAACAGAGAGCAAAAAAAGTTTACTTGATTCCATCCTTCGCGGGAACTTTGATCTCATTTAGACTTAGCTGTAGGAAGTTGCTCTAGGCTTTGCATGTTGCTATATTTTGAACCAACTTGAGTAATACTCCCTCTGTTTCAAATTATTTGACGCTGGTTAGTTTAATCTTAAACTAACCAGCGTCAAATAATTCGAAATGGAGGGAGTAGTCTGGTGTGCTGACCATAGTAGCAAAAAGTGAAAAAAAGGAAATAAATCAGTACAATAAGTGTTGTGGTCACCACATTCATTCATTTCTGTTGTTTAGAAAGTTCAAATAAAACCGTAACCTGTTTTTCCTCCTTTTTCATCAGGTATACATGCTGGTTGTAGATCTTATGATAAGTTTGATTATAATGCTCTACTAAAAAATGCCCTGAGATCAGATTCATCGCTAAAAGAAGTATTGGACCAGTATAGTGAGTGGTTAATTTTTTTTAGAAAATGGTTAATTTTTTATTTGCCAATGTAAATTCTCAGTCTGGTTTGTGCCATTACAAAAGACCTAATCTTATGAGTGTTATTAGTCGTGCAAATCATATTAGTCATTGTTATCAACGGGGTTAACATTTCTATTAATATTTTTTAAAATACCTACTTGTCCCTTGCCCTCGCCCCTTGTCTGTACTGTAGCACCATTGCTCGGCACTCGTGGACCTCTAAATTCAAAGCGACTAGAATGCAAAAACAAGTTTGGTGCAAAAAATACAAAAAGTGATCCTAAACCACTGGATCTTCATCCTACTGTCAATGCTTCTTTTTTAATTACCCCTCCATCTGAGTACGTAGATTAGCAAAATACACCTTAATAAAAGATATCCTTTTGCAAACTGTGGAGACAAACAAGAACATACGCTGCCGCCACCGAAGTATTTTCCTGCTGCCAGGGCTGAAGCCGCTGTCCGTCGCCGCCGAAGACTTTTTTTGCTGCCAGGGCTGCATACGGAGCTGCTGTCTGCAGCCGCCGAATACCAAGCCAACCCCGTGTATATACGCTGTGCCGACAACGCCGAATAACTACTCGATCAAAGTTTGGCTACGGGGCTGAAGCTGCTGTCCGTCGCCGCCGAAATCAAAGCCGCGTATATACGCCGTCGATAACGCATAGTATGAACCCGATTAGAGACGTGCTCTCGGCAGCATCGCGGCGACCGTCAGTTTAGAAAGGTACATGCAGTTCACGATTCAATTTTAGTTCAGCTGATACGGTTCATGTATTATATCTTGCCGTAACTTGCATACAGTTTAACATATCTACCTGATCATCCCCACTGTAGAAGAGCGTCCTAGCGCAGCGGGTGCTAGACAATATCTTCGTAAAAAAAAGGTACTACTGCATCAATTGTTTTTCTAATCACCGACTAAAAGTGCATGTATATGTATGTGATGTGCTCAGTTGTACCGATCTAGGTCTTGAACTGTGCTGACACGAAACTTGCGATTGATCATCTTAAAATGGATGAAGTCGGAAACCTTGTGCCCCATGCTATCGTTGAGTCACGCCAAGTCATTGGTAACCACCTTAATTCTGCATTTGTCACTAACGATTCTCAATGTACAATGAACAATAGGTACTAGCTCATACGTACTCGTTCTATATTATATTACATTTGTCGAAGTGTTCCGTTGACACTTCCTCCGGGCCTGCTTCAGGAGCAGCCCGCGGAGGTTCTTTTTCGGAGGGGCTAGTCCTCTCGAGAGGTCATTTTGGTTGTGAGAGGATTGACACAAGGATTTTTACGTGGTTCCGACCGTCGGAGCGTAAAACCCTACGTCCACGGGAGTGCTTGGTGCACTACTTGCTCGCGTATGAGGATGAGTTGGCTGGGTCGCGAACCCAAATTGCCAAACCCTTTGCAACGTTGCCCACCCGAGTCTTTTAGACTTCAAGGCTCGGGCGGCTTACAAGGTGGGCCCCAGGGCCCGACAGGTGGCCCCGGGGTGTTTTTCTGCCATCTACCATATCTTGCAGTGAATGCTGGTAGTTGTCTCTGGCGATGGCTTCTTAGTCGTCGTTCTGCCGTCCTGCCCATGCCGCAAGCTAGGCGTAGCGGTTGATGATGGCAGAGACGGCAGGGGATGTCTTGTCGCCGTATTTATTGGTCCACGGCCTCTGACATGGCATGCCTGTTTTAACTGTGACGCGATTGGTCACAGTGCCACCTGACAGGGGCGTGCGTCGCGTCCCCGCGTCTTGGGAAGGCGCGGGTCTTGAACGTCTTGATTGGACGAGGCATGGCGTGCCTTTACTCCTGCTGCCTACTGCAACGGGATGGGCAACATGGCACGTGGCGACGTGGCAGGCCCGGGGCTCGCCTCTGAGGAGAGGGGAGTCCCGGCCCCGCTAGACACGTGGTGCCTTCGGAGCTCACCCCAGCGGAGGGGGTGAGGTCCGGCACTGCTGGCCACGTGGCAGGCCCGGGGCTTGCCTCTGAGGAGAGGGGAGGCCCGGCCCTGCTGGACACGTGGCGCCTTCGGAGCTCACCCCTGCGGAGAGGGTGAGGTCCGCACCGCTGGCCACGTGGCAGGCCCGAGGCTCGCCTCTGAGGAGAGGGGAGGCCCGACCCTGCTGGACACGTGGCGCCCTCGGAGCTCACCCCTGCGGAGGGGGCGAGGTCCGGCTCTGCTGGCCACGTGGCAGGCCCGGGGCTCGCCTCTGAGGAGAGGGGAGGCCCTGCCCTGCTGGGCACGTGGCGCCTTCGGAGCTCACCCCTGCGGAGGGGGTGAGGTCCGGCTCTGCCGGCCACGTGGCAGGCCCGGGGCTCGCCTCTGAGGAGAGGGGAGGCCCGGCCCTGCTGGTCACGTGGCGCCTTCGGAGCTCACCCTGCGGAGGGGGCGAGGTCCTTAGGTAGTTTTCTCCTGTGCGCGGGGGTACCCGGTATTGAGGGTACCGACAACATCTATACTATAACTATATGCGTAATGCAAGGTGCTATTATTTTTTTAGCGTCGGATTACTCTCTTCTACCTGGAATGAGGATGGACATATTAATATGAGTAATGAATTTAGGACACCACCGAAGAAAACAAATATACTTCAGGTGAGTATATTTGTATTTAAATTTCCATACATTTACAATTTATTTCAATGATTAACTATAAATATTATGCATATTTGCAAGTAGGCATGCCATTTGATGATGTTGAATCTGTAGAAAATTCTACAAGGATTATGCACACGACATCGGTTTTTCTGTTCGTCTTGGGGAACAAAAAATAGATGACAATGGAGTGGTTCGGTGGAAACGATACTTGTGTGCAAGGGAAGGATATAGATTACAAAAAGGTAATAAATCCAAGAATCCATCCAAGGTGCACTTGACAAGGGAGGGTAGATGTAGATGCCATTATGTCAAGCTTTTATTTATGTTAAGCGAACTTGTCAAGGGAAGTACCAAATTGCAACACTCTATGATGAACATAACTATGATCTTGTGACACCTAGCAAACAAATCTGCTGAGATCCAAGCGCCATGTAAGTGAAAAAGCAAAGACAACACTTTTTAATTGCCACAAAGCAAGCATAGGAAGGTCACAAGCATACATACTACTTTATGTGGGTGCAAGGGTTTTTGAGTATGTGGATTGCATAAAAAAAGATCTGCAAAACTACTATACAGATTTTAGAAAGAAAATTAAAGATGTGGATGCTCAGATGTTTATTGACCAATTTAGTAGGCTCAGGGAATTGGATCAAGGATTTTTCTTTGAATATGAAGTGAATGATGGTTAGTTGGTTCGTGTGTTTTGGGCTGATGCAACCAATAGAAATAACTATGTCCATTTTGGTGATGTTGTGAATTTTGATTATACTTATAGCACAAATGCGGCACGCTTACGACGGCCAGAAACTATCGTAAATAACAGAAAACCGGCGTAAGTTAGTTATTTATGACGGTTTTATGTTATTTACAACGATTTTCTTGCCATTTCAAGTTTTTTGTCGTAAATAATTTTATTTACGACGGTTACCGTAGTAAATAACTAAATTACGACGGCTGAGAACAGACATCGTAAGTAAATGGCCGTCGCCCATTGCCGCACCACGTGGCGGGCTGGGCGTCTTACTTACGATGGCTAGGGTACAGGCCGTCGTAAGTTAGTTAGGTTAACTTACGACGGCCTTTCCCTGACCGTCGTAAGTTAATTAGGTTAACTAACGACGGTCCTGTATAGCTGGCCGTCGTAAATAAGGTTTTCAAGTTTTTGAAAAAAATAGAATTAGGATAACCTCACATGATGAACAGCTCACAGAACAGTTTATATAAACATCTAAAACATAAAACATCCAAAACACTAAACAAAAAAGAGATTCGTCGCTAAACACTACCCCTTCCACTCGTGGATCTAGTCGCTCCTCCACTCACTCCTCCACTCGCTCCGGAGCCGAAGAATCCGTCTCCGCGACCTCCTCCCGGTGTCGGTAGCTGTGGTGGTGGAGTTTGAGCCTCCGTTGCCGATCTCTGCAATTCAAATAAATAGATAAAGTGAGTTCGAGCTTGTACGGCTCTCTCCCCACTACTCTCACTCCCTCTCTCTCCCTCCCCCGCACTCTCACTTTCTTCCTCGCCTTTTCCCTCCCCCTCTCTCTACGACTCCCTCTCTCTCTCACCCTCCTATCTCTACCACTCCATATCTCTCTCCCTCCCTCTTTCCCTTTTCATTCTCACTCTCTCTCTCTCTCCCTCTTTCTACTACAATCTCACTCCCTCCCTCCCCCCTCTCACTCTCACTTTCTCCCTCGCCCTCTCCCTCCCCCTCTCTCTACGACTACCTCTCTCTCACACCCCCTATCTCTACCACTCTGTCTCTCTCTCCCTCCCTCTTTCCCTTTTCACTCTCACTATCTCTCCCTCCCCCCCTCACTATCTCTTACTCCCACTCTCTCCCTCTCCCCCCTCACTCTCACTCTCTCCCCTCAACTACACTAAGTTTTTCTTAGATTAGAAAATGGCAAATAAAAACACATTACCTGGACATCTGAATGTGCATGTGGTGGGGGCACTTGTGGCGGGGCCAAATCTGACGGTTGCCATGTTGGGATTGTGATCTGCTTCCCACTCTGTTGAGCTAAGGCCTGTAATCGCAAAATATTAAAACAAATAAACTAATGCAATGTTAGGAATTTCAATTAATTTGTATTCAAATACTTACCTCCATTGCCGCCTGCATCTGAGCCATGTAGTTTGCCATGTAGGCGGCCTGCTGCTCCTGTGCGGCCTGGGCTAGATCCCTCTCCCTCTAGAGCTCCTCCCTCTCTCTCCGGATCTCTTCTCTCTCTCTAAGGAGCTCCTCTATCTGGCTCTGTGAGGGACGATGACTTGTATGCCCGATCGAGGAACCCTCGGTCGATGGAGTGATGATTGAAGGTCGCACTACCCTCGAGTTGACAACTCCATCGAAAATGGCAAACCTACAAAGAAATAAAATAATAATAATTATAATAAGCAAGTTTTTACAGAAATAAAGAAAATGACCAACTTACGGTCCCGGTGCCTTCCCGCCTCCGCTAGCGTAAACGGCTTGAGGGTCAATTGGCGCGTTTTTCCAATTGTACCCTTCGCCATGTATCCTCACGGCCTCTCGCCCATACTTTTCCTAAAAGGAGTAAAATTGCGTATTAGTACGTCCAGGCTTTGAGGAACAAACTGTTTGATATGCCCCTCCTTTTGGGGAATCAAACCCCTCCCACTATTTCAGGATCCAGAACAAATTAGTAACAATTGAGTTCATAAGTTTTGATAACTTACCAGTCGATCGCCCGCGACCTGACTGCACTCCCCAGGCTAGGATGGGTCCTTATGACCCCGCTTAGATACGGCAGTGTCGGTCAGTACCTGACTGGTCTCGCGCTCCTGTAGATATGTGTTAGTATGCTAATTATATTATAAATACATACAAAGAAGGGTTATTATTCTTACCATGCGTTTAGCTAAACGCACATGGTCATCGGGGCCATAGAAGTGCTTTAAGTTTGAACCTCTGCATCCACGAGCCCTTCTGGACTTAGCGATGAAAGCATCGCTAGCCCACATTTGGCAGAGAGCTCGATACGCTTTGGGCCGACCCTCTAGCCAGGAAATACTGATATGCACGTATTTATTATGTCAATACCTTTTACATAAATAAGTATTGAAATAATCGAACATAAACAACTTACCTCTGCATACTGCTCCTCTGTCAAGTAAGTGCCTGAGGCCCTCCTAAACGGCCCCGATTGGTACTCCTGGTACCGCTTGAGGTACTCGTTCACAGCTTGAATACGAGCGTACTATAACACTTGTGTTACAAGCTTCCGTGCGTTCCTGTTGAACACGGCTCTAGCATGGTCCAACATGCTCTGTCTCGTCGTAGGCACGCCCCCTCGGTCACTCTCAGACTGTCCAAAAATGGGCAATTCTGAACCTATCAGGCTCACATGCGTAACGCATGTGAGACGGGCCGGTTCAAAACGGTGATGCATATTCTAAAAGTTTATGTTACTCATTCTTTTTTGAGTCATTTATGACAGAGAGGGAGGAAAGAACGAAAGAGAGAGAGGGGGGGAAAGAATAGGGCTGACCATCAACGTGCGGGTCTGCGTCCATGCGACCTAATTCTTTGGCATGTCTGAGATCTTAAAAATAACGGGAGAAGGACGAAGTCAAAGACCACCGGCCTTTCGGGGGCTCGGACACCGCGGGTCGTTGGGTGGTCCTTAAACCTTTTTGTGAGATGTCACGGCGGATGAGCGGTCGGGCGTTGATTGGATGGAGGTCAGTCGGGCGCCAAGCCCGGACCGACGGCTCTCATCGAGCGTCTCTCCACGTCCTTGGGTGCTCGAAGCTTGGAGGTTCAGGGCCTTCCGACTCCCGCCGCCGTCAATGACGTGACATCCTGGCTTGGAACCGTCGTAATTAACATGTTTTCCACATTCTCTCACGACGGTGTATAATATACTTAACCGTCATGAGAGCATATCATAAACACTCAATTTTATACACAATATTAAACTAAATAATGAAATGAAGCAAATATATAGACGGTGGGTGAACGGAGGGCTGGCGGAGGAGGCCGGGGGCAGCCGGGCGGCAAAGCAGGGAGGCAAAGGCGCGGGGTGCGGGGTCGGTGGCGGGCGGCGTGGAGGAGGCCGGGTGCGGCGGCGCGGTGGGGCAGCCGGAAACGCGGTGGGGGCAGGCAAGGGCGGCCGAGCGGAGGAGGCCGGGGGCAGCCGAGCGGCGACACGGGGCGGAAGGCGCGGAGTGCTGGGGTGGCGGCGGGCGGCGTGGAGGCGAGGCCGGGGGCTGCGGCGTGGCGGGGCGGCTGGCGACGCGGCGGGGGTGGGCGGGAGGGAAGCTTAATTCAATCTAAAACTAAATAAATTACAACTAAAAAAATTCGTAAACAAAACAATTTACAACTAAACTAAATTAAATCTAAAACTAATACAGAGAATTGACAACTATGTTTAACAAAATTCATAAACTAAACAATTAACAACCAAACTAAATTCAATCTAAAACTAATAAATCAATTTGCATAAATGAAACAATAATAATTAATAACTAAATTATCTAAACTAAATCCAATTATCAACTAAACTAAAAAAACTAACTTCTCGACGGTTGCGACATGCTCGATGGCTCGGGAGCTCGGGTCCGGGGGTGGGGCAGAGGGACGCCGGGTCAGGGAGGAGCGCCGGGGGGCTGTCGGTGTCGGGAAGGGCGCTGGAACCGCCAGGGTTGGGGGCGGCAGCGGCCGAGGGAGTGGAGGTGCCGGGGCGGGGGGCTGGAGCGGCGGCGGGGCTCGGGGCGGCGGGGCTGGCCGGGGCTCCGGCGATTCGGGTGTGGAGGTGACGGCGGGGGCGGCGGGGGCCGGCGCAGCGGCGGCTGGGGCGCGACGCTTCGGGCGGCGGCGGTGCTTTGTACTCGGGGTCGGCGCGGGCGTGAATGCCCACGCCGACCCCGCTCACGGGTATATATCTGCCTATTTGCGACGGCCAGGGTCTGGCCGTCATAAACAACCTTTTATTTACGACCGTCAGGGTCTAGCCGTCGTAAACATGCTTTTATTTGTAAACTAATTTGGTCGTCGTAGATCTACTGGATTCCTGTAGTGAAACCAATATTATATGAAATTTAACCCTTTCACTTGAGTGAATCATTATATGCGTTCTATTTTCTTTGGTGCTGCTTTTTTAGCCGATGAGAAAATTGAAAGCTATGTTTGTCTATTTGAGACATTTTTACGAGCTATGAGAGCGAATGACGCTGGACTTATTGTAACCGATTAGGATGCTAGTATGAGGGCTGCTATTGCTACTGTTTTTCCAAACAGCATCCATAGGTTGTTAACGGGATAACATACCCCGGGTATCCAAGAAGCACTCAACCGACCAGCCGCACGAAGACACGTGGCTTCACGGGCCATGACCAGGGGCGGGCGCCCGAGGGGACGCTATCAAAGACCGAACCACAGGACGGGATTGACGACTGACCTCTAAGCTCGAACGGCAAGGCCGGGAGACAAAAGAAACCCGAGCTAGAGCCCGGGCCAGGAGCCGACGAAAGACTTAAATGCCAACGAGACGACAAAAGGGATTTAAAACGAAGTGGGAAGCCACACGCGACAAGACAGGCACGATTTCGGGCCATCATCACTACCCGTCCTGTCCCGCTTGGTGCGGGTGTACGGGGATGGAAAGTAGACATAGACTATATGGGAGCACGTGTACTCATCGCCCCTGTACCACTTTAGACCACTTTAGGCGCTGAGACACCATGTAAACCCCCGCCCCATTTATGAGGAGCTGGCGAGTAGGTTTCATCGTCCGAACTATAAAAGGGGAGGCCCGGAACCTCCCCTCACACGGTGAACACAGCTCAAGCATACCACCGCCCCATTTATGAGGAGCCGGCTGGTAGGTTTGGGCCGCTTGAAGCACGCGGGATAGTCTCGCATGTAATCGCAGTTCCTTGAACCGCATGAGCTAATACAAGACCGACGAACACCCAAGACTGGACGTAGGACACGTTGTCCGAACCAGTATAAACTCTTGTCTTTGTTAGCTAGCCATCCAGACATAAAACGCGAACCGTTCGATTACTAGCCGGTGGTAAAAACCTGACAGTTGGCGCGTCAGGTAGGGGGCCGCTCCGTGTTTTTTCGTTCTTCTCTTTGATGGCTTTCCTGAGCTTGAGCTTCCATGATGGCGAGAAGTTCCATTTAGGCAGCCTCGAGTTTGACATCGCCCCCGACAACAGCCTCGAGGACGACGTCGTCTTCATGCCCCGCGAGGCACATCGTTTCGGAAGCTTGGAGTTCGTCACCGACCACAACGACATTCTACGGCTAATGGACAACGCGACCGCCGACGCCGCTAACTACGCCCTCGAAGGAGACTTCGTGGGCATGATCGACGAAGCGTCGTCGTCCCTCTTCCCCCTCTTGGAGGACTTGTCCGACTGCAACTACAATACCGATATTGGGTCCAGCAGGGACCGTCATTCCCTTCATGAACAGGGCGACGCGGAGGGTGGCTACAACTCTCCAATTGCCCTCCCACCTGCGTCATACCTTCGCCAGCCACGACAAGATGGGAGTCCCTACGTCCAAGCCACGGCGGGGAGCTGACGATCACATTGGAATGAACCAAATAGCTCGAGACGCGCCACGACGTACCCGGGACAGAAGGGGTGCAACCAAGCATGGATGAGATGGCGTACAGGACGCCGCTCTACAGCCGGTCTCATGGAGACGGCTCGAAAGTGCGTGGCGCCAAGGCAGGAAGGGCGTCAGCACCGACGTGATCAACCTCTCCCATATCGAGCGACTATGACGGAGCATGGTGGCCGCGGCCGCCAAGGCACGTAGCCTTCTGGAACCTGACGAGCAGGGGCGCGACAAATGTATTGCAACCTCTGCTCCCTACTGGGGAAGGTCATGACGTGGACTACCGCAAGATTGCCCGCCGGACGACAAGGGGCATCCACCCACGATAGCCCTCGCGAGCATGACAAAAGTACCCCCATGTACAAAAGCTTGTGTACGCGATCTTGATAACAAAGCGCAAGCTACTTCACTACTTCGAGTGCTACCCGATAAAAGTAGTGATGGCGCATGGGCTCGGGGCTATCATCAATAACCGCAACGCCACGGGCAGTATTGCGAAATGGACCCTTGAGCTCATGGGTCTCGACATATCATACGTACCGTGCACAACAATCAAGTCACAGGTCTTGGCTGATTTCGTCACCAAAGACAGAAACCCATGCCGTTGTCGAATCAACCTTACCAAAATACTGTACGATGTATTTCAATGGGTTGTTAACCCTCAACAGCGTCGGGGCCGTCGTGGTACTTGTTTCCCTCGAAGGGGATCAATTACGATACACATGAAGGCTCCACTTCAAGGCAACCAACAATATCACAGAGTACGAGGCCCTCCTCAGCGGGCTCAAGGTAGCCATCGGGCCTGGCGCTCAGCGGCTCTACGTGCAAGGTGAATCTGAGCTTGTCGTGAACCAAGTGATGAACGTGTCAAGCTGTCGCGACCCGCGCATGACCCCATACTGTCGCAAGGATCAGAACCTTGGGGATCAGTTCGAGGGACTCGAGCTCTACCACGTCCCTAGAAGATACAACAAGATGGCCGACCAGCTCGCCAAAATGGCCTCGAGTTGGGAAGCGCCTCCTCCCGGCGTCTTCTTCTAAGACATCCACCCGCCGTCCGCCCGAACCGAAGAGGATTGTTTGAGCTCCCGGGCGGAAGGCAAGCCCCGGGTCAAGGAGGACTGAGCTAAGGTCGTCCTCTCCCCCGATCCCTTTGTTCTTGCAACTGAGCAAGGCTGGGAGGCGCCCTTCATTAGATACCTGAAGCACGATGAGCTTCCGACCGAAGAAAATGAAGCTCGTCACCTCGCTCGAAGAGCCAAGTCATATGTCATCATCAGCGACGAGCTCTTTCGATGCAGTGTCATAGAGATCCTCCAGCAATGCATCCTGACCGATCAAGGATGGGCCCTTCTCCTCGACATTCATGAAAGCATATGCGGCCATCACACGACGCCCCGCTCTTTGGTCGGAAAGGTGTGCCGCCAAGGATTTTTCTACCTGACCGCTGTTAGTGACGTCCAACAGATCGTACATACTTGCAAGGGCTGCCAGTACTTCTCTCGAAAAACACACATACTCGCGCAACACTTCCAGACCATCCCCATCACAAGGCCCTTTGCTGTGTGGGGACTCGACCTCCTTGGGTCTTTCAAGAGGGCAACTAGGGGCTTCACCGTTCTCCTCGTGGCTATCGACAAGTTCACGAAGTGGATAGAAGCAAAGCCCTTCATCTCGGTGAAGTCAAAGTAAGCAGCGAGTTTCTTCCGCAACATTGTGTACCGCTTTGGGGTTCCAAACTCTATCATCATCATAACGAGACACAATTCGCCAGGAAGATATTTCTGGAGTTCTACGGCGAATTCAATATTTGGGTCGACTAGGCCTTGGTAGCTCACCCCCGGGCCATTGGGCAGTTCGAGCGAGCTAATGGTATGATCCTGCAAGGGCTCATACCCCGTATCTTCGACCAACTCAATAAGTCTGCAGGATGATGGGTCACTGAATCGTCGTCCGTTCTTTGGAGTCTACGCACCACACCCAATCGGATGACCGGCTTCACACTTTTCTTCATGAAGTACGATTCGGAAGCTGTTCTTCCGGTCGATCTCGAGTATGGCTCTCCCTGAACAAGAGCCTACAACGAAGCCCGGTCCAAAGAGGCGAGTCAGGATTCCATCAACCAACTAGATAAAGCTCGTGACGTCGCCCTTGTGAGAACGACAAAGTATCAACAAGCGTTTCGTCGCTACCACTCACTACGGGTCCAACCTCGAGCCTTTCAGATCGGTGATCTAGTCCTCTGACGGGTCCAAACCAACAAGGATAAGCACAAACTATCCTCCTCGTGGGAAGGCACGTATGTAGTAGTGGACGTCTTACAGCCTAGCGCCTACCAACTAAAGGACACCGACAGGAATGTCTTCCCCAACGCTTGGAACATCGAGCACCTTAGACAGTTTTACCCATAGCCACCCTGACCTCCGAGCGAAAGGAGATGGGTCAGAAGCCGAAAGATTACTTTCGCGCTAATTTCTACTTTCATGCACAGTATGGCCCCGCCCCCTGGGCTCAAGCCTGGGCGAGTCCACACTATTCAAGCGCCATGAGGTACGCCGATCAGCTCGGCCACCGCTTGCACTCAGGGGATACTACCCTTAAGGCACACGCAGAAATTTTCTAAGTACTTCCTTCACGCTTCACAAACTATGGCTAGAACTATGAAAGTTCTCGCAGCTATGGTTGGAGCGAAGAAAAGGAATGAAAGCAACACACCGTCTCCATTTTTCTGGCCTAGTGTTCATAACCAGAGCTGTGAAAGTTCTTGGAACCGCGAACCAAAAAGGCAATGCAAAGGGAAAACGTTGCACCTAGAAAAAATTTCTTGCTTCTCTTCATTAGAAGAGCCACAAAGGGCTGATACATTTGCATTACAAAGAGGTACCCTACTTTTCCTCACTAGAAGAGCCAAAAAGGGCTAGTACATGGGTACAAGGTAGAAAAGGGGGGAATATAACCAACAAAGGCATACAGGAGGATGGTTGATGTCAATGAGAAAATTAACAACAAGCAACATCCACAATTTAACATTCTTGCAAGTTCACTTGCCCCTAGGCAGCGTCCTTGCAAGATCCACCCGCCTCCGGTTATCCTTTCTGCTTGCAGCACCTCGACCTTGGCCTGAACTACGACGACTCGCCGTCCGCACGCTTCCCAGGCGTCCCCAACTGCCAGTCTTGAAGAACAAGCGGCTGGCTCATGGAAGATGAAAGCGCCAAACCCTTGTCGCGAAGACAGGTCTAGCCTTGCCGACAGTTCTTCACGGACTTCAGCAACTGTGGGTTGAAGCGCCACGACCGCGCCCACCGATGGTGGACACAGGCACCGACACCCGCCGGGATCAAGAAACCTACGGTCGAAGGCCGATTTTAGAGGAACCGAAACCATAGCCCAAAGCAGGGCTCGACGGAAGGGAAACCACACACACTGTCTTTTCGACCCTTTCTAACCTACACTACCAAAACTTGTAGGGAAGTAGTAGCGTGAGAAGGCTAGAATTCGAGAGGAAGGCACAAGCACAAAGGTTTGCACCCCAAGGGCGGCTTAAATAGCCGGCGCGCGCCGGCAACGAGTAATGGCACCAGGGCCCACAAGCGCACGTGTCCCACAGTAATACCTCTCGTCTACAGAGTGGTTGAGCGCCTCCTGAGACATCGGGATGCGGTGCCCATCATAATTATGGTGAGATAAATCCGCCCCTTCGATATTCGCAACAACTTGAAGAACGGCGCGTCGCCTTCTCCTCTTCCCAAGACCACCTCTTCTCCGTTGCGCCCCCTCGCCTACCTTTGACGCGACATCGACGGGCCACACAAATCAAAGGCCCTGGTAAGTAGGTAAGTGTTTATGGACCACATTTGGGGCTCGATCGAAGTTCCGGGTTCCAAGGTATACCTAACATTTTTGGTCAAAAGGATCGCCCGGAAAGAACTAGAGCGAGGGATAGGCGAGGCGAGATGGCCATCAATGGTGCACGAAGGCTTCGGCACCCTCGACAGCTCTAAGTCTGATATCTGAGTCTTATCTTATTGACTCCCCGGTAGCTTCACGAGGGGGGGTGAAAGTGCATCTAGGTAATCCCCGTGGGTTTTGGATGATTGATGAGGACAATTAAGATACTAATGAATTTTACTGAGTATGAGCACATGTGCTTATCGAAGGAATGCATGTGGAGTCTCTCAAGAAGCAAAAAGGAAAAGAAGAAGACTTAAAAGAGTAGAAAATAGAATTTTTCTATTGAGTTTTACATCTTGGATTTGTGTAAAGGATCTTCTCTTTTAGAGTGCTTGAGAAACATTAGAGAGCTCAAACTAAAGTTAGAAAGTTAGAATCGTGAGAGAAAGTAGTCATAGGTATGGCTGAAAAAGGAAGACCGGACTTGTCCGGACTACAGGCCGGACTAGTCTGTTCCTACCCGGACTACTCCGTTTTAGACCGGACAAGAAGTCTCTGAGTGAGTTCGGACTTGTCCGTTCTAGGACGGACTAGTCCGTTGTCGAGTGAGTCTGAGCCGTTATGAGACTAAGTCTCAGAGGGCCGGACTAGTCCGCCCGTGTGGCCGGACTAGTCCGTTAAGTGGACTAAGATGTTTAGGTCCGGAGAAGAGATCTTTGAGTGACATCGGACTAGTCTGGTCCCTTCATACTAGTCCGATTTAGGACGGAACAAAGGTTCCTGTGTGAGCTCGGACTAGTCCGAAGTTGGCTGGACTAGTCCGCAGCCCTAGATTAGAGAGTTTTTAGACTAAGTCTGGTAATACCGGACTAGTTCGCCCTTGGGGCCGGACTAGTCCGCCCTTACCAGACTAGACCGTTCTCATACGGAACAAAGGTTCCTGACTGAGATCGGACTAGTCCGCTCTTGGCCGGACTAGTCCGGGGTTTTATGACCGTTTGAGTCCAACGGTCACTAGACTTTAGTTGGTAGCCTTGTGACCTGAGTGGTCCCTTAAGAACGGACTAGTCCGGGGTTGGGACCGGACTAGTCCAGACTTTAGTTGGTAACGGCTAGATGCCGGGATTTCTATAAAAGGAGACCCCCCGGCTGAGAATTTAAAGAAGAACATACCTAGCACTGAAAACTCATTCCTAGAGCTCTTCTAAGCCTCTTTCCTCACCGTCTAGACTTCTAAGATTGGATCTTAAGGATATTGTGGTTTTGTGAGAGGAAAGACATGGTGATCGACGTTTGAGCTCTCGGTTTGATTCTCTTGCACTCTAACTGTTAATTTGAGTTCTTAACAGTTGTACTTGATTTATATAACTGCTAGGTTGGTGTAGGGAGCCTCAAGTTGTGAGTAGCCCCTAAGAGCATTCTATTCACATTTGATTGATAGTGAAAGAGCCCGGGCTTGATCTTGGTGATCGCTCAGTGATGGAAGGGTTGGAAAAGACCCGGTCCTTGGTGGACTCCTCAACGAGAACGTAGATTCCTATGTGGAATCGAACCTCGGGATAAATCGTGTCTCTTGGTTCCTTTACTTTCTCACTCACTCACTAAAATTACTTGTTAAGCTTTCATTTTGTTAACACACGTGAATTGTTCTACCATCTCGCAATCTAATCATTCATAACTAATTAGTGATATTATTTGACTACCATATATCTTCCGCTCAAACAAACTTAAAAAAGAAACCTAAAACACAATTTTATACTTAGACCGTACTAGTCCGCCCTCAGACCGGACTAGTCCGGCCTCCTTCAAGTTTAATCCGCTGTTTGCAATAGTTTCAGGTTTTATTAGCCTATTCACCCCCCTCTAGGCAACTTTCAATTGGTATCAGAGCCTAACTCTCCGCAAAAGCTTAACTGCTTGGAGAGGAGATGGGGGACAAGGCCGGTAGCCAAATTAATCTCATCAAGGGAAAAGGAGCAAGTACGAGCAACTTTGAAGAACAAGGTTCTAACCCGCCTCCAGCGGTTACTCCTCCACAAGACGTTTCAAGCTCAGAAGAAGATCAAGAAGTTCTTCGTCTCATGGCACTCCTAAAAAAGAAGGAGGATGAGGCTAAAAAGAAAAAGAAGGAGAAGTTGGAGAAGAAGCTCAAGAGTAGTCAACAAGACTACTCGCGATATCCTTTTAATTATGAACGTCTAAAGTCTCACTCTAGTTATTTATCAATTCCTCTAGGCAAACCACCTCACTTTGATGGAACAATGTGGAAACACAACATGAAGTTGCATCTAATTTCCTTGAACCCAAGTGTCGGTACCTAAGATATGGGGTACCCCCGCGCACAGGGTAAAATGCCTAAGGTACTCGCCCTTCTCCGCAGGGAGAGCTCCGAAGGCGCCACGCGTCCGGCGGGGCCGGACCTCCCTCTCCTCAGAGGAGAGCTCCGGGCCCGCCACGTGGCATACAGAAGCTGGGCCTCCCCCTCCGCGGGGAGAGGTCCGGAGGCTCCACGTGCCCCGCAGGCCGGACCCTTCTCGCCTTAGAGAAGGGCTCCGGACCCGCCACGTGGCCAGAAGAACGGTGTTGCCTGCCCCCGAGCGGTAGGCAGCGGGCATAAAGGCGCCCCACACCTTGCTCGTACAAGGTATTCAAGGCCCGCGTCTTCCCAAGACGCGGAAACACAGAGCACACGTCTGTCAGGTGTCGTTGCGCCCAGTCGCATCACAGACTGGCGCGCGGTGTCAGAACCTGCCAGCTAATAAACACCGCGACAAGACATCCCATGCCGCCTGCGCCGTCATCAACCACTACGACTAGCATGCGGCATGGGCAGGGCGGCAAGATGAAGACTCAGAAGCCTTCGACCAGAGGCAACTACCGGCGTAACTACAGATACGGTAGATAATAGACGATCCTCCTGGGACCACCTGTCGGGTCCCGGCTCCCCTTGTAAGCCGCCCGAGTCTTGGACTATAAAAGGCTCGGGTAGGCGTCGATAGCAAGGGTTCGCACTTTGCAACTCATACGCTAGCCATACACTCTCAAGCTGTAACTCACCCCCAAGCTCAGGCCTCCGGCCCTGAGCAGCAAGCAATACAGCGAGCTCCATAGCTCGCCGTGGACGTAGGGTTTTACGCTCGGCGGCCTGAACCACGTAAAACTCGCCGTGTCAAGCTCTTACTAACTCGTCCATCTGCGCAAGCTCTCCGCTAGGGACTAGCCCCTCCGAAAAAAGAACCTCCGTGGGCTGCCCAGTGCAGGCCCGGGGGAAGTGTCGATCGCACACTTCGACACCAAGTCTTTGGCATGTGGTGTGTACAGGTATAGATATCCCCGAAGACGAGGATGAACTCACCCAGGAACAAGAACAACAAATCCATCGCAATGCACAAGCGGCGGCCGTGCTCAACTCATCTCTAAGCATTGAAGAATTCAACAAGGTAGATGGGTTGGAGCTCGCCAAAGATATTTGGGACACCCTCAAAGTCGCACGCGAAGGAAACCGATCCGTGAGGGAAGACAAGATTGAGATAATAGAAGGAGAGCTTGGAAGGTTCACCATGGAAGAAGGCGAAACACCTCAAGAAATGTACAACCAACTCAAAACTCTTATCAACAAGAGTTGAGCGTACGGATGCAAGAAATGGAATGACCATGAGGTGGTCAAGAGAATGATAATAGCATTTATGCCTCGCAATGTGACCCTATGCACCTTAATCCGGGAAAGTCCAAACTTTCACTTGATGACTCCAGATGAAGTGCTAGGGAAGATCATTAACCACGAGATGATGGAGAAGGAAGCCCAACACATCAACGACCTAGAAAAGATCACTTCATCCAAGAAGAAGGGCATTTCTCTTAAGGCCACATCCAAGTCCAAGGCAAAAGAAACACAACTCACAAGTGAAGATGAAGAAAGTGATGATGAGAGCACGGTCATGGATGATGAAGAAATGGCATTCTTCATCAAAAGATTCAAAAGGTTGATGAGGAGAAGGAGAAGTCATCACTATGAGAACAAGAGCAAAGACAAGGGCAAGTCAAGAACAAAGAAGACTTGCTACAACTGTGGAGAACATGGGCATTTCATTGTGAACTACCCCCATAGCAAGGAAGATGACAAGAGAAAGAAGAAGGATGGGAAGCCTCAAGATAAGAAATTATTCACAAAGAAGAAGGCATATGGACAAGCCCACATCGGAGAAGAATGGGACTCAAACGAAGAATCCTCCTCCGAAGATGAAGAAAAAGTGGCAACCATAGCCATCAAGAGGTCAACCATGAAGAAATCACTCTTGCCAAACAAGGGTGACTGGAAGAGCCCAAGTCACACATGCCTCATGGCAATGGAGGGAAAGCACAAGGTAATGTCTAAAGCTTCCAAGTTACATATTGAAGATGATAGTGACTTTGATAGTAGTAGTGAAAATGAATTCATTTTTAAAGGATTAAACAAAAAGGCTATAGCTAAGATTAAAATGCTATCGGACGAAATATTTGAACAAGAAGAGCTTCTTAATCAACAATAAGAATTGCTTATCCTTGAAAAGGAAAGAAACCTTGAGATTGAGAAGCTCCTTGAACTTGAGAGAGAGAAGAGTAGAGCACTTGAAAGCAAACTTACCATGAGCAAGGAGACTTGTGTTCAGCTTAAAAGTGAGAATGTAGTACTTCAAGATGAACTTGTGAGTTTAAACAAAGTTCACAAGAATCTTGAAGCACAACTTGACTCACTTAAGTCAAGTGTCTCAACTAATTCATCCTCCAAAAACTCCCTCTCAACAAGTATAGAGTCCAAAACTTGTGAATGTGCTAGCATTGTTTTAAACTTGAAAAATGAGCTCAAAGTAGCACAAAGCAAGAATACACACAAAAGTGGAATCTTTGATAAGGAGAAGATCAAATATGCACGTAATGCATACTAAATCACAAGATCTTCTTTCATCAAAGATGGACTTGGTTATACTAGGGGAGGAAAGCAAAACGCTAGAATCCTTAAAAAACAATGGCAAATGTGTAGCCTTTGTCAAAGAAAACTCAAAACAAAACAAAAGTGACAACCTTGCATCTACCTCACATGAAATTACCAAAAATGTAAAATCTATAGTATTTCATAATTTTGATGCATCTTATGTTCTTATGAAAAATAAGTATGGTAGAGTTTTTGCAAAATATGTTTGGGCCACTCCACAAGAGTCCAAAAACTTGTGTGTGGGTGCCCAAATGCCTTGTAACTAACCTCAAAGGACCAAACCAAGTTTGGGTACCTAAGACCAAAGTTTAAATTGTTTTGCAGCCATACTCCTCCGGTGGTACTAAATGGGTGCTAGATAGTGGGTGCACTAACCATATGACCGGAGAGAGAAAAATGTTTGTCGAGTATGAAGAAAATGATGATCCAAGTGAAGGCATCGACTTCGGTGACAACAGCCAAGGAAGGGTACTCGGTATTGGTAAAATTACAATATCTTCTCAACACTTTCTTTCACATGCTCTACAAGTTGAATCACTAGATTATAACCTATTGTCCATATCTCAACTATGTGAGAAAGGTTATAATTTCTTGTTTACTAACGAGGGTGTGACCATCTCTAGAAGAAGTGACAACTCAATTGCCTTTAAGGGTGTGTTAAAGGGAAAGCTTTTCTTAGTAGACTTTTCCACAGATAAAGCTCAACTTGACACATGCTTAATCGCAAAAACTAACATGGGATGGTTGTGGCATAGAAGACTATCTCATGTTGGAATGAGGAACTTACAAAAACTTCTAAAGGGGGATCACATCCGTAGACTAAAAGATGTTGTTTTTGAAAAAGATAGTCCATGTAGTGTGTGCCAAGCAGAAAAACAAATTGGAGCAACTCATCCCGCCAAGAATGTGATGACGACAACAAGACAATTGGAGATGCTTCACATGGACCTTTTCGGCCCTGTCACCTACATAAGCATTGGCGGTAACAAATATGGTCTAATAATTGTTGATGATTATTCTCGTTTCACTTGGGTATTTCTCTTGCATGATAAAGGAGAAACTCAAGATATCCTCAAGAAGTTCTTGAGGAGAGCTCAAAATGAGTTTTACTCAAAAATCAAGAAGATAAGGAGCGACAACGGTTCCGAATTCAAGAACACTCAAGTAGAAGAATATTTGCATGAAGAGGGCATCAAACATGAGTTTTCGGCCCCCTATACTCCCGAACAAAATGGGGTGGCTGAAAGGAAGAACCGAACACTCATAGAGATGGCAAGAACCATCCTCGATGAATACAAGACCTCGGATCGATTTTGGGTGGAGGCGGTCAACACCGCTTGTCATGCTACAAACCGCCTCTACCTCCATCGACTTCTGAAGAAAACCTCATACGAGCTCCTAACCGGTAACAAACCCAACATCTCTTACTTTTGAGTTTTTGGAAGTAAATGCTACATCCTCAACAAGAAGCCTAGGACTTCGAAGTTCGCTTCAAAATCCGATGAAGGTTTCCTACTTGGTTATGACTCAAACACCTACCCTTATCGTGTGTTCAACAAGACCTCCGGGTGTGTTGAAATTGCACGTGATGTGGTGTTTGATGAAACTAATGGCTCCCAAGTGGAGCAAGTTGATCAATATGTGCCAGATGAAGAAGAAGCACCATGTGAAGCACTAAGAAGAATGGGACTTGGAGAAGTCCATCCCCAAAAAATGTAGGACAAGATGCTACAAGCTCATCACAATCGGCACCTCTCATTCAAGATCAAACTCAAGCACCCCAAGATCAAGCCGGTCAATTTCAAGGAGAAAATCGAAACCATGATGTTGATCAAGACGGAGAAGAAGAAGAAGAAAACCACTCAAGAAATCAAGTGCCTCACCCAAGGGTTCATCAAAGCATTCAACGGGATCACCCCGTTGACAACATCCTTGGAGATATCACAAAAGGGGTAACAACACGTTCTCGAATAGCTAACTTTTGTGCATATTACTCTTTTGTGTCGTCCTTGGAACCATTAGGGTGGAAGATGCACTTAAGGATCCGGATTGGGTGGTAGCCATGCAAGAAGAGTTGAACAACTTCACAAGAAATCAAGTATGGGAGCTAGTGAAAAGACCAAATGCAAATGTGGTAGGCACCAAGTGGGTGTTCCGCAACAAGCAAGACGAACACGGAGTGGTGCCAAGAAACAAGGCCCGACTTGTGGCAAAGGGATATGCTCAAGTCGAAGGTTTGGATTTCGATGAAACCTTTGCTCCCAAAGCTAGGCTTGAGTCCATTCGTATTCTATTAGCCTATGCTACTCACCATAATTTTAAACTCTATCAAATGGATGTGAAAAGTCCCTTCCTAAATGGCCCAATCAAGGAGGAGGTGTACGTGGAGCAACCACCCGGCTTTGAAGATCAAGAATATCTTAATCATGTGTTTAAATTGCATAAAACTCTCTATGGCCTCAAACAAGCTCGTAGAGCTTGGTATGAGTGTCTTAGAGACTTTCTCATTGATAATGGCTTTAAGATAGGCAAAGCAGATTATACACTCTTCACAAAGAATGTAGACAATGATCTCTTTGTATGCCAAACATATGTCGATGATATTATATTTGGTTCCACTAACAAATCTTTTTGTAATGAGTTTAGTAAGATAATAACGGATAGGTTTGAGATGTCCATGATGGGAGAGTTGAAGTTCTTCCTAGGATTTCAAGTCAAGCAACTCAAGGAAGGCACGTTCATTAGTCAAACCAAGTACAAACAAGACATACTCAAGAAGTTTGACATGGACAAAGCAAAACCCATAAAGACACCAATGGCAACAAATGGGCACCTTGAACTCAATGAAGATGGACCAAGCGTGGATCAAAAGGTATATCGCTCTATGATTGGTTCATTGCTCTACCTTTGTGCATCTAGGCCCGATATAATGCTTAGTGTATGTTTGTGTGCAAGATTTCAAGCATCACCTAAATAATGTCATTTAACAGCTGTTTAAAGGATCCTAAGATATCTAGTTCACACACCTAACCTAGGATTATGGTATCCAAAGGGATCTAAGTTTAATCTCATCGGATACTCCGATGCAGATTACGCCGAATGTAAAATAGATAGAAAAAGCACCTCAGGGACTTGTCAAATTTTGTGTAGGTTCCTAGTATCATGGTCATCCAAGAAACAAAACTCCATTGCTCTCTTCACAGCCGAGGTGGAGTATGTTGCAGCCGGAAGTTGTTGTGCTCACCTTCTTTGGATGTGACAAACTCTAAGGGATTATGGTCACAATATGAACCACATTCCACTCCTATGTGACAATGAGAGTGCCATTAAGATAGCCCATAATCCCGTTGAGCACTCTAGGACCAAACATATAGATATCCGACATCACTTTTTGAGAGATCATTCTATAAAGGGGGACATAGCTATCTCACATGTAAGAATCGAAAAACAACTAGCTGATATTTTCACCAAACCACTAGATGAAAAATGATTTTGTGAACTTCGAAATGAGCTGAATATCCTAGACTCTAGGAATGTGAGTTGAAAAGTTGTGCATCTGAATGCTAACAATTAAAAGTCTTCAAATTTTTTTTCCAAATTTAAAAAATGTGCACCATTATGAAAAGCTTGTTCCCTCTCTAATTCTTCTCTCATATTACTTTTGGCTATATTGTGGTCATCATGTAATTGTGTGTTTTGATATATATATATATATGGACCATAGCTACCTAATAGAAGGTACAAGTAAATTCACCGCAATCACGGGCAAATTCTAATATATAAGAATTTCTTAGCCTCTAAGAGCCGGACTAGTCCGCCCTGGAGGACGGACAAGTCCGGGTATCTTGAATAGTCCGGGATGCATCAGACAAGTTCACAATGGACTAGTCCGGACTGCATCCGGACAAGTCCGGACAGCAGACTAGTCCGGACCTAGTCCGACAGACCGGACTAGTCCGGACTGGACTAGTCCGGCCCCTGGAGACTTAACCTCCAAGGGTCGGGCTGACCCCTTCCCTCTCTCTCTCATTCACTTCCACTCCACTCCTCTCCTCCAAAACTCGCCCCCATTGGCGATTTTGGAGTTCTCTCTCAAATCCCTCGAAGGAATTCTCGACTGAAGGCTTGTGGAGTGCGGGGAATCCTTCTCCAACCATCTCCGCTCCTTCGATCCGCGGATTTCATCAAATTTATTCACTCTAAGGTACTTTTTGACCTAGCCTTGACTTTTCACGAAAATCTTATTTCTAGATCATATCTTTAGTGCCTTAGGCCTTCTCTGATGTTCCTACACCATATTGTTACAATCCCTCATAGTATTGTGATTACTTTATTGAATCAGTGATCAAATCACCTAATTTAGGGTTTAAAACTGTAGAGTCCGGACTAGTCCGGACTCCAACTGGACAAGTCCGGCCGGAGAGGACTAGTCCACCTCTGGCCCAGACAAGTCCGGCTGATACAGTCTTAGCCCCTAACTTTGGGGTTGTAAACTAGTTCAAACGCAATGCTCTAGCATTTAAGTCCTTTTTTCTTTCTCACCAGGTCATGTCAGGACCCAGAGACAGTCCTCTTCCAAACCCCGAGGTCGAAGCGGCTCGCCAAGCCGCTTATCATGTGGCAGCCGAGGCAGAGGCACAAGAGGCTGCAGCAAGGGAGGCTCGGACAAAGAAACGGGCTGACAGGGAAACACAAGCCTCTCAGTCCATTGATCCTCCAAGAAGGAAGAGACTAGTGAACCTGAAAGAAAAACAACATGCCGAGTCCCAAAGTTCAACCGAAGACAAAGGAAAAGGCAAAGCAGCCAATCCTCCCAGAAAAAAGGCCTTGGCCAACAGGGGACTCGTCATTCGTGACAACCCTAGACGGGGAAGGGAGAATCCCCCACAAGGACCTATTGCCAACCCAATTTGGCGAGTGCAACCTTCAAAGGAAAAGGAGCTGACAAAGCCCGAAGGTTCAGAGAAGAGGAAGTTTACAAGTACGAGAAGTCACACCAGACCCTCGCTTCTGGTGCGACTTCCATTGTGACTACTACCGGCTCGTCTATCTCCCAATGAAGACACCGGTAGTTTATGCTCAATGGGTGGACTGGCCGTACATGGCAAACAAGAGGCATCAAGCTTTTGATGCAGTAATTGAAGCAGCATACGCACTTATGAGCCATCCTCAACCAACAACATCAAACCCTTCTTTGAAGTGCTAAACAGAATTCTGAGGAAGACTCTAGCTCCAAAAGATGGGGATGCGGGGATGATACAGGGGTACCTCAGGAACTTGTTGAAGCTGCTCAATGAAGAAGAGAGATTCAATGTCTTCGACTACATTTATAATGATATCTTCAACATCTCCAACACCCCGAACAGGTCCTGTGGATATGCACCGTACATCATGTGCATGATCGAAAAAGTCACAGGACTAGAATTTGCGAAGGATGTGAAGCATAGGAAACTTTGTCCTCAGATGCCGATTCCACTTCCTCGCCCTCCTGCGTCTTTGGGAAGGAGCTCTTCTGCAGCTCCATCCTCCTCAGCTGGACCATCCGTCCCTTCATCTTCGAGTGGCTCCACTAGTGGACTGCTCAAAATATTCAAGTCTATATCCTCCTCGTGTCGGAAAGTAGAAATTCGCACGCAGAACATGAAGAAACGCCAAGAAAAGTATCTCAAAGCCATGTGCGACAGGATGGAGATACCCATATCTCCACCGTCATCAGATGATGACGAAGTGACAGAGTTTCCCGCTCTCACCGAGGACGAGCTTGCCTACTTTGGATCCTCCTTAGCTGCTCCTCCTACCTCTCACACTCATCAAGAGGATGACAATGAAGACGAAGATGAAGATGAGGACGAGGAGACTCAAAGTGACCAAGACGAAGATCAAGATAGAGAGGATAGCGAGGTCTTTCTCTCTTTTCTTTCCCTTTTTGGTGCCTTGATGCCAAAGGGGGAGAGAATAAGGGGGAGTAGTCTAGTCATAGTCTTTAATCTTTAGTCTTTAGTCTTGCTCTTTAAACACTCATTTTATGTTGGTTTGTAATGACTATGCTACGTTATGACTATGCTATTTTATGTCTGCATATTATGCCATATTGAAATGTATTTGTTCGTAAATGTTATATCTTTCTTCATGCGGTTAATGCTCACTTCAAACATCACACTTAACCACCCCACCATAACACATGTATGTATGAAATCCCCAAAGAACTCACTCTTGTGCATAGTTTTTCCTTGACAATCTTTTATGCACACATTTAGGGGGAGTGAACCATACACATGAGTCATGAAAACAATCTATCTGTAAAAGTCCCAAAATTTGTAAATAGAAAACTTGAGCTATGAATAAAGTTGAGTTTATATACGAGAAATGGGACTTACAAAAACTTTTGTGTTACTCATGAAAGTGTTGGCATGTGCAATAAAACTTTGAATTCAGTTTGAATTAAGAGGTGCACTTCAAAAAGGAAGGAGGGCATGTTCAAAAGAGAAAATTTAAACTGTTGTTTGAAAAAGTATATTTGCAATAGCCAACTCAAAGATCAGAGGACATATTTGAATTCCTCATATCCAAATTATGAGGGAGCCAAGTTTTGAGCAAATTTGGAGAGACTTTGATATGAATATCAAAGGAACTTGTAAATTTATTCCAAATTTGAATCTAAACTTGAAACTGTGGCACAAATTGTCAAATGGCAAATTGGCTTTTGAATTTGGACCCCTCACAGCTGAATTTGCAAGGTGTCAAAAGTTGGAGATCATTTGGTGCTGAGGGGAGTTGTGGGCCCCAGTTGTCATTGAGAGGGGAGAGCAAACTTACTGCCAAAGTTTTACTCTCGGTCAGACACGAACGCAGCTCACCTCACCGGGCGACACCGCGGTTACACCGACGCCACCGCCTCACCCCCGCCCTCGCGCGCTGGCGACCAGCTTACCGCCATCCTGCCTCGGCGTGATCCCTTCTCTCTGAACCGAGCCAACGCTGTTTCTCTTCTTCTCCTCGCGCTCGGTAAACGTCGAGCTCGCCGCCGCCTCGGTTCTGACCGGGGATGCATATTAACCCCGCGCACAGCCTCCCTCCGAGCTACTGAGCAACACAGTGCGCCCACTCTTCTTCTCCCTGCCACAAAAGCGACCGAGATTGGTCCTCTCTGCCGCCGGGGCGCCGTGTTCGCGCAGCAGACGAAAGGGAACCGAGGAGAGAGCTCCCGTGGACAGCGGAGTCTAGCGCCTGTCACGACCAAGTGCCGGCGTCCCCGGACGCGCTGTGGCCTCGTGCTGCTCACCTCCAAATCTCAAGCAAATCCGTGAACCACCGAGCGAGAATTCGGGAAAACTTCACCGGCGGCACCAGACCGATGATCCGGTATGAAAACCCAAAATTCTCATTTGTTCTCCGTTCTTAGCTCTTCAAATCATGCATGAATAAACTAGACTGGCTCGCGATCCGATCCCCTGCCCAATCCTGGCTTGAAACCCCATATTAGCAGACCATTTTGAAGTGTCCGAGCGGCGATCATGGCGGGAACCGCCGAGCACACGGTGAACCCACACTTGCCACCATTTCCGAGCCAGTTTGAGGCCGTGCTGAGTTGGCCTGACCTCCACTGCTGCTTTAGAGTGAGTCCGCCGAACTTTTGGCAGGCTAGGGTGCTCGTACCACGGCGCCGAAGTCTCACCGAGGTGTGCGCACGTCGCCGGCCTACTTCCGGCCACCGGCAGCCCGAGCCAACCCCGTAGACATGTTCCCCGACCCTGAAAACCCCCAGGCGGCGAGTCTCCGGCCGAGAGGCGGCCGGGAAGCCGGGTCCGGCGAGCTCCAGTGGAGCGCCGGCGAGGGGGAGGCGCGGGAGCGGGAGGAAGAAGAAGACCCCTCCGGCCCCACTCATCAGCGGCTGAAGATAAAGGTGCGGATCGTCTGTGGCCCTGGATCAAGCTGTGATGACACGGGAAAAAGTCTGTGACCCCGTGTGGCATAGTTCCCGCGGTTGACACGTGTACGAGGGGCCCGCAGTCAGAGTTTAAACAATTATGTGATTAATTTGAAGTCCAAATTCAGTTCAAACTTTGGAACTGCATAACTTTTGCTAGGGAGCTCCAAATTTAGTGATTCAAATTGGGTTGGATTCAGGATGAAAAGCTCTATCCAAATATGCAACCCAATTTGCAAGAAAACCAATAGAAAATTCTGGAGAATTCTTTAAAGCTTTTCAGCAAAAGAATTTTAGAGGGAGTTTGGTTCATCCAAAATTCCCCAAATTTTTCCAGGATATTCCTTAGGACCTTTGTATACTCCTGTAAAAGTTTCAGCTCATTTGGAGTTGATTTATTTAGGGTAATTCTAATTCCAAGTTTCTGCATTCAAAGAAATATAGAAACATTTTCAGGAAATTTCCAAAACTTGGAAATTCAGTTCTGACCATTCCTTAGCTCCAAAAATCCTAGGACAAATCAGGCATACTCCCTGAGATAGGTATGAAATTCTAGTTCACTTGGATTTGCATGAAAGTGCAAGTTTAATCAAAATTAATTCCTTTATGCCTAAATGCTTAGTGAATTGTTCTGGGTGATATACTTAGTGAAATATTCTGAATTTTGGTCCAGAGGACTTTCTTGTGACAAGGAACTCACAAGAAAATTTCCAGCTCCATTGGAGCCCTGGATCAGTAGTGTTCTGTTCAACCAATTAGGTGATTCCCACCCAAGTGATGAAACCCCACTCATCACTTGATCCTAGTGCTTAAACACAAACCCAAACCACTAGTACCAGTTTCATTTTAAATTCTTAAAAAGAGTTCCAGTTTTAAAACTCGTCTTTAGCACTTGTTAGCAAAGGTTTTATAATTAAACATGTATGCATATTCATAACGTGTAGTGATTAAACGTGGATACGTGAAGAGTGGATCACGGAGCAAGAAGGGCAGACATTGAGCTGCAAGTCAGCAGAAACTAACTCCATAAACATCTAAACCAAGGCAAGCCCCGGTTTGCATTTAAGTTGTTTTCTAAAGTTTTTACTTTGTTCACTACTATGGGTCAAAGTTTGTATGTGCATTAGGTCAATGATGTTTTATACTCCACTTGCATGACCAAAAAGAACTCTGGGATCAAGGGTAGAATTATGTCATCGCTGTAGAATAAGGCCATGCTAAATAGACTAGGGCATCCGGTAGAAGACGAGTAGTTGGAATCTACTCGCGAGCTATAGTTCAGAAGATCATAAGTGTGGTTGGGAAAGGAAGCAAACTAAAGTTTACATTTCTAAAGATGAGACCGGGCAGAGGGGTTAGGCAGCGACAAGACGCGGTCTTGGTCGAGTAGCTCTGCCTGTGTCGGTTAAGGACCGATGCGTATGCCGCGTCCAGGAGCAAGTATTGAGTTGTGTACCGGATGCTTACGGATATATGGGAACCAGGAAACCGATGTACCAGGTTCACTGGATTGTAGAGACATACCACATCGTCTCGTTAGACCTATGAGCCCGAGACGGCGCGACTGGTTCTACAGTTTAGTGTCCTGAGAAAGGTTGCCACATACGACGTAATGAAGGACGCCAGAGTTGGGTCTTCAGAGGCGGGCGTATGTGTCGAGTTATCTGGGTAGTGTTTGATTCGAATCACCGTCCCTCGCGGTTATTGAGTACCGCTTGCTCCCATGTTGTGACGTAGTAATCAACTTGTGTGGAAACAGTTTGGAAAAAGTATAATTGCTGCTATGCCGATGTTAAGTTGCATGAAAACCATGTTTGAAGTAGAGATAGAGCAAACTAAAGTTATTTTTCACCTTGGGACAAGTAACATTGGAATGAAGCGTTTCTTGTTTGATTGTGGAGTTCCAATGTTGCTGGGTGCAAGGTCACTACTATTATGGCTAAAATCTGAAAGTTAAGGATGAACTCGTAGGCGAGTCTTTTCGCAAATGATAGGTTTAAGTTTTAGGTTACTTTCATGTAGAGTTTCATGTCTTAGGAGAGACGGTTAAGTCTTGCTGAGCCTTTGTGCTCACTCTTGCTATATAAGTGGTTTTGCAGGTAACCCTCAACGCTATAAAGAAGGTTGTCCGGTGAGACTCGGGAACTTCCGAGTCATGTCACACTTGGAGAACCTAGCCGCTGCCATGTCTTCGTGTTGCTAGCGAGAGGAGTCCGCGGGCTAGATCTCTTCTCGAGTGCTTCTTAGATATTCATCGTGAGCTGTTTATAGACTTCCGCTGTAGCTATTTTATGTAAATTATTTACAAAGAATATTTGTAAGCTTCCGCTTTTGATTTATGTAATACTGTGTTCCTTATATGTGTGCTGTTGGGTGCCGCATAACACGGCACCACCCAATGCGATTCCTCGGGCGAGGCGGCACGACCCCGTGATGGAGGTCGGGCCCCCTCAGCGTATCAGAGCCGCATTGGTAATAGCACACAAAATAAGGATGGTATTACGATAAAAACTTAGGATACGGTGAGGAAACAGTATTAGGCCCACATAAGGACTATAGTAGTATAGTTACTTAAAGTGGCATTGCTAACTTATTTGTTATAATTCTGAATTTTGATTATGTAATGACGCATCTACGTTCTGGTAAGAATGGTAAGGAACGCCACCGAAAGCGGTTCAATTTCGGTTAGCTCCCCTGACGAGGAAAGTGGTTCAGGGATAGGTCTCACAGCTTGGTGTGAGACGTCAATATGAAACTCTTGGACTCTTCATGTTCCTGAGTTCATATGAAACGCTGATCCCTAGCGTGCATTAGGCAAGTAAGTGGAGACCCCATCGCGTGGTCAGTAACGCGAGAGTGTGTTCGTCTGGAAATAGCCCAGGAGGACATACGCAGCGCTTGCCATCGGCGTGCCCTACAGGGCAGTAGGTGGTATCCGTTGGGTTGATAACATTTCCAACCGTGATGACCCGTTCATGACATACTCGGGTTCCCCGTCGTGTGGTGTTGAAACATGATCACGTACCTTGAGACGTGACTTAACTCAAGGACGGCCGTATGACAATGATACGGGCGTTTGTATTTACTTTCAAATATGGAACTGCCTGTGATGAAACAACCTTTGAGTGCATCACTATTGAGTGTTTTTCTGCAGGTACTAACCACGTACGTATCCCGTGTAGTACACGTGTGCGAGAGACCGTCTTAGTGCCACTGATAATACGTATATGCCGGTATAATTCGGTTTAGGATTTTCTTTTGGTGAGGCTACGTAGTACCGACATGCTTCTTACGGTGCGTCGACACCGTACTAAACATATAATCCTCTTCCCTAAGAAGAAATGAGTCATGAACTAACTTTCAACTAAAAATGGAAGTTTGAAACAAGTATTATTTACTGAACTCTTATTTTGAGCTAAGATTCAAATGAGAGTATAACTAGGTGTGCAAGTTTTCAAAAATAGAGTGCTATGTTTCTGGCAGGAATTCTTGCTGGACTTTAACAGGGCATAACTCTGAGTAGCTTGACCCAAATATGGTGTATGATACAGTTCTGGAAATATTTTCAAGTGCTCTACAATTTATTTGTAGACCTCCAGAGAAAAATCACACTTTAAGTTGGCGAAAAGTCCAGTTGAAGGCAAACTGTTCAAAACAAGGACAGTAGCAAAAACCTCTCTGGACCTTTCTGTTTTTAAGCCATAACTTCTTGTAGAAAAATCCTTAAAAAGCCTATAGGTACTTGTTGGAAAGCTACTGAAGTTTACTAAAACTTTGGTATTGAACTCAAGTCAAGAATCTGTTGATAACTTGAGTAAAATTTGGAGTTTGTGTGAACTGGTCAGGGTAGTCTCGTTGATTAGTTAAGCGTACTTAAGATTTGTTTAAACATGAATGTGGTTATGTTTCCATAAAGTTCATGACATGTTCATGTTTTACTTATCTCTACTTACTACTGAGATAGAATTTTGATTGACTCAAAATTTTGTTTCGTGCAGTATGGTACGCACACGTTCTCAAATAGAGCTTGGAGATTCAAGTCGAGGTGGGAATGACTCGACTTCATCACAAGAGCCATCGCCAACCAGATTGGCTGAAATTATGGCAAAGATGAATGAAACTCTCCAAACTCTAGTTCAGCAAGGCATAAATCGAGAAGCTCAACGTCACATGCCAACCCAGAGCACGTATCTGGATTTCTTGGCGACACAACCGCCGGTATTCTCTGAGACGGCTGACCATTGTGAAGCAAATCATTGGTTACGTGTCATTGAGTCTAAGCTTGGGTTGATCCGGTGTGATGAATTCTCGAAGACTCTATATGCCGCTCAACAGCTTCATGGCTTTGCTGGAGCATGGTGGGCAGACTAACTTGCTGTCCAACCAGCAGGGCATCGTGTCATATGGGCGGAGTTCCAGGCTGCATTTCGTGCTCGTTTCATGCCTGTGGGCATAATGCAAACCAGTCTGGATGAATTTTAGAGTCTGAAGCAAGGGGGCATGAGTGTTATTGAGTATGCGAAGGAATTCAATCGCTTAGCTCAATATGTCCCTGACTATGTGAAGTCACCATCTTTGAAGGGCTATCATTTCTACCGAGGGCTGACTGCTAGGCTGCGATGTGAATTGGCTCAAGTTAGCCAAGAGAATTTTGATGAGTTTGTGAGCTGTGCTATCGCTCAAGAATATTATTCCAACCTCTACCTCAAAGAAAAGAGGGAGAGGGACTAATCACAGGATGAAGACAATCATCTACCTCAGAAGTATCGGTTGGTAATCCGTTCACCTTCCGGTTGAGAGATTCCACAAGAGGTGCAATCATTCTGAGAGTGTGATGACTCTTCTCCACAGAGGTCATATTCACCTCCACCGCAGCAGCAAATTATTTCTTATGCACCTCAGTATCAACAAGGTGCACCAGAATACTTTTTTCCCTCAAGAGGTTGAAGATGAACAAGGTGATTTCTTAGCTGAACCAAGTGTTGTCCCACTTCATATTGACAATGAGCTCAATGTCAATGAAGCAACTGAACCGAACAGCAACAACGTGTCTGCGGGTCCAGTTCCAAAAAGTGATCTTGGGCAGCCCAGAAAAGCTATGTCAAAAGTGGGAACAATCAATTATGTGTCAGTCGATGATCTGCCAAAGGGAGGACCTGTTCTTGCCGGCAGGTTCACCTTAAATGACAAGCCGGTTGTCATTTTATTCAACTCTGGTGCGACACATAACTTCATTAGCAGGGCAACGGTGATCCAGGATCAGATCTCCACAACTGTCACAAAAGGTTCTTACCTTATTCATTCGCCAGGTGGAGACATCTCAACTAATGAAGTCGTTTCTCGAGCACCACTTTGTTTGGGTGGAAAAATTTATCATACCACCCTCATCATTCTCGAAGACCAGGGGATCAATGCCATATTGGGAATATCATGGTTGACCTTCCATAAGGCTGTTCTGGACATCGAGGACAGGAGTGTTCACTTGGACTCTCCACTTCACGGACGTCAAACGTTGTATCTCGGCGAAGCGGTCTCCAAAGACCCGGAAGTATGTAATGCCGAGGTTTGCAAGTTAGAAGACATTTCGGTAGTCCGTGAATATCCGGACGTGTTTCCCGAAGATCTTCCAGGTCTACCACCTGAGCGCGAGGTGGAGTTCAAAATAGAGCTGATACCGGGAACCACGCCGATCTCTCGGAGACTATACAAAATGGCTCTGAGTGAGTTAGCAGAATTGAAGGAGCAACTCAAGGATCTGATGGACAAGGGGTTTATTCGTCCAAGTTCATCACCATGGGGTTGTTCAGCTTTATTTGTGAATAAGAAGGATGAGACGCTGAGGCTATGCGTCGATTATCGTCCTTTGAATGTTGTGACCATAAAGAACAAGTATCCACTACCAAGAATTGATATCCTCTTCGATCAGCTAGTGGGTGCTAAAGTCTTCTCCAAGATGGACTTAAGGTCGGGATATCATCAAATCAAGATCCGAGCGGAAGATATCCCGAAAACAGCATTCTCGACAAGATATGGACTCTATGAGTATCTTGTCATGTCATTTGGATTGACCAATGCTCCGGCTCACTTTATGTATCTTATGAACTCGGTGTTCATGCCGGAGCTGGATTAGTTTGTCGTGGTATTCATTGACGACATCTTGGTCTATTCCAAATCTGAAGAGGAACACGCTAAACATTTGCATATTGTGCTTCAACGCTTGAGAGATCACAAGCTCTATGCAAAGTTTAGTAAATGTGAATTTTGGATCAACCAAGTGCCGTTTCTTGGGCACATTATTTCAGCAGAAGGCATTGCTGTTGATCCAAGCAAGATTGAACAAGTGCTGAAATGGAAGTCTCCAACATCAGTCCATGAAGTTCGTAGCTTCTTGGGTTTGGCAGGGTATTATCGGAGGTTCATCCTGAGCTTCTCAAAAATCTCCAAACCTATGACGGAGCTACTGAAGAAGGGCATCAAGTATGATTGGAGCAAGCCATGTGAGAAAGCTTTTCAAGCGTTGGTAAAACACCTCACAACAGCCCCGGTTCTAGCTCAACCGGATACAACCAAGCCTTTTGATGTTTATTGTGATGCGTCCGGCATCGGAATTGGTTGTGTACTCATGCAAGGAGGACGTGTGGTCGCATATGGATCACGGCAATTACGGAATCATGAGCAACATTATCCAACTCATGATCTGGAGCTTGCTGCCGTGGTATTAGCTTTGAAGATGTGGAGACATTACCTATTGGGAAATCTGGTTCATCTCTACACCGACCACAAAAGTTTGAAGTACATATTCACTCAGAAAGAGTTGAATATGCGACAACGGCGATGGTTGGAGCTGATTAAGGACTATGAGATTGAAATTCATTATCATCCGGGCAAGACAAATGTGGTTGCCGATGCACTGAGCCGGAAGTCTCATATTCATAACCTAACAATTGCGCCGATAGAAGAGGAAGAATCAAGTCTCTACTTGGTTCCATATGGAGCTCTACATAATCTAGTTCTCATACCCACAATAAGAGAGGAGATTATGGAAGCTCAAAGGAGAGACAAGGGCATGGCTCATATCAAAAGGAGGTTGAAGAACGGGGAGATGAAATGTTTCCGGTTGGATGATGAAGATACCTTGTGGTTCAAGGACCGGATAGTCGTACCCCGTGATATGAGGCTACGGAAGAAAATTTTGGATGAGGCTCACTTATCCAAATTTTCTATTCATCCCGGCAGCAATAAAATGTACCAAGACATCCGGAAGAAATTTTGGTGGACACGTATGAAATATGAAGTTGCAAAATATGTTTCAGAATGTGATACGTGTCGAAGAGTTAAGGCCGACCATGTGAAGAAGTCAGGCCTGCTGCAACCGCTACAAATACCGGCATGGAAGTGGGAAGACTTGAGTATGGATTTCATCGTTGGGTTGCCGATGACCTCCCACCACCATGACTCGATTTGGGTAATCGTTGATCGGTTAACCAAATCGGCACGTTTCATTCCGGTGCACACCAACTACAGCGCCAAGCAGTATGCGGAGTTGTACATAGCACGAATCTTATGCTTGCATGGAGTTCCCCGTACCATTGTCTCCGACAGAGGATCGCTGTTCGTATCCCGCTTCTGGGAACAGCTACACACATCCTTGGGAACCAAATTGATTCGAAGCTCCGCGTATCACCCTCAAACCGATGGACAAACTGAGAGGGTGAATCAAATCCTTGAAGATATGCTAAGGGCGTGTGTCATCCACCACGGTAAGAGCTGGGATGATCACATACCGTTGGCGGAGTTCTCGTATAACAACGGTTATCAAACGAGTATAAAAATGGCACCTTATGAAGCTCTCTACGGCCGGAAGTGCCGCACACCCTTGAACTGGTGTGAATCTGGCGAGAGAGTGATTTACGGGATTGATCTCGTAAATGAAGCTGAAGAGAGGGTACGGCTTATTCAAGCAAATCTTAAAGCCGCTCAATCCAGGCAAAAGAGCTATGCGGATAAGAGACGTCGTCCTTTGAACTTTCAAGTTGGATACCACGTATATCTCCGCGTATCTCCTATGAAGGGTATTCACCGCTCCGGAGTGAAAGGGAAATTAGCTCCACGTTTTATCGGTCCCTTCGCCATTATTGAAAGGTGTGGACCCGTGGCATACCGTTTGGAGCTACCGGCAGCCTTAGCCGGGGTGCATAACGTCTTCCACATATCTCAGTTGCGGAAGTGTGTAAAAGTTCCAACGGAGATTCTCACGGATGACGTAGCAGATTTGAAGCCAGACCTCACCTATGTTGAGCATCCAACCCGGATAATTGATGAAAAGACTCGCGAGACCAGAAGCCAGACGCTGCATTTTTTCAAGGTGCTATGGGAAAATCACAAGTCCGACGAAGCTACATGGGAAAGCGAGGAGTATTTGCAACGTAATCATCCGGAGTTGTTAGAGACGTATGTTGAGTAACTGTCCTCTCCAAATTGTCCTTAATCATGAATCTCGGGACGAGATTCTTTTTAAGGGGGGAGGAATGTAAAAGTCCCAAAACTTATAAATAGAAAACTTGAGCTATGCATAAAGTTGAGTTTATATACGAGAAATGGGACTTACAAAAACTTTTGTGTTACTCATGAAAGTGTTGGCATGTGCAATAAAACTTTGAATTCAGTTTGAATTAAGAGGTGCACTTTAAAAAGGAAGGAGGGCATGTTCAAAAGAGAAAATTCAAACTGTTGTTTGAAAAAGTATATTTGCAATAGCCAAGTCAAAGATCAGAGGACATATTTGAATTCCTCAGATCCAAATTATGAGGGAGCCAAGTTTTGAGCAAATTTGGAGAGACTTTGATATGAATATCAAAGGAACTTGTAAATTTATTCCAAATTTGAATTTAAACTTGAAACTGTGGCACAAATTGTCAAATGGCAAATTGGCTTTTGAATTTGGACCCCTCACAGCTGAATTTGCAAGGTGTCAAAAGTTGGAGATCTTTTGGTGCTGAGGGGAGTTGTGGGCCCCAGTTGTCATTGAGAGGGGAGAGCAAACTTACTGCCTAAGTTTTACTCTCAGTCAGACACGAACGCAGCTCACCTCACCGGGCGACACCGCGGTTACACCGAAGCCACCGCCTCACCCCCGCCCTCGCGCGCTGGCGACCAGCTTACCGCCCCCCTGCCTCGGCGTGATCCCTTCTCTCTGAACCGAGCCAACACTATTTCTCTTCTTCTCCTCGCGCTCGGTAAACGTCGAGCTCGCCGCCGCCTCGGTTCTGACCGGGGATGCATATTAACCCCGCGCACAGCCTCCCTCCGAGCTACTGAGCAACACAGTGCGCCCACTCTTCTTCTCCCTGCCACAAAAGCGACCGAGATTGGTCCTCTCTGTCGCCGGGGCGCCGTGTTCGCGCGGCAGCCGAAAGGGAACCGAGGAGAGAGCTCCCGTGGACAGCGGAGTCTAGCGCCTGTCACGACCAAGTGCCGGCATCCCCGGATGCGCTGTGGCCTCGTGCTGCTCACCTCCAAACCTCAAGAAAATCCGTGAACAACCGAGCAAGAATTCGGGAAAACTTCACCGGCGGCACCAGACCGATGATCCAGTATGAAAACCCAAAATTCTCATTTGTTCTCCGTTCTTAGCTCTTCAAATCATGCATGAATAAACTAGACTGGCTCGCGATCCGATCCCCTGCCCAATCCTGGCTTGAAACCCCATATTAGCAGACCATTTTGAAGTGTCCGAGCGGCGATCATGGCAGGAACCGCCGGGCACACGGTGAACCCACACTTGCCACCGTTTCCGAGCCAGTTTGAGGCCGTGCCGAGTTGGCCTGACCTCCACTGCTGCTTTAGAGTGAGTCCGCCGAACTTTTGGCGGGCTAGGGTGCTCGTACCACGGCGCCGAAGTCTCACCGAGGTGTGCGCACGTCGCCGGCCTACTTCCGGCCACCAGCAGCCCGAGCCAACCCCGTAGACATGTTCCCCGACCCTGAAAACCCCCAGGCGGCGAGTCTCCGGCCGAGAGGCGGCCGGGAAGCCGGGTCCGGCGAGCTCTAGTGGAGCGCCGGCGAGGGGGGGGCGCGGGAGCGGGAGGAAGAAGAAGACCCCTCCGGCCCCACTCGTCAGCGGCTGAAGATAAAGGTGCGGATCGTCTGTGGCCCTAGATCAAGCTGTGATGACGCGGGAAAAAGTCTGTGACCCCGTGTGGCATAGTTCCCGCGGTTGACACGTGTACGAGGGGCCCGCAGTCAGAGTTTAAACAATTCTGTGATTAATTTGAAGTCCGAATTCAGTTCAAACTTTGGAACTGCATAACTTTTGTTAGGGAGCTCCAAATTTAGTGATTCAAATTGGGTCGGATTCAGGATGAAAAGCTCTATCCAAATATGCAACCCAATTTGCATGAAAACCAATAGAAAATTCTGGAGAATTCTTTAAAGCTTTTCAGCAAAAGAATTTTAGAGGGAGTTTGGTTCATCCAAAATTCCCCAAACCTTGCCAGGATATTCCTTAGGACATTTGGAGACTCCTGTAAAAGTTTCAGCTCATTTGGAGTTGATTTAGTTAGGGTAATTCTAATTCCAAGTTTCTACATTCAAAGAAATACAGAAACATTTTCAGGAAATTTCCAAAACTTAGAAATTCAGTTCTGACCATTCCTTAGCTCCAAAAATCCTAGGAAACATAAGGCATACTCCCCGAGCTAGGTATGAAATTGTAGTTCACTTGGATTTGCATGAAAGTGCAAGTTTAATCAGAATTAATTCCTTTATGCCTAAATGCTTAGTGAATTGTTCTGGGTGATCTACTTAGTGAAATATTCTGAATTTTGGTCCAGAGGACTTTCTTGTGACAAGGAACTCACAAGAAAATTTCCAGCTCCATTGGTGCCCTGGATCAGTAGTGTTCTGTTCAACCAATTAGGTGATTCCCACCCAAGTGATGAAACCCCACTCATCACTTAATCCTAGTGCTTAAACACAAACCCAAACCACTAGCACCAGTTTCATTTTAAATTCTTAAAAAGAGTTCCAGTTTTAAAACTTGTCTTTAGCACTTGTTAGCAAAGGTTTTATAATTAAACATGTATGCATATTCATAACGTGTAGTGATTAAATGTGGATACGTGAAGAGTGGATCACGGAGCAAGAAGGGCAGACATTGAGCTGCAAGTCTTGGTCAAGTAGCTCTGCCTGTGTCGGTTAAGGACCGATGCGTATGCCGCGTCCAGGAGCAAGTATTGAGTTGTGTACCGGATGCTTACTGATATATGGGAACCAGGAAACCGATGTACCAGGTTCACTGGATTGTAGAGGCATACCACATCGTCTCGTTAGACCTATGAGCCCGAGACGGCGCGACCGGTTCTATAGTTTAGTGTCCTGAGAAAGGTTGCCACATACGACGTAATGAAGGACGCCAGAGTTGGGTCTTCAGAGGCGGGCGTATGTGTCGAGTTATCCGGGTAGTGTTTGATTCAAATCACCGTCCCTCGCGGTTATTGAGTACCGCTTGCTCCCATGTTGTGACGTAGTAATCAACTTGTGTGGAAACAATTTGAAAAAAGTATAATTGCTGCTATGCCTATGTTAAGTTGCATGAAAACCATGTTTGAAGTAGAGATAGAGCAAACTAAAGTTATTTTTAACCTTGGGACAAGTAACATTGGAATGAAGCGTTTCTTGTTTGATTGTGGAGTTCCAATGTTGCTGGGCGCAAGGTCACTACTATTATGGCTAAAATCTGAAAGTTAAGGATGAACTCGTAGGCGAGTCTTTTCGCAAATGATAGGTTTAAGTCTTAGGTTACTTTCATGTAGAGTTTCATGTCTTAGGAGAGACGGTTAAGTCTTGCTGAGCCTTTGTGCTCACTCTTGCTATATAAGTGGTTTTGCAGGTAACCCTCAACGCTATAAAGAAGGTTGTCCTGTGAGACTCGGGAACTTCCGAGTCATGTCACACTTGGAGAACCTAGCCGCTGCCATGTCTTCGTGTTGCTAGCGAGAGGAGTCCGCGGGCTGGATCTCTTCTCGAGTGCTTCTTAGATATTCATCGTGAGCTGTTTATAGACTTCCGCTGTAGCTATTTTATGTAAATTATTTACAAATAATATTTGTAAGCTTCCGCTTTTGATTTATGTAATACTGTGTTCCTTATATGTGTGCTGTTGGGTGCCGCATAACACGGCACCACCCAATGCGATTCCTCGGGCGAGGCGGCACGGCCCCGTGATGGAGGTCGGGCCCCCTCACTATCATATCTATTTATTGAGAATCCTAATGTGTTGTAATCAATCACCAAAAAGGGGAAGATTCAAAGTGCATCTAGGTAATCCCTGTGGGTTTTAGATGATTGATGACGACAATTAAGATACTAATGAATTTTACTGAGTATGAGCACAGGTGCTTATCAAAGGAATGCATGTGGAGTCTCTCAAGAAGCAAAAAGGAAAAGAAGACTTGAAAGAGTAGAAAATATAATTTTTCTATTGAGTTTTACATCTTGGATTTGTGTAAAGGATCTTCTCTTTTAGAGTGCTTAAGAATCATTAGAGAGCTCAAACTAAAGTTAGAAAGTTAGAATCGTGAGAGAAAGTAGTCATAGGTATGGCCGAAAAAGGAAGACCGGACTTGTCCGGACTACAGGCCGGACTAGTCCGTTCCTACCCGGACTACTCCGTTTGGCACGGGTGTACAAGGATGGAAAGTAGACGTAGACCGTAGACTAGACGGGAGCAGGTCTACTCATCGCCCCTGTACCGCTTTGGGCTGTTTTAGGCGCTGACACACCATGTAAACCCCCGCCCCATTTATGAGGAACCGCGGGTAGGTTTAGGCGTCCGGGTTATAAAAGGGGAGGCCTGGAACCTCCCCTCACACGGCGAACACAACTCACACATATGCTCGACACTTAGGCTTTCTCTTCGTTCTCACACGCGGGACAACCTCGCTTGTAAACGCGGTTCCTTGAACCGCCTGAGGTAATACAAGACCGACAAACACCCCAGACTGGACGTAGGACACGTTGTCTGAACCAGTATAAACCCTTGTCTTTGTTAGCTAGCCATCCAGACATAAAACGCGAAGCATTCGATTACTAGCCGGTGGTAAAAGCACCGACATGTTGTTTTGTGGTATATCATGAAAAAATTTTCATAGAAAATTGGTCCTAAGCTAATAGAGGATAAGGAGTTTTGGAAAAGAGTTAACTCATGTGTATGGGGTTCAAAAACAACAAAAGAGTTTGAGAGCAAATGGCAAGCTATAATAACATATTATCATTTGGAGACGAATGAATGGTTAGGGAAAAGGTATCACATCTGTGAGTCATGGATACCGGCATATTTTAGACACGTCTAGTATGGAGGTATTCTTCGAACAACATCAAGGTCAGAGAGTGCAAATTTCTTTGTCAATAGTTTTATAGGTCACTAGATTGCACTTGTAGAGTTTTGGCTACGGTTTGGCACGACATTGAAATGTCAGCGACAGGAAGAACTCATATATGATAACACAACTCTGCATACAAACGCTACTCTATTTACTTCATGGGAAATAGAAAAACATGGTGACATTGTTTTCACACATGAGGTATTTAAAAATTTTCAAAAAGAGGTGTTATATAGATGCAAGGGAGCATTGTAACGTCTAGAGCACAACTGAAATGGATGATAGAAAAATTGTTACCATGACCGACAACTATCAAAGAGTTAGAGAGGTGATTTGCTTCACTACCGATCATGTATATAAGTGCTCATGCATGACGTTTGAGTCCATTGGAATACCATGTCGTCATATTATACGTATGTTCAGATGTGTAGGATTACAAAAACTGCTAATGCACTAGATCACAAAAAGATCGACGAAAAACAGTAAAAGGTAATCTATTGTACCTATACGGTTCTTAAATTATTTTTTCATAACTGATATATTGTAGTTCAATTTCTAGATATAATGCTTATGATACGAAAGACAATTTATTAATGAAGAACACAACAACGTCCGTGGATGAATCCATGAGAAGGAAGATGTCAAATGCCCAAAATAAATCTCAAGATATTTATCAGATGGCCAAGACATCACAAGAAGGCATGGACCTTTTGTTACAAAATTTAGAATCATTGTCCTTGTTGTTCCAGCCTCGCTCTCACACTAGTCAAGAAGAACAAGAAGATATTATTGGTTGTACCATTCCAAATAAAGTGCAAATACTCCCACCCAATGATATTTGTGCAAGGGGGAGGTGCAAGAGAATATCGGGGCATGCAGATAAAGCCAAGAGCAAAAAGAATAAAGAATCAGGGCCATGCAAATGTAAGAATTGCAAAGATATTAGGCATGATACAAGAAATTGTCCAAAGAAAGCCCGTCGAAGCTGAATGCACGGGCCACCGACCGCCAGAATCGAGAGTCCGGGAAAAACGTCCCCACCCAGAAGAAACGCCTCCACAACTTGAAGTGGGGTTCGATCCCCAGGAACGCCTCGCACATCGTGCAGAAGACGGCAGCGTGGAGGATCCCGTTCAGTGTCAGATGGTGAAGTTCCAAGCTGTAGTAGAAGAGGGCGGCGCGGAGGAACTTATGCGCCGGGAGCCCAAGCCCGCGAAGATGAAAGTCGATGGAACTAACAACCTCACCTTTCCGTGGAACGACACCATCTCCTCGGACGGAATGTGGACACATTGGAGCTCCCACACCGAGAGAGTCCCCCTCTCCCCTAGGGAAGAGAGGCGGTCGATGGTAACACAGGACCTCATCTAGTCCAACATGGCCGACGACGAAGAAGAGGAATAACTCGTACTTTCCCTTGATCTTTTCGCTTCTCTTACTTGTGCTACCAAAACTTGCAAGAAGGCAGGAGCGTGAAAGGGGTGGAGAAGGAGGGCGCAGCGGTAAAAGTAGGAACTCACACGTCGAGGACGGCTTATCTAGTGCGCCCGCGACGATAACGAGGAAGGCCGTTGGGGCCCACGGACGCGTTCACCCTGCAGTAATGCTGCCCACTTGCAGGGAACATGCACGCCTCCCAAAAATTTTAGGGACGCAAGGCCCGCCATAACTTTACCAAGATAGACTCACCTCTTCGATATCCGCGACAATTTGGAGAGTCGCGCGCCGCTTCTCTTTCTCCCAACCGCCTTGCCACCGCGTCTCCTCGCTAACCTTCGACGCAACGTCGCGGGCCGCACGAATTGAAGGCCCAGGTAAGTAGGTAAGTTTTTACGGTCCACTTTTGAGGCTTGATCAAAGTTCTGGGTTCTAAGGTATACCTAACATTTAAGGTCGAAAGGACCGCTTGGAACGAACTAGAGCGAGGGCAAGTGATGCGAGATGGCCATCAATGGCGCACTCGGAGGCTTCTGCGCCCTCGACATCTCTAAGTATGATATCCGATTCTTATCTTGGCGACTCCCTAGTAGCCTCCCCCCCCCCCTCGAAGGGTCGGCATCGAGCCGCCCGGGCCCGTGAAGGGCCCAGGATCTATGAGATTGTACGAAGAGGGGTCTTATGGAATGAGGGCATCGAGCCTCTATCAGGTCATCTTGATTCCCCGTCCTTGTGGAAAGGCAGTGGGGTTCCACTTGGATTAACCCATTAGGCAGCTCACTGAACCCGTGAACTCGACCACAGAGGTAATTTCTCGTCTGGATCAACCCCTCCAAACCCGTGAACGGTTTGCGTATGGGGAGCGAAGAGGATTCGATAAACGAACAAAGCCCGACCCGCCGACGGGGGCTCGAGGGCTATTTGATGACTGAAAGTCACGAAAGACTCGGCGCCTGAGGCTTTTAGCTCGAACATAGCCATGAACCGAAACAAAACAACGATCTCACACGACTTCTATTTTTTCTTATCCTTTCAGGTCCTCCGCCATACGCAAAGGTATGCCTCCAACCGATCCAGAGGAAACTCGGCCGAAGTCTCGGGGGCTATTGACGGGGTAACATTCCCTGGGTACCCAAAAAGAAGTCGACCGATATGCCACACAATGACACGTGGCTCCACGGGCCACGACCAGGGGCGCGCGCTCGGGAAACCACATCGAAGACCGACCCCGGGGGACGGGAGCGATGACCGACCTCCAAGCCCGAAGGGCAAGACCGGGGGACACGAGTGGTCTGGGCTAGAGTCTAGACCGGGAGCAGGCAGAAGACTTAAATGCCGACGCGACGTAACGACAGAAGGGATTTAAGACGCAGTGGGGGGCCACGCACTACAAGACAAGCGTGATGCCGGGCCATCATAACCATCCGTCCCGTGCCGCTTGGCGCGGGTGTATAGGGATGGAAAGTAGACGTAGACCGTAGACTAGACGGGAGCAGGTGTACTCATCGCCCGTGTACCGCTTTGGGCCGCCTTAGACGCTGACACACCATGTAAGCCCCCGCCTCATTTATGAGGAGCCGGCGGGTAGGTATAAACATCCGGGCTATAAAAGGGGAGGCCTGGAACCTTGCCTCACATGGGGAACACAGCTCACACACACGCTCGACACTTAGGCTTTCTACTCGTTCTCGCACGTGGGACAACCTCGCTTGTAGTCGCGGTTCCTTAAACCGCTTGAGCTAATACAAGATCGACGAACAACCCAGACTGGACGTAGGACACGTTGTCCGATCCAATATAAATCTTTATCTTTGTTAGCTAGCCATCCAGACATAAAACGCAAAGCTCCTGTGCAGGCTCCGGTGCAGCCCAAATTCACCGGCCAGGCTGGTTTGGCGGATGCCGCTGCGAGTAGCCTAATCTGCCTATTCTTGGGTTGAATCCTCTCCTCCAGGACGGTGTCGAGCCACCTGTTCAGCCACTACCGCGACTTATTCAAGGTGCCGGTGTTAGCGGTTGGTGCTCGTCTCTTACAGTCCTGATTCTCTACTACATGCGAGTAAGGGCGCATATTTCTCTAAACTAGTAACTCTAGAGCGGATAATTATAAATGTTACTTTAAAATTGTGTATGAATATCTATACTTTAAAATGTTATAGCGCTGACATATGGGTCAATGTGTGACAGATGGGTTAAGATCTATTTTAATATTATAGAGTAGAATATATAGTATGACAATACAACAACAACAACCAACACTTTATCCCAAACATGTTGGGTAGGGCAGAGTATGATAATCATGGAATTATTATAAAAAATCTTTTATACGAGATAATAAACTTTTAGATGAACAGTCAATAGTAGAACGAATCCGAATAGTCTGAACTCACAGGAGAGCATGCACATGCTGTAATGTCAGCATGAGACATCAAAAAACACATAAAACAACTAACAATAAACGCATAAATATTAAAATATGTATTATGACTCAAGACATATATTGAAAGAAATTAATTTTAGGGGAATGACTAGAATGTAAACAGTCTCTGGTGTAATCCTACGTCCATTATATTTCTACACTTAAACTCTTTCACCTGACAACGTAAGTTGAAAAAATAAAGTGTAAAGGTAGAAAGATCTAATTGTAAAAACGCAGTAACCCGTAATCTGAAATTATGTGGTCTAGGAGTTATTTTTTTATGATTGCTTCAGATGTTTGCTTCAATGCAATGGTGAACAAATCTGTGCACTGTTTCTTGCAAATTCATATATATATATATATATATATATATATAGCGCGTTATCATCCGCCGTTCTTGCCACAAAAGAGAGTTGAACAACCTCGACCTATTCTTTGGATTGGAACATCTGGAGAGGAAAAAAAAGGCATCTTCGATTGGATTTTAGTTGGCGCTTCAAAGTGTTATGCTGCTACAGTACTACTCTTCTGAACTGGAATCAGTCAAGGCGATGTCTTCGTCCTCTCCGTCTCCGTCCTGGTGACCGCCGGGCTGCTGGTACGGTGCTTCCCCGCCGCCAACAACCTGCTCCGCATCGGAGACAGCTTGGTACTGGAAGTTGCCCAAGAGTTCAGGATTTGTTGGGAATGCCCAGTAATGAGTCGGGTGGTTGGCTGCGCCGCCAGCTCCGGCCTGCTGCGGGACCATCCACACCGCAGTCGGCTGAACCATCTGCTTGCCATCACCTGTCGCGCCGGGCCCGGACGCCGGTATGGCGAGGAAGGGGATGGCACCAGGGGGCGCCGTCGCGGCAGAGACAGAGGCGAGGCCGCTGGACATCGAGATCGCACCGCCTCCGTTGCCTTGGAGGAGGGGGTCGCCGACAACGGGGTAGTAGGCGGTGGGGGCCTCCGTGGCGCCGGCAGCCGCCCCGCGCGTCGGCTGGAGCTTGCGCGGGCGTTTGAGTGCCGGCTGCTGGTCGCCGTCGGCGCCCGCGGAGGGCGGCTCCGCGGGTAGGCGGAGCACGCCGTCGACTGTGGTGGCGATCGCGGGGACCGTGCCGGTGCCCGTGGCGGCGACGATTGCCGGCTCCGACTGCTGCAGCAGCCAGCGGACGGTCTCGCCGTCGGACTTGTGCCCTAGTTCCCGCGTGAGGCGGGCGACCCTGGCCGCGCACGCCGCGGCCATGCGGATGCGCCGGCCGCGGCCCTCCACCTTGGTGTGCCGGTCGCGGTACCGCGGCGCGGGGCGCGGGTCGGCGACCTGGAGCCCGCCCAGGAACTCCACCGGCACGGGCTCCGGCTTCGGCAACATGGAGCCCTGCGCCTCGGACGAGCCCGTCGCGTCCGTCCCCACACCCGCTGCCGCCGCCGTACCAACGCCGGCCGCGTGGTAGAGCGCCACCGGGTCCTCCTCCTCGCCCATGTCCGGAGCTCGCGACTCCAGGAGAGATCGGCTCCTCCGCTTGGACTTCCCTTCGATTCGGCGCCTCGCTTTTGATTTGGCGGCGCCGAGTTCTCGGCTTGGATTTTTATTCCGTCTCTGGAGGGTGGGTCCTCCGAGGTAGGGTTTAGGGGCCACCGCCCATACGGGCCGGGCCGGGCCATGCTGGGTAGCGGGGACTGGGAGATTCGGCCCACGAAAGGTTGGATCCGCTCTGCCGAGCAATGGCTCATGGTTGGTGGGCCTTCTGTGTAAGATGCATTTCTATATATTTTGACGATGCTATGAATTGAGTCAATTGCTATTATAGCACTCGGACTGCTGCCTCGTCGGACGCGTCCGCCTCGGACTGCTGCTACAACACGGCGGTGGTGTCGTCCTCCGACACCGACAGCGAGCACTCGTGGGCCGACACCGTAGTGGTCCCCGTGGGCGCGGAGTTTCTCGAGGGCTGGGCCGACGAGGCTAGTTGCCCCCTCGTCTGTGCCACACTGCTAGGCTGGCGCGGCGTCCCCGCGGCCGATGTGCTCGACGGCCTCTGCGCGTCGCGCACGCTCAGGCAAAAAATGAACGAAGGGCATAATGGTCATTTCAGAGTTTATAATAATTAGAAAAGAAAAGAAAAATGTTAAAAAGAGGTAGATTAGACTAAAATTCTATTTTAACGGTGCGTTAACAATAAAAATGTTATTTTAATGAAGTTCACGACGTGAGTGTTATTTTGTCGAAACCCGAGTGCTATAATAGCAATTGACTCCTATGAATTCGTCCCATAAAAAATTGCCAAATTTTGCTGTGGCCATCAACGGCGTTGAGCATTAGAGTGAGGAGGCGCGCGACGTGCCGCTGCGTCGTTAAGGCCTCCTCCACGCCTTCCCCGTGGCCGAACAGTCCGGCCGGATCCGGATCCGGCTCGGCAGAGAGCACACCGCCCGCGCCCCTAAGAAGAGCCCACGCGAGCGAGCGGCCGGCGCTGACCAGGCCAGGTCGCCGAGACCCCGCATCGGCGACCCTCCCCGGTGGATCCCCGGATCTCCTCCAGCTGGGGCTGGGCCCCGCGCCCACGCCGCGAGCCCTTGTCGTGTCCGCCCGCCCCCCTCACGTGCCGTGCCGGAATCTCGCAGCGATCCCATCCAACAGATGTGCCGAGCAGAGAGCAGGGCTGACTCTGACGCCGCAGAGTTTTTTTCCAGAAATAAGTATATAGATCGATCCGTCCCCTTCGTGGCTCCGTCCCCCGCAGCCAGCCAGCGCCGTGCCGTCTGGAGTCCACCAAGGCAGCAAGTACCGAGTCCGGGAGCCACCCGCCGCGCCGGCGCGCAGCCCTGCCGGCTCTTGGTCCCCGCGCCTCGACGTAACTCGGCCGGCGAACGAGGCGGCTCGGCGGAGCGAGCGGGAAAGATGGACCGCAAGGATGTCGGGATCCTCGCCATGGACATCTACTTCCCGCCTACCTGCGTGCAGCAGGTGAACCCTCTCTTCCCACCGCCCTTTCCCTCCCCCTGTGCACGCGTTACTGCTCCGTGTTGTGCCGTCGAAGGAGACGGTCCAGGTGCTGTGCTTCGGGCTGGGTCTGATCCGCGGGCTGCGAGATCCCTCGCATTGCTGGACCTGGATCGTGAGGTTTCGGTGCTAAAAGATTGTGCTTTTCTAGGAATTTACGGGTAAAATTAGCTGGATGTTGCCGATTACTGCAACCTTTCATGTTTGCACTGCAATGCTGCCGCTTGGTTGGTCAAAGGACTGCCAAATCGGTAGTAATGATGTGGTTATTAGAATTACACTCGAATCTGTTACACTCCAGTAAATCTGGAGAGTTTGCCTTCCAAGAATCCAGATTAAAAAACAGGGGATGGAGGTAAATTTCGAGTTACACAGGAGAAGATCCGAGTAGCTGGTATTACACCGGAATTAACCGTCGTGTTTTCACTCGAAAGTCTTCATAGCTTATTGATGTAGGAAGCGCTTGAGGCTCATGATGGAGCAAGCAAAGGGAAGTACACCATTGGCCTTGGCCAAGATTGCATGGCCTTTTGCAGCGAGGTGGAGGATGTCATCTCAATGAGGTATGCTTTTGAATTATTAGCCTTAAGTATGACCAATTGTCTGTTTTCAATTGCTGGCATGTCACAGATGTTTTCCTTTTCCGATGGTTTCCCCCAAAGAGCTGCCAAACCATTTAATCGCTTTTCTGATCCAACTCTGAGGAAAGTTAATATCTTGCAGTCTCACAGTTGTCACTTCCCTACTGGAAAAGTACAAGATTGATCCAAAGCTAATCGGTCGCTTGGAGGTTGGCAGTGAGACGGTTATAGACAAAAGCAAATCCATCAAGACTTGGCTAATGCAAATTTTTGAGGTTTGTTTGAGTCACTTTAGTAGCATCCAAAATTCTGCATAACCACACATGTAGAAACGTTGTCTGGGTATATGCTATTCTCAGCTTTCTATTTATTTTGTAAGAGTGCGCTCATTTCTCTTTTTATTTGTTTAATCAAATGAACACTAAGTTCTAAATCCGTTTGTTCACCCAAACCCAAAAAGTTAATTCTTGTCGGCATCCATTAACAAAACGCAGGAGGGTGGCAACACTGACATTGAAGGAGTTGACTCCAGCAATGCATGTTATGGTGGGACAGCGGCGCTGTTGAATTGCGTGAATTGGGTCGAAAGTAACTGCTGGGATGGACGTTATGGTCTTGTCGTTTGCACAGACAGCGCGGTTTGTCACCCAACCTCACATTTAAGCATGAGTTTAATAATTGGTCACTTCTTTCAGTTTCTGGTGGAACACAAAATCACTTTCTGCCATCTATTGCTACCCATTACTGTGGTGTTCAGGTTTACGCAGAAGGGCCAGCTCGTCCAACTGGGGGTGCTGCTGCTATTGCCATGCTCATTGGTCCTAATGCTCCTATTTCATTCGAGAGTAAATATAGAGCTTCTCACATGGCTCATGTTTACGATTTTTACAAGCCTGATCTAGCAAGTGAATATCCGGTTAGTTTTTGGATCCATAGTCATTAATATTATCAAAATTTTAGCTCTTTTCCTTCACATAATGAGAGAGGTTCTTTCCTCCCTGCTGGATGACCTGTTTGTTGAGTCCTTATAGCAGCATATTCATTTCAGGTTGTTGATGGCAAACTATCCCAAACTTGCTATCTGATGGCTCTTGACTCGTGCTACAGACAGTTCTGCAACAAGTGAGTTGCTCTGCCTCTATTCTTTTTGTTTAAATGTGATCATTTTGCTCATCACTAAATAGTATTTCCACTATGCCCCACTGTAATTTTTTAAATAGGTACGAGAAGCTTACAGGGAAGCAGTTCTCAATTTCTGATGCAGAATACTTTGTGTTCCATTCTCCATACAACAAGGTATGGTGCAAATAAGTGAATAATTGATCATTTTACTGAAGAATAAACAAGGCTACAAAAGTTCACTGCCGTTTATGTTGCTGGTTTAGTGACCATGTGAGATTTTCTTATTATCTTTATCTTTTATCACAGCTGGTGCAGAAAAGTTTTGCTAGACTTTATTACAATGACTTCATGCGCAATTGCAGGTTTGTATTGTCTTCTTGATTTTACCCCTGTTCTGATATAATCAGGGTTTGGCCTTCGGATTTGCCATTGTAAATAATGTGGGATTCAGTTCCTAAAGAATTTTCAAATCTCAGATGCTCTGCTTTATTTTACACATTGAGACCAAGGTGAAATTTTCTAAAGAAATTTCTTTGTACTAGCTCTGTGGATGACGATGCCAACACAAAGCTCCAGCCATTTTCCAACTTGACTGGTGAAGAGAGCTATCAGAGTCGCGACTTGGAAAAGGTCAGTTAAATTCTGTGGGAGTGCCATGTGGTTGGTTATGATCTGATGGAGTCTTTTTTTCATAAAATTTTCAGGCCTCGCAAGTAGTTGCAAAGAGCTTGTATGACATCAAAGTGCAGCCATCCACTCTGCTTCCAAAACAAATTGGTAACATGTATACTGCGTCTCTTTATGCTGCATTAGCGTCAGTGCTATTCAACAAGCATGATAGTCTGGTGAGCCTGTATCTTTAATTCTTTGTTCATACATTTCCATATCTGTCGTACTGGGCTCCTAATAGCTGGCTGCATTTACTGTTACAGGATGACCAAAGAATTGTCATGTTCTCTTACGGCAGTGGCTTGACATCCACTATGTTTTCGTTGAAGCTAAACAATGGCCAGGGTTCCTTCAGTTTATCAAACATTGCATCAGTGCTTGATGTCACAGAGAAGCTTCAGTCAAGACATGAGGTAAGCTATACTCTGCGTAGTCATTCTTTCATTATAGGCTTATATCATTACATGCTCCTTCAGTATTTGTCTTTACATACTTTTACGTATTTCCTCCTGACCTGTGCAACCAGACCTTACCTGAGAAATTTGTCGAGACGCTGAAGCTTATGGAGCACCGATACGGCGCAAAGGATTTCGAGACGAGCAAAGACACAAGCCTGCTGCCGCCTGGCACGTTCTACCTCACCAGGGTTGACTCCATGTACCGGAGGTTCTACGAGCAGAAGCCAGCTGATGAATCTGTCCGAGGCAAAGCCAATTGCTGTAATGGCTTCGCGAATGGCCATTAGTGGCGTACCATGAACTCCTAGGTCGCCTGCATGGCTCCTGATCGTGCTCCCAACCCCATTTTTATTTAGAAGTCGTGCTCTCTACTTTGATATGCATATGGTTAGATTACCTCTAGCCTAGTGTGCTTCTCAAATAATTATGCCGTTATCAGCTATTCTTATTTTTTTGTGTTGTATTGATCTGACCTGTGAAATCTGTGTTGATATTCTGGTTTGTTTTAGGTTTTTTTTCTTCACTGGTAAAAACTAGTCTTAGAAAATGCTCTGTGATCGGCATGTGCTTCCTCTTAGAACAGTAATGGCAGAAAAGTAATGGCAGGAGGGGAACGGCAAGAACAATTCGAAGCAGTATCCGTTTGGTTCTCGAACATCTTGGTATGTATCTTAAATAATCAGACGCCATATATCTTCAAGTTGACAGTTCTCCAAGGTTTATTCCTGGAGTCAACAATAACCAACCAAAAGGAGGCAACTCAATGACGCAAACTGATGTTTTTTCATAATTTAGAGTAGAACCAGAGCCGAAGCCAAAGTGCCTCGGTAAGATTCCATCTCTCGACTATACGATACCATGAGCATGGATCCTGGAATTCAAGACACCTGAACTAGAGAATAGAAAATTATATCAATTATCTATATCTCATGCTAATAGTAGTACACTTCTCTGGCAATATCTGTTACAAATCTAAAGCATTTTGATTGAAGAAACATGAAAATGAATTCAACAAGTGTGTGTATGACACCAAAAATGAGTGTTCCTCTTTAATTCCATTTTTTTCATGGTTCTGTCGACTCCACACACCTTGACATGTAAAATAAGGATCATGCTGCCTGCTTCCCTTTCCTAACTCTATCTAGTTCATCCTCAGCTTCTTGCAGGGCTGATTTTAGTATAGATACTCTCGCTTCCAGTTCCTCCACTGTGCCCCTCTTCAAAGTAGGCTTGTATGGTGTAAGGAAGTATCGGGAAAAGTTTTGCTGAGCTTGAACACCACATACCTGAAGAATGCGTCTTCAGGTACTCACTAATACCATAGTAAATAAGTGAACAAGTGATAGAGTGGATTACTTGCCTCCTCTGGAAGCAGGGGCAGTTTGGTGATGTTGAAGTCATCATATAACATATGGAACTGATCAATATATTTCTGTTGCATTTTTATACGTGCCTTTAGCAGTTTTGACTCGACAGCTGTAAGCAACAAAAAAGTGACTAAACTGGAACAATAGAACCGGGATTAGCCGAAATGAATCTTTATTAGTTTTGCTCTCTATTAAGAAAGCTTTTTTCCTTTCTGAAATAGAGCACCTCTGAACCTTTTAGCAAGATTCATGAGAGCAACGTTGCCTGAAGACATTGTGAAACACTAATTTGAATGTGGTGTATTCTACATTTCCAAGAAATCTTCAAGGAAGTCTTTTTTGTCAAAAAAAGGCGATTCAGTACTAACCTTCCTCATCAAAAATAACTTGATTGATTATAATATTGTGCGAGTCAATCTCAAACTTCGCTAACTCTTGCACCAATCTCTCCGTTTCATATAACGAAAGAAATTCCGGGATACAGACACATACAAAAGTTGTCAAGTCCTGAGAAGAAAAACCAAATAAATAAGTAAAATCAGGAGGTGTACTATCTTCAGCATGAGGTGTTTCAGTAATCTAGAGAGGTGCACCGCAATACATCATAGACATCCAAAGGTAGAAATGGTAAAGCAATCCAAAAATATTGGTCATTTTATGTTTAACCTGTAGTAAATCCTCGTCTTAAATTACACAAAGAAACTGGTGGCCGTTGCCCTGTACAGTAATTAATAGACTGATAGCTCTGGGCATATATTGTGAATCAATTTGCGGTTCTACATCTGTAGCCTTCATCAACAAATTTGATTAAATCTCAAAATCATCAACACAACACTGTAAACAATTCCAATGGAAAAAAACCTTACATAAATAAAAAATATCACAATTATGAGTTTCCCATGTGTTCCCACTGAATTTTTTTAAAAAATAAATAGGCGTACCCAGTGCCGAAGGCTCTCACACATGTGGGGTCTGAGAAAGGGTTATTTCTAGACAGCCTTACCCCTACTTTTGCAAAGAGGTTGGTTCCAATCCAAAACCTCAGGACACAAGTGGAGATACACTACCACTGCGTCAGGTCTTTTAGCTCAATAAAAAAAGGTTTAGCGTAACTTAAATAGCCCCTCTTTATGCGCACACAAAGGAACATTTCTGCTTCTCCACAAGGTTGGCAATCTTACCGGATCTTTAAATTGCTTATTCACTTGCTCGATCACATCCTTCATACCCTCAAGTCTCCCAAGCATCGCATCCTCGTTCAGGTCATCACCAAGACCAAATAATCGACTGGCCTGTGAAATTGATTCATTACAGTACTTTGACTACTTGCTGGCTTTCATATAGGCAGGTCAAGTAAAGATTCGTAGTTGTGAAAGCTTGCATCAAGTACATATGATTATTTAGCTTCAATATGAGCATATGCACATCATATCATCTTATTTAAAAAAAAATGAAAACATTTCTCTGGGATATGAAACTCCGTCACAAACTTTGTAGCAGAACACAAGCTTCCTCTATTTGTTAGAATTTATACAAGGTATAGCCGATCAAAATATTTGTATGATAACATGTCATTTACTGGAAAGGCAAGTTAGCATCTCTCGAAAAACTGTAGTTCTCCATAGCCTGAAATGTATAAAGAATACCTGATCCAACAGGCCACCAAATCTATTTTTTAACTCCATCATTTTCTCGAGACCCTTCTCTAGGGTCGCTGGGAACTGCAGCAGCCGTAACGTATGTCCCGTAGGAGCAGTATCAAAAACCACAACAGAGTAATCCATTGTTTGGATTAATCTGCAATAAGAGGAAAACAGTTATATTAAAATAGTTTCTAGAGGCCATAAGTCCAGAAGACTCGGTAACTTGTTGTAAACACTACTGAGAATAATAATTATACAACCACTTCCCAGAAACATTGTTCAGAACAATAATGATACAATTATAATCTTAATTGCATGACTTCTTGGACTGAAATGGAAAATTGGAAGAAAAAGGCAGCAACTTGACTACAATATTGAGCTTCTGAAAGTAACTGGTCATAATGGGAAGAATGACAAAAACCAGAATAGAGAACATTACTTTAGCATTTCAGCAAAACTCATAGCTTCATCCACTCCTGGGATTGCATTTGTTAGCTCTGAAAGGAATCCCTCCATTCCTTCACTGGATAAATCATCATTTTCTACTTTCGGATCAATTTCCTGCAAATTAGTTTTAAATTGAGGTTGCTGAACCAAAATACCAGTTGTAATAAATTGAGCCAAGCTCTCTTTTCAAAGAAAGAGTCAAAATAAACGTAAGTATCATATGAAGGAATGGAGGAAACTTGTTGAAATTTTTTCTACCAGTATCATGTTCAACATGGATGTAAGTACAACAAAAATTGAAAAGAAGGAAAAAGGTAAAATCACATGCCTCATCATATATTTAAATTTACTACCCATGTGGAACATATTTTAAAAGAAATTGCAACAGAATGTGTATAACTCCGCCTATGCCTTTCTAGGTATAGCTGGTCCCAAGCCCGGGTAAGGAGGAGGGTTGTGATAGGCTTGGAGAGCCAGCATTAAAACCAGCCATTCCAATGGGTTTCATATCTTAGCCTATCCAACGTGTTTGAGACAAAGGCTTTGTTGTTGCTGTTGTTGCAACAGAATGTGTATATTTACTGTTAACGTCAGCAGAATATATATACACAAGAAAACTACTTAACACCAGGTCACCCACCTAATCTTCAACTTGCATCATCAACAAAACAAAATAGAGGCCCATGTTATTCAAGCAGCACCTTCTTCAACAAAATATAACAACATGGTGCGAAATCAGCACCATGTTATTGAAGCAGACGAGGAACACCGACTTGGAAAGTTCCATTAACCTACAGGCCCTATCACCGGCCTACTATCACTCGATGAGGAAAGACCCAGCAGGGAAGTGACCCACCACAACACAAAGTAATAACACAAACCCAGAGTACCGGAATTGGTAACTTTTCAGTTCCAATAGCCTGGACGAGCACGTATGGTATGCTCAGAGTTTAAAAAAGCCGCATCTAGGTGTTGGGCGGTACCCCAACACTTCACTTTTGTGAAAGCGACCACTATTAAGCGGTTGAATGCTTAAGCGTTTGAAAACGTGTTGTCGGTACCCTCAAGACCGGGTACCCCCGCGTGGAAGGTTGAAGATATTCCAGACCTCGCCTCCCTATCGAGGTGGGCCCTGGCACGACCACATGTCCTTGGCCCCGGACCTGGCCTCCCCGCTGAGGCAAGGTCCGGCGCTGCCACGTATGCCCAGGCTCCAGGCCGGGCCTCCCCGCTAAGGAGGGCTCCGGAGCCGTCATGTGTCCTTGGACCCGGACCTGGCCTCCCCACTGAGGCAAGATCCGGCGCTGCCACGTGTGCCCAGGCTCCGGGTCAGGCCTCCTCGCTAAGGAGGGCTCCGGAGCCGCCACGTGTCCTTGGCCCAGGACCTGGCCTCCCCGCTGAGGCAAGGTCCGACGCTGCCACGTGTCCCCGGGCTCCGAGTCGGACCTCCCCGCTAAGGAGGGCTCCAGAGCCGCCACGTGCCCTTGGCCCCGGATCTGGCCTCCCCGTTGAGGCAAGGTCCGGCGCTGCCACATGTCCTCGGGCTCCGGGCCGGACCTCCCCGCTTAGGCAAGGTCCGGCGCTGCCACGTGTCCCCGGGCTCCAAGCCGGACCTCCCCGCTAAGGAAGGCTCCGCAGCCGCCGCGTGTCCCATGACCAGTCGTGGGCCGTAAAGACTCTGAAGTAAAGGAAGATGTGCACCGTCCAGTCGCTCATTCAAGACTCGCGCCTTCCCCAGTATTAGATAATAATCAGAATGAGGGTACAGGGATGATTATATTAGAGGCATTAGGTGAGGGGAAAAGACTAAACTACCCCTAACCCTAATCCCTCACTAATGACTAATATACCTGTCGGTACCTTCAATACCGGGTACCCCCGCCCACAGGGTAAAACTTCCTAAGGACCTCGCCCCCTCTGCAGGGGCAAGGTTTGAAGGCGCCACGAGTCCAGCGGGGCCGGAGCTCCCCTCCCCACGGAGGATAGCTCCGGGCCTGCCACGTGGCCCAGGAGGCTGGACCTCACCCCCTCTGCAGGGGCGAGCTCCGAAGGCGCCACGTGTCCAACGGGGCCGGAGCTCCCCTCCCGAGGATAGCTCCGGGCCTGCCACGTGGCCCAGGAGGCCGGACCTCGTCCCCTCCGCAAGGGCGAGCTCCGAAGGCGCCACGTGTCCGGCAGGGCCGGGGCTCTCCTCTCCTCAAAGGATAGCTCCGAGCCTGCCACGTGGCCCAGAAGACCGGACCTCGCCCCCTCCACGGGGGTGAGCTCCGAAGGCTCCACGTGTCCAGCGGAGCCGGATGTGGGCTGATCTGCCCCTGGCCCAGGCCGGCCCCTCCCTGGCCCAGGGCGGCCAGAACTGGGCCAAGTGGGCTGGTCAGCCCTGGCCCAGGCCGGGGCCCCTTTCTAGAAGGTTTTTGAGTTTAATCTTCTTAGAGATAGATTAAAAGATCCTTTGTAACAGATTAGGACTCTTGTAAGGGGGGGCTATATATACAAGCCAAAAATACCCCAAATTGTGAGAGAGATCAATACAGAAAATTTTCCTCCACTTTTCTAACCCTAGCCGCCTCTCTCCCTCCTGCCCTAGCCGCCGGCCTAGCCTCTGCCCTAGCCGCCGCCCAGCTCCTGCCCTAGCCGCCGCCTCCCTCTGCAGCCCTAGCCGCCACCAGGGGCTAGAACCAGCCGCCGCCCCTGTTTCCACCTCTATTCTGCGTCTCTTCAACACCAGAACAGATCCGGCGGCTCCTGATCTCCCCTATTCTGTTCTGCTGGAACAGAACCTGGCGTGACTCTCTGTTCTGCTCTGTCCAGCGCAGGAGCAGAAGCTGAATCAAGCCTGCGGCTGTTCTGTTTCCCTAAACAGTTGCTGTTATTCCTCTGTTGTTGGCTGAAGATTTTTCTGGTCTGTCTTCAGGGAAGACAGATTGATCTGCTAGGGCAGATCAGCTTGTTCAGCAAGAACAGAGGTAGTTTCAGCGCCGGAATTGCAACATTCGTGGTATCAGAGCCGGTTTCAACCCTAGGCTGAATTCTGCAAGATGTCGTCTACACCTACAAGCAGCGGCAGCGCCATCAGCCATGGCACACCCTCACCGGCAGCTCGTGAGGTGAACACCGGGACGGGGTTCCCCGTGCTCACCAAGACCAACTACGCGGAGTGGGCTGTCATGATGAAGATCAAGCTGAAGGCGCGGCTGCTTTGGAAGGCCGTGGAGGAGGGGAACGTGAGCGAGCAGGAAGACATGATGGCGCTTGACATCTTGGTCAGCGCTGTCCCGCCGGAGATGATCACGACGATCGGAGAAAAGAGGACGGCGAAGGAGGCATGGGACACGATCGCCATCATGCGGGTCGGGGCCGACCGCGTGAAGAAGACGACGGCGCAGCAACTCCGGAAGGAGTTTGAAGACGCTGTCTTCAAGGATGGCGAAAGCGTGGAGGACTTCTCCCTCCGCCTGAGCGGCATGCTATCACGGCTTGCGTCGCTAGGGGAGGAGATAGGAGAAGAGAGGGCCGTGGAGAAGCTCCTGCGAAGCGTTCCAGAACGCTTCCAACAGATCGTGGTGACGATCATGACACTGCTGGACGTGTCGACCCTCACCTTGTCGGAGGTGACGGGGCGTCTCAGGGCAGCTGAGAACGCTTTCGACTCGACGCAGCGGAAGGGAGGAGTACACAACGGCCAGCTGTACCTCACTCGGGAGGAGTGGGAGGCACAGCGGAAGGAGGAGCGGTCTACCCAGTCCACGGGTTCTTCTAAGAGGGGCGGCCGAAAGGGCCCGCCCAAGAAGAACGGAGGCAAGAAGGGAGGTTCCGGGAAGGATATTCCGCGGGACCAATGCAGGAAGTGCGGGAAGAAGGGCCACTGGGCCAGGGAGTGTCGGTCGAAGCCTAAGGAGGAGCCGCAGCAGCAGGCTTTCGTGGCAAAGGCGGAGGAGGAGGGCGCCTTGTTTATGACAAGGGTGGCCTCAGTACAGGAGGAGCCTGTACAAAAACGTCCTATGCGCCCACTGGAGATAGTGGAGGGACGTGTCTTCGCTCACCGCAGCAACGACGATGACTTTGATGACACTCGTTGGTACCTCGACACGGGCGCGACCAACCACATGACGGGTTCGCGCGCCGTCTTCTCCGAGCTTGACGAAAACGTCGTCGGAACCATCAAGTTCGGCGATAATTCCGTCGTGCGTATCCAGGGGAAGGGTACGGTCTTATTCGCCGCCAAGACGGGTGAGCACAGGAGGCTCACCGGCGTCTACCTCATCCCACGCCTCACCACCAACCTCATCAGCGTCGGCCAGCTGGATGAGGATGGTTACAGCATCACGGTGCAAGGAGGAGTGATGCACATACGGGATGAGCAGCAGCGTCTCCTCACACGAGTTCAGCGCGACGACAGCAAGCTGTACTCCATCAGGCTCAACATCACACGTCCGGTTTGCCTAACCGCAAGGCGTGATGATGTTGCGTGGCGTTGGCACGAACGCTACGGACACGTCGGCTTCCAGGCGCTTCGGAAGTTGGCACGAGAGGAGATGGTGCTCGGGCTTCCGCAAATTGATCATGTCGATCAATTGTGCGAAGCTTGCTTGGTCGGGAAGCAGAGGCGCTCCAGCTTCCCCAAGCAAGCTCGGTGGCGCGCGGAGGGCGCGCTCGACCTTGTCCACGGCGACATCTGCGGGCCTATCACGCCGACGACTCCAGGTGGCAAGAAGATGTTCTTGTTGCTTGTGGATGACATGAGCCGCTATATGTGGCTTTATCTTCTAGCAACCAAAGACAAGGCGCCAGACTTAATTCAGCAATTCAAGGCAACAACTGAATTAGAGTCCGGGAGGAGGCTGAAGTTACTCCGTACTGATCGCGGAGGGGAGTTCACCTCACAGGAGTTCGGCGAGTACTGCGCTCAGCACGGAGTACAACGTCAGCTCACAGCCCCGTATACGCCGCAGCAAAACGGGGTTGTGGAGCGGCGCAACCAGACGGTGGTCGGCATGGCGAGGAGCATGTTGAAGGCGAAGGGTATGCCCGGGATATTTTGGGGTGAGGCAGTTATCACGGCTGTCTATATCCTGAATCGATCCCCTACCCGCGGCCTCGACGGGAAGACGCCATATGAAGCTTGGCATGGAGAGCGACCAGCCGTCAATTATTTCCGAACTTTTGGGTGCGTGGGGCATGTCAAGAACACACGCCCCAACCTGAAAAAGTTGGAAGACCGGAGTACTCCGATGATTTTTCTTGGCTATGCTGCAGGGACAAAGGGATATCGGATGTATAATCCGGCTGATGGGCGTACACACATATCACGTGACGTGATATTCGACGAGGCGGCCAAGTGGGACTGGGGAGAAGGAGCAGGAGAAGAGGACTACACCGCCTTCCACGTCGACTCCTTAGGTCCAGCAGGTGCTGGACCTGCTGTTTCAGCACCCGGAGAGGTGCTGCAGGGTCCGGAGGGGCCGAACAGCACCCCTGCAGTGCCCAGGAGGGGCACAGAAGGGTCTGGACAGACCCTAGGAGTTCCTGCGCCAGCCTCCAGACCTGCTGGAGAGAGTCCAGCACCTGCAGCGTCGCCCCAAGGGCCCCTGCAGGGGCTGTCCAGCGCAAATCGGGGCTGGGACAGTCCTGCACGGGGGTCAACAGCAGTGGGGGGTTCCGGACTTGAAGATTCCAGCACCTTCGTCACGCCCCGGCACCCTCCACGGCCCATCCGCTTCGCCACGCCGCCGACGGACGTCGGCAGCAACGTCGACGCCTACCACGACGACAATGCTGCACTTCGGTTCCGCACGATGCGCAACGTGCTGGGAACCCTCACCCCTCCTGGTCGGGCTGAGCGCCCACCAAGCTTGGAGGAGGGGGAGCTTATGTTCACCACCGCGGAGGAGCCCACGTCCTTCGCCGATGCTGAGGAACACCCGTGCTGGAGACGGGCCATGCTCGAGGAGATGGAGTCCATAGAAGAAAACAAGACTTGGCAACTTGTTGATCTTCCTGCAGGACACAAGCCCATTGGCCTCAAATGGGTGTTTAAGGTGAAGAAGGACGAGCATGGGGAGGTGGTGAAGCACAAGGCTCGACTGGTGGCAAAAGGCTATGTCCAACGGCAAGGAATAGACTTTGACGAGGTATTTGCTCCTGTAGCTCGTCTCGAATCTATTCGCTTGCTCCTTGCAGTTGCTGCACACAAGGGGTGGGAGGTACACCACATGGACGTGAAGAGCGCCTTCCTGAACGGCGACTTGATGGAGGAGGTGTACGTCTCCCAACCCGCTAGCTTCATCATCGACGGAGTCGAACACAAGGTGTATCGGCTCAAGAAAGCTTTATATGGACTTCGTCAGGCGCCCAGGGCCTGGAATGCCAAGCTCAACGATAGCTTGCTATCGCTTGGTTTCCAGAAGAGTACGAGCGAGCACGGGATTTATTTTCGTGGAGCTGAAGATGAGAAGCTCATCGTCGGCGTGTACGTCGACGATCTTGTGATCACAGGAGGAGGCGATCTCAAGAAGTTCAAAGGGGAGATGATGAAGCGGTTCAAGATGAGCGACTTGGGCCTCTTGTCGTATTATCTTGGCCTGGAGGTGCGGCAGACTGAAGAAGGGATAAGCGTTGGGCAGGCGGCCTACGTTTCCAAACTTGTCTCTAAAGCTGGCCTGGAAGGATGCAATCCCTGTGCATTTCCCATGGAGCAAGGCCTCAAGCTTTGCAAGACAAGTGATAGCCCGTTGGTGCATGCAATGGACTATAGGAGCTTGGTTGGAGGGCTGCGATATCTGGTGAACACACGCCCTGACCTCGCCTACTCGGTTGGGTACGTGAGTCGGTTTTTGGAGGAGCCAAGAGAAGATCACTTTGCCGCAGTCAAGCGAATCGTACGCTATATAGCGGGTACGATCCACTTCGGAGTCTTCTATCCAAAAGGAGGCAACATGGAGTTGATTGGCTACTCGGACAGCGACTTTGCGGGGGACGTGGAGGACCGGAAGAGCACGAGCGGGGTGCTGTTTTGTCTTGGAAACAGCCCCGTTTCATGGCAGTCCAGCAAGCAGAAGGTGGTGGCCTTATCCTCGTGTGAAGCAGAGTACATCGCAGCAGCTCAAGGAGCATGTCAAGGTGTATGGATGGCACGGCTGATGGAGGACTTAGCTGGAAAATCGAAGGCGCCGGTGCTGCGGGTTGATAACAAGTCAGCTATAGACTTGAGCAAGAATCCGGTACACCATGACAGGAGCAAGCACATCGACGTCAAGTACCACTACATACGGGAGTGTGTGGACAGCGGTACTATTGTGCTTGAGCAAATCTCCACTCAAGACCAGATGGCGGACATCTTGACCAAGGCTCTTGGAAGACAGAAGTTCGTGGAGATGAGAAGAAGGATCGGGATTCTAGACATGGGCCAGTGTCAGGATCAGGAGGAGAATGTGGGCTGATCTGCCCCTGGCCCAGGCCGGCCCCTCCCTGGCCCAGGGCGGCCAGAACTGGGCCAAGTGGGCTGGTCAGCCCTGGCCCAGGCCCGGGCCCCTTTCTAGAAGGTTTTTGAGTTTAATCTTCTTAGAGATAGATTAAAAGATCCTTTGTAACAGATTAGGACTCTTGTAAGGGGGGGCTATATATACAAGCCAAAAACACCCCAAATTGTGAGAGAGATCAATACAGAAAATTTTCCTCCACTTTTCTAACCCTAGCCGCCTCTCTCCCTCCTGCCCTAGCCGCCGGCCTAGCCTCTGCCCTAGCCGCCGCCCAGCTCCTGCCCTAGCCGCCGCCTCCCTCTGCAGCCCTAGCCGCCACCAGGGGCTAGAACCAGCCGCCGCCCCTGTTTCCACCTCTATTCTGCGTCTCTTCAACACCAGAACAGATCCGGCGGCTCCTGATCTCCCCTGTTCTGTTCTGCTGGAACAGAACCTGGCGTGACTCTCTGTTCTGCTCTGTCCAGCGCAGGAGCAGAAGCTGAATCAAGCCTGCGGCTGTTCTGTTTCCCTAAACAGTTGCTGTTATTCCTCTGTTGTTGGCTGAAGATTTTTCTGGTCTGTCTTCAGGGAAGACAGATTGATCTGCTAGGGCAGATCAGCTTGTTCAGCAAGAACAGAGGTAGTTTCAGCGCCGGAATTGCAACACCGGAGCTCCCCCTCTCCTCAGAGGAGAGCTCCGGGTCTGACACGTGGCCAGCAGAGCAGTGTTGCCGCCCGGCGCGGTAGGCAGCGGGAGTAAAGGCGTGCCATGCCTTTACCGTACAAAGCATTCAAGACCCGCACCTTCCCGAGACGAAGAGGCGCAGCGCACGCCTGTCAGGAGGCGCTGTGACCAGTCACAGTCAGGACAGACGTACAGTGTCTGAAGCTGCAGGCCATTGAAGGCAGCGACAAGACCGAACAAGACATGTACTGCTGCCCCTGCCATCATCAAGCACTACGACTAGCTTGTGGCATGGGCAGGGCGGCAGAACGAAGACTCAGAAGCCTTCGCCAGAGACAACTACCGGCATAACTGCAGGTACGATAGTCGGCAGGCAATCTCCCCGGGACCACCTGTCGGGTCCCGGGCCCCCCCTTGTAAGACACACGAGCCTTGGACTATAAAAGACTCGGGTAGGCAACGTTAGCAAGGGTTCGCACTCCAGCAACTCGCACCCTAGACATCACTCACCCTCAAGCTCAGGACTCCGGTTCTGAGCAACAAGCAATACAGCGAGCTCCTCTGCTCACCGTGGACGTAGGGTTTTACGCTCCGGCGACCTGAACCACGTAAAACTGACCGTGTCAAGCTTCTCCCTCACTCGTCCGTGACGCTTAAGCTCTCCGAAGCGACTAGCCCCTCCGAAAAAGAACCTCCGCGGGCTGCCCAGAGCAGGTCCGGGGGAAGTGTCTACCACACACTTCGACATTTGGCGCGCCAGGAAGGGGGCTTTTCCCTTGCGCGACGAGCTTTTGCCGGCGAAGATGACCAAGCTTCCTTCAGCGGCAAGCTCTCCTCCCCCGCGTTCACGACGGACCGTGACTAGCGGGGACTACGTCTCGACACACTCTAGACGGAGTGTGTCGGCGCAAGCTGGAAGCCAGTAGCCGACTCCGGCAACGCCGACTCCGGCAACGCGGGCTCCAGCGAGCGTCAGATCTTCTGCAGCGCTGAGCATCCCCCACGGGGGCGCGCTAGCTGCAGCAAGAGCGCTACTGCGTAATCCACCTGCTGGGGACGCGCCCCAGTCAGCGACCCAGCAGTGGATTCACGAGGTAGACCGTCTCGTCGTCGCCGCCGCAAACCCTCGACTTCGGCGGGGACGACGCTCCGGCCAACCGGCTGTGTCGCTGACGCGCATGCCAACGGTTGACGGGCAGACGGCGGATTCCAGCTCCACCAGGCTCTCATCGACGGACCTGAGGACAGAGCTGGAACGATGCCACTTGGGCCAAGATGCCCGAGTGTTCCTCGAGCGATGACGAGAAAGGAGTCGTAGCCAAGAGGCCGACGACAGCATGACGTCTGCCTCGACCCTGCCAGAGGCGCAGACTTTCGCCACGCGATCTCTGCCCCAGGCATACGCCACGCAGCATATGCCACAGCCATATGCCCTGCAAACGGCGCCCCCGGTCTATGGCGCAACCTTGCCCATACTGGGGTACACAGTGCCAGCAGCGAACCAAGCGTTCGCGGCACCAACGCCTACCGCAACAGGAGCAGGATGTGCGACCCTGGCGCCCCACCTTCGCTTCGCAAGGTGGCCGCGCAAGTTTCGGCCGCACCTGGCCGAGAAGTACGACGGCAGCGTCAACCCGGCAGAGTTCCTCCAAATCTACACCACCGTCCTTACTGCAGGAGAGGACAAGGCCGTCATGGCCAACTACTTCCCCGTCGCCTTGACCGGCCCAGCCCGGTCTTGGCTCATGAACCTCCCCCAGGGTTCCATAACCTCCTGGGGAGAGCTCTGCCGGCAGTTCACCGCCAACTTCGGCAGCTCCTACACCCGGCCTGGCACGGAGCTCGATCTCCATGCCATCCAGCAACAACCTGGAGAGACGTTGCGCTCCTCCATCCAGCGGTTCTCCCAGCTACGCAACACCATCCCGCACATTTCAAAGTGCTTCTGTGGTGGTGGCGTTTTGGCAGGGTGTCCGGGACGAGAAGATGCTCGAGAAGTTGGCCACCAGGGAGGTGCAATACATATCGGAGCTCTTCAGCCTGGCGGACAAGTGCGCCGGAGCAGAAGACGGGCGTCATTGGCACTCACTGCCAGCCTCCGAAGCCAGAAGGCAGCCCGAAGACGGCGGAGTTCTAGCTGAGCTCCCGACTACGTCAGACAGTCAAGAGCCAAGCACCGACTGACTACGTGGTCAGGTGGACACCACCACCAAGAATCCCAGGGGGGCCCCTGAAGATGGAGAATGAGAGCCCCGAGCATCGGTCTTCACCGAGCCCCATTGGACGCTCGACGGCGTGCTGCTCCTCATGCCAACGCGAGAGCGGTTTGGGTAACCTTGGACCTGTGCCATGTACCGCGCGCTGACGACACCGTCGCCAACAACCTGACAGCGAAGGTCTCCACCGGAGCCCCGGAGCTCCAAGGAGTCTTCGAAGGGACGTTGCCGCGACTCACAGCCCGTAGTGCCGACCGGGCGAAGGGGGCGAGACCAGCACCTCGAAGCTGGCGGTCCCGGCGGCCATGCAGCCATGGTGACAGCCAAAGGATCGTATGCGCCTTGGGGACTCCGTGCTACCCAGCGCCCAAGATCCAGAAGCTCAAGTAGTCCCGATGCATGGACCACGAAGGTCCGGGACTCCTTGAAGGACATCCTTCCTGATGAACGTGCATTCGCTGAACGGATTGTGCGGATGGCTAAGTGCTACGCGCTGGTATCTTTACTGGCGTGGCGCCACGGCATCCTATTGCGGTGCATAACCTAGGAGGAAGATTGCGACCAGCTCGCAGTAGTCCACGAAGGCGAGTGCTGGGAACGCTCATCGTCCCGCACGTTGGTCGGTTAAGCCATCCGACATGGCTCCTACTGACCGAGAGCCACCTGGACGCCGTCAAACCGGTTAGGAGATGCAATGCGTGCCAGGTCCACGCCAAGCAGACCCACACAACCGGTGCATACGCCGCACCCAGAGCCGTCGGGGGATACCGGCTCCTCTATGTCGAGGGCCAGCCGGACTTCCCAGGGCCGGGTCACGGGAATTACCCTTCTACATGGTATGCGGGGCCGAAGCCATGCTTCCCCTGAGATCGCCATGGGGGTCCTCCCGTCTCTGAGCGTACGACGAAGCCACGCATGACCCGCTCTGCGTGAGGACATCTACCTCGTCGTCGAGGCAAGATGGCAAGCCACGCTCCGGATCGCACGGAACCGGCAGGCCCCAACGCTACCACCGTCGTTCCATGCATGGGAGCCCAGGACAGGCGCTCCGACGCTACCCCAGTAAGTTCACCATGCTTACTTAGGTGTTTATTTAAATTACGCATTAATCTATATGATCATCTCCCCACACTCTAGACAGTGTACATCCATTGTACACTTGGTTCCCCTTTCCTGCTCTAATGCATAGTCGATATTTGCCATCCTGCCGAAGGCGGTAGTGCTTGGGATACCTGCCAGAGGCCCGGGGGCCTTTTGGACCTCCCCCTGTAAGGGTACTGTACCGCCAGTTGGTCTCCTCCAAGAAAAGACCTACGCTAGACCGGGGGATCAGGAGCCTTGCTTTGCCCGGTCCTGCACCCAAAGCATGCGCACTCTGCCTCCCAGCGCTACGGTCTGAGTACTAGGGGGCCGGACGGTTACACCCTGACTAGGGCTGGGGGCCAGACCTCCGGGACCAAGTGCACTGGATTACCCAAGCCCCGTATTCCGGCCCGGGACAGTAAGCCAAATGAGACTAAGGGATAGGAAAGGGAGGACCTCTGAGCAGTACCGGACCCCACCCCCTCAGCAGGGGTGAGCTCCGAAGCCGGACCTCGTCTCCCTCTTCTCAGAGACGAGCTCCGATGACCTCCGGACCTCACGCCCTTCGTGGGCCTGAGCTCCGATGACTTCCGGACCTCCGCCCCCACAGCTGGGCCGAGCTCCGATGCCAGCCCTCGCCCTCCTTTCAGAGGCGAGCCCTGATGCCGGACCTCACGCCCTTCGTGGGCCTGAGCTCCGATGACTTCCGGACCTCCGCCCCCACAGCCGGGCCGAGCTCCGATGCCAGCCCTCGCCCTCCTTTCAGAGGCGAGCCCTGATGCCGGACCTCACGCCCTTCGTGGGCCTGAGCTCCGATGACTTCCGGACCTCCGCCCCCACAGCTGGGCCGAGCTCCGATGCCAGCCCTCACCCTCCTTTCAGAGGTGAGCCCTGATGCCGAACCTCACGCCCTTCGTGGGCCTGAGCTCCGATGACTTCCGGACCTCCGCCCCCACGGCCGGGCCGAGCTCCGATGCCAGCCCTCGCCCTCCTTTCAGAGGCGAGCCCTGACGCCGGACCTCACGCCCTCCGTGGGCCTGAGCTCCGATAACTTCCGGGCCTCCGGCCCCACGGCTGGGCCGAGCTCCGATGCCAGCCCTCGCCCTCCTTTCAGAGGCGGGCCCTGATGCCGAACCTCACGCCCTCCGTGGGCCTGAGCTCCGATGACTTCCGGACCTCTGCCCCCACAGCCGGGCCGAGCTCCGAGGCCAACCCTCGCCCTCCTTTCAGAGGCGAGCCCTGATACCGGACCTCACGCCCTCCGTGGGCCTGAGCTTCGATGACTTCTCGGACCACCCCTCTTCTCAGAGGCGGAGCTCCGATGCCGGACCTCACGCCCTCCGCTGGCCTGAGCTCCGATGCCGGCCTTCGCCCTCTCCTCAGAGGCGAGCTCCGAAGCCGGACCTCATCCTCTCCTCAGAGGCTAGCTCCGAAGCCGGACCTCCCCCTTCCACAAGGGCTGAGCTCCGATGCCAGACTTCACCCTCTCCTCAGAGGCTGAACTCCGAAGCCGTCAAGACCCTGCCAGCACAGGGAGTACTCAAGACAAGAAAGTGCGCGGGTAGGAGAAGGCCCCACCTCGGGCTCGTTACCTTCCCGAGATGGGCCCGGGGGCCACTGTCGATACCCTCAATACCGGGTACCCCCGTGCATAGGGTAAAACTTCCTAAGGACCTCGCCCCCTCTGCATGGGCGAGGTTTGAAGGCGCCACGTGTCCAGCGGGGCCGGAGCTCCCCTCCCCACGGAGGATAGCTCCGGGCCTGCCACGTGGCCCAGGAGGCCGGACCTCACCCCCTCTGCAGGGGCGAGCTCCGAAGGTGCCACGTGTCCAGCAGGGCCGGGGCTCTCCTCTCCTCAAAGGATAGCTCCGAGCCTGCCACGTGGCCCAGAAGACCGGACTTCGCCCCCTCCGCGGGGGTGAGCTCCGAAGGCTCCACGTGTCCAGCGGAGCCGGAGCTCCCCCTCTCCTCCGAGGAGAGCTCCGGGTCCGACACGTGGCCAGCAGAGCAGTGTTGCCGCCCGGCGCGGTAGGCAGCGGGAGTAAAGGCGCGCCATGCCTTTACCGTACAAAGCATTCAAGACTCGCGCCTTCCCGAGACGAAGAGGCGCAGCGCACGCCTATCAGGAGGCGCTGTGACCAGTCACAGTCAGGACAGGCGTACAGTGTCTGAAGCTGCAGGCCATTGAAGGCAGCGACAAGACCGAACAAGACATGTACTGCTGCCCCTGCCATCATCAAGCACTACGACTAGCTTGCGGCATGGGCAGGGCGGCAGAACGAAGACTCGGAAGCCTTCGCCAGAGACAACTACCGGCATAACTGCAGGTACGATAGTCGGCAGGCAATCTCCCCGGGACCACCTGTCGGGTCCCGGGCCCCCCCTTGTAAGCCACACGAGTCTTGGACTATAAAAGGCTCGGGTAGGCAACGTTAGCAAGGGTTCGCACTCCAGCAACTCGCACCCTAGACATCACTCACCCTCAAGCTCAGGACTCCGGTTCTGAGCAACAAGCAATACAGCGAGCTCCTCTGCTCACCGTGGACGTAGGGTTTTACGCTCCGGCGACCTGAACCACGTAAAACTGACCGTGTCAAGCTTCTCCCTCACTCGTCCGTGACGCTTAAGCTCTCCGCAAGCGACTAGCCCCTCCGAAAAAGAACCTCCGCGGGCTACCCAGAGCAGGTCCGGGGGAAGTGTCGACCACACACTTCGACAATACCCCTGTGCCTCACACACAATTACAGAGTAACACCCCCCCCCCCCCCCCCCCGCGCAGTCACAACATCTAGCGACTGTAGATGTTGAGACTGGACCGAAATCGGAGAACATCGACGACGGGAGTCTCTTCGTGAAGATGTCGGCGAATTGCGTCGTCGTCGGGACATGGTGTACCCGAACCTCATCGCGTGCAACCCGCTCACGAACAAAGTGGAGGTCGATCTCCACATGCTTTGTGCGCTGATGCTGGACCGGGTTGGTGGAGAGGTACACGGCGCTGACGTTGTCACAGTAGATTAGGGTGCTCCTGGCGACGGGAGTGTGGAGCTCCTGAAGCAGCTGCTGAAGCCAGGAGGCCTTAGCCACGCCGTTAGCCACGGCGCGATACTCCACCTCAGCACCCGAGCGCGACACCACGGGTTGTCGCTTCGAGGACTAGGAGACGAGATTACCGCCCAGGAAGACGGCGTACCCAGAAGTAGAGCGTCGTGTGTCCGGGCAGCCTGCGCAGTCAGCGTCGGTGTACACGACCAGCTCGGAGGCCGCGTCACGTCGAAGGAGGAGGCCGTAGTCGAGGGTACCTCGTAGGTACCGAAGAATCCGCTTCATAGCGGTGAGATGCGGCTCCCTCGGGTCATGCATGTGGAGGCACACCTGCTGAACCGCATACGAGATATCTGGCCTGGTGAAGGTGAGGTACTGAAGAGCGCCTGCAAGACTCCTGTAAGTAGTGAGGTCAGAGACGGGTGTCCCATTGGTAGCGGAGAGCTTCGCCTGAGTATCCACTAGAGTGGAGCATGGCTTGCACTCAGCCATGCCCGCTCGCTGGAGGATATCCAGGCAGTACTGTCGCTGGTGAAGGAACAAACCGTCTAGTCGGTCCTCGACCGCAATACCCAGGAAGTGGTGGAGGCGGACCAGGTCCTTCATAGCGAACTCCTGCTGTAGAGCAGAAATGATGCGCCAAAGCAGAGCCGGACTGGACGCTGTCAGTACAATGTCATCGACGTACAGTAGAAGGTAAGCAGTGCACTGCCACGTCGATAGACAAACAGCGAAGTATCCGACTTAGCTTCGACGAACCCCTGTGAGACCATGAAAGAGGCGAACCGGCTATACCAGGCTCGTGGTGCCTGCTTCAGTCCGTACAAGGATTTGTTCAGCTTACAGACCATGTCTGGGTGAGCTGAATCAACAAATCCTGTCGGCTGACTGCAGTACACCGTCTCGATCAGTGTACCGTGGAGGAAGGCATTTTTGACGTCCAACTGGTGGACAGGCCAAGAACGCGAGAGAGCCAGCGACAGAATGGTACGAATCGTCGCCGGCTTCACCACCGGGCTGAAGGTCTCGTCGTAGTCGACTCCAGGGCGCTGAGTGAAACCCCGAAGTACCCACCGAGCCTTGTACCTAAGGTACCGTCCGCCTTCTTATATGTGAACACCCACTTGCCTGTGACAACATTGCCACGACCGGGGCGCGGAACCAGGTCCCAGGTCCGGTTGGCAAGCAAGGCCTCATACTCTTCCTCCATAGCGCGGTGCCAGTGAGGGTCAGCGAGGGCGCTACGCACGGAAGTAGGTATGGGTGAGATCGAAGAAGAGCCAGTCGGTGGAGATGTCGTCGACGACAAAGTGGCCCCGTCGAAGCGCTCAACTGACCGGAGACTCTCGGACGCACGTCGAGTCACCATCGGATGGACGTGACCAGGATCCCTGTGGAGAAGAGGAGGGTTGTACACCGGGCGCTCGGGTACAACAACCTCCTCTCGTCGTGGGTAGACGAGAGTGGGTCTCGAGGCCACGCGTGGCGCAGCTGGAGCAGCCCCCCCCCCCCCCCCCCCCCCCGCGCTCGTCGCTGGTAGACAAGTGCGGGGTCAGCGAAGCGAGAAGTCGTCGTCTGTGCCACGCGTGGCGCACCTGGTGGCGTCGTGCTCGCTGCAGGTGACGTCGGGGAAGCTGAGGCAACGCGTGGCACAGTTGGTGACGTAGAGGTCACCCGAGGTGCAGCAGGTGACGCCGAGGGCACCTGAGGTACAGCAGGTGACGTCGGGGAAGCTGAGGCAACGCGTGGCACAATTGGTGACGCAGAGGTCACCCGAGGTGCAGCAGGTGACGCCGGGGGCACCTGAGGTACAGCAGGTGACGTCGGGGAAGCCGAGGCCGCGCGTGGCGCAGCGGGTGATGCCGGAGGCGTCGATGCCGCACGTGGTGCAACAGATGACGCCGGGGGCACCTGAGGCGTAGCATGTGTCGAACCTGCAGAAGAAAGAGGCCAAGGCAGCTGGGAAGCAGCCTCGGGGTCAGTGGGAAAAAGAGAGTCCAGCTCTGTGGTGGAACCGGAAGGGGTGGTGGAGAAAGGAAAGGAGGACTCGTCGAAGACGACGTGCCGAGAGATCAAAAAACGGTGAGTAGTGAGATCTAAGCACCGGTATCCCTTATGATCAAGGGAATACCCGAGAAAAACGCACCGTGTCGAGCGGGGCGCAAGCTTATGTGGGACAGTGGCAGGAAGGTTAGGGTAGCAAGCGCACCCGAAAACACAAAGGTGATCGTAAAGAGGATCGGTGCCATATAGAGCAAAGTAGGGGGTGGAGGCACGAATCGCCTTGGTGGGAAGACGATTAATCAGGAGTGTGGCAGTATGGAGAGCCTCCACCCAGTATCGGGCTAGAATAGATGCCTGGAACATCAGGGAGCGCATGACATCATTGGTGGTGCGAATCATGCGCTCTGCCTTGCTGTTTTGAGGAGAGGTATACGGACAAGACATGTGTAGTTGTACCCCATGTGCGGAGAGAAAATTACGAAACGCAGAGTTATAAAACTCGCGTACGTTATCGCACTAGACAGCTCGGATGGTGCGCCCAAACTGATTAGAAATCCAAACGAAGAAGTGAGAAAGAGTGACGAAAGTCTCAGACTTCAATCGTAATGGAAAAGTCCAGGAAAAGTGAGAAAAATCATCAATGATCACCAAGTAATAATTAAAGCCCGATACACTGTTAATGAGAGATGTCCACAAATCACAATGTATAAGATCAAACATGTGCTCAACATGAGTCACAGAAGTGGAAAAAGGAAGTCGAACATGGCGACCAAGTTGACAAGCATGACATAGGGAGTAATGTGTGCCCCTAGAACACGAGATAACAGAACTACTGGACAACTTCGACATAACATCTGCACCAGGGTGGCCAAGCCGGCGATGCCAAATGGTGGATGAAGCTATCGTAGTCAAAGCGAAAGGCGGTGATGCAGCGGAAGTAGGAAGCCGAAGTGTGTATAGGGGCCTCGAGCTATCACATCGAAAAAGAGGTCGCCGGGTAGAAAGATCCTTCACAAACAAACCAAAAGGATCAAACTCAATGGAAACATTGTTGTCAGTGGTAAAATGACGAACAGAAAGCAAGTTTTGAATGATGTTCGGAGCGACAAGAATGTTTTTAAGCTGAAAAGAACCCGGGAGACGGAATCACCTACTGAGGTGACCGGAAGAACAGACCGATTCCTAACAACAATAGATGAAGGAAAAGAGGGATTGATGGGGTGGGTGGAAGAGAGTATATCAGCATTAGGGGTGGTATGGTATGACGCTCTGGAGTCGACTACCCAGTCATTACCTGGTGGAGTAAGGTGCATGGTGCTGAAGGAAGAAGCCAACGACTGTCGATCCCATGTCGAGGGTGGCTCTTGGAGAGGAGCTGACAGCTCCGAGTACCCAACAGGATAGTCGGTGCCTCCGTAGGTCGAGGCTGACTGTCCGCCAGAAGAGTAGCCAGGCCCACCATAGGCCTGAGTCGGCGGCCCACCAGCACTGTAGGTTGGTCCACTGTAGCCCGGGGTGGCCACGAACGTCGGCTGGGGACGTGGTGGTCGTGGAGACTGAGAACCCGGAGATGGCCCAGGCCACATGTAGATCTGGCCAGTCCACGGGTTGTAGAGTGTGGGCCAGGGTTGCCAGTACCACCGATACCACCAGTAGTCGGAGCAGTGGGTGTAGGAGTGCCGTTTGCATTGCTACCTCCACCACGGCCGCCGTTCTTGCCTCGGCGGCGACGGTTTCCACCTCCAGTACTGGCAGGAGTGCCTGGAGTGGAAGGTGGTCGTGACGGCGGTCCACCAGCAGCTGGTAAGGGTGGACGAGGGGACTGCCCAGAGCCATAAAAGGCTGTGGCAGATCCGGAACCAGTAGAGCCTCCTGCAGTGATATCCTCAAGTTCAAGATCAGACCATACCTTCTCAAAGGTAGGGAGTGGCTCCAGTCGGAGTAGCCACGTCCGTAGGTGACAATAGCGCTCATTCAGGCCCTGAAGGACCCGAAGAACAAGGGCGCCATCGGTGACCGGCTCACCAAGGTCACGTAGGGCATCCGCCATGCCCTTCATCTCCCGGCAGTAGGTGGAGACAGAACGGTCACCCTGGACGGTGTTCTGGAACCGAGTGCTGATGTGGAGGGCTCGAGTCACGCGGTTCCCTAGAAACCGCTGCTCAAGGACCATCCAGGCCCGTCGAGCAGTGCCGCCACCGCGCTGCCTGACGATGTTCTGTAGCTCCTCCGTCAAGGAGCCAAGGATCCAGGATAGAACCAGGCTGTCCATGCTGATCCAGGACACCAGTGCTGAAGAATCGTCCTGGAGGACGTGGTCGTCGAGGCAGTAACGCCTCACCGTGAGGAGCACCAGATCACGCCACCGGGCATATGAAGTGGACTCGAAGCTGAGAACAACCGGCACGAGCGTCCGGATGTTCTGAATCTCGGTGGCCTGCGCATGAAGAGCAGCCACAAGTGAAGCCGAGTACGTACCAGCGTCTAAGGGAGGCTCGTGGGCAGCACTCATCGGTCGGTGAGCACTCTCCTCGAGCTGGTGGGATAGAGCTGCCACGGAGGCACGCTCCTGCTCTAGGGCGAGAGCGAGTCCCCGCTCGCGCTCGCGAGAGGCAGCCAGTGCTGCGGCGATGTCAGAGGTGTTCGCCGTGTCGGTGTCGTAGGAAGAAGAAGCTGCATTATCAGCAGCGCCACCGGCGACTGGAAACGGAATCGGCGGGACAGTAGTTGTGGTGCTCCCTTCGATAGAGTCGCGTGGACCGGAGGTACCTGCCATGAAGACGACAGCGGTGGTGGGTTTGCCGGTGGTACCTATAAGAGGTCCGCCGGCGGCCGGACCGGTCCTCGGAGTCATAGGAGGGGCGGCAGATCCGGGAACGGAGGTAGGCGCGCCAGCCCCTCCGGTGGCGGCGGCTGCAGACCAGGAGGCAGCGGGCCAGGCGGCGCCAGCAGCATCGGACCAGGGGGCGGCAGTTCTGGGAGCTCCAGAGGCGGCGGCGGCGGCTGCTGGCCAAGGGGCGGCGGGCCAGGTGGCAGTGGCGGCCACGCCAGCCCTCCCAGAGGCGGCGGCGCCCCCGGGCGCCTGCCAATCCAGGCTGAATCCGGGCGCGCGCCGGCTCTACCCGAAATCGGGCGGCGGCGGTGGCGCGGATCCGGCTGCAGCCCAGGGCACGGCGGTGCGAGCGAGAGGCGCGCCAGTGGCGGCGGCGGCGGGCCCAGCGGGCGGCACGGTTGCGCGGGCGGGCGGCGCATCAGCGGCGGCGACAGTGGCCTGGCGGGCGGCGCGCCGGCGAGGGTGGCGGTGGCTCTGACCGACGGCTAGGGCGGTGGAGGCGCAGGCCCAGGGCGACGGCGGCTGGGCCATTAGGGTTAGGGTTAATCCCAAATCCTAATTAATTCCTAGCTCTGATACCATATTAGAGGGCTAATGTTGTTGTATTAGATAATAATCAGAATGAGGGTACAGGGATGGTTATATAGAGGGATTAGGTGAGGGGAAAAGACTAAACTACCCCTAACCCGAATCCCTCACTAATGACTAATATACCCCTGTGCTTCATACACAATTACAGAGTCTAACACCCAGAAGCATGGTGCAAGGCGCACGCCTCCGTCCTCCGCCTGTTCACCATTACGGTGACAAGACAGGGCGGCGAGGCGTGACAGTGAAACAGTGCCGCCCAACGGCACAGAGCCGCTCAGCAGAGCGAGAAGACACGGTGACAAGACGGGGTCTTCATCATCACCTGCTACCCGGTCAGAGGTGCCCGACGTGTCAAGCGGCGCGCCTTCACTCCTCCGATAGCGACCTTACATATAGCTATAAATGCCCTAGCTCAGGTATAGGGTACGGACAGCCGCGGGGCCACCTGTCGGGCCCCGGGCCACATTGTAATTGCCCCGGCCTTGGGCTATAAAAGGATCGAGGCAACCTCCGGACAAAGGGTTAGCATTCCAGTTCCGCGTTCGCAACCCTGCAATCTCACACACTCATAAGCGCAAGCAATACAACAATCACACTGTGGACGTAGGGTATTACGCTCCGGCGGCCCGAACCACGTAAATCCTCGTGTTCATCACGTCATCGTGCTTCGACGCTCGAAACCACTAAGTCCCTCCTAAAAAAGAACCTACGTGGGCTGCTTCAGGGCAGACCAGGAGAAGTATCGCAGGAAAACACTTCGACATTTGGCGTGCCAGGTAGGGGGCTTCTGGTTTTTGAAGTTGTTCGTGAAGCCCACGATGGTGAACATCCACTCTCTTGGAGGCTCTTCCCGCCCCTCGCGCCGCCAGCAGCAGAGGGAGCAGGAAGCCTCATCCCATTTCAGAGCGGGGCCGACTACGCCGGTGGCAGCTCCTACAGCGACGGTGCCCGCTGCCACCCAGCGGCCTTCGGTTGCGACGGCGTCGCAAGCACCGACCGAAGCCAGCCCGGAGAGTGCGCTGCTAGCAGCTCGCGCGCTCCTCCACAAGCTCCCTGAGCGCGGGAGCTTCCCCGTCCGCTGCAGAGCAGTGGCGCAATGACGTCGACCACCTGGTCGTCGCCGTGCTCAACTCGCCGTGCCACCGGAGACAGCGACCAGAGACAGTACAGCTGTCGGCCCGTACCCTAACGAGGGATTATAGGACGGCAGCAACCCACTCGACGGCGACGTCCAGGCTCTCCACCGCAGACCTCAGAGCCGAGCTGGACCGCCCCGTCAGAAAGAAGATGGTCGTGTCACCATCGAGCGACAGCGCGAGCGGCGTCACAACCTTGAGGAGGAGTATGGTACCCTGAGTGTCATGCGCCCCATCAACGCGGGCCAGAACCTCGTCTCCCCAGGCTCAGTGGGAGGTTGCATGGCTCTGGCTCCGCACCTTCGTATGGCGGTGTGGCCGTGTAAGTTCCGGCCGCACTTGCCGGAGAAGTTCGACAGGACAGTCAACCTCGTCGAGTTGTTGCAGATCTACTCCACGGCCATACTAGCTGCAGGAGGGGATGAGGCCATCATGGCCAACTATTTCCCCGTGGCCTTGACCAGGTCAGCCCGGTCATGGCTCATGAACTTGCCCCAGGAGTCTATAACCTCCTAGGAAGAGTTGTACCGTCATTTCACGGCCAACTTCGGGAGTTCCTACACTCGGCCAGGCACGGAGGCCGACCTCCACGCCCTGCAACAGCAACTGGGAGAGTCGCTGCGCTCCTTCATCCAGTGTTTCTCTCAGGTCAGGAACACCATACCCCGTATTCGAACGCCTCTGTGGTAGTTGCCTTCAGGCAGGGTGTGAGAGATAAGAAGATGCTCGAGAAGCTGTCCACGCACGACGTACAAGACGTCTCCGAGCTCTTCAGCCTAGCGGACAAGTGTGCCAGGGCCGCGGAGGGCCGCAACTGGCACACACCGCCTGTCAAGGGGAAAGCCGGTGGGTCCGCCACTGGAGCCGCAGCGCAGAGCAGCGGCAATAAGAACAAGACCGGCGACAAGGACAAGCCGCTGGTCGGAGCCCCCACTGAAGCTACAGGGGGTCGGGGGCCGCGCCCAGACAAGCGCCCGCGGCCGTCGTCCGCTGGCGATGACGGTGAGTGGTGCTCGGTACACAACACCGGCAGCCATGGCGCTAACGATTGTCGCGAGATCAAGAACCTCGCGGAACACTACTGTGAGCTGCAACAGCAACGGCCGCACCAAGATGGTGCACCCTTCCGTCAGCGGGAGGGCAAACAAAAGGCCAAACCTGAGGCTAGCGTTGAGCAGGGTATGGAGTATCAAGATGCCGAGAGGGCGTTGAAAGCCATCTACGACCACTCCGACTCCAACTCCAGCGACCACAACGAGCGACGCAAGATGCTCTATGCCTAACCAGGCGTTCCCTCCCTCCGTCGTGCGACAAGGGAAAACACCCTCTTACATTGGTGTAGGGGGGGGCCTCCCCAGAACACGCCAGGGGCTCACCCGACGTCTAGACATACGACGAAGCCACGCAGAACCGGTTTCTGCTTGAGGAAATCAACCTCGTGCCAGACGACCTTTCAACAAAAGCCTCTACATGGGCTCCGGTCCCCGAAGGTGTCTTTGAAAAGAAGCAGCTGCGTTCAACAACCTGGCCTACCGAACCAGGCGAAGGGGGCGAGTCCGGCACCTCGAAGTTGGCGGTCCCGGCGGCCTGCAACCATGGCGCCTGCCAAGGATCGTATGCGTCACCGGGGACTCCAAGCAACCCGGCACCCAAGATCTAGAAGTTCAAGTAGGACCTGATGCATGGATCACAGAGGTCCGGGCCTACTTGGAGGACAATATCCTTCCCGATGAACATGTATTCGCTGAACGGATCGTTCGTATGGCTAAGAGATACACACTGGTAGAAGGGGATCTCTACCGGCGTGGCGCCGAAAGCGTCCTATTGTGGTGCATAACCCGGGAGGGCTGCGAGCTGCTCGCAGAGATCCAGGGAGGCGACTGCGGCGACCACGCTTCGTCCCGCACGCTGGTCGGTAGAGCCTTCCAGCATGGCTCCTACTGACCGACAGCTCTTCTAGGTGTCGTCGTGCGACAAGGGAAAATGCCCTCTTAAATTGGTGTAGGGGGTCGAGGCCGCCCTCCCCCCAGAACACACCAGGGGCTCACCCGACGTCCAGGCATACGACGAAGCCATGCAGAACCAGCTTCTGCGTGAGGAAATCAACCTCGTCGACGAGGCAATGTGGCTAGAGGTTGTTCGAAATGCGCCACACCGTAGAACGCTCTGGCAATGGTACACGCAGAGTAGACAGTCCAAGATAGGGCCACCTGATGCCTCGGCTAATACTTTTTCGAGGAGGGGTGGCAAACCCTCCCCCAGCTGGGAGGGTCCCTCACAAGTATGCCGCCTCAGGTGCACCCGCCTAGCCGCGGGCGATGGGTATCTCTACCCAAGCCACAACACTGGAACACCTCTGTAAGTTCTATCCTTAACGCAGTGGTAGGGAATTTTTTTCTTTTTCTCTTTCTTTGTAAAGGTGTCATAGTGTCTAGGAACAGCGCTTAGAACAGCTAAGCCCTAGAAGGGTCCTGCTACTCTTGTCATCCGGGGCGGGTCGCTGCCTTCTTGCACGGCCTGTTTCCTCTTATCACCCAAAGGAAGCCAGAAATAAGAAAAGTTATCCTACCCTGCGTACCTTCTTTATAGTTTGTGTTTGTTCATGCATATCAACAGTAAATGGCATGTCCGGAGTCTGTCTCACATACTTGTCCTATGTCCCGTGGTGCTGGAAGGTCTCGCTGAAAGGTTAACGCCCGTGAGGGGTCCAGGGTGTGTAGCCTGCTGTCGAAGTGTTCAGTCGACACTTCCCCCGGGCTGCACTGGGCAGCCCGCGGAGGTTCTTTTTTCGGTGGGGCTAGTTCCTAGCGGAGAGCTTGCGCAGATGGACGAGTTAGTAAGAGCTTGACACGGCGAGTTTTACGTGGTTCAGGCCGCCGGAGCGTAAAACCCTAGTCCACGGCGAGCTATGGAGCTCGCTGTATTGCTTGCTGCTCAGGGCTGGAGTCCTGAGCTTGGGGGTGAGTTACAGCTTGGGAGTGTATGGCTAGCGTATGAGTTGCCGAGTGCGAACCCAGGGTGCGAGTGGCTAAAAGTGCGAACCCTTGCTATCGTCGCCTACCCGAGCCTTTTATAGTCCAAGACTCGGGTGGCTTAAAGGGGGCCCGGGACCCGACAGGTGGTCCCGGGGAGATTGACTGTTATCTACCGTATCTGCAGTTATGCCGGTAGTTGTCTCTGGCGAAGGCTTCCGAGTCTCCGTCTTGCCGCCCTGCCCATGCCGCATGCTAGTCGTAGTGGTTGATGACGGCGCAGGCGGCATGGGGTGTCTTGTCGCGGTGTTTATTAGCTGGCAGGTTCTGACACCGCGCGCCAGTCTGTGATGCGACTGGTCGCAACGACACCTGACAGAGGCGTGCTCCGCGTCTCCGCGTCTTGGGAAGACGCGGGCCTTGAATACCTTGTACGGGCAAGGTATGGGGCGTCTTTACGCCCGCTGCCTATCTCTCGGGGGCAGGCAGCACCGTTCTTCTGGCCACGTGGCGGGCCCGGAGCCCTTCTCTGAGGAGAGAAGGGTCCGGCCTGCGGGGCACGTGGAGCCTCCGGACCTCTTCCCGCGGAGGGGGAGGCTCGGCTTCTGTCGGCCACGTGGCGGGCCCGGAGCTCTCTTCTGAGGAGAGGGAGGTCCGGCCCCGCTGGACGCGTGGCGCCTTCGGACCTCTCTCCCGCGGAGGGGGAGGTCCGGCTTCTGTATGCCACGTGGCGGGCCCGGAGCTCTCCTCTGAGGAGAGGGAGGTCCGGCCCCGCCGGACGCGTGGCGCCTTCGGAGCTCTCCCTGCGGAGAAGGGCGAGTTCCTTAGGCATTTCTTCCTGTGCGCGGGGGTACCCCATATCTCAGGTACCGACACCTGCTATGCCTGGTTCCGTACCCCAAGCGTGCACATCCTGCCTCCTCTGCGCTACAACTGAGTACTTAGGGGCCGAAAAGAACACGCCCACGGGCAAGAAAAGTAACCGGACCCCGGACATTGCCTCAATACTCTTTACGTGATTTCTTTCCATACCGCTCCGGCCATGTGGCCAGTCACTTTTTCTTGTCTTCAACTGAATTAAGAGTTGTGCTATCCTTCTGAAGGCGGGTCTGCTTGAGGTACCTGTGGTGTACCCGTGGTCCTGTGGTTGTCTCATTGCTCGGGGGCCCTATGGCACCGAATGGTCCCTCCCCTGAAAGGCTTACGCCAGCGGGAGGTCCAGGGTGTGTAGCCTGCTATGCCTGGTTCCGTACCCCTAGCGTGCACACCCTGCCTCTCCAGCGCTACAGCTCGGTACCGTGGAACCGGACGGCTCATACCCCTGAGCAAGGCTTTAACCATATCTTGGGCGACCCACATCGAATTACCCAAGCCCTGTAGCTTGGCTGAGGGCCGTAAGCCACAGTAAAGCTACCGAACAAGGAGGAGTGACCAGAGAGCACGACTACTCCCTCTTTCTGTCATGCCTGCAGGTCCGCACAGGTCCTTGGCATCTCGGACCTCCCAGGGGGCCCGATGCTGACGTCCTTCCTCATCCAGTGGACGTCGGACCTCTACAGCGGCGAGCAGAAGACTCGGAGCGCCAGCTACGGCAAGCCGAAGACAAGGGCCGAACTTCCCTCGGGTACCTTATGCACGTCTATGTTTTTGCAGTTTCCCTTTCAAGCTTGCGTATATTTTTTCCGTGCCACTCGACGTGTACATAGTTGTGTTTCTCTGTCTCGCTCTTGGCCAAAATTATGTCGTCCTGCTACAAGGTGGAAACGTCTGAGGCACCTGTGTTGTCTCCGGACCCCCTTGGTTACCTTCCTGCTAGGGTCCCGTGGCACCAGAAGGACGCCCCCCCCCCCTTTGGAACATCATGCCAGCGAGAGGTCCAGTGTGTGTACCCGAAGCGTGCACACTCTGCCTCTTCAACGCAGCAACCAAGTGTTGGGGGCCCGGACGGCACGCCACCCTGGGTAGGCTGGTAACCATGGTCTAGATACTACTACACCGAATTGTCCAGGTCCCGTAGCTTAGTCAAGGACCACAAGCCGTAATGTAGCCAGCAGGCAGAAAAAATACAACTATATGGCACGGTTACCCCTTTCTTCTAGTGTTTGTGCAGGCCACAGGGCTCCGGGAGGTCGGTTCTGAACACCAGCTTTCCCAGGGGACCACTCTCGGACCCCCAAGACTGGCATCTCCCGAAAGGTCTGGAGCTGGTGTCTCCCCAAGGCAAGACCAGAAGACCACCACGCGGGAGAGATGGAGGCCCCACCCGGGGGCTCGCTGACTCCTCCGAGATGGGCCCGGGGGCCACTATCGGTACCCTCAAGACCAGGTACCCCCGCGTGGAAGGTTGAAGGCATTTCAGACCTCGCCTCCCTGCCTAGGCGGGCCCTGGCACGGCCATGTGTCCTTGGCCCCGGACCTGACCTCCCCGCTGAGGCAAGGTCGGGCGCTGCCACGTGTGCTCAGGGTCTGGAGCCGCCACGTATCCTTGGCCCCGGACCTATCCTCCCTGCTGAGACAAGGTCTGGTGCAGCCACGTGTGACCAGACTCCGGGCCGGGCCTCCCCGCTAAGGAGGGCTCCGGAGCCGCCACGTGTCCTTGGCCCCGGACCTGGCCTCCCCGTTGAGGCAAGGTCCGGCGCTGCCACGTGTCTCCGGGCTCCGGGCCGGACCTCCCCGCTAAGGAGGGCTCCGGAGCAGCCACGTGCCCTTGGCCCCGAACCTAACCTCCCCGCTGAGGCAAGGTCCAGCACTGCCACGTGTCCCCGGGCTCCGGGCCGGACCTCCCCGCTTAGGCAAGATCCCGCGCTGCCACGTGTCCCTGGGCTCCGGGCCAGACCTCCCTGTTAAGGAAGGCTCCGGAGCCGCCACGTGTCCCATGACCAGTCGTAGGCCGTAAAGACTCTGAAGTAAAGGAAGATGTGCACCGTTCAATCGCTCATTCAAGACTCGCGTCTTCCCCAGAAGCATGGTGCAAGGCGCACGCCTCCATCCTCCGCCTGTTCACCATTACGGTGACAAGACAAGGCGGCGAGGCGTGACAGCAGAACAGTGCCGCCCAACGGCACAGAGCCGCTCAACAGAGCGAGAAGACACGGTGACAAGACGGGTGAAAGAGGGCTAATGATGATTGTATTGAGATGATAGAAAAGCTGGGGTACAGGTGTGATTATATAGAGGGATTAGGAGGGGAGAAAAGACTAAACTACCCCTAACCCTAATCCCTCTCTAATAACTAATATACCCCTGTGTCACACCCCTAATTACAGTGTCTAACACCCCCCCCCCCCCCCCGCAGTCACAACATCTAGCCGCTGCAGATGTTGAGACTGGACCGAAACTCGGAGAACAGCGACGACGGGAGGCCCTTCGTGAAGATGTCGGCGAACTGCGTCGTCGTCGGGACATGGTGTACCCGAACCTCGCCCTGTGCAACCCGCTTACGAACAAAATGAAGGTCGATCTCCACATGCTTCGTGCGCTGATGCTGGACCGGGTTGGTGGAGAGGTACATGGCGCTGACGTTGTTGCAGTAGATGAGGGTGCTCTTGATGACGGGAGTGTGGAGCTCCTGAAGTAGCTGCTGAAGCCAGGAGGCCTCAGCTACGCCGTTAGCCACGACGCGATACTCCGCCTCAGCACTCGAGCGCGACACTACGGGTTGTCGCTTCGAGGACCAAGAGACAAGGTTGCTGCCCAGGAAGACGGCGTACCCAGAAGTAGAGCGTCGTGTGTCCGGGCAGCCTGCCCAGTCAGCGTCTGTGTACACGACCAGCTCGGAGGTCGTGTCACGCCGAAGAAGGAGGCCGTAGTCGAGGGTGCCTCGTAGGTACCGAAGAATCCGCTTGACAGCGGTGAGATGCGGTTCCCTCGGGTCATGCATGTGGAGGCACACCTGCTGGACCGCATATGAGATATCCGGCCTGGTGAAGGTGAGGTACTGGAGAGCACCTGCAAGGCTCCTGTAAGAAGTGGGGTCAGAGACGGGTGTCCCGTCGGTGGCGGAGAGCTTCGCCTGAGTATCCACTGGAGTGGAGCACGGCTTGCAATCAACCATGCTCGCCCGCTGGAGGATATCTAGACAGTACTGTCGCTGGTGAAGGAATAGGCCGCCTGGTCGGTCCTCGACCGTAATACCCAGGAAGTGGTGGAGACGGCCCAGGTCCTTCATAGCGAACTCCTGCTGTAAGGCAGAAATGGTTCGCTGAAGCAGAGTCGGACTAGATGCTGTTAGTACAATGTCATCGACGTACAGTAGGAGGTAAGTTGTGTCACTGCCCCGTCGATAGACAAATAGCGAAATGTCCGACTTAGCTTCAACAAACCCCTGTGAAACCAAGAAAGAGGCGAACCGACTGTACCAGGCTCGCGGTGCCTGCTTCAGTCCGTACAGGGATTTGTTCAACTTACAGACCATGTCTGGGTAAGCTGAATCTACAAATCCTGCCGGCTGACTGCAGTACACCGTCTCGGTCAGTGTACCGTGGAGGAAGTCGTTCTTGACGTCCAACTGGTGGACAGGCCAAGAACGTGAGAGAGCTAGCAACAGTACGGTATGAACTGTCGCCGGCTTCACCACCGGGCTGAAAGTCTCGTCGTAGTCAACTCCAGGGCGCTGAGTGAAGCCCCGGAGTACCCAACGAGCCTTGTATCTCTCCAAGGTGCCATCTGCCTTCTTCTTATGTGTGAATATCCACTTGCCTGTGGCAACATTGCCACGACCAGGACGGGGAACCAGGTCCCAGGTCCGGTTGGCAAGCAAGGCCTCATACTCTTCCTCCATAGCGCGGCGCCAGTTAGGGTCGGCGAGGGCGCTACGCACGGAAGTAGGTATGGGCGAGATCGAAGAAGGTTCGGTCGGTGGAGATGTCGTCGACGAGAAAGCGGCACTATCGAACCGCTCCACTGGCCGAAGACTCCCGGACGCACGTCGAGTCACCATCGGGTGGACGTGACCAGGATCCCTGTGAAGTAGAGGGGGGTTGTATACCGGCCGCTCGGGTACAACCATCTTCTCTCGTCGTGGGTAGACGAGAGTGGGTCTCGATGCCGCGCGTGGCATCGCCGGAGCAGGAGCCTCTCCCCGCGCTCGTCGCTGGTAGACAAGTGTGGGGTCAGCAAAACGAGAAGTCGTCGTCGGTGCCGCGCGTGGCGCGGCTGGTGGCGTCGTGCTCGCTGCAGGTGACGTCGGGGAGGTAGCTGGTGATGCCGCTGGTGCCGTACGTGGTACAGCTGGTGACGCCGGGGGCACCTGAGGTACAGTAGGTGGCGTCGGGGAAGCCGAGGCCGCGCGTGGCGCAGCAGGTGACGTCGGAGGCGTCGATGCCACACAGGGTGCAGCGGGTGACGCCCGAGACATCGATGCCACACGAGGTGCAGCAATCGGTGTCGAGGGCATCTGGGACATAGCTCGTGTCGATCCTGCAGAAGAAATAGGCCAAGGCAATTGGGAGGCAGCCTCGGGGTCAATAGGAAAAAGGGAGTCCAGCTCTGTGGTGGAATCAGAAGAGGTGGTGGAAAAAGAAAAAAATGACTCGTCGAAGACGACGTGCCGAGAGATCAAAAGACGGTGGGTAGTGAGATCTAAGCATCGGTAACCCTTATGATCAAGGGAATACCCGAGAAAAACACACCGTGTCGAGCGGGGCGCAAGCTTATGTGGGGCGGTGGCGAAAAGATTAGGGTAGCAAGCGCATCCGAAAACTCGAAGGTGATCATAAAGAGGATTAGTGCCATATAGAGCAAAGTAGGGGGTGGAGGCACGAATCGCCTTGGTGGGAAGACGATTGATCAAAAGTGTGGCAGTATGAAGAGCCTCCACCTAGTATCGGGCTGGAATAGATGCCTGGAACATCAGGGAGCGTATGACATCATTGATGGTGCGAATCATGCGCTCTGCCTTGCCGTTTTGAGGAGAAGTATACGGACAAGACATGCGTAGCTGTACCCCATGTGCGGAGAGAAAATTACGAAACGCAGAGTTATCAAACTCACGTCCGTTATCGCACTAGACAGCTCGAATGATACGCCCAAATTGAGTAGAAATCCAAACGAAGAAGTGAGAAAGAGTGACGAAAGTCTCAGACTTCAATCGTAATGGAAAAGTCCAGGAGAAGTGAGAAAAATCATCAATTATCACCAAATTGTAATTAAAGCCCGATATACTGGAAATGGGAGATGTCCACAAATCACAATGTATAAGATCGAATGAGTGCTCAACATGAGTCACAGATGTGGGAAAAGGGAGGTGAATATGGCAACCAAGCTGACAAGCATGACATAGGGAGTCATGTGTACCCCTAGAACACGAGATAACTGAGCTACTGGACAGCTTTGACATAGCATCTGCACCAGGGTGGCCAAGCCGGCGATGCCAGATGGTAGATGAAGCTGTCGTAGTCAAAGCAAATGGCGGTGATGCAGCGGAAGTAGGAAGCCGAAGTGTGTATAGGGGCCCCGAGCTATCACATCGGAAAAGAGGTTGCCGGGTGGAAAGATCCTTCACAGACAAACCAAAAGGATCAAATTCAATGAAAACATTGTTGTCGGTAGTAAAACGGCGAACAGAAAGTAAGTTCTGAATGTTATCCGGAGGAACAAGAATGTTTTTAAGCTGGAAAGTACCCAGAAGACCGGAATCACCTACTGAGGTGACCGGAAGAACGAACCCATTCCCAACAACGATAGATGAAGGAAAAGAGGGATTGGGAGGATGGGTGGCAGAGAGTATACCGGAATTAGGAGTGGTATGATATGATGCTCCGGAATCAACTACCCAGTCGACACCAGGTGAAGTAAGGTGCATGGTGCTGAAGGAGGAAGCAAGCGACTGTCGATCCCACGTCGACGGTGGCTCCTGAAGAGGTGGCGATGGCTCCGAGTTCCCAACAGGGTAGTCAGTGCCTCCGTAGGTCGGGGCTGACTGTCCGCCAGAAGAGTATCCAGGCCCACTATAGGCCTGAGCTGTCGGCCCACCAGCACTGTGGGTTGGCCCACTGTAGCCGGGGGTAGCCGTGAACGCCGGCTGAGGACGTGGTGGTCGTGGAGGCTGAGAACCCGGGGATGGTCCAGGCCACATGTAGATCTGGCCAGTCCACGGGTTATAGGGTGTGGGCCAGGGTGCACCTCCCTGGGCGGTACCACCACTACTACCAGTAGTCGAAGCCGTGGGGGTGTTGCCTGCACTGCTGCCACCACGGCCGCCGTTCTTTCCTCGGCGACGACGGTTTCCACCTCCTGTACTGGTAGGAGTAGAAGGTGGACGTGACGGTGGTCCACCAGCCGCTGGTAAGGGTGGACGAGGGGACTGCCCGGAGCCATAGAAAGTTGTGGCAGATCCAGAGCCAGTAGAGCCTCCTGCAGTGATCTCTTCAAGTTCAAGATCAGACCATACCTTCTCGAAGGTAGGTAGTGGCTCCAGTCGAAGTAGCCACGTCCGTAGGTGACAATAGCGCTCGTTCAGGCTCTGAAGGACCCGAAGGACAAGAGCGCTGTCGGTGACCGGCTCACCAAGGTCACGTAGGGCATCCGTCATGCCCTTCATCTCCCGACAGTAGGTGGAGATGGAACGATCACTCTGGACGGTGTTCTGGAACCGAGTGCTGATGTGGAGGGCTCGAGTCGCGCGGTTCCCTAGAAACCGTTGCTCGAGGACTAGCCAGGCCTGTCGAGCAGTATCGCTACCGCGCTGCCTGACGATGTCCTATAGCTCCTCTGTCAGGGAGCCAAGGATCCAGGATAGTACCAGGCTGTCTATGCTGATCCAGGACACCTGTAACTCGTCCTGGAGGACGTGGTCATCGAGGCAGTAGCGCCTCAGCGTGAGGAGCACCATATCACGCCACCGGGCATATGAGGTGGACTTGGAGCTGAGAACAACCGGCACGAGCGTCCGGATGTTCTGAATCCCTGCGGCCTGTGCATGAAGAGTGGCCACAAGCGAAGTCGAGTACGTACCAGCGTTCGAGGGAGGCTCATGGACAGCACTCGTTGATCGGCGAGCACTCTCCTCGAGTTGGTGGGATAGTGATGCCACGGAGGCACGCTCCTGCTCTAGGGCAAGGGCGAGTGCCCGCTCGCGTTCGCGAGAGGCGGCCAGTGCTGCGGCAATGTCAGATGTCTCCGCAGTGTCGGTGCCGCAGGAAGAAGCTGTGTTCCCCGCAGTAGCACCGGCGGCTGGGAACGGAATCGGCGGGATCGCCGTGGTGCTCCCGTCGATGTCGAGGCCGGTGGCGTCCCGTAGCGCGGAGGTACCTGCCATGAAGGTGACAGCAGTGGCGGGGTTGCTGGTGGTACCGACGAGGGGTTCACCGGTGGCTGGACCGGTTCTCGAGAAGGAGGGGGCGGCTACAGACCAAGCAGCGAGGGGCCTGGGGGCTGCGGCACCTCCTAAGAAGGCGGCGCCCCCTCCAGAGGTTGTTGTGCCTCCAGTTTCAGCAGGCCAGAGGGCGGCGCCCCCTCCAGGGGGGCCGGCGGACCCCCTAGGGGCGGCGGCGGAGCACCCAGGGGCGGCGGCGGTCCAGGCAGGCTAGGGGGCGGCGCCCCCTCCACGGGGGCCGGTGGACCCCCCAGGGGCGGCGGCGGCCCAGGCAGGGGAGGTGACGCCCCCCCCCCCCCCCCCCGTGCGCGCGCGGCCCCCATCCGGGTGGGGGCGGCCCGAATCCGGGCGGAGCCGCCCCGATCCAAGGCGCGGCGGCCCCGGATCCGGATGTGGCGGCGGCGGCGGCCCATGGTGGGGTGGCAGCTGCCCCTCCCCGCGCCCAGGGTGGGGTGGCGGCGGCCCCTGCCTCCGCGCGCTGTCCTCCAGAGGAGGCGGCGCCCCCCCCCCCCCCCCCCCCCCCCGCTGCGTGCGCAGCCCCGATCCAGCGGCTGGCGGCGGCGGGCGGTGCACCAGGGGCGGCGGTGGTTCTGGCGGCGGCGGCCCATGGTGGGGTGGCGGCGGCGTGCGCCCAGGGCTGCTGCGGCGGCGGCTGGGCCATTAGGATTAGGTTTAGCCCTAATCCTAATTATTTCTAGCTAATGATGCCATGAAAGAGGGCTAATGATGATTGTATTGAGATGATAGAAAAGCTGGGGTACAGGTGTGATTATATAGAGGGATTAGGAGGGGAGAAAAGACTAAACAACACCTAACCCTAATCCCTCTCTAATGACTAATATACCCATGTGTCACACCCCTAATTACAGTGTCTAACAACGGGGTCTTCATCATCATCTACTACCCGATCAGAGATGCCCGGCGTGTCAGGCGGCGCGCCTTCACTCCTCCAATAGCGACCTTACATATAGCTATAAATGCCCTAGCTCAGGTATAGGGTACGAACAGCCGCGGGGCCACCTATCGGGCCCCGTGCCACGTTGTAACTGCCCCGGCCTTGGGCTATAAAAGGATCGGGGCAGCCTCCGAGCAAAGGGTTTGCATTCTGGTTCCGCGTTCGCATTCCGGTTCCGCGTTCGCAACCCTGCAATCTCACACACTCATACGCGCAAGCAATACAACAATCTCACCGTGGACGTAGGGTATTACGCTCCGACAACCCGAACCACGTAAATCCCCTGCACTTCGACACGTGTTTTTTTCACTTTTGGTCTTTTTGCCGCTTTCTTAATTTCCTGAAACTATAGTACTGCTGTTCAGTCTTTTTTAGTATGCAGTCAAGGAGGAAGAAGAATGAGATGTGTACAGAAACGTTATGTAAATATCTAACTGATTGAAGTATTCATCCTTGTCAAATTTAAAAATTTACAATATGTAATATAGACTTGACTCCACTTTTTGCGGAATGCAATGCTAGGTGTCGCCTTAGACGGCCTAGGCATTGGGCAGCTCCTCCGCTCGCTTTTCTCCACTATTTTCTTAAACATTAGGTATGCTATCTAAACACCTCCATACATAGCAAATTATGGGCAATGAGACACTATTCTACTCGCATACAGCCTCTCCTATTGCACGGCGGCACCACACCACCTCCCCTGACAAGATTTGATGAAGGCTACGAACCTATCCAATCACCAGGCCAAGCTGTCTACGCATCCAATCCTCGCAAACACAGACGAAGTGAACGGAATCATGAAGACATAAGAGCGTCGCTTTGAGCCGGATGAGACGGGAAGAGAAGAAATCGACTTTTGTTTGGCTTTACCATGGCATAGAGGTTGGAGAATCCGCGGACGAGGGTGGGGAACTTGGTGAAGCGCTGCTGGAAGGCGTCGCTGAGGTTGTGGGCAGGGTCGGTGGAGATGACGAGCACGGACTGGCGGACGGAGGCGAGGAGGACGGAGAGGATGGAGCTGCAGGTGGTCTTGCCGACGCCGCCCTTGCCGCCGACGAAGACCCACTTGAGGGTGTCCTGCTCGAGAAGGTTCCGTACCGTGGGATCCGGCGCGTCGCCGGCGTCCACCAACGCCGCGGACGCCATGCTCCGGTCCCCGCGGGGTGATCGGCGAGCGGAAATGAGATCTGGAGGCGGACGGCAGTGGCGCGTGGTAGGGCGGGTGGGAACAGAGAATTTGCCTAGGTGGAAAATCCTCCTTTTCCTCTTCAGGATGGTCTCGATCTTCTTTGACGCTGGGCCTTTGGGCTAACACCAAGGTAATTTATGTTCTTGTTCGAAATTTTCGTTCCATCTTTTCACAACAAAACGTTCTATGATATGTTTTTAAATTTGGTAAATTTAATGTTGCTGGAACGATAGTAAATTATTCGTGCAACCAAATACTCTCCGTTCCATACCACAGATAGTTTTAGTTTGTCCCAAGTCAAAAAAATTTAGCTTTAGTTGTGTCAGTGATAAAAACTTTAAAAGGCATGTAAGATTAAAATGATTAGAATGTAAACAATTTTTTAGCAATCGTGCAAACAACTCTATTATACTATATCTTCATTCTTTGATTACTGCAATTCTTCACTTAAGTATCTCCACTCAATAATATGAATTGAAAAAAATAAAGTCGGGACACCGTTACTAAGTGAAAAGGTTTAACCGAAAAACTATGACGGTAGAATGAAAATTGTATGGTTTAGAAAAGTTGTTTGCACGATTATATTAAAAAAATTGTTTACATCCTCTAGTTACCCTCTAAGATACCAACCTAAGGTGCCTATCCAGAAAAGTATAATCTGTAATGCGCTTTCAACCATAGATGAGAGATGCGTAAAGGCTCTAGCACATTGTTAAATCGATTTCTATTTCAGAATTTTTTATAGAAGTATTTTTTATTGACAAAAGTAATGTTTATCATCGAATCCACAACAGAACACGGTGACACGCAGTCGCAACATTCCGCACCGCTCCGGGTGAGTGCCGAGCACGGGCCGACTGCTGCCTTGCGATCCACTCGCTCGGCCCCGCGTGGCCGCGTTCGGCGGCAGAGCCAGCCGCCAGCGGGCAGCGGCCAACAGCTCTATGCACTCGACCCCCGCGACAAACGATGCGGCAGGAATCGCGTTCGGAAGCAACGGCGCCGCCATGGGCGTGCGGCTCTTCTCTGCTCCTCTCCGATCCGCGACATCGACACATCTGCCCAAATACTGTTCACGCACCAGCAAACTCTTCCACGAAATCTATCATCCGAACTGACTAACAGATCACCACACACGTGTCGCTTCTGTGTCTCCAGCCACACGCTAACAGAACACATTCTTCCCCGTGAACTGCCACCCCCCGGCGGCCGGACACGACGGCCGCTAGTAGAAGAGGGAGTTGTAGGTGGACATGGTGGCGGCGATGGACGCAAGGCAGATGAGCAGCGACGGCAGCAGCGTGGCGTTCAGCAGCGCGCCCTGGCCCAGGAACCCGGCCAGCGTGATGGTGCCGTCCGCCACCACCCGCGCCAGCGTGCCGGCCTCCGTGGACAGCAGCCCGCCGTTGTAGGTGCCGCGCGACAGCCGCGACGACATCACCTGCGACAGCAGCGACAGGTTCACGCCCTCCAGCACCTCCGCCGACACGAACGTCAGCAGCGCCGAGCACACGTACTGCGCCGCCGTGTACGTCGTCCCCGCCACCCGGAAGCTCAGCAGGATCCCGGCTAGCAGCACCACCTCCGACGCCAGCAGGATCTGCCGGTCCTCGAACATGTTGCTGATGTAGGTGCCCACGACGGCGTTCACGGGCAGGACGGTGAGCCCCAGGATCGCCAGGAACACGGCGATCGTGCTCGTGTTCCAACCGAAGTAGTAGCTCGTCACCACGCTCGACTCCGACAGCAGGATCTCCATCGCGTACTTCAGCATGAAGTATATCAGCAGCTGGACCTGGAACAAAGGGAACTCTTCCTAATTCAGAGAACGGAGCCGACAAGGACGGATTCGGCGCATGCCATGGTGCGGCGTGCACGAACCTTTACTGATGGCGTGAGCAGTCTGTAAGCCGAAGCAACTGAAGATGCTGGCCTAAGCGTAGACGCCGGTGGCGATCCTGTTTCGCCATGGTCATCTTCGTCATTGGGCAACAGAAGCTGTTCGGCAAGGCCCTGTTCCACTTCTTGTTGTTCCAGATATCCTGTGCGAGTAATATTCCAATAATCTTCAGAAGGCGAAGAAACTGTGGGATAATTGAATATGGACTGACCCAGCTTTTTTCTTCTGTCAGGCTTACTTGTACTCGATCCGGTGGAGGAACCCTCGCGAAAAACTTTTACGTCAGGATCAAGAGCTGGCTCTTTGAATGAAATCCACAGCCAGATCAAGTACGCCAGCCATCCAAACGCCATGACCCAGCCAGGCAAGGTGTCTTGGTTGATGGTGAACATGTAGAACTTGGACTGTGTCTGAAGCAGGCCGGCAAGTGCAGGACCACAAGCCATGCCCAGAGCACTAGCACTGACGAACGCTGCAGAAGCCTGCATGCGGATCCTTGGAGGAACACAGTCACTGATGTACCTCCTGTTCACAGCTCTTGCAGATCCCAACCTGCAAAAGAAAAAGGGGGCAAACTAAATAAATTCATCACTAGATGAAAACTGTGTAATTGCTGAGTTCAAAAAAGGATCAGAGATACCAACTGATCCATGAATACCCGCAAAGAAGCCGGCCGACGAGAAGGATCACCAGGGAGTCAAGATCGTAGGCCAACGCATACAAAACATTGCCTAGAAGAAGCATCACGCTGCTGAACAGCAGCGGCCTGAAGTACGACCGGTTGGACCACGCGCTGAAATAGACCGAGGAGAAGACCTGCGCGACGGCCATGGACCCGATGATGACACCGCACACCGTCGCAGCGGCGCCAAGGCTGGTGGCATAGTCATCGGCGGTTGGGACGATGATGTACGTGTTGACCATGTACAGGAAGGTGTTCACCAGGTTCAGCACAAGGGAGATGAAGTAGTACTTGTCTTCCTCGATGTGCTGTACTTCTGAACCTGTGGTGTCCTCTTGCGCGATAAGCGCATGCTGCCCTAAGAACCGCAGGAAGTTCGTCGAGTTTGTCAGCTTGTCTGCTGTTGTCTTTATCAGATCAATTATGGGGTCCTACAGATGTCAGCAGATGCAGATATCACTGTTATCCACATAATACGTTGTGCTCGTCAAGAACTCTGCTGCACTGGCGACAGAATGACAAGATTAAACCTTTGGAATGACCAGTGGATTCTGATCATAGATATTCAGATAGCTTCCTTCACGCTCCTCGAGATCACTGAGGTTGCGAGACAATGCTCCAACAACTGCTCCAATACCCTAATTATTCACGGTTCATTTTTTTTCAACACCTCAACACGTGTAACGGTGAAATCAAAATGAATGAAATGTTGACCAAGCCACTCACCACATGTTTGAAAACCTGTTGAAGTTGAGAATACGGGTGATTTGATCTACTTTTGACGTAATAATCTGTGAATTTATATCCCAAGCGTTCATCGAATTTCTTCAGAATCTTCCGAACCGCATTGGCGTTCAGATCGACAAACTTTAGAAGCTTCACCAGATCCAGGCCAACCTCCCGGTAAGATTGTCTTAACTCTGCTATCTCTTGTAAAAGTGGCAAATCTTGAAGTCTTGCCTTGTCCTTCCCTAAATCTTCCAGCCTTGCTGCGATCAGTCCTTGCTGTTCTATCATGAACAGCACGATCTTCTCAATCTGAGAAGAAAACTACATGAGATCATCTGATGGGCATGAAATAATTCGTTTGTTGACCAAAAAGAACTATTTAGAATCGTTGGCTAGGCCGTAATATACCTCATCGTCAAGCAACTTAGAGAAATCTTTCAAAACATGCCTGCGGTCGTGGTTGCCTTCTTTTGTCTGCTCTGTGTATTCTTTTACTCTTCTCCTCAATAGGTTGTAGTTAAAGTAATACCTAGATTCAAGTAAGAAATATGGTTGACCACCGTCTTCAGAAAAAAAGGAGCTGATAGCTAAGAATCTATAATCAGGATCATGAAACAACGGGTCCACAGAAGAACATCCTAGTTGACATGAGTACTTCAATTTCAGCAAATTGAAGTGTTGAACTATATGTGATCATAAGAAAAAAAAATCCGAAGAACTAAAGAGGCAAAGAGTCCATACTCCTCCCATCCTGGAATTTGATCTGTTGTCAGCTTTCCGGAGAAGTTCACCATTTTCTCCAATTGTATGACCTACATTAAGAAAACAAAGTCCAAGTTATTATACGCAACACTTCAGATAATCAAATAGCAGCCAAGAACTGAATGCTGCAATTGTCAAGATAAGATACAGAAAGAAGAATTTCTCACAGAACTTTAGAAATGATGTACCTCTAAACTTGGTAACTGATGATAACCAGATGCAGCAGCTGATTACTTCTTGGACTCCTCCCTGGGCAAACTCTTGATCTATGTGAGTGCTTGTGCTAGTAAAATGGATGGATCATGTTATAAGCTCTACTGGCTATATATAAGTTTCTTTTGGGGGGGGGGGTAGAACTCGATAAGGTTTAATTAAACCTTTTTTATATGGTTGAAACTATCATTGCCGATACATTTTGAACAGCTTTTTTAAGAAATCACGATGAACAATTAATCTTGATACACACTGTTGGACATCAAATGATTCTTTTCCTCAGAAAAATATATTTGACTTTCGTCTTACCATTTCATCAAGGCCGCCAAAGAAATATGGACCTGGATTGGAATGTCCAACAAATATGAACTGTTGTACTTTATACAGGTATCATATTACAAGTGGTTTCTTTGTCAAATAACTTGCCTGCCTCAAATTTGGAAGGCCTATAGGCTATAGCCAACCAACACTGAAGTCTCAACATGTACTTCTGCGGCAACAAACTGTAACAGCTCATCCTTGTTTTAGCAAGATCTCCGAAGTGTTGGTGTCGAAGTGTGCGATCGACACTTTCCCCGGGCCTGCACTGGGCAGCCCGCGGAGGTTCTTTTTTCGGAGGCGCTAGTCCCTAGCGGAGAGCTTGCGCAGATGGACGAGTTAGTAAGAGCTTGACACGGCGAGTTTTACGTGGTTCAGGCCGCCAGAGCGTAAAACCCTACGTCCACGGCGAGCTATGGAGCTCGCTGTATTGCTTGCTGCTCAGGGCCGGAGGCCTGAGCTTGGGGGTGAGTTACAGCTTGAGAGTGTATGGCTAGCGTATGAGTTGCAAAGTGCGAACCCTTGCTATCGACGCCTACCCGAGCCTTTTATAGTCCAAGACTCGGGCGGCTTACAAGGGGAGTCGGGATCCGACAGGTGGTCCCGGGAAGATTGTCTGTTATCTACCGTATCTGTAGTTACGCCGGTAGTTGCCTCTGGTCGAAGGCTTCTGAGTCTTCATCTTGCCGCCCTGCCCATGCCGCATGCTAGTCGTAGTGGTTGATGACGGCGCAGGCGGCATGGGATGTCTTGTCGCGGCGTTTATTAGCTGGCAGGTTCTGACACCGCGCGCCAGTCTGTGATGCGACTGGGCGCAACGGCACCTGACAGACGCGTGCTCCGCGTTTCCGCGTCTTGGGAAGACGCGGGCCTTGAATACCTTGTACGGGCAAGGTGTGGGGCGCCTTTACGCCCGCTGCCTACTGCTCGGGGGCAGGCAGCACCGTTCTTCTGGCCACGTGGCGGGTCCGGAGCCCTTCTCTGAGGCGAGAAGGGTCCGGCCTGCGGGGTACGTAGAGCCTCTGGACCTCTCCCCGCGGAGGGGGAGGTCCAGCTTCTGTATGCCACGTGGCGGGCCCGGAGCTCTCCTCTGCGGAGAGGGAGGTCCGGCCCCGCTGGGCGCGTGGCGTCTTCGGACCTCTCTCCCGAGGAGGGGGAGGTCTGGCTTCTGTATGCCACGTGGCGGGCCCGGAGCTCTCCTCTGAGGAGAGGGAGGTCCGGCCCCGCCGGACGCGTGGCGCCTTCGGAGCTCTCCCTGTGGAGAAGGGCGAGTACCTTAGGCATTTTACCCTGTGCGTGGGGTACCCCATATCTCAGGTACCGACAGTGGCCCCCGGGCCCATCTCGGGGGAGATAGCGAGCCCGAGGTAGGACCTCCGTCTCTTCCGATCCGCGCACTTTCTCTAAGTCCCGAATTGACCGCTGCCGGAGCACGAACGGCCGCGGGGTCGTGAGAGCGGTGCGCTCACTTGATGATTGTTTTTACTGCGGCGGTTCCCAAGGCTGCCACTTCTGCACGTTGCGGCGCTTTCTTCGGGAACCGCCGAAGTGCCTTGCCGGCTCATCTTCTCAGGAGACTGACTCCTTGATCCCACCGATTTAGTTAAGCGGCTTGGGCCCACCCGTCATCGGCATTCGGTCTAGGAACCGAAGCGGTTGCCGGTGCGGGATATTCGAAGAGTTCCGAATCGCTTGGAATTACACCGGGAAGCCTTTTAGAGGGGGTCTTACCCACATTGCAGCTTCCCTTCGCACTTCTCAGCGTTTCTTCTCGAACTCTTGTGCTTTTGCTCTCTTGCCTTTGAGTTCTCCCTTGCCATGGCTTCCAACCCGCTGCCAGAGAGGAAACGCGCTCGATCTCCTCCAGCAACGGCGTCGGTGCCAAGTCGGGATTCTGGGGTGCCTGACACTCCCTCCGGTGGCGACTCGAAGAGGCCCCGGGTTGACGCGCCGGGGGAAGCTTCTGGGGCGTCCCCTGTTCCGCCAGTCCAAGCGACTGCGGAGCTGCCGTCAGTGACGATAGCGGGCTCTGGGAGTCCTACCCGGGCTCGGAAGTCGGGGTTCAGAGCTCGCTGGAGTGTCCGCGCTTCCCGGCCTTCCCCGTCTTGCGGGGAATCTGTGCCGCAGCGTTCGGAGCTAGGGGCAACTGCCGCGGCCCCCAGGCCAGCGCGAACTTCTCTTTTTGCGGTGTGCCCGGACTCCGCGGCGGCGGCGTCTCTTCCTGCCGAGACGGCCACCGCGGCCCCCAAGCCGGCGCAGGTCGACCCTGCACTAGGCGGCCCGGCCTTTTCTCCAGCACCGCCTTCCCCGGTTCGCCCCTCTCCTCAGATCAAGGAGCCAGAAGCTGAAGAGAGCCCGGCAGGCCTGGCTGCCAGAGCCTCGGAGCCAGCTTCACCTGATCGGCGTCTCGTCTCAGTTGCTGGTGCGCCGACTCTTCCTCAGGAAGAGGTAATGGAGGAGGTCGGGGGGACTACCCCAGCCTCTGTTGCTCCATTGCCTCTGGCGGATGCCTTCGCGCTTGCCGAGACAAGCGTTCGGCAGGTCTTGGCTGCATTAGGGCGCGAGCGGGAGGAGTATACGGTTGAACGGGATCGCCTCCTCACCTGGGGGAACCTTTTGCGGGAGAGGACCGCAAAGGTTAAGAGTGAGCTCGACTCCAGGCAGGAGTTGCTCGACTTCAGGGAAGCGCTCGTCGACCGGATGAAGCGGGCTGTTGACCGCATGGACACCCAGTCGCGGCGGATCAACAGGGAGGCCTTAGAGGCACACGCCTGGGCCGAAGAGAGCCTCTCTGCTACTGTGGAAATACGGCAGCGGTTGGAGCGCCGTGAACTCGCCGTTGAGGAGCGGGAGCGTTTCGTGGCAGCTGAGGCAGAGAGGGTCGCCGCGCAGCTGGCCGCGGGCGAGGATGACCTCCGAGCTCGGATGGAGGAGCTGGAGATTCTGAAGGCAGACCTCGACTTGAGGGAGGAACAGGTCTCCCATGATCGTCGGACGGTCTTGGACCGGGAGTTGACCGCCGGCTTCAAGGCCGCTGAGTTGGAGCGGCTAGCCAAGACTCTCCATCTTCGGGAGAGTTCCCTGGCGGCCAAGGAGAAGGAATTCTCCGAGAGGAACCTGGAGGCTCTGCAGGCGGCCCGCCGCGAGGTGGAGGAGCTCTCAGCCTTGCGGTCCTCCGAGGCTCTTGTGGTCTCAAGCTTCGTGGATCGAGCGGGGTCCGCCTTGATCCCTCTTGGCTTCAGTCCGGTGAGGGCCGCGACTCCCGCATTGAAGGTGGCAGAGGTGATCCCTGCGTTGGAGTCGATCGGCGCCAAGCTGGACAGACTCGACTCGGTGGTCACCAGCGAGCTTGAGGCCGAGGGCCGCGGCTTAGCTTTAGAGGTCGCTTTGCATGTGCTGGCATGCTTCAAGAGTCGCGACCCCTCTTTTTCGCTAGAGCCAGCGAGAGAGGGCCCAGCCGCGGAGCGGGAGGAAGCTGCTAGGGCTGAAGTCGAGGATGTGGCCGCCCTTGTAGCCGCAAGGTTCCGGCGAGAGCAGGGAGGTCCTTAGGACTTGTTTCTCCCTTTTTTATCGAGTCTGTAGTCCAGCTCATGGAGCCTTGCTTAATTTGACTCTCTTGGATACTTGTGTCTGTGATGCTTTTTCTCTCCTTCTTGGCTTTGCCTGACTGAGTCCTTAGCTCCGCAAGGTACTCAGAGGCCATTTCCAATCTCGGAGCTTCGCACAGACACCCTCCCCGGGTCCTAACCGTGTTAGGGGCCCCCGGAGGTCTCCGAACCTCGCCCTATGGGGGGTTCCAAATCTGCCTGCCACGTGGCGGGTCCGGAGCTCCTCCTCAAGAGACGGGAGCTCCGGCCATGTTGGACACGTAGGGCTTTCGGAGCCCTCCCACTGAGGGGGGAGGTCCGGTTCCTACCTGCCACGTGGCGAGCCCGGAGCCCTCCTCAAGGAAGGAGAGAGTTCCGGGCCCGCTGGACACGTGGGGCCCCCGGGCCCCGCCCCTGCTGGAGGGGCAGGTCCCGGTCCTTCCAGTCCCAGGCCGGAGTAGCTGGTAGCTCCTTTCCCCCCCTTCATGCAGTCCCTGTTGCCGTAACCTGGAGGTCCTGCACATAGGCAGAGGAAACGTAATTCTCCTCGGGGGGTCCTCCCCTCCCGTCTCCTAGTCTTATTCGTCTTATGGTCCTGACCCGCTATACGGGGCTTGGACAATTCTGTGCACGAGGCGTCGGAGCTCCGGCTCCCTCCGAGGTCTGGGTACGGCCGTCCGATCCCTAGTACCGGGCCATGCGCTGGGGAAGCAGAGTGCACGCGCTTTGGGTTCATGACCAGGCAAAGCGGACGTACTCCCCTGGACCTCCGGAGGGCAGGATGCGCATGCTTTGGGCTCTGGGCCGGCTAAGCTGGATACGCACCCTGGACCCCCCATGCACAACGCTGGCCTTTCCTGGAGGTAACCAACTGGCACCGCAACACCTGAATGGGGGAGGCCCGAGAGACTCGCTCGGCCATCGGCAGGTGCCTCAAGCGCAGCCGCCTTCGGTAGGATAGCAAATGCCGACTATGGATGAGCGCAGGAGAGGGGGAGCTAGATGTACGATGAACATACAGAGATAGTGCGATCATAAAAATTAATGCATAATTTAAATGAGTGCATGAGAGAGAGCTAAGTAGAACAGGTCTCTGTATTCGTGCCCATAGGTGGAATTCTAGCTGTACATGGGGGCAATGATCCGCCTCGTCTACAAGGGAAGCAAGACTCTACGCGCTTAGGGTCGGAACCAGGCTAAACTAGACGTAGTCCCGTACCGTCCCTTGAGACTTAGCTACCCCAAGCTCTGTTCCTAAATTCTATGGGGTCTATTACAGAAGTGAATAACCCTGTTCTACCGATGCTAAGTAAGTAGGACTTACAGTGTTGCTTCATGGCAAGGATTTTTTGGGAATGGATCCCACTCTCGGTTGAAAGGCATGTGTACCTGGGGCGGCAGCTTTCATGATTCGGAAGGGACCTTCCCTGCTGGGGGAGAGCTTATGGGTCCTTCTTGGAATATAGCGTGCCGCTTCACCAGGTTGCCCTCTTGCGGGCCCCCGTCGCGTTTGGTTCTTTGGCGGTAGTGCTTAGAGCATTAGCCGAGACCGTGCGTTGTGGGGTGTTCCCTGCAAGCCGAGTCTTGTCGAGGTTGTTATCTTCACGCTGGATCAGGTCCTGCGCGGCTTCTCTCGGGGGGCCCCGGGGAGTTCTCCCCTTCTGGCTAAGGCCTTCAAGGGGTAGGTGGACCCGGGATCGCCTTGGATGACCTAAAGCGTCTTCCCCTTCTGGCAAGGTCTTCAAGGGGTTGACGGACCTTAGGCGGCCCCCGAGAGGTATGTTCGAGGCACGGAGGCGTGCCGTAGTTGGCTAACGCCCTGGCCCGTCACCGTCGGAACTGGAGTCTTCTCCGTCATGCACTGTCTTTATGACACGCTGAGGCTCCTGGAATCCCACTTGGTGGGCAGCGGTGATTGGGGCATCGACCTTCTGTTTGCCATCCCTCTGAGGGTAGGGCGGTGCTTCGGCCCTCTGCTGTCTCCCTTTGCGGAAGCGCTCTGCAAGCTTCTGGATCTCCCAGCACTCGGCGGCAGTATGGTTGCCGGTGCCATGCATAGGGCATAGCTCGCCCTGGTCACTGTCAGGGACCGGTGATTGCCGTTGCCTTTTGTTGGGGCGTGGCCCCCGAGCTCCACTGGTCGTCGCAGCTGCGGCGACGGGGGCCGTGAATGGTGACTTCATCTTGCCACCCCCCCGGTTCTTGGTCTTCTTGCCACCCCCATAGGCAGCAGCACCGGACCCGGGCTGTCCTCCTGACTCGGAGGTCGGCAGAGCGTGCCAGTTACGCCCTTCGGCTGCTCTGGCGCACTTGTCCGCCAGGCTGAAGAGCTCCGAGACGTCGCGGACCTCTCTGGTCGCGAGCTTCTCAAGCATTTTCTCGTCCCGGACACCCTGTCGGAACGCCACCACCACAGAGGCGCTTTGGATATGTGGGATGGTGTTGCGCACCTGAGAGAACCGCTGGATGAAAGAGCGCAGCGACTTCCCAGGTTGTTGTTTGACGGCGTGGAGGTCAAGCTCCATGCCGGGACGGGTGTAGGAGCTGCCGAAGTTAGCGACGAACTGCCGGTAGAGCTCCCCCCAGGAGGTTATGGACCCCTGAGGTAGGTTCATGAGCCAAGACCGAGCTGGGCCGGTCAAGGCGACGGGGAAGTAGTTGGCCATGACAGACTCGTCCCCTCCTGCGGCAAGTACGGTGGTGGAGTAGATCTAGAGGAACTCCGCTGGGTTGACGCTGCCGTCGTACTTCTCGGGCAGGTGTGGGCGGAACTTGCGTGGCCACCTTGCGAAGCGAAGGCGGGGTGCAAGGGCCGCACATCCTGCACCTGCTGCCACAGGTATAGGCGCTGCGAACGCTTGGTTCGCACCTGGCGCTGCGTATCCCGGCATGGGCAAGGCTGCACCATAGACCGGGGCCGCTACTTGCGGCGCATATGTTTGTGGCATATGCTGCGCAGCATATGCCTGAGGCGGGGCTCGCATGGCGAAGACCTGCCCTTCTGGTTGTGTCGAAGCCGACGACATGCTGTCGCCTGCCTCATGGTTGCGACGCCTTTCTCGGCGTCGCTCGAGGTACACCCAGGCGTCCTGCCCCAAGTGGCACCATTCCAGTTCCCTTCGCAGATCCGTCGACAGGAGCCTGGAGGAGCTGGAATCCGCCGTTAGCCCGTCAACCGTGGGTGTGCGCGTCAGCGACACAGCCGGTTGCCCTGGGTGCCGTCCTCGCCGAAACCGAGGGTTCGCGGCGGCGACGACGAGGCAGTCCACCTCGCGGACCCATTGCTGGGTCGCTAAATGGGGCGCATCCCCCGCAGGTGGGTTGCGCAGCAGCGCTCTTGCTGCAGCTAGCGCACCTCCATGGTGTACGCTCAGCGCTGCAGAAGACCTCACACTGGTCGGGGCCTGCATAGCCGGAGTCGGCGTTGCCGGAGTCGGCTGCTGGCTACCCGCTTGTGCCGACACACTCCGTCCTGAGTGTGTCGACATGTACTCCCCAGTGGTCACGGTTCGCCGTGAACGCGGAGGGGGAGAGTTTGCCGTTGAAGGAAGCTTGGTCATCTTCGTCGGCGGAAACTCGTCGCGCTAGGGGAAAAGCCCCCTACCTGGCGCGCCAAATGTCGAAGTGTGCGATCGACACTTCCCCCGTGCCTGCACTGGGCAGCCCGCGGAGGTTCTTTTTTCGGAGGGGCTAGTCCCTAGCGGAGAGCTTGCGCAGATGGACGAGTTAGTAAGAGCTTGACACGGCGAGTTTTACGTGGTTCAGGCCGCCGGAGCGTAAAACCCTACGTCCACGGCGAGCTATGGAGCTCGCTGTATTGCTTGCTGCTTAGGGCCGGAGGCCTGAGCTTGGGGGTGAGTTACAGCTTGAGAGTGTATGGCTAGCGTATGAGTTGCAAAGTGCGAACCCTTGCTATCGACGCCTACCCGAGCCTTTTATAGTCCAAGACTCGGGCGGCTTACAAGGGGAGCCGGGACCCGACAGGTGGTCCCGGGAAGATTGTCTGTTATCTACCGTATCTGTAGTTACGCCGGTAGTTGCCTCTGGTCGAAGGCTTCTGAGTCTTCATCTTGCCGCCCTGCCCATGCCGCATGCTAGTCGTAGTGGTTGATGACGGCGCAGGCGGCATGGGATGTCTTGTCGCGACGTTTATTAGCTGGCAGGTTCTGACACCGCGCGCCAGTCTGTGATGCGACTGGGCGCAACGGCACCTGACAGACGCGTGCTCCGCGTTTCCGCGTCTTGGGAAGACGCGGGCCTTGAATACCTTGTACGGGCAAGGTGTGGGGCGCCTTTACGCCCGCTGCCTACCGCTCGGGGGCAGGCAGCACCGTTCTTCTGGCCACGTGGCGGGTCCGGAGCCCTTCTCTGAGGCGAGAAGGGTCCGGCCTGCGGGGTACGTAGAGCCTCCGGACCTCTCCCCGCGGAGGGGGAGGTCCAGCTTCTGTATGCCACGTGGCGGGCGCGGAGCTCTCCTCTGCGGAGAGGGAGGTCCGGCCCCGCTGGGCGCGTGGCGTCTTCGGACCTCTCTCCCGCGGAGGGGGAGGTCCGGCTTCTGTATGCCACGTGGCGGGTCCGGAGCTCTCCTCTGAGGAGAGGGAGGTCCGGCCCCGCCGGACGCGTGGCGCCTTCGGAGCTCTCCCTGCGGAGAAGGGCGAGTACCTTAGGCATTTTACCCTGTGCGCGGGGTACCCCATATCTCAGGTACCGACAGTTGGGTATGATAACTTCAGGCCATTGTCTTCAAGAACGTTGATAGGAAGCATTCACGTGCCATTTCTTATATGAATTAGCAAAAGAGCTATTTCACTGACCAAAAACATATCATGGTCAACCTTATGAGAGACGAAGCTTGTCTCTGGAACCAAGCAGGAGCTACACATCTTGCTAGAATCTTGCCAAGCTAGATGTCCCATGGGGCCAGATGTTTTGTATACATGACTCTTGTTTTTGTACTAAATATCTTCTGCTTAATATATAACCCTTCTGGGACTTTTGAAAAAACAAATGTGTTACTTTGATTTTCCTTTGAACTAATATAAATAAATAGATATGTAGGATGATGGTGACTATACTGTTTATACATACACCTGATTTATGTGAAGTTGACTGCAGAGAATACTGTATTATAAATCAAAAGTCAGCACTGTTCATTTTTTTTACAAAAGTCAGCAATTATTTATTTTTTGCAAAGGTTCAGGATCCATGGAGCAAAGCATAGCGCTTCCTTCTCAGGGAAAAGAACAACACACAAATCAAACAAGCAACGCTGCTTCAGTTGACTAAGCTAATAAAAACAGCGATATGCTGGTTCAAGGACCGTCATCCGTCTTAAAAATAAATTGTTTTTGTTCAAGAAGCATCATCCATCTTAAAAACGAATTGTTTGTTTGGTATGTGCATACAATACAACTGCCATTACCTGGCAGAAAGCACTTCAATTAAGCCAGGGATCCAGACCGAGGACAGCAACAATTCTTTAAATAGTTTGCCAATTCAAAACACGAAACAAGCAGGACACTACTCCATGGTTCGAGACGATAAGGGTGGACGTCGATTTAATATTTTTCATTCGAAAAAAAGAGAATGTTTTTTAGTAAATTTCAGAAAGGTACAACAATTTGTACCCTTGTAACAAAACTACAACTTTTAAAGCCTATTTTTTTTAAAAAAAAACTACACCTTTTATGGCACATGTATGGATGACGGTTAAGAGTCATGTAGCACTTGTGTGATTGACGGTGGGACTAGGCCATAAAAGTTGTAGATTCTTTTTACTTAGGGCTAAAGTAGTTGTAGTTTTATGAAATGAACTTTAAAAGATTATAGTTTTATGATACAAGAACAGAAAAAATTGTAGTTTTATAAAATTTACTCATATTCTTTTAGTCGTGTAGAGGTTGAGCATGTTATGCCAGCTCCAAGAACAGGATGAGCATCCCATCTCGGTCTCGGAGCAGACAAAGAATTACTCGCAGGCACCCTGCCCGCGAATGCTTCGATATTACAGCTAGCAAATAGGCGGCGCGAGATGTTCTCGCCATCAGGTGAAGAATGTAGCCAAACTCATCTTTTTTACACGTTCTAACCAAATTCTGAGGGTATGTTTTTATAGGCTAGAATTTTTTTATTTTTTAAAACCGTTTAATCAAGATCCGACGATTCGTAAACTGAGAGAGATGCTAATTTGATGCGATTGAAAATTAGCAACTCCAAAGTAAAAACGTCACGGGTCGAAACGGCCAGGGCCATTTGATGTCTTGAATTGACTTGACGGGCCCGAGTGCCAACGGGAGAATTTTTTAAAATTTAGCATGATTTTTTAATAATTTTATATTAATAGCCTGCAAATTTTTTTTGCCGAACTAGCCACCTAATCGTCCACGTCGTGGATGATTTATCCACGTGGACGAGAAATCGTCCACGTCGTGGACGATTTATCCATTTTTTACTAGAAATCGTCCACCTTGTGGACGACATGGTGACTTTGCATGCCACGTCACCCAGTCGTCCACCTCGTCTACAACTCTACTGTATTCAGTTTTGGACAGTGACTTAAAAATATTTAGACACATATTTAGAAAGTTTTCTTATAGAGGAAAATGTAGTACACAATATTTAATATATCTATTTCTATATAAACACTTTCCAAATATGTCTAAATATTTTTAAATCACTGTCAAAAATTGAACATAATTGTCGAAGTGTTCGATCGACACTTCCCCCGGGCCTGCACTGGGCAGCCCGCGGAGGTTCTTTTTTCGGTGGGGCTAGTCGCTTGCGGAGAGCTTGAGCGTATGGACGAGTTAGGAAGAGCTTGACACGGCGAGTTTTGCGTGTGTCGGTACCCGCGATATGGGGTACCCCCGCGCACAGGGGAAAATGCCTAAGGAACTCGCCCTTCTCCGCAGGGAGAGCTCCGAAGGCGCCACGCGTCCGGTGGGGCCGGACCTCCCTCTCCTAAGAGGAGAGCTCCAGGCTCGCCACGTGGCCTGCAGAAGCCGGACCTCCCCCTCCGCGGGAGAAAGGTCCGAAGGTGCCACGTGTCCAGCGGGGCCGGACCTCCCTCTCCTCAGAGAGGAGCTCCGGGCTCGCCACGTGGCCAACAGAAGTCGGACCTCCCCCTCCACGGGGAGAGGTCCGAAGGCTTCACGTGTCCTGCGGGGCCGGACCCCCCTCTCCTCTAAGGAGGGCTCCGGGCCCGCCACGTGTCTAGCAGAAGAACGCTGCCTGCCCCCGAGCGGTAGGCAGTGGGCGTAAAGACGCCCCATACCTTGCCCGTACAAGGTATTCAAGGCCCGCGTCTTCCCAAGAGGCGGAGATGCGGAGCACGCCTCTGTCAGGTGTCGTTGCGCCCAGTCGCATCACAGACTGGCGCGCGGTGTCAGAGCCTGCCAGTAAATAAACGCAGCAACAAGACATCCCATACCGCCCCGCCGTCATCAACCACTACGACTAGCATGCGGAATGGGCAGGGCTGCAAGACGAAGACTCAGAAGCCTTCGCCAGAGACAACTACCGACGTAACTGCAGATACGGTAGATAATAGACAATCTCCCCGGGACCACATGTCGGGTCCCGGGCCCCCCTTGTAAGCCACCCGAGTCTTGGACTATAAAAGGCTCGGATAGGCAACGTTAGCAGGGGTTCGCACTCTCGCAACTCATACGCTAGACATCAGTCATTCCCAAGCTCAGGACTCCGGTTCTGAGCAGCAAGCAATACAGCGAGCTTCATAGCTCGCCGTGGACGTAGGGTTTTACGCTCCGGCGGCCTGAACCACGTAAAACTCGTCGTGTCAAGCTCTTACTAACTCGTCCATACGCTCAAGCTCTCCGCAAGTGACTAGCCCCACCGAAAAAAGAACCTCCACGGGCTGCCCAGTGCAGGCCCGGGGGAAGTGTCGACCGAACACTTCGACATTTGGCGCGCTAGGTAGGGGGGCCTTTCCCTTGCGCGACGAGTTTCCGCCGACGAAGATGACCAAGCTTCCTTCAGCGGCAAACTCTCCTCCCCCACGTTCACGGCGAACCGTGACCAGCGGGAAGTACATGTCGACGCACTCAGGACGGAGTGTGTCGGCACAAGCTGGTAGCCAGCAGCCGACTCCGGCACGTGGCCGACAAATCTGGACCTCCCCATAGGGCGAGATCCGGAGACCCCCGGGGGCCCCTAACACAGTTAGGACCCGGGGAAGCTGTGCAGAGCTCCGAGATTGGAGAAGGCCTCTGAGTACCTTGCGGAGCTAAGGACTCAGTCAGGCAAAGCGAAGAAGGAGAGAAAAAGCATCATAGACACAAACATCCAAGAGAGTCTATTTATGCGAGGCTCCATGAGCTGGACTACAGACTCGATAAAAAGGGAGAAACAGGTCCTAGGGACCCCCCGGCTCGCGCCGAAACCTAGCGGCTACAAGGGCGGCCACACCCTCGACTTCAGCCCTGGCAGCTTCCTTCCGCTCCGCGGCCAGGCCCTCTCTCGCTGGCTCTAGGGAGAAAGAAGGGTCGCGGCTCTTGAAGCATGCCAGCACATGTGAGCGACCTCTAAGGCCAGGCCGCGTCCCTCGGCCTCAAGCTCGCTGGCGACCACCGAGTCTAGCCTGTCCAGCTTGGCGCCGATCGACTCCAGCGCGGGGATCACCTCCGCCACCTTCAACGCAGGAGCCGCTGCCCTCACCGGACTGAAGCCAAGAGGAATCAGGGCGGATCCCGCTCAATCAACGAAGCTTGAGACCGCATGCGCCTCGGAGGACCGCAAGGCCAACAGCTCCTCCACCTCGCGGCGGGCTGCCTGCAGGGCCTCTAGGTTTCTCTCGGAGAATTCCTTCTCCTTGGCCGCCAGGGAGCTCTCCCGAAGGCAGAGAGTCTTGGCGAGCCGCTCCAACTCAGAAGCCTTGAAGTCGGCGGCCAACTCCCGATCCAGGACTGCCCGGCGTTCGCGAAAGACCTGTTCCTCCCTCATGTCGAGGTCTGCCTTTTGAATCTCTAGCTCCTCGATCCGAGCTCGAAGGTCATCCTCGCCAGCCGCCAGCTGCACAGCGACCCTCTCCGCCTCAGCTGCCGTGGAACGCTCCCGTTCCTCAACAGCAAGTTTACGGCGCTCCAACAGCTGCCGTATCTCCTCAGCGGCAGAGAGGCTCTCCTCGGCCCGGGCGTGTGCCTCTAGGGCCTCCCTGTTGATCCGCCGCGATTCGGCGTCCATGCGGTTGACAGACCGCTTCAGCCGGTCGAGGAGCACTTCCCTGAAGTCGAGCAACTCCTGCCTGGAGTCGAGCTCGCTCTTGATCGCGGTCCGCTCCCGCAAAAGGTTCCCCCAGGTGAGGAGGCGATCCCGTTCAACTGTATACTCCTCCCGCTCGCGACCTAGTGCAGCCAAGACCTGCCGGATGCTCGTCTCGGCAAGCGCGAGGGCATCCGCTAGGGGCAATGGAGCAGCAGAGGCCGGTGCAGTTCCCCTGACCTCCTCCATCACCTCGTCCTCAAGAGAGTCGATGCACCAGCGATCGAGACGAGATGCCGGTCAGGAGAAGCTGGCGCCGGGGCTCTGGCAGCCAGACCTGCCGGACTCTCTTTAGCTTCTGGCTTCTTGACCTGTGAAGGGGGACGAGCCGGGGAAGGCGGCGCTGGGATAAAGGTCGGGCCGCCTGGTGCACGGTCGACCTGCGCTGGCCTGGGGGCCACGGCGGCCGTCTCGGCAGGAAGAGATGACGCCGCCGCAGAGTCCGGGCACACCGGAACAGGAGAAGCTCGCGCTGGCTTGGGGGCCGCGGCAGCTGTCCCGGTTTCCGAGCGCAACGGCACAGACTCCCCGCCAGTCGGGGATGGCCGGGAAGCACGGACACTCCAGCGGGCTCTGAACCCCAACTTCCGAGCCGGGGTAGGACTCCCAGAGCCCGCAGTCGCTTGAACTGGCGGAACAGGGGACGCCCCAGAAGCTCCCCTCAACGCATCAGCCCGGGGCCTCTTTGAGTCGCCACCGGAAGGAGTGCCAGGCACCCCAGGTTCCCGAGTTGGCACAGATGCCGCCGCTGGAGGAGATCGAGCGCGCTTCTTCTCTAGTGGCGAGTTGGAGGCCATGACGAGGGAGGACTCAAAGGCAAGAAGACAAAGGCACAAGAGTCCAAGAAAAAGCGCTGGGAAGTGCGAAGGGAATCCACAACGTGGGTAAGATCCCCTCTAAAAACTTCCCGGGTGCAATTCCAAGCGATTCGAAACTCTTCGAATACGCCACATCGGCAACCGCTTCGGCTCCAAGACCGAGCGCCGATGACAGGTGGACCCAAGCCGCTCAACTGAAGCGGTGGGTCAAGGAGTCAGTCTCCTAAGAAGACAAGCCGACAAGGCACTTCGGCGGTTCCCGAAGAAAGCGCCGCAACGTGCAGAAGTGGCGGTATTGGGAACCGCCGCAGTAAAAGCGACCATCAAGTGGGCGCACGCTCCCACGATCCCGCGGCCGTTCGTGCTCCGATAGCGGTCAATGCGGGACTTAGAGAAAGTGCGTGGATCAGAAGAGACGGAGGTCCCACCTCGGGCTCGCTATCTCCCCCGAGATGGGCCCGGGGGCCACTGTCGGTACCCGCGATATGGGGTACCCCCGCGCACAGGGGAAAATGCCTAAGGAACTCGCCCTTCTCCGCAGGGAGAGCTCTGAAGGCGCCACGCGTCCGGCGGGGCCGGACCTCCCTCTCCTAAGAGGAGAGCTCTGGGCTCGCCACGTGGCCTGCAGAAGCCGGACCTCCCCCTCCGCGGGAGAAAGGTTCGAAGGTGCCACGTGTCCAGCGGGGCCGGACCTCCCTCTCATTAGAGAGGAGCTCCGGGCTCGCCACGTGGCCGACAGAAGACGGACCTCCCCCTCCGCGGGGAGAGGTCCGAAGGCTCCACGTGTCCTGCAGGGCCGGACCCCCCTCTCCTCTGAGGAGGGCTCCGGGCCCGCCACGTGTCTAGCAGAAGAACGCTGCCTGCCCCCGAGCGGTAGGCAGTGGGCGTAAAGACGCCCCATACCTTGCCCGTACAAGGTATTCAAGGCCTGCGTCTTCCCAAGACACGGAGACGTGGAGCACGCCTCTGTCTGGTGCCGTTGCGCCCAGTCGCATCACAGACTGGCGCACGGTGTTAGAGCCTGCCAGCCAATAAACGCAGTGACAAGACATCCCATGCCGTCCCGCCATCATCAACCACTACGACTAGCATGCGGAATGGGCAGGGCTGCAAGACGAAGACTCAGAAGCCTTCGCCAGAGACAACTACCGGCGTAACTGCAGATACGGTAGATAATAGACAATCTCCCCGGGACCACATGTCGGGTCCCGGGCCCCCCTTGTAAGCCACCCGAGTCTTGGACTATAAAAGGCTCGGATAGGCAATGTTAGCAGCGGTTCGCACTCTCGCAACTCATACGCTAGACATCAGTCATCCCCAAGCTCAGGACTCCGGATCTGAGCAGCAAGCAATACAGCGAGCTTCATAGCTCGCCTTGGACGTAGGGTTTTACGCTCCGGTGGCCTGAACCACGTAAAACTCGCCGTGTCAAGCTCTTACTAACTCGTCCATACGCTCAAGCTCTCCGCAAGTGACTAGCCCCACCGAAAAAAGAACCTTCGCGGGCTGCCCAGTGCAGGCCCGGGGGAAGTGTCGACCGAACACTTCGACAACGTGGTTCAGGCCGCCGGAGCGTAAAACCCTACGTCCACGGCGAGCTTTGGAGCTCGCTGTATTGCTTGTTGCTCAGAACCGGAGTCCTGAGCTTGGGGATGACTAATGTCTAGCGTATGAGTTGCGGGAGTGCGAACCCTTGCTAACGTTGCCTACCCGAGCCTTTTATAGTCCAAGGTTCGTGTGGCTTACAAGGGGGGGCCCGGGACCCGACAGGTGGTCCCGGGGAGATTGCCTGCAGATTATCGTATCCGCAGTTATGTCCGTAGTTGTCTCTGGTGAAGGCTTCTGAGTCTTCGTCTTGCCGCCCTGCCCATGCCGCATGCTAGCCGTAGTGGTTGATGACGGCGGGGGCAGAATGGGATGTCTTGTCGCTGCGTTTATTGGCTGGTAGGCTCTGACACCGTGCGCCAGTCTGTGATGCGACTAGGCGCAACGGCACCTGACAGAGGCGTGCTCCGCGTCTCCGCGTCTTGGGAAGGCGCGGGCCTTGAATACCTTGTACGGGCAAGGTATGGGGCGACTTTACGCCCGCTGCCTACCGCTCGGGGGCAGGCAACGCTCTTCTGCTAGACACGTGGCGGGCCCGGAGCCCTCCTCAGAGGAGAGGGGGTCCGGCCCCGTAGGACACGTGGAGCCTTCGGACCCTTCCCCGCGGAGGGGGAGGTCCGGCTTCTGTCGGCCACGTGGCAAGCCCGGAGCTCTCCTCTGAGGAGAGGGAGGTCCGGCCCTGCTGGACACGTGGCGCCTTTGGACCTCTCTCCCGCGGAGGGGGGAGGTCCGGCTTCTGTATGCCACGTGGCGGGCCCGGAGCTTTCCTTTGAGGAGAGGGAGGTCCGGCCCCGCCAGACGTGTGGCGCCTTCGGAGCTCTCCCTGCGGAGAAGGGCGAGTTCCTTAGGCATTTTCCCCTGTGCGCGGGGGTACCCCATATCGCGGGTACCGACAGTGGCCCCCGGGCCCATCTCGGGGGAGATAGCGAGCCCGAGGTGGGACCTCCGTCTCTTGTGATCCGCGCACTTTTTCTAAGTCCCGCATTGACCGCTGCCGGAGCACAAACAGTCGCGGGATCGTGGGAGCGTGCGCCCACTTGATGGTCGCTTTTACTGCGGCGTTTCCCAAGACTGCCACTTCTGCACGTTGCGGCGCTTTCTTTGGGAACCGCCGGAGTGCCTTGCCATCTCGTCTTCTTCTTGGTTTTGCCTGGCCGAGCCCTTAGCTCCGCAAGGTGCTCAGAGGTTTTCTCCAATCCCGACGCTCTGCTCCGGCGCCTTCCCCAGGTCCTTACTGTACTAAGGGCCCCGGAGGTCTCCGGGGCCCGCCTCGTGAGGATGGGGAGGCCCGGATCCGTCAGCCACATGGCGGGCCCAGAGCTCTTCTCTAAGGAGAGGGAGGTCTGGTCCCGCTGGACACGTGATCCCTTCGGTCTTGCCTTGGAGTTCCGGTCTTGCGCGATCCCGTTATGGCCCCCTGGTCGGCATACTCCTGCAGGGAGTTAAGGCCGAGAGGTCCTGCACACAAGTAAGGGAAACGTAATTCTCCTTGGGGGCTCCTCCTCCTTTATCTCATAGTCTTATTTGGCTTACGGTCCCTAACCATATGCACGGTGCTTGGGGACCAAAGTGCGCGAAGCGCCGGGGGCCCGGGGCCCCTTTGACTATCGGCAGGTACCTCCAACGCTACCGCCTCTGGTAGGGTAGCAAATGCCGACTAGGGGTGAGAATGAGAAGAGGGAGCCGAGCGCATGGCGGGCATACGCCGGAAGTGTAATCATAAGAAATTTAAAACATAATCTTAAATGAGTACGAGGAAAGGGCAAAGTAGAACAGGTTTCTTTTCATATAACTTTCCACAGGAGGAAGGCAGGCTAAACATGGAGGCCATGACCCACCCCATTAAGAAGGGAAGCAAGACTCTACGCGCTTGGAGTCAGAACCAGGCAAAGCTGAACGTAGTCCTATACCGTCCCCTGGGGCTTAGCTGCTCCGAGCGCTGTTCCTGGACTCTATAGAATTTATTATGAAAAGAAGAGATTGTCCTATCTTTGCTCTAATGGTAGAACTTACGGAGGTGTTCTATGTTCTAAGGGTTCGGGAGCAGGTCCCCATCTTTGGTGGAAAGGCGTACGCACCCGGGGCGGCACACTTTTGCGACTCGAAAGGGACCTTCCCAACTAGGGGAGAGTTTATGGGTCCCTTCGCGAGAAAGTATGCGCCGCAGCACCAGGTCACCTTCCTGCAGCTCCCGGGCACGCACAGACCTCTGGTGGTAGCGACGGAGCGCTTGTCTGTACCGTGCGTTACGGAGAGCTGCATGCAACCGCACCTCGTCGACGAGGTCGATTTCTCCACGTCGGAGGTTGTCCTGCGCGGCTTCGTCGTAAGCCCAGACACGGTGAGACTTCATGGTGATCTCTGGGGGAAGTATGGCTTCGGCCCCATACACCATGAAGAAGGGTGTCTCTCCTGTGGCCCGGCTCTGGGATGTCCGGTTAGCCCATAGTGTGCTCGGAAGCTCATCCACCCAATTGGCACCATGTTTCTTCAGACTGGCATCGGTGCGGGTCTTAAGGCCCCGGAGAATCTCCGCGTTGGCCCTCTCGACTTGCCCATTGCTCTTTGGGTGAGCAACAGAGGCATAGCACACCTGAATGCCGAGGTCTTCGCAGTAGTCTTGGAAGGCTGCGCTGGTGAACTGGGTCTCGTTGTCGGTGATGATTCTGTTCGGGACCCCGAATCGGCAGACAATCGACTTGATGAACTTTACTGCGGATTGCTTGTAGATGGTGACAACTGGTGTGGCTTCCGGCCACTTGGTGAACTTGTCGATGGCGACATAGAGGTACCGGAATCCCCCGACGGTTCTGGGGAATGGTCCCAGGATGTCCAGCCCCCATACGGCAAACGGCCATGAGGGCGGTGTCGGTACCCGCGATATGGGGTACCCCCGCGCACAAGGGAAAATGCCTAACAAACTCGCCCTTCTCCGCAGGGAGAGCTCCGAAGGCGCCACGCGTCCGGCGGGGCCGTACCTCCCTCTCCTCAGAGGAGAGCTCCGGGCCCGCCACGTGGCATACAGAGGCCGGACCTCCCCCTCCGCGGGAGAGAGGTCCGAAGGTGCCACGTATCCGGCGGAGCCGGACCCCCCTCTCCTCAGAGAAGAGCTCCGGGCCCGCCACGTGGTGACAGAAGCCGAACCTCCCCCTCCGCGGGGAGAGGTCCGAAGGCTCCACGTGCCCCGCGGGGCCGGACCCTCCCCTCCTCTGAGAAGGGCTCCGGGCCCGCCACGTGGCCAGCAGAACGGCGCTGCCTGCCCCCCAGCGATAGGCAGCGGGCGTAAAGACGCCCCATACCTTGCCCGTACAAGGTATTCAAGGCCCGCGTCTTCCCAAGATGCGGAGACGCGGAGCATGCCTCTGTCAGGTGCCGTTGCGCCCCGTCGCATCACAGACTGGCGCGCAGTGTCAGAGCCTGCCAGCCAATAAACGCAGCGACAAGACATCCCATGCCGCCCCCGCCGTCATCATCCACTACGACTAGCATGCGGCATGGGCAGGGCTGCAAGACAAAGACTCAGAAGCCTTTGTCAGAGACAACTACCTGCATAACTGCAGATATAGTAGATGACAGACAATCTTCCCGGGACCACCTGTCGTGTCCCGACCCCCCCTTGTAAGCCACCCGAATCTTGGACTATAAAAGACTCGGGTAGGCGACGATAGCAAGGGTTCGCACCTCTGCAACTCATACGCTAGCCATTCACACCCAAGCTGTAACTCACCCCCAAGATCAGGACTCCGGTTCTGAGCAGCAAGCAATACAGCGAGCTCCATAGCTCGCCGTGGACGTAGGGTTTTACGCTCCGGCGGCCTGAACCACGTAAAATTCACCGTGTCAAGCTCTTACTAACTCTTCCTTACGCGCAAGCTCTCCGCAAGGGACTAGCCCCACCGAAAAAAGAACCTCCACGGGCTGCTCAGTGCAGGCCCGGGGGAAGTGTCGACCGAACACTTCGACATTTGGCGCGCCAGGTAGGGGGCTTTTCCCCTGCGCGACGAGTTTCCGCCGACGAAGATGACCAAGCTTCCTTCAGAGGCAAACTCTCCTCCCCCGCCTCCGCGGCGAACCGCAACCAGGGGGGAGTACATGTCAACACACTCGGGACGGAGTGTGTCGGTACAAGTTGGGAGCCAGCAACCGGCTCTGTCAGCGCCGACCCCGGCAATGCAGGCTCCAACCAGCGTCAGGTCTTCAGTAGCGCTGGGCGTACCCGGTGGGGGTGCGCTAGCTGCAGAAAGAGCGCTACTACACAATCCGCCCGCTGGGGACACGCCTCAGGCAGCGACCCAGCAGTGGATTCGCGAGGTAGACCGTCTCGTCGTCGCCGCCGCAAACCCTCGACTTTGGTGGGGACGACACTCTGGCCAACCGGCCGTGTCGCTGATGCGCACGCCAATGGTTGACGAGCAGACGGTAGATTCCAGCTCTACCAGGCTCCAGTCGACGGATCTGAGGACAGAGCTGGAGCGGTGTCGCTTGGGTCAAGATGCCCGGGTATACCTCGAGCAACGCCGAGAAAGGCGTCGCTACCAAGAGGCTGACGACAACATGACGTCGGCCTCGACCCAGCCTGAAGAGCAGACCTTCGCCACGCGATCTCTGCCCCAGGCCTGCGCCGTGCAGAATATGCCACAGTCATATGTCCTGCAGATGGCGCCCCCGGCCTATGGTGCAGCCTTGCCCATACCGGGGTACACTGTGCCCAGTGCGAACCGAGCAATCGCGGCACCAGAACCTGCGGCGACAGAAGCAGGGTGTGCGGCCCTCGCGCCCCACCTTTGCTTCGCGAAGTGGCCGCGCAAGTTTCAGCCGCACCTGCCCGAGAAGTACGACGACAGCGTCAACCCGGCGGAGTTCCTCCAGATCTACTCCACCGCCGTACTTGCCGCAGGAGGGAATGAAGCCGTCATGGCCAATTACTTCTGTCGGTACCTGAGATATGGGGTACCCCCGTGCACAGGGTAAAATCCCTAAGGTACTCGCCCTTCTCCGCAGGGAGAGCTCCGAAGGCGCCACGCGTCCGGCGGGGCCGGACCTCCCTCTCCTCAGAGGAGAGCTCCGGGTCCGCCACGTGGCATACAGAAGCCGGACCTCCCCCTCCGCGGGAGAGAGGTCCGAAGACGCCACGCGTCGAGCGGGGCCGGACCTCCCTCTCCGCAGAGGAGAGCTCCGGGCCCGCCATGTGGCATACAGAGGCTGGACCTCCCCCTCCGTGGGGAGAGGTCCGGAGGCTCCACGTACCCCGCAGGCCGGACCCTTCTCGCCTCAGAGAAGGGCTCCGGACCCGCCACGTGGCCAGAAGAACGGTGCTGCCTGCCCCCGAGCGGTAGGCAGCGGGCGTAAAGGCGCCCCACACCTTGCCCGTACAAGGCGTTCAAGGCCCGCGTCTTCCCAAGACGTGGAAACGCGGAGCACGCGTCTGTCAGGTGCCGTTGCGCCCAGTCGCATCACATACTGGCGCGCGGTGTCAGAACCTGCCAGCTAATAAACGCCGCGACAAGACATCCCATGCCGCCTGCGCCGTCATCAACCACTACGACTAGCATGCGGCATGGGCAGGGCGGCAAGATGAAGACTCAGAAGCCTTTGACCAGAGGCAACGACCGGCGTAACTACAGATACGGTAGATAACAGACAATCTTCCCGGGACCACCTGTCGGGTCCCGGCTCCCGTTGTAAGCCGCCCGAGTCTTGGACTATAAAAGGCTCGGGTAGGCGTCGATAGCAAGGGTTCGCACTTTGCAACTCATACGCTAGCCATACACTCCCAAGCTGTAACTCACCCCCAAGCTCAGGCCTCCGGCCCCGAGCAGCAAGAAATACAGCGAGCTCCATAGCTCGCCGTGGACGTAGGGTTTTACGCTCCGGCGGCCTGAACCACGTAAAACTCGCCGTGTCAAGCTCTTACTAACTCGTCCATCTGCGCAAGCTCTCCGCTAGAGACTAGCCCCACCGAAAAAAGAACCTCCGCGGGCTGCCCAGTGCAGGCCCGGGGGAAGTGTCGACTGAACACTTCGACAGAGGCAATATTCCGCCTCGTCTACAAGGGAAGCAAGACTCTACGCGCTTAGGGTCGGAACCAGGCTAAACTGGACGTAGTCCTGTACCGTCCGCTGAGACTTAGCCGCCCCAAGCTCTGTTCCTAAATTCTATGGGATTCATTACAGAAGGGAATAACCCTGTTCTACTGATGCTCGGGAAGTAGGACTTACAGTGTTGCTTCATGGCAATGGTTTTTCTGGGAACGGATCCCACACTCGGTTGAAAGGCATGTGTACCTAGGGCGGCAGCTTTCATGATTCGGAAGGGACCTTCCCTGCTGGGGGAGAGCTTATGGGTCCTTTTCGGAAAGAGCGTGCCACGGCACCAGGTTGCCCTCCTGCAGGTCCCCGATGCGTTCGGTTCTTTGGCGGTAGTGCTTAGAGCATCAGCCGAGACCGCGCGTTGTGGGGTGTTACCTGCAGCCGAGTCTCGTCGACGAGGTTGTCATCTTCACGCTGGATCAAGTCCTGCGCGGCTTCTCCTGGGGGCCCCCGGGGAGTTCTCCCATTCTGGCTAAGGCCTTCAAGGGGTAGGTGGACCCAGGCTCGTCTTGGATGACCCAAGGCGTCTTCCCCTTCTGGCAAGGCCTTCAAGGGGTTGACAGATCTTGGGCGGCCCCCGGGAGGTATGTTCGAAGCACGGAGGCGTGCCGCAGTTGGCTACCGCCCTGGCCCATCACCGTCAGAGCTGGAGTCCTCGCCGTTATGCACTGTCTTTATGACGCGCTGAGGCTCCTGGAACCCCACCTGATGGGCGGCAGTGACTGGGGCATCGACCTTCTGTTTGCCATCCCTCTGAGGGTAAGGCGGTGCTTCAGCTCTCTGCTGTCTTCCTTTGTGGAAGCGCTCTGCGAGCCTCTGGATATCCCAGCACTCGGCAGCAGTATGGTTGCCGGCGCCATGCACGGGGCATAGCCCGCCCTGGTCACTGTCTGGGGCCGATGACTGCCGCTGCCTTTTGTCGGGGCGTGGCCCCCGAGCTCCACTAGCCGTCGCTGCTGCGGCGACGGGAGCCGTTGTAAGGGCCTCAGTTTTTGACACTCATTTGCAGTGTTCATCACCACACCACACACCTCATTTGAGGAAGAATGATGAACACAAATGAAGAGCAAGTAACAACTATCAACATGCTCATTAGAGGACAAACTCACATATTGCAAAAGTGGTATTTCCCACATGTGATATAGATGGGCTGGACATATGAAAACTCCTACACTTTGCTAAGGATGTCCATGCCAAGTTTCACCCAAATTCAAAACCTTTTTGAGGTCATCTTGGGTATAGATAGGAAAAAGGGCAGTTTGAAAACATATTCAAATTCAAACTGTTTTTATACCATGAATTTGAATGTGGAAGGCATATTCTTACTCAGCACATTTTTGTGAGCTCACACACCAATTTTCACTCCATTTGGAGTTGATCTTGACATGAGCTAAGGGGGAGAAATTCAAACTTTATTTGAATTTCAAACTGCACTTGTGCTGAAATTCATTCAAACCAAACCTCATTTGAACTTTGATCAATTCAAATGGCTCTTGGGTGAATAATTTGAATTGCCAAGGGTAGAATAGGGTTCACTGTTTACCACAGCTGTTAGGAATAAATTTCAGAGGTTAAAAGAGGAGTGGGACCCACATGTCAGCCTCAGCCTCAAAGCAAACCGACTGAAACACAGTTCAGTCGGTTCCCGGCAGCTGTGCGCGCGCGCCACCGAAGGAGGCAGCCGGCGCCAGCTCCTGCTGCACGCCCCAAGCCGGAGGCCAGCCACCAGGGCTATTTATTCCCTCCCCGGCGTGCTTCAGTCACCATTTCCCCGAGCTACCGACGTGCACGACTGTTTTTCCCACTGCCATCACCGGCGCTCGAGTTCCTGCTTGATCAAGCCGATCGCAGCTCCCTCTCTCCACTCCAGGGTCCCAACAAGGTACTAGAGACATTCCTCCATCCTCCCCATTGCTGGAAATCAATTGAAACCGAGTGATATCGGCTGTGCCGAAAGATCAAACTCGGAACTGGAAACCACCGCACCTCGGGCTCTCGTGGACAGCCCAACCTGGGCGTTGTCACGCCCAAGCCAAGGCACCCTTGGACGCGCAGGCGACCGGTGCTGCTCATCCCCGAGCCACAGCTCGAGTGGTTGCTCACCGGCGGCGAATTTCCACTTTTCCCCTTTCTGTGTGCAGAACGACCTTCGGGTACGATTCTGTTTAATTCGTGCTCTAGAAAGGATTAGAGGGCCTCAGGCCACTCCCACACGAGCTAGACACGGTGACGCACAAGTTGCCTTCACAACTCCGGGCCGGAGAACTGCTGTGCCCGGCGTAATTCAAGGTCTACTAATGGCGGAACGCACGGGGGGTATCGGGCGCACGGTGAGGACCTATTTCGGGCCTTCCCCGAGCTGCCCCGAGTTCATGTCGACCTTCTCTGAGGTCCACTGATGCTCCCCGACCGATTTCTCAAGTAGCTGAGGTACGAGGAGAGTCAGCCGACATGGCCGAAGTCGTTCCGATATGGCGGCTCGTCGCCGACCATGCTCCGGCCGTTGTCATGAGCAGCTGACCCTCGGATCATGTTCCCCAAGTAAAAGTAGGCAGGGGCGGCCAGAATCAAGAAGTTTGAAGCGGTACAGCAGCCAGCGGCGAGCTCTCCGGTGAGGTCCCTCGGCGGCGGAGCGCGGGTGTCGCGAGGTTGAAGAAGGGGGTGGACCCCAGCTGTCAGCGGCCGATATTTTGAATCGGGATCCGGCTGCGGCCGGGATCGGGTATGCTGGCGCGCAAAGTCCTTGTGGGCCGCGGTGTGCCATCGCCTAGGCGTGCGACGCGTGTCCCCTGGGCCCACGCGCGAGTTTAAACTTTTCCCCGATTTTCAGATTTCCTTCAAACTTCAAATCCTTATAACTTTGGCTAGAAAGCTCCAAATTGAGTGAACCAAATTTTGCTGGATTCAGCTCTCTGAGTACTTTCCAGAAAATCAAGTTTCACTTCATGAAATTCCCTAATTCTCCAGAATTAATTCCTTAATGTTTAAACTGTTAGGAATTTTAACTGGAGAATCCTTTGGAGGAAAATCCTGAAATTTTGCTGGGATGTTCACCAAAATATCCTTGAACTACCATAAAAATTTCAGATCCATTTGAGCTCATTTAATCCACCTAATGGTGTGATTAGTGAAACTGTTCCAGAGAAAATAGAAAATGTTCAGAAACATTTTCAGAATTTTCTCTGAAATTGTTTAGCTCATATCTTTAGTTAGAGACTTCCAAATTAAGTGAGACCAACTCCATTAGAACCCTCTGAAAATCTAGTTTTCAGAAAGTCATAGTTTGTCTCATGAAAATTCCTAGAACACCCTAAGAGTTCCAATTAAGGTCAAGGACATAATTATTTGTGGAGGGCTCAAATGAGCTTTGCTGCAACTAAAACTTGACCAATTCTTTGTTTAGGTTGTAACCAAACCACAGTAAAAGTTTCACAGTCATTAGGTCTGTCTAGCAAGGGTTATAGACTTCACAACTTCTAAGTTAATACAAATGCATTTAAATTAATACATACATTGTTCTTATCATGTAGTCGCTAAGGTCGAGGAGGAACCCGAAGTCCTAGACTTCGTTACTCCGGAGGAACAGCTAGCCTACGACCAAGAGCAGCAAGGCAAGCCCCGGTTTGCATTAACCTTTTTACAAATATTTATTGTTTTGAGCACATCTTTGAATATTGTTCTTTGCATTAGAGTCTTGATTGGAAACCCACTGCATAGCCAAGAAAACCATGGGTTGGGGTTTAGGATTGCAAACCCCGTTAGCCACTGCATTGCTAGGATAGAGTAGGATTCGGTACAAGTCGAGTAGTTGGAACTACTCGCGAGAATAGGCTAGAGGCACATTGCTCGGGTAGGGTAGCACATGATACACATGGCAAGAAAATGAGACCGAGCGGAGAGTAAGGGCAGCAGGACTTTGGGGCCTGTGTGCTGTAGCTCCGCTTGTGTCGATTGAGGACCGAGCCGTGTGCGGGCCTGTTGAACAAGCTAGAACAGTACCGAAGACCTACCGGCTATATGGGAACCGGGAAACTGATGTAACTCGGGTAGCTGGGTGTTGAGGCATTGCCCGTCGTTCAGAGGGTAGGTTGAGAGCTCGAGGTGTAAATCAGCTGGCGGCACAGAGATGCGCGTGCAGGGACCTCTTGCTCGGGACGATGGGACCGGTTCAATATTTGGCTAACGGGTGAAAGGTAGTCGCGTACGGCGTCCGTGATGGTTGTTGTAGGCAACATCGAGTACGGGCGTACGTGACGGGTTGTTCGGGTAACCCTGCAGGTGTAAATCGATTATAATCGCCGTCCCTCGCGGTCAGTGAGTACCACTTGTTCACTGTACCGTGACGTAGAAAGAACAGGCTAGTTACATGTTAAAATGTTGCTGATTGAAAGCTGGACATTGATTGTTAATGATATGTTGTAGCTTAGTGCTAACTAAAGTTCTTTTCAACTTTGGGCAAAGTACATGAGAGAAATGCGTTTCTTGTTTGATTGCGGCTCTCTCATGTGCCTTCGCGTAAGGTTCTCCACAACCTGCTGCTAAAACTTGAAAGTAAGGTTCTACTAATTAGGCGAGTCCTTGCAAATGATTTTACCTTCTGTCACCCATTACCCTCATGTAGAAGTTCCATGTTTAGGTGAGACGGGTCAGACTTGCTGAGCCTTCGTGCTCACTGCTTGTGTTTGAAGCTTTTGCAGGGTTCTATGAGGAAGGGACTCCCGAAGAGGAGACGGAACCCCAGGAGGGGAACCCCGTCGAGTGGGAGTCGTGCACGCCGCAGAGTTAGTGTGCGTGTGTGCTAGCAAGGACACGTGCAAGGGCTGAACGTGTACTTGATGCTTAGTCTACGCCCGCGAGTGTGGACTAAACTTATTTTGATGTAAACATGCTCATATAACTGTTTATGTAATAAAACTTCCGCTTCCGCTTGCACCTTTGACGTGTGTTATACGGTGCTGTGCAACGCAGCACCCCTCAGCGTGATCCTGGCTCGACAGGACCAGTGGGGTCGTGTCAGCGTGGTATCAGAGCTCGCTTGAGGTTTAACACAGTACAAAGGTCTTCTTTTTCAAAAATCCAGTGAGGAACGAGTTAGTAGCCCGTATAAGGATGTTATTAGTATATAGAAAGTGGCTTATTAACTTATTTGTTATGTCGGAAAATCGTGCATCTCGGGACGTTCATGTCTTGGGGGGTGCACGCAAGCGCTGTCCACCAGTGCGCACAAGCTGAAGGGTGGAGCCCCACGGGTGGCAGGTAACCCGACCCGCTTTGATATCCTCTACGACCCTTCATGTCGTTTGGGGTATTCGAGCAACGTCTGTCCCTGGCGTGCGTGGTGCAACATGGGAGACCCCGTCACGTGGTCTGAAACGTGAACACGTAACTCAGGGCGTGTTTGGCTTGAGAACATCCGGGCGAGTGATGACGGCCGGATGTACCAACTGTATGGATTCCGGGCTCGGTGTGCAGCCGAGTCTGATGATTGGTTGAATTTCTGCAGGTAGCCTTACCACGAAACGGTAGACGTGTAGTATCCGTGTGCGAGTGACGAGTAGTGCCACTGAAGTAACGACGCCGGCTAAGTCCGGTATAGGTTTTTCCTTTGTGAGGACGTAGTACCGACATGATCTGGTGACGCATCGACGTCACACCCAACAAAATGAACAACTTCATTTAAAATTTGAAGGTTTTGATCCAAAGTAGTAAAACTTGATGTAACTCCTTCCCTTGAACAGGATATTCAAGGCTAATAAGTTTTCAACTTATAGGATGTTAAGGACAGAGCACTCTGTTTTCAGCTAAATCAAGGCTGAAGTAATCAGAGGTTAGAGGTTGAGTTCTTTCGAGGTTGGGGTCGTCTGATACATTTCTGGAAAGCTTTGGAGGAGCTTTACAACTTTTCTGTTGAGTTCCAGAGGTGTTTCATCCCTTAACCACTCAAAAAAAAAAAAATGCAGCAGAGTTGAAACTGTCCAGAAAACAGGACGGAGCAAAGACTCTCTGTAAATTAAGCATAACTTCCTGCATAAAAATCCAAAAATAGAAAATAAGGTAGTTCTGGAAAGATTATGAGATGGGTTACAACTTTGTAACAGAAAGTTTTGTCAGATTAGGAACAGAATTAACTGGGATTCTTGGATCAAATCAGTACCTAAGGCAGGGAGGTGCTGTCCAATTATTTCCAGAAATTCTGTTAACTTTGACATCTCATAACTTTTGAACCAGAGCAGATCTTAGGCCAACCAAATACTTTCTGGAAAGCTATTGAAGTTAACTTTAACTTTGATGTTGAGCTCCAGGACTGGTTTTGCTTTTAACCTGGCCTAAATCAGATTAATATGGAAACTGGTCAGGGCTGTCATGGGAACAGCAGATCAGCAGTCAAATTTGTTTAAAAATTTGAACTATGTTTCCAAGTGTTAAGGGTTCAATGACATATCTTATGTTATAACTCAATGGTTTACTGTTTAAATAAATATTTGACATTTCTCAAATATATTTTTACAGATGGCAGCAGATAAACGGTTGGAGAACGGGTGGGTAGTTTCCCACTGTTCTGACCGTAGCGGCTACCCGGGAGCATTGTGGGTAATGCTCCAATATTTCGGGTACAACCAGATGCCGCAATACTTCGCCAAGGAAGAAGGCGAAGAGGGGAAACAAGACGTGGACGATCCATGTCGAGGTTCCTGCAGGGCCTACGCCACCCGGTTGGGTGCCGTTCACCGTCACAGTGAGAGGAAGACAACCGGAAGGGATGTGGCAAGTGGCAGCCCGTGACACTATGTCACGTTTCTGCCAACTACACGTGCAGGCTATGGAGGGAACTCCATACGCACTCGTTCCGGTGGAGGGACGAGCTCAGCATGTGTGGGAAGAGAGGTACCTAGAGGCAACAAACCCGAGTTGCCCAAGGTACAACCCCGCGGAGGCAAATCTCAGCCTCCAAATGAGGGCGGGAAACGCTGTGATGGACAGCCAAGCTGTTCATACGGAGCATCTCGCCACCAAGCTCAAGGAGAGCACAAGCCGTGGAGATCATTTTGAGAGTGCTCACAGTGCACTCCGCAATGTGCTCCTTCCGACGATCAAGCGACTGAATGAACAACACAATCAGTTGCGTCGTCTGAAGAAAGTAAAGAAGAAGGGCCGTGTTGACATCGCGGCATTGCAAGAGCTGGTGCAGACCCTAACCCAGCAGAACGAGGACCTTGCTCAAGAGCGGGACGACGCTATTGAGGAAGGACAAGGCTGGGAAGAGGACTACAACCAGGCTATGGACGAGGTGCATGCATTGCAGGACCTCGTGCCCCCGGTATTGGGCGTACCGGTAGTCTTGGGTCTTCCAGCCATGGGAGAACCCGGAATGGGAGGAGAGGTGGTAGATCCAGAGCCACCAGCAGAAGTACCGGAGGAGGACGACCCACAAGAGGTCGAGTTCTACTCCGACTAGGGGGTTACGGTTGCCAAGTAGGGCAGCTAGGGTAGCGTAACCCAACTTTTGTAATCGGTGACATGTCGTGTAGACAGTAGCGTATGTATAGGTACTGACGACATGAGCACGACTTCTCGGAGATCCGAGAACAATGTATCTTGTATAAAGTTTATGCTTTATCAATATATGTGAATGTTGTGCAAGTTAGTCATGCGTCGCTTCAATACTTACTGCTGTTTATGGAATTTTGAGTAAGACATGTGCTAATTGCTGCTGTGTTGAATTTCAGAATGACGCGTACTCGTGCCAACCCTGATGTTGGAGGTACTAGCCAAGGGGGAGAGACCTCCCAACCGCCTCCCGAGGACTCCTCGGGACAGCAGCAGCAACAGCAACAGCAAACACCGCCACCGCCACTGCCAACGGTTACATTGGCCGACATCGTCGCGGCAATGGCGGGTTCACATCAGCAGCACACAGAGCTGCTGCAAACGTTGATTGCGAATACGTCTCGCCCAGAGAGACGTCAAGATCGTGAGGAGCGCCAACAGAGCTCCTACTCCGACTTCCTGGCGACTCATCCCCCTGTATTCTCAAGGGCGGATGAACCACTTGACGCGGACAACTGGCTCCGCGCCATAGAGATGAAGTTCGGGCTGCTCCAAATCAGCGAGCAGCGCAAGACTCAGTTCGCGGTCCAGCAGCTCCAAGGATCCGCGAGCGCGTGGTGGGCCAACTTTTGTGCTTCACAACCCACCGACCGAGTGATGACCTGGGCGGAGTTTCGGACGGCCTTCCGGGCCTATCATATACCGCCCGGTTTGATGAAGAGGAAGACGCAGGAATTCCTACACCTGCAACAAGGGAGCCGGAACGCGCTGGAGTACTCCAGAGCGTTCAACGATCTCGCGCTCTACGCGTCGTATCACGCAGATACGGACGAGAAGCGGCGGGACCACTTTTACCAGGGGCTTAACCCGCTCCTGAAGGACAAGCTGGCGATGTTCAATCGCGGCAGCCTCAACGACATAATTGATGCTGCGATTGTTCAGGAGGACTCCGGCAAGGAGTTGGCGGCGGCAGAGCGAAAGCGAAGCGCGCCGCAGAGCAGTGGAGAAGGAGGCGGTCCTTCTCAGAAGTTTCGGATGGTGAATCGCCCACCATCAGGTCCACGCTGGCAACCACCACAGCGGTCGATGCCGTTCCGCGGTCGACCGTATTCTTCACCGGCATTCCGGCCGGTACTGCCAGCACCACCGCAACAACAACAGCAGCAGCGGGCGATGCCGCGTGCGTTTGCACCTCCGCAACGCATGCCGGGCTTTCGTCCACCAAGTACTCCACCAGCAGCGGCCACATGTTACAAGTGTGGTCGTCCAGGACACTTCGCGAGCAGTTGCCCGGAGAGGCAAGGCGGCGGAGTGGTACCACAGTTTCGGGGGAGGAATCAACCCCGGAACCCTACTAATGCGCGGCGGGCAAACCCTAGGCCCGGCACTGTCCACCAGCTTGCCATTGAGGACGTGCCGGAGGGCGAGCCAATCCTTGCGGGTATGTTCCAACTCCACCAGCATCCCGCTATAGTACTATTTGATTCAGGCGCCACGCATAATTTTATTAGCCAAGCTTTTATTGCTAAACACAGCTTGCCAATACTACCCACCGATAGTCCATATTTAATTTGTTCACCGGGTGGGAAGATTTCAGCAAGCGTAATGGTCTCCAAAGCACCATTATGCTTAGCGGGTAGAGTGTACCCCACGTCTCTCATTATCTTAGAGGGACAGAAGGTCGATGTCATCCTAGGGATGTCGTGGTTAACCCGCCACGGCGCTGTTTTAGACACCGTCCTCCGAGTCGTGCACTTAAACTCAGAAGTGCACGGTTCTCACTCATTATTTCTGGACAGTCCAGAAATAAAACTTCCAAGTGTCTATCAAGCCACAACCATCAGATTGGAAGACATTCCAGTGGTCCGAGAGTTCCCTGATGTATTCCCGGATGATTTGCCGGGGATGCCACCCGATAGAGAGGTGGAGTTCAAGATTGAACTTGCACCGGGAACCATGCCAATATCCCGAAGGCCGTACAAGATGGCGCCCAAGGAGTTGGCGGAACTGAAGATTCAGCTCACGGACCTTCTGGAGAAGGGTTTTATTAGGCCGAGCTCCTCGCCATGGGGCTGTTCGGCATTATTTGTCAAAAAGAAGGATGAAACGTTGCGGCTTTGCGTGGACTACCGTCCATTAAATGCCGTAACCATCAAGAACAAGTACCCGTTGCCACGGATCGACATGTTGTTTGATCAGTTGGTCGAAGCAAAGGTCTTTTCCAAGATGGATTTAAGATCCGGGTACCATCAGATTAAGATCAGGGCTGAGGACATTCCAAAGACAGCTTTTTCGACAAGGTACGGACTTTATGAGTACCTGGTCATGTCCTTTGGCCTCACCAATGCTCCAGCTCACTTCATGTATTTAATGAACTCGGTGTTCATGCCGGAGCTGGACAAATTTGTCGTGGTCTTCATCGATGACATCCTGGTATACTCCAAGTCGGAGGAAGATCACAAGAAACATCTGCGTATAGTCTTGCAACGGCTGCGGGATCACAAGTTATACGCAAAGTTCAGCAAATGCGAGTTTTGGATATCGCAAGTGCCTTTCCTCGGGCATATCATCTCAGCGGAGGGGATCGCTGTGGACCCGAGCAAGATCACGCAAGTGCTGAATTGGAAATCCCCGAGAACTGTTCATGAGGTACGGAGTTTCCTCGGACTCGCGGGATATTATCGGAGGTTCATTCCGAACTTCTCGAAGATTGCCAGGCCAATGACAGAGCTGCTGAAGAAGGCTACCAAATATGTTTGGAGTCCAGCATGTGAAGCAGCATTCAAGGCTTTAGTCAAGCACCTGACATCAGCACCGGTTTTGGCGCAGCCAGACACAACAAAACCGTTCGAGGTGTACTGCGATGCATCCGGCATTGGGCTCGGATGTGTGCTGATGCAAGACCGAAGAGTGGTCGCGTATGGATCACGGCAGCTTAGGAACCATGAGCAAAATTATCCAACTCACGATTTGGAGCTCGCTGCCGTGGTACTTGCACTGAAAATGTGGAGGCACTACCTACTCGGTAACCTCGTACATTTATATACCGACCACAAAAGCCTCAAGTACATCTTCACTCAGAAGGAGCTGAACATGAGGCAACGAAGATGGTTGGAACTGATAAAGGATTACGAGATAGAGATCCATTATCATCCGGGCAAGGCAAACGTTGTGGCAGATGCGCTGAGCCGCAAGTCACACGTCAATAATCTGACCATCACACCGTTGGAAGAGAGCGAACCACCACTACATGTGATTCCACATGGAGCTCTCTACAACCTAGCTTTGATCCCCACCATCCGTGAAGAGATAGCGGCAGCCCAGAAGAATGACAAGGGCATGTCACATTTGCGGAGACGTGTAGACAGTGGGGAGTTGAAATGTTTCCGGGGGCTCGTCTTGGATGACCCAAGGCGTCTTCCCCTTCTGGCAAGGCCTTCAAGGGGTTGACAGATCTTGGGCGGCCCCCGGGAGGTATGTTCGAAGCACGGAGGCGTGCCGCAGTTGGCTACCGCCCTGGCCCATCACCGTCAGAGCTGGAGTCCTCGCCGTTATGCACTGTCTTTATGACGCGCTGAGGCTCCTGGAACCCCACCTGATGGGCGGCAGTGACTGGGGCATCGACCTTCTGTTTGCCATCCCTCTGAGGGTAAGGCGGTGCTTCAGCTCTCTGCTGTCTTCCTTTGTGGAAGCGCTCTGCGAGCCTCTGGATATCCCAGCACTCGGCAGCAGTATGGTTGCCGGCGCCATGCACGGGGCATAGCCCGCCCTGGTCACTGTCTGGGGCCGATGACTGCCGCTGCCTTTTGTCGGGGCGTGGCCCCCGAGCTCCACTAGCCGTCGCTGCTGCGGCGACGGGAGCCGTTGTAAGGGCCTCAGTTTTTGACACTCATTTGCAGTGTTCATCACCACACCACACACCTCATTTGAGGAAGAATGATGAACACAAATGAAGAGCAAGTAACAACTATCAACATGCTCATTAGAGGACAAACTCACATATTGCAAAAGTGGTATTTCCCACATGTGATATAGATGGGCTGGACATATGAAAACTCCTACACTTTGCTAAGGATGTCCATGCCAAGTTTCACCCAAATTCAAAACCTTTTTGAGGTCATCTTGGGTATAGATAGGAAAAAGGGCAGTTTGAAAACATATTCAAATTCAAACTGTTTTTATACCATGAATTTGAATGTGGAAGGCATATTCTTACTCAGCACATTTTTGTGAGCTCACACACCAATTTTCACTCCATTTGGAGTTGATCTTGACATGAGCTAAGGGGGAGAAATTCAAACTTTATTTGAATTTCAAACTGCACTTGTGCTGAAATTCATTCAAACCAAACCTCATTTGAACTTTGATCAATTCAAATGGCTCTTGGGTGAATAATTTGAATTGCCAAGGGTAGAATAGGGTTCACTGTTTACCACAGCTGTTAGGAATAAATTTCAGAGGTTAAAAGAGGAGTGGGACCCACATGTCAGCCTCAGCCTCAAAGCAAACCGACTGAAACACAGTTCAGTCGGTTCCCGGCAGCTGTGCGCGCGCGCCACCGAAGGAGGCAGCCGGCGCCAGCTCCTGCTGCACGCCCCAAGCCGGAGGCCAGCCACCAGGGCTATTTATTCCCTCCCCGGCGTGCTTCAGTCACCATTTCCCCGAGCTACCGACGTGCACGACTGTTTTTCCCACTGCCATCACCGGCGCTCGAGTTCCTGCTTGATCAAGCCGATCGCAGCTCCCTCTCTCCACTCCAGGGTCCCAACAAGGTACTAGAGACATTCCTCCATCCTCCCCATTGCTGGAAATCAATTGAAACCGAGTGATATCGGCTGTGCCGAAAGATCAAACTCGGAACTGGAAACCGCCGCACCTCGGGCTCTCGTGGACAGCCCAACCTGGGCGTTGTCACGCCCAAGCCAAGGCACCCTTGGACGCGCAGGCGACCGGTGCTGCTCATCCCCGAGCCACAGCTCGAGTGGTTGCTCACCGGCGGCGAATTTCCACTTTTCCCCTTTCTGTGTGCAGAACGACCTTCGGGTACGATTCTGTTTAATTCGTGCTCTAGAAAGGATTAGAGGGACTCAGGCCACTCCCACACGAGCTAGACACGGTGACGCACAAGTTGCCTTCACAACTCCGGGCCGGAGAACTTCTGTGCCCGGCGTAATTCAAGGTCTACTAATGGCGGAACGCACGGGGGGTATCGGGCGCACGGTGAGGACCTATTTCGGGCCTTCCCCGAGCTGCCCCGAGTTCATGTCGACCTTCTCTGAGGTCCACTGATGCTCCCCGACCGATTTCTCAAGTAGCTGAGGTACGAGGAGAGTCAGCCGACATGGCCGAAGTCGTTCCGATATGGCGGCTCGTCGCCGACCATGCTCCGGCCGTTGTCATGAGCAGCTGACCCTCGGATCATGTTCCCCAAGTAAAAGTAGGCAGGGGCGGCCAGAATCAAGAAGTTTGAAGCGGTACAGCAGCCAGCGGCGAGCTCTCCGGTGAGGTCCCTCGGCGGCGGAGCGCGGGTGTCGCGAGGTTGAAGAAGGGGGTGGACCCCAGCTGTCAGCGGCCGATATTTTGAATCGGGATCCGGCTGCGGCCGGGATCGGGTATGCTGGCGCGCAAAGTCCTTGTGGGCCGCGGTGTGCCATCGCCTAGGCGTGCGACGCGTGTCCCCTGGGCCCACGCGCGAGTTTAAACTTTTCCCCGATTTTCAGATTTCCTTCAAACTTCAAATCCTTATAACTTTGGCTAGAAAGCTCCAAATTGAGTGAACCAAATTTTGCTGGATTCAGCTCTCTGAGTACTTTCCAGAAAATCAAGTTTCACTTCATGAAATTCCCTAATTCTCCAGAATTAATTCCTTAATGTTTAAACTGTTAGGAATTTTAACTGGAGAATCCTTTGGAGGAAAATCCTGAAATTTTGCTGGGATGTTCACCAAAATATCCTTGAACTACCATAAAAATTTCAGATCCATTTGAGCTCATTTAATCCACCTAATGGTGTGATTAGTGAAACTGTTCCAGAGAAAATAGAAAATGTTCAGAAACATTTTCAGAATTTTCTCTGAAATTGTTTAGCTCATATCTTTAGTTAGAGACTTCCAAATTAAGTGAGACCAACTCCATTAGAACCCTCTGAAAATCTAGTTTTCAGAAAGTCATAGTTTGTCTCATGAAAATTCCTAGAACACCCTAAGAGTTCCAATTAAGGTCAAGGACATAATTATTTGTGGAGGGCTCAAATGAGCTTTGCTGCAACTAAAACTTGACCAATTCTTTGTTTAGGTTGTAACCAAACCACAGTAAAAGTTTCACAGTCATTAGGTCTGTCTAGCAAGGGTTATAGACTTCACAACTTCTAAGTTAATACAAATGCATTTAAATTAATACATACATTGTTCTTATCATGTAGTCGCTAAGGTCGAGGAGGAACCCGAAGTCCTAGACTTCGTTACTCCGGAGGAACAGCTAGCCTACGACCAAGAGCAGCAAGGCAAGCCCCGGTTTGCATTAACCTTTTTACAAATATTTATTGTTTTGAGCACATCTTTGAATATTGTTCTTTGCATTAGAGTCTTGATTGGAAACCCACTGCATAGCCAAGAAAACCATGGGTTGGGGTTTAGGATTGCAAACCCCGTTAGCCACTGCATTGCTAGGATAGAGTAGGATTCGGTACAAGTCGAGTAGTTGGAACTACTCGCGAGAATAGGCTAGAGGCACATTGCTCGGGTAGGGTAGCACATGATACACATGGCAAGAAAATGAGACCGAGCGGAGAGTAAGGGCAGCAGGACTTTGGGGCCTGTGTGCTGTAGCTCCGCTTGTGTCGATTGAGGACCGAGCCGTGTGCGGGCCTGTTGAACAAGCTAGAACAGTACCGAAGACCTACCGGCTATATGGGAACCGGGAAACTGATGTAACTCGGGTAGCTGGGTGTTGAGGCATTGCCCGTCGTTCAGAGGGTAGGTTGAGAGCTCGAGGTGTAAATCAGCTGGCGGCACAGAGATGCGCGTGCAGGGACCTCTTGCTCGGGACGATGGGACCGGTTCAATATTTGGCTAACGGGTGAAAGGTAGTCGCGTACGGCGTCCGTGATGGTTGTTGTAGGCAACATCGAGTACGGGCGTACGTGACGGGTTGTTCGGGTAACCCTGCAGGTGTAAATCGATTATAATCGCCGTCCCTCGCGGTCAGTGAGTACCACTTGTTCACTGTACCGTGACGTAGAAAGAACAGGCTAGTTACATGTTAAAATGTTGCTGATTGAAAGCTGGACATTGATTGTTAATGATATGTTGTAGCTTAGTGCTAACTAAAGTTCTTTTCAACTTTGGGCAAAGTACATGAGAGAAATGCGTTTCTTGTTTGATTGCGGCTCTCTCATGTGCCTTCGCGTAAGGTTCTCCACAACCTGCTGCTAAAACTTGAAAGTAAGGTTCTACTAATTAGGCGAGTCCTTGCAAATGATTTTACCTTCTGTCACCCATTACCCTCATGTAGAAGTTCCATGTTTAGGTGAGACGGGTCAGACTTGCTGAGCCTTCGTGCTCACTGCTTGTGTTTGAAGCTTTTGCAGGGTTCTATGAGGAAGGGACTCCCGAAGAGGAGACGGAACCCCAGGAGGGGAACCCCGTCGAGTGGGAGTCGTGCACGCCGCAGAGTTAGTGTGCGTGTGTGCTAGCAAGGACACGTGCAAGGGCTGAACGTGTACTTGATGCTTAGTCTACGCCCGCGAGTGTGGACTAAACTTATTTTGATGTAAACATGCTCATATAACTGTTTATGTAATAAAACTTCCGCTTCCGCTTGCACCTTTGACGTGTGTTATACGGTGCTGTGCAACGCAGCACCCCTCAGCGTGATCCTGGCTCGACAGGACCAGTGGGGTCGTGTCAGCCGTGAACGATGACTTCATCTTGCCACTCCCCCGGTTCTTGGCCATCTTGCCACCCCCATAGGCAGCAGCGCCGGACCCGGGTTGTTGACCTGGCTCGGAGGTCGCAGAGAGTGCCAGTTCCGCCCTTCAGCTGCTCTGGCGCATTTGTCCGCCAGACTGAAGAGCTCAGAGACGTCGCGGACCTCTCTGGTCGCGAGCTTCTCAAGCATTTTCTCGTCCCGGACACCCTGTCCGAACGTCACCACCACAGAAGCACTTTGGATATGTGGGATGGTGTTGCGTACCTGGGAGAACCGCTGGATGAAAGAGCGCAGCGACTCCCCAGGTTGTTGCTTGACGGCGTGGAGGTCAAGCTCCGTGCCGGGTCGGGTGTAGGAGCTGCCGAAGTTGGCAACGAACTGCCGGCAGAGCTCTCCCCAGGAAGTTATGGACCCCTGAGGTAGATTCATGAGCCAAGACCGAGCTGGGCCGGTCAAGGCGACGGGGAAGTAGTTGGCCATGACAGCCTCGTCCCCTCCTGCGGCAAGTACGGCGGTGGAGTAGATCTGGAGGAACTCCGCCGGGTTGACGCTACCGTCGTACTTCTCGGGCAGGTGCGGCCGGAACTTGCGCGGCCACCTCGCAAAGCGAAGGTGGGATGCAAGGGCCGCACATCCTGCACCTGCTGCTGCAGGTATTGGCGCTGTGAACGCTTGGTTCGCACTTGGCACCGCGTATCCCAGCATGGGCAAGGCTGCACCATAGACCGGGGGCGCTGCTTGCGGCGCATATGGTTGTGGCATATGCTGCGCGGCATATGCCTGAGGCAGGGCTCGCATGGCGAAGACCTGCCCTCCAGGTTGTGTCGAGGCCGACGACATGCTGTCGCCAGCCTCATGGTTGCGACGCCTTTCTCGACGTCGCTCGAGGTACACCCGGGCATCCTGGCCCAAGTGGCACCGTTCCAGCTCCCTTCTCAGGTCCGTCGACAGGAGCCTGGAGGAGCTGGAATCCGCCGTTAGCCCGTCAACCGCGGGCGTGCGCGTCAGCAACACAGCCGGTTGTCCTGGGCGTCGTCCTCGCCGAAACCGAGGGTTCGCGGCGGCGACGACGAGGCGGTCCACCTCGCGGACCCATTGCTGGGTCGCTGAATGGGGCGCATCCCTGCAGGTGGGTTGCGCAGCAGCGCTCTTGCTGCAGCTAGCGCACCCCCATGGTGTACGCTCAGCGCTGCAGAAGATCTCACACTGGTCGGAGCCTGCATCGCCGGAGTCGGCTGCTGGCTACCAGCTTGTGCCGACACACTCCGTCCTGAGTGTGTCGACATGTACTCCCCACTGGTCACGGTTCGCCGTGAACGCGGAGGGGGAGAGTTTGCCGCTGAAGGAAGCTTGGTCATCTTCGTCGGCGGAAACTCGTCGCGCTAGGAGAAAAGCCCCCTACCTGGCGCGCCAAATGTCGAAGTGTTCGGTCGACACTTCCCCCGGGCCTGCACTGGGCAGCCCGCGGAGGTTCTTTTTTCGGTGGGGCTAGTCCCTTGCGGAGAGCTTGCGCGGATGGACGAGTTAGTAAGAGCTTGACGCGGTGAGTTTTACGTGGTTCAGGCCGCCGGAGCGTAAAACCCTACGTCCACGGCGAGCTATGGAGCTCGCTGTATTGCTTGCTGCTCAGGGCCGGAGTCCTGAGCTTGGGGGTGAGTTACCGCTTGGGAGTGAATGTCTAGCGTATGAGTTGCAGAGTGCGAACCCCTGCTATCGTCGCCTACCCGAGCCTTTTATAGTCCAAGACTCGGGCAGCTTACAAGGGGGGCCGGGACCCGACAGGTGGTCCCGGGAAGATTGTCTATTATCTACCGTATCTGCAGTTATGCCGGTAGTTGCCTCTGGTCGAAGGCTTCTGAGTCTTCATCTTGCCGCCCTGCCCATGCCGCATGCTAGTCGTAGTGGTTGATGACGGCGCAGGCGGCATGGGATGTCTTGTCGTGGTGTTTATTGGCTGGCAGGTTCTGACACCGCACGCCAGTCTGTGATGCGACTGGGCGCAACGGCACCTGATAGAAGCGTGCTCCGCGTCTCCGCGTCTTGGGAAGACGCGGGCCTTGAATACCTTGTACGGGCAAGGTATGGGGCGTCTTTACGCCCGCTGCCTATCGCTCGGGGGCAGGCAGCGCCGTTCTGCTGCCACGTGGCGGTCTCGGAGCTCTCCTCCGAGGAGAGGGAGGTCCGGCCCCGCTGGACGCGTGGCGCCTTCGGACCTCTCTCCCGCGGCGGGGGAGGTCCGGCTTCTGTATGCCACATGGTGGGCCCGGAGCTCTCCTCTGAGGAGAGGGAGGTCCGGCCCCGCCAGACGCGTGGCGCCTTCGGAGCTCTCCCTGCGGAGAAGGGCGAGTTCCTTAGGCATTTTCCCCTGTGCGCGGGGGTACCCCATATCTCAGGTACCGACAGGGCCTCAGGAGCTCCCTTGGTGACACCGGTTTTTGCGCCGGTGATGAGGGAGGCGAGTCCCGCGCTCGGGTCATGGAGCGGGAGAGTGCTGCCAGGGCTGAAGCCTGGTGATGCGGCCGTTCTTGCAACTTCTAGATTCTGGTCGTGTCCGGAGACCCTTGGCTTGCTTCTTTCTTTTTATCGAGTCTGTAGTCCAGCTCATGGAGCCTCGCATAGTTTGACTCTTTTAGATATTTGTGTCTGCAATGCTTTTTCTCTCCTTCTTGGCTTTGCCTGACTGAATCCTTAGCTCCGCAAGGTACTCAGAGGCCATCTCCAGTCTCAGAGCTCTGCATAGACACCTTCCCCGGGTCCTAACCGTGTTAGGGGCCCCCGGGGGTCTCCGGATCTCGCCCTATGGGGAGCTCCAAATCTGCCTGCCACGCGGCGGGTCCGGAGGCCCTCCTTAAGAGGCGGGAGCTCCGGCCATGCTGGACACGTAGGGCTTTCGGAGCCCTCCCACCGGGGGGGGGGAGGTCCGGTTTCCGCCTGCCACGTGGCGAGCCCGGAGCCCTCCTCAGGGGAGGCGAGAGCTCCGGGCCCGCTGGACACGTGGGGCCCTCGGGCCCCGCCCCTGCTGAAGGGGCAGGACCCGGTCCTTCCAGTCCTAGGCCGGAGTAGTTGATAGCTCCTTTCCCCCCGCTTCATGCAGTCCCTGTTGCCGTAACCTAGAGGTCCTGCACACAGGCAGAGGAAACGTAATTCTCCTCGGGGGGGTCCTCCCCTCCCGTCTCCTAGTCTTATTCGTCTTATGATCCTTATCCGTTATACGGGGCTTGGGCAATTCTGTGCACGAGGCGCCGGAGCTCCGGCTCCCTCCGAGGTCCGGGTACGGTCGTCCGATCCCTAGTACCGGGCCATGCGCTGGGGAAGCAGAGTGCACGTGCTTTGGGTTCATGACCAGGCAAAGCGGTTGTACTCCCCTGTACCTCCGGGGGGCAGGATGCGCATGCTTTGGGCTCATGGCCTGCTAAGCTGGATACGCACCCTGGACCCCCCATGCACAACGCAGGCCTTTCCTGGAGGTGACCAACTGGCACCGCAACACCTGACTGGGGGAGGCCCGAGAGACTCACTCGGCCTTCGGCAGGTGCCTCAAGCGCAGCCGCCTTTGGTAGGATAGCAAATACCGACTATGGATGAGCGCAGGAGAGGGGGAGCAAGATGTACGATGAACATACAAAGATAGTGCGGTCATAAAAATTAATGCATAATTTAAATGAGCGCATGAGAGAGAGCTAAGTCGAACAGGTTTCTGTTTTCATGCCCATAGGTGGAATTCTGGCTGTACATGGAGGCAATATTCCGCCTCGTCTGCAAGGGAAGCAAGACTCTACGCGCTTAGGGTCGGAACCAGGCTAAACTGGACGTAGTCCTGTACCATCCCTTGAGACTTAGCTTCCCCAAGCTCTGTTCCTTAATTCTATGGGATCCATTACAGAAGGGAATAACCCTGTTCTACTGATGCTCAGGAAGTAGGACTTACAGTGTTGCTTCATGGCAAGGATTTTGGGAACGGATCCCACACTCGGTTGAAAGGCATGTGTACCTAGGGCGGCAGCTTTCATGATTCGGAAGGGACCTTCCCTGCTGGGGGAGAGCTTATGGGTCCTTCTTGGAATAGAGCGTGCCGCGACACCAGGTTGCCCTCTTGCAGGTCCCCGATACGTTCGGCTCTTTGGCGGTAGTGCTTAGAGCATCAGCCGAGACCGCACGTTGTGGGGTGTTACCTGCAGCCGAGTCTCGTCGACGAGGTTGTCATCTTCGCGCTGGATCAGGTCCTGCGCGGCTTCTCCTGGGGCCCCCCGGGGAGTTCTCCCCTTCTGGCTAAGGACTTCAAGGGGTAGGTGGACCAGGGCTCGTCTTGGATGACCCAAGGCGTCTTCCCCTTCTGGCAAGGCCTTCAAGGGGTTGACAGATCTTGGGCGGCCCCCGGGAGGTATGTCCGAGGCACGGAGGCGTGCCGCCGTTGGCTACCGCCCTGGCCCGTCACCGTCAAAGCTGGAGTCCTCGCCGTTATGCACTGTCTTTATGACACGCTGAGGCTCCTGGAACCCCACCTGATGGGCGGTGGTGACTGGGGCATCGACCTTCTGTTTGCCATCCCTCTGAGGGTAGGGCGGTGCTTCAGCTCTCTGCTGTCTTCCTTTGCGGAAGCGCTCTGCGAGCCTCTGGATATCCCAGCACTCAGCAGCAGTATGGTTGCCGGCGCCATGTACGGGGCATAGCCCGCCCTAGTCACTATCTGGGGCCGGTGACTGCCGCTGCCTTTTGTCGGGGCGTGGCCCCCGAGCTCCACTAGCCGTCGCTGTTGCGGCGACGGGAGCCGTGAACGATGACTTCATCTTGCCACTTCCCCGGTTCTTGGCCTTCTTGCCACCCCCATAGGCAGCAGCACCGGACCCGGGCTGTCCTCCTGGTTCGGAGGTCGGCAGAGAGTGCCAGTTCCGCCCTTCAGCTGCTCTGGCACATTTGTCCGCCAGGCTGAAGAGCTCAGAGACGTCGCGGACCTCTCTGGTCGCGAGCTTCTCAAGCATTTTCTCGTCCCGGACACCCTGTCGGAACGCCACCACCACAGAAGCACTTTGGATATGCGGGATGGTGTTGCGTACCTGGGAGAACCGCTGGATGAAAGAGCGCAGCGACTCCCCAGGTTGTTGCTTGACGGCGTGGAGATCAAGCTCCGTGCCGGGACGGGTGTAGGAGCTGCCGAAGTTGGCAACGAACTGCCGGCAGAGCTCTCCCTAGGAAGTTATGGACCCCTGAGGTAGATTCATGAGCCAAGACCGAGCTGGGCCGGTCAAGGCGACGGGGAAGTAGTTGGCCATGACAGCCTCGTCCCCTCCTGCGGCAAGTACGGCGGTGGAGTAGATCTGGAGGAACTCCGCCGGGTTGACGCTACCGTCGTACTTCTCAGGCAGGTGTGGGCGAAACTTGCGTGGCCACCTCACGAAGCGAAGGTGGGGTGCAAGAGCTGCACATCCCACTCCTGCTGCCGCAGGTATTGGAACTGCGAACGCTTGGTTCGCACTTGGCACCGTGTATCCCGGCATGGGCAAGGCTGCACCATAGACCGGGGGCGCTGATTGCGGCGCATATGGTTGTGGCATATGCTGCGTGGCATATGCCTGAGGCAGGGCTCGCGTGGCGAAGACCTGCCCTCCAGGTTGTGTCGAGGCCGACGACATGCTGTCGCCAGCCTCATGGTTGCGACGCCTTTCTCGACGTCGCTCGAGGTACACCCGGGCATCCTGGCCCAAGTGGCACCGTTCCAGCTCCCTTCTCAGGTCCGTCGACGGGAGCCTGGAGGAGCTGGAATCCGCCGTTTGCCCGTCAACCGTGGGCGTGCGCGTCAGCGACACAGCCGGTTGTCCGGGGCGCCGTCCTCGCCGAAACCGAGGGTTCGCGGCGGCGACGACGAGGCGGTCCACCTCGCGGACCCATTGCTGGGTCGCTGAATGGGGCGCATCCCCAGCAGGTGGGTTGCGCAGCAGTGCTCTTGCTGCCACTAGCGCACCCCCATGGTGTACGCTCATCGCTGCAGAAGATCTCACACTGGTCGGAGCCTGCATCGCCGGGGTCGGCGTTGCCGGAGTCGGCTGTTGGCTACCAGCTTGTGCCGACACACTCCGTCCTGAGTGTGTCGACATGTACTCCCCGCTGGTCACGGTTCACCGTGAACGCGGGGGAGGAGAGCTTGCCACTGAAGGAAGCTTGGTCATCTTCGTCGGCGGGAACTCGTCGTGCTAGGGAAAAGCCCCCTACCTGGCGCGCCAAATGTCGAAGTGTTCGGTCGACACTTCCCCCGGGCCTGCACTGGGCAGCCCGCGGAGGTTCTTTTTTCGGTGGGGCTAGTCCCTTGCGGAGAGCTTGCACGGATGGACGAGTTAGTAAGAGCTTGACGCGGTGAGTTTTACGTTGTTCAGGCCGCCGAAGCGTAAAACCCTACGTCCACGGCGAGCTATGGAGCTCGCTGTATTGCTTGCTGCTCAGGGCCGGAGTCCTGAGCTTGGGGGTGAGTTACAGCTTGGGAGCGTATGGCTAGCGTATGAGTTGCAAAGTGCGAACCCTTGCTATCGTCGCCTACCCGAGCCTTTTATAGTCCAAGACTCGGGTGGCTTACAAGGGGGGCCGGGACCCGACAGGTGGTCCCGGAAAGATTGTCTATCATCTATCGTATCTGCAGTTATGCCGGTAGTTGTCTCTGGTCGAAGGCTTCTGAGTCTTCATCTTGCCGCCCTGCCCATGCCGCATGCTAGTCGTAGTGGTTGATGACGGCGCAGGCGGCATGGGATGTCTTGTCACGGTGTTTATTGGCTGGCAGGTTCTGACACCGCGATCCAGTCTGTGATGCGACTGGGCGCAACGGCACCTGACAGAGGCGTGCTCCGCGTCTCCGCGTCTTGGGAAGACGCGGGCCTTGAATACCTTGTACGGGCAAGGTATGGGGCGTCTTTACGCCCGCTGCCTATCGCTCGGGGGCAGGCAGCGCCGTTCTGCTGCCACGTGGCGGGCCCGGAGCTTTTCTCAGAGGAGAGGAGGGCCCGGTCTGCGGGGCACGTGGAGCCTCCGGACCTCTCTCCGCAGAGGGGGAGGCTCGGCTTCTGTTGGCCACGTGGCGGGCCCGGAGCTCTCCTCTGAGGAGAGGGAGGTCCGGCCCCGCCGGACGCGTGGCGCCTTCGGAGCTCTCCCTGCGGAGAAGGGCGAGTTCCTTAGGCATTTTCCCCTGTGCGCGGGGGTACCCCATATCTCAGGTACCGACAGAGCTGGACTTCCTTCCACGCCATGCAGTCAAGAGCCAAGCACTGGCTGACTTTGTGGCAGAGTGGACACCAACGAAGACTGACCCAGGGGGCCATGAAGACGGTGAACCAGAGCACCAAGCTCCGGTCTTCACCGAGCCCCACTGGACACTTTTCTTCGACGGCTCCTCGCGAAAGCAGGGGGCCGGTGCCGGCGTACTGCTCCTCATGCCATCGGGGGAACAGTTTGGGTACATGGTACGTCTCAATTTCAAGGCAACCAACAACATGGCAGAGTATGAAGCACTCATCTTTGGCCTGCAGACAGCCCTGTCTTTAGGCGCTCGCCAGTTGTTGGCACAAGGCGACTCCCAGCTGGTCATCAAACAAGTCAAGGGCGAATGCTCCTGCAATGACCCACAGCTAGCTGCGTATCTGCTTCACGTGCAGATGTTGGAGAAAGAATTCCTCGCCTTGGACCTGCGCCACGTACCGCGCCCTGGCAATGCTGCAGCTGACAACCTTTCAACGAAGGCTTCCACCGGAGCCCCTGCGCTCGAAGGAGTTTTCAAGAGGATGTTGCTGCGGCCCACAGCCCGGCCCGCCGAGCCGGGCGAAGGGGGCTTGACCAGCACCTCGAAGCTGGCGGTCCCGGCGGCCCTACAGCCATGGATGCCGCCAAGGATCGTAAGCGTCACTGGGGACTCCGTGCAACCCAGCGCTCAAGATCCAGAAGCTCAAGTCAGACCCGATGCATAGATCACGGAGATCCGGGACTACTTGAAGGACAACATCCTCCCTGATGAACATGCAACCGCTGAACGGATTGTGCGTATGGCTAAGAGATACGCGCTGGTAGAGGGGGATCTCTACCGGCGTGGCGCCAACCACATCCTATTACGGTGCATAACCCAGGGGGAAGGCTGCGACTTGCTCGCTGAGATCCATGGAGGCGAATGTGGAAGTCACTCTTCCTCACACTTGCTTGTCGGTAAAGCCTTCCGGCATGGCTTCTACTGGCCGACAGCACTCCAGGATGCCGTCAAGCTGGTCGAGAGCTGCAAGGCGTGCCAGTTCCACGCCAAGCAGATCCATACACCGGCTCAGGCGGTACAGATGATCCCGCCCTCGTGGCCATTTGCCGTATGGGGGCTGGACATCTTGGGACCATTTCCCAGAACCGTCGGGGGATTCCGGTACCTCTATGTCGCCATCGACAAGTTCACCAAGTGGCCAGAAGCTACACCAGTTGTCACCATCAACAAACAATCCGCAGTAAAATTCATCAAGTCTATTGTCTGCCGGTTCGGGGTCCCGAACAGAATCATCACCGACAACGGGACCCAGTTCACCAGCGCAGCCTTCCAAGACTACTGCGAAGACCTCGGCATTCAGGTGTGCTATGCCTCTGTCGCCCACCCAAAGAGAAATGGGCAAGTCGAGAGGGCCAACGCGGAGATTCTCCGGGGCCTTAAGACTCGCACCTACGCCAGTCTGAAGAAACATGGTGCCAATTGGGTAGATGAGCTTCCGAGCACACTATGGGCTAACCGGACATCCCAGAGCCGGGCCACCGGAGAGACGCCCTTCTTCATGGTGTATGGGGCCGAAGCTGTACCTCCCCCAGAAATCACCATGAAGTCTCACCGTGTCCGGGCTTACGACGAAGCCACGCAGGACAACCTCCGGCGTGGAGAAATCGACCTCGTCGACGAGGTCCGATTGCATGCAGCACTCCATAAAGCGCGGTACAGACAAGCGCTTCGGCGCTACCACCAGAGATCTGTGCGTGCCCGGGAGCTGCAGGAAGGTGACCTGGTGCTGCGGCGCATACTTTCTCGCGAAGGGGCCCACAAACTCTCCCCTAGTTGGGAAGGTCCCTTCCGAGTCGCGAAAGTATGCCGCCCCGGGTGTGTGCGCCTTTCCACCGAGGATGGGGACCTTCTCCCAAACCCTTGGAACATAGAATACCTCCGTAAGTTCTACCCCTAGAGCAAAGATAGGACACTACTTTCTTTTTGTAATAAACTCCATAGAGTCCAGGAACAGCGCTCGGAGCAGCTAAGCCCCAGGGGACGGTACAGGACTACGTTCAGCTTTGCCTGGTTCCGACTCCAAGCGCGTAGAGTCTTGCTTCCCCTCTTAATGGGGCGGGTCGTGGCCTCCATGTTTAGCCTGCCTTCCTCCCGTGGAAAGTTATACGAAAAGAAACCTGTTCTACTTTGCTCTTTCCTCGTACTCATTTAAATTGTGTACTAAGTTTTTTATGACTACCCTTGCGGTGCATGGCTTCCATGTGCTCAGCTCCCCCTTCTCATTCTCACCACTAGTCGGCATTTGCTGCCCTACCAGAGACGGTTGCATCGGAGGTACCTGCCGATAGTCGAGGGGGCCCTGAGCCCCCGATGCTTCGCGCACTACAGTCCCCAAGCACCGAGCATATGGTTAGGGGCCATAAGTCGAATAAGACTATGAGATAAGGGAGGGGGAGCTCCCAAGGAGAATTACTTTTTCCCTACTTGTGTGCAGGACCTCTCGGCCTCGGGTCCCTATAGGAATGTGGTAGGAGCGCCTGACCAATGGGACGCCCCTGCGAGGGGGCCACTACGGGATCACGCAAGACCGGAACTCCAAGGCAAGACCGAAGGATCCACGGCTCCAGCGGGACCGGACCCCCCCTCTGAGGGGAGGGGCCCGGAGACCCTACGCGTACCGCGGGTCCGGACCTCCCTCTCCTCAGAGGAGAGCTCCGGATCCGCCACGTGGCCGGCTGATCCGGGCCTCCCCATCCTCATGAGGCGGGGCCCGAGGACCTTCGGGGCCCTTAATATAATGAGGACCCGGGGAAGGTGCCGGAGCAGAACGTCGGGATTGGTGAAGGCCTCTGAGCACCTTGCGGAGCTAAGGGCTCGGTCAGGCAAAACCAGGAAGAAGACGGAAAACATCACAGGCACGAGGAGTCATAAGAGTTCATGTATTCATGGCTCCATGAGCTGGGCTACAAACTCGATGAAAAAGAAAGAAACAAGCCCCAAGGTCCCCCTGACACGATCAGAGTCTAGAAGTTGCAAGAACGGCCGCGTCACCAGGCTTCAGCCCTGGCGGCGCTCTCCCGCTCCATGACCCGAGCGCAGGAATCGCCTTCCTCATCACCAACGCAAAGGCCGGTGTCATCAAGGGTGCTCCTGAGGCCCCCTCCGCAGCTTCAGCGGTCTTCTTGGAGACTCTGCTGCCTGGGATCCTCCTTGGTGCATCAACGGTTCCCTTCTCCTGAAGTTCCCTCATCACCGGCGCAAAAGCCGGTGTCATCAAGGGTGCTCCTGAAGCCCCCTCCGCAGCTTCAGCGGTCTTCTCGGAGACTCTGCCGCCTGGAATTCTCTTTGGCGCTTCAACGGTTTCTTTGAAGGCTCCACCATCTGAGAAGGGACGCAACGCCAGGGAGCTTTCTGCCTGTCGTCACCAAGGAAGGGTCCCATCGGGAGGATAAACCAGAGACCCCTTGGAGGCGCCACCGCCAGAGGCAAGGCAGGCAGGCTCCCTGGGTCCCAGACTTGGTGCAGACGCCGTCGCTGGAGGAAATCGAGAGCGATTCTCCCCCCGAAAGGCGGGTTAGGAGCCATGGAAGAAGACAAGACCGCAGAGACTCGAGGGAGGCGCAAGGGCTGGAAGCCTTATAAGGGGAGCGTACCCACGTGGCGGTTTCTTTTCACACCTTCCAGGTACGAGTCAAAGCAATTCGAAACTCATCGAATACACCGCATCGGCAACCGCTTCGGCTTCGAGACCGAGCGCCGATGACACGTGGACCCAAGCCGCCCAACTGAAGCGGTGAGCCAAGGAGTCAGTCTCCTGAGAAGACGAGCTGGCAAGGCACTTCGGCGGTTCTCGAAGAAAGCGCCGCAACGTGCAGAAGTGGCAGCCTTGGGAACCGCCGCAGTAAAAGCAACCATCAAGTGGGCGCACGCTCCCACGATCCCGTGGCCGTTCGTGCTCTAGCAGCGGTCAATGCGGGACTCAGAGAAAGTGCGCGGATCAGAAGAGACGGAGGTCCCACCTCGGGCTCGCTACCTCCCCCGAGATGGGCCCGGGGGCCACTATCGGTACCCGCGATATGGGGTACCCCCACGCACAAGGGAAAATGCCTAAGGAACTCGCCCTTCTCCGCAGGGAGAGCTCCAAAGGCGCCACGCGTCCGGCGGGGCCGGGCCTCCCTCTCCTCAGAGGAGAGCTCCGGGCCTGCCATGTGGCATACAGAGGCCGGACCTCCCCCTCCGTGGGAGAGAGGTCCGAAGGTGCCACGTATCCGGCGGGGCCAGACCCCCCTCTCCTCAGAGAAGAGCTCCGGGCCCGCCACGTGGCGGCAGAAGCCGAACCTCCCCCTCCGCGGGAAGAGGTCCGAAGGCTCCACGTGCCCCGCGGGGCCGGACCCTCCTCTCCTCTGAGAATGGCTCCGGGCCCGCCACGTGGCCAGCAGAACGGCGCTGCCTGCCCCCGAGCGATAGGCAGCAGGTGTAAAGACGCCCCATACCTTGCTCGTACAAGGTATTCAAGGCCCGCGTCTTCCCAAGACGCGGAGACGCGGAGCACGCCTCTGTCAGGTGACGTTGCGCACCGTCGCATCACAGACTGGCGCGCAGTGTCAGAGCCTGCCAGCCAATAAACGCAGCGACAAGACATCCCATGCTGCCCCCCGCCGTCATCATCCACTACGACTAGCATGCGGCATGAGCAGGGCTGCAAGACAAAGACTCAGAAGCCTTCGTCAGAGACAACTACCGGCATAGCTGCAGATACGGTAGATGACAGACAATCTCCCCGGGACCACCTGTCGGGTCCCGGGCCCCCCTTGTAAGCCACCCGAGTCTTGGACTATAAAAGACTCGGGTAGGCGACGATAGCAAGGGTTCGCACCTCTGCAACTCATACGCTAGCCATTCACACCCAAGCTGTAACTCACCCCCAAGCTCAGGACTCCGGTTCTGAGCAGCAAGCAATACAGCGAGCTCCATAGCTCGCCGTGGACGTAGGGTTTTACGCTCCGGCGGACTGAACCACGTAAAATTCACCGTGTCAAGCTCTTACTAACTCGTCCTTACGCACAAGCTCTCCGCAAGGGACTAGCCCCACCGAAAAAAGAACCTCCGCGGGCTGCTCAGTGCAGGCCCGGGGGAAGTGTCGACCGAACACTTCGACAGGCGGGATCATCTGTACCGCCTGAGCCGGTGTATGGATCTGCTTGGCGTGGAACTGGCACGCCTTACAGCTCTCGACCAGCCTGACGGCATCATGGAGCGCTGTCGGCCAGTAGAAGCCATGCCGGAAGGCTTTACCGACGAGCGTGCGTGAGGAAGAGTAACTCCCACATTCGCCTCCATGGATCTCAGCGAGCAAGTCGCAGCCTTCCCCCTGGGTTATGCACCGCAATAGGAAGTGGTTGGCGCCACGCCGGTAGAGATCCCCCTCTACCAGCGCGTATCTCTTAGCCATACGCACGATCCGTTCAGCGGTTGCATGTTCATCAGGGAGGATGTTGTCTTTCAAGTAGTCCCGGATCTCCGTGATCCATGCATCGGGTCTGACTTGAGCTTCTGGATCTTGAGCGCTGGGTTGCACGGAGTCCCCAGTGACACTTACGATCCTTGGCGGCATCCATGGCTGCAGGGCCGCCGGGACCGCCAGCTTCGAGGTGCTGGTCAAGCCCCCTTCGCCCGGCTCGGCGGGCCGGGCTGTGGGCCGCAGCAACGTCCTCTCGAAGACTCCTTCGGGCACGGGATCTCCGGTGGAAGCCTTCGTTGAAAGGTCGTCAGCTGCGGCATTGCCAGCGCGCGGTACGTGGCGCAGGTCCAAGGCGAGGAAGTCTTTCTCCAACATCTGCACGTGAAGCAGATAAGCAGCTAGCTGTGGGTCATTGCAGGAGCATTCACCCTTGAATTGTTTGATAACCAGCTGGGAGTTGCCCTGTGCCAACAACTGACGAGCGCCTAGAGACAGGGCTGTCTGTAGGCCAAAGATGAGTGCTTCATACTCTGCCATGTTGTTGGTTGCCTTGAAATTGAGACGCACCATGTACCCAAACTGTTCCCCCGATGGCATGAGGAGCAGTACGCCGGCACCGGCCCTTTTCTTTCGCGAGGAGCCGTCGAAGAAAAGCGTCCAGTGGGGCTCGGTGAAGACCAGAGCTTGGTGCTCTGGTTCACCGTCTTCGTGGCCCCCTGGGTCAGTCTTCGTTGGTGTCCACTCTGCCACAAAGTCGGCCAGTGCTTGGCTTTTGACTGCATGGCGAGGAAGGAAGTCCAGCTCGAACTCCGCCAGCTCCGCCGCCCACTTAGCGACGTTGCCAGTCGCATGGGTGCTGTGAAGAATCGTCTTCAGCGGATAGGAGGTGACGACCGAGACCCGGTGGGCCTTGAAGTAATGGCGGAGCTTCCTGGAGGCCACGAGCACCGCATACAGCAGCTTGTGGACTTCTAGGTACCTTGTCTTGGCATCATGAAGTACTTCGCTGATGTAGCAGACAGGCCTCTGGATGGTTCGAATCCTCTCTCTTAGGTCTGGGAGGTCTTCATCCATTGGCCCTGGCCCGCTGGAGATGAGTGGGTCCAAGGGGACCTCCGGGAGTTGGGACCCGGAGGCCCTTAAGCTATCTTGGCCCTCCGGGGGGCCCCGCTGGTTCTCCGGGAGCTCCGGAGGGTCTTGCGGGATCTTTGGGAGGTCCCGTTGGGCCCCGGGGGGTCCCATAGGACTCCCAGGGGTTTATCTTGGGGGTCAGGGAGACCGCCCTTGTCGGTACCTGAGATATGGGGTACCCCCTTGCACAGGGTAAAATGCCTAAGGTGCTCGCCCTTCTCCGCAGGGAGAGCTCCGAAGGCGCCACGCGTCTGGCGGGGCCGGACCTCCCTCTCCTCAGAGGAGAGCTCCGGGCCCGCCACGTGGCATACAGAAGCCGGACCTCCCCCTCCGCGGGAGAGAGGTCCGAAGACGCCACGCGTCCAGCGAGGCCAGACCTCCCTCTCCTCAGAGGTGAGCTCCAGGCCCGCCACGTGGCATGCAGAAGCCGGCCCTCCCCCTCCGCGGGAGAGAGGTCCGAAGGCGCCACGCGTCCAGCGGGGCCGGACCTCCCTCTCCACAGAGAAGAGCTCCGGACCTACCACGTGGCTGGAAGAACGGTGCTGCCTGCCCCCGGGCGGTAGGCAGCGGGCGTAAAGGCGCCCCTCACCTTGCCCGTACAAGGAATTCAAGGCCCGCGTCTTCCCAAGACACGGAAACGCGGAGCACGCGCCTGTCAGGTGCCGTTGCGTCCAGTCGCATCACAGACTGGCGCGCGGTGTCAGAACCTGACAGGTAATAAACACCGCAACAAGACATCCCATGCCGCCTGCGCCGTCATCAACCACTACGACTAGCGCACAGCATGGGCAGGGCGGCAAAAGGAAGACTCAGAAGCCTTCGACCGGAGGCAACCACCGGCATAACTACAGATACGGTAGATAATAGACAATCTTCCCAGGACCACCTGTCGGGTCCCGGCTTCCCTTGTAAGCCGCCCGAGCCTTGGACTATAAAAGGCTCGGGTAGGCGTCGATAGCAAGGGTTCGCATTCTGCAACTCATACGCTAGCCATACACTCTCAAGCTGTAACTCACCCCCAAGCTCAGGCCCCCGGCCCTGAGCAGCAAGCAATACAGCGAGCTCCATAGCTCGCCGTGGACGTAGGGTTTTACGCTCCGGCGGCCTGAACCACGTAAAACTTCTCGTGTCAAGCTCTCACTAACTCGTCCATCCGCGCAAGCTCTCCGCTAGGAACTAGCCCCTCCGAAAAAAGAACCTCCGCGGGCTGCCCAGTGCAGGCCCGGGGGAAGTGTCGACCGAACACTTCGACATTTGGAGCGCTAGGTAGGGGGCTTTTCCCCTAGCGCGACGAGTTTCCGCCAACGAAGATGACCAAGCTCCCTTCGGCGGCAAGCTCACCTCCCCCGCCTACGCGGCAAGCCGCGGCTAGGGGGGAGTACAAGCCAACACACTCAGGACGGAGTGTGTCAGTACAAGCTGGGAGCCAGCAACCGGCTCTGGCAGCGCCGACCCCGGCAATGCAGGCTCCAACCAGCGTCATATCTCCAGTAGCGCCGGGCGTATCCGGAAGGGGCGCGCTAGCTGCAGCAAGAGCGCTACTGCACAATCCGCCCGCTGGAGACGCGCCTCAGGCAGCGACCCAGCGGTGGATTCTCGAGGTAGACCGTCTTGTCGTCGCTGCCGCAAGCCCACGACTCCGGCGGAGACGACACTCTAACCAGCCGGCCGTGTCGCTGATACGCACGCCGATGGCTGATGAACAGACGGCAGATTCCAGCTCTGCCAGCCCTCAATCGATGGATCTGAGGACAGAGCTGGAGCGGTGTCGCTCGGGTCAAGATGCCCGGGTATACCTCGAGCAATGCCGAGAAAGGCGTCGCTACCAAGGAGCTGACGACAGCATGACGTCGGCCTCGACCCAGCCTGAAGAGCAGACCTTCGCCATGCGATCTCTGCCCCAGGCCTGCGCTGTGCAGAATATGCCACAGTCATATGTACTGCAGATGGCGCCCCCGGCCTACGGTGCAGCTTTGCCCGTACCGGGGTACACTGTGCCTGGTGCGAACTCAGCGTTCGCGGCACCAGAACCTGCGGCGATGGAAGCAGGGTGTGCAGCCCTCGCGCCCCATCTTCGCTTTGCAAAGTGGCCGCGCAAGTTTCGGCCACACCTGCCCGAGAAGTACGACGGCAGCGTCAACCCGGCGGAGTTTCTCCAGATCTACTCCACCGCCGTACTTGCCGCAGGAGGGAATGAAGCCGTCATGGCCAATTACTTCCCTGTCGCCTTGACCGGTCCAGCCCGGTCTTGGCTCATGAACCTCCCCCAAGGTTCCGTCACCTCCTGGGGAGAGCTTTGCCGACAGTTCGTAGCCAACTTCGGCAGCTCCTACACCCGGCCTGGCACGGAGCTCGACCTCCACGCCGTCCAGCAGCAGCCTGAGGAGTCGCTGCGCTCTTTCATCCGGCGGTTCTCCCAGGTGCGGAACACCATCCCACACATTCAAAATGCTTCTGTGGTGGTGGCGTTCCGGCAAGGCGTCCTGGACAAGAAGATGCTCGAGAAGCTCGCGACCAGGGAGGTCCGCGACGTCTCAGAGCTCTTCAGCTTGGCGGACAAATGCGCCAGAGCTGCCGAAGGACGGAACTGGCACTCGCTGCCATCCTCCGAGTCAGGGGGACTGCCCGGATCCAGTCCTACTCCCTGTGGAAGCAGCAGGAAGGCCAAGGGCCGAGGCAGAAGCAAGATAGAGTCACCGACCGCAGTCCCAGTCGTCACTGCAGCGACGCTCGGTGGGGCTCAGGGGCCGCGCCCCGACAAGAAGCAGCGAAGATCACCAATCCCAGAAGGTGATAAAGACAGTATGTGCCCCGTGCACGGCAGCTGTCGCCACACTGCTGCCGAGTGCCGGGAGATCCGAAGGCTCGCAGAGCGTTTCCGCAAGGAGAAGCGGCAGCAGGCTGATGACCTGCCCTTCCGTCCAAAGGAAGATGAGCAGAGGGTGGATGTTCCAGATAACATCGACCACCCAGAGGAGATCCGGGAGCCTCCGCGTGTCGTGAAGGCGGCACGCAATCACGAGGATTCCGACTCCAGCGGCGATGAGCGTCGGAAGAAGCTCTACGTCATATACGGCGGGTCCGCCGACCCATCGTCCCGAAGCGCAGTCAAGACTCTGCGCCGAGCGGTAGCGTCGGTGGCGCCACTCCCAAGTGCTGCACCGCACCTAAAGTGGATGGGGACCCCCATCAGCTTTGATGCCACCGACTGCCCCAGGAACATGGCTGGGGCCGGCCAGCTGCCGCTCCTGGTGGCCCCTACTATCGCCAACGTGAGAATGTACCACGTTTTGGTGGATGGAGGGGCTGGGCTGAACCTCATCAGCCGTGCAGCTTTCCAGAAGCTTCAGATCCCGATGGCCAATCTCACCCCGTCGAGTCTGTTCTCAGGGGTAGGGCCGGGACAGGTTATCCCCTACGGCAGCATTAGTCTCCCGGTGACCTTCGGGGCTCCGGACAGCTATCGAACAGAGTACATCCGGTTCGACGTAGCGGAGATAGACCTCCCCTTCAACGCCATAATCGGCAGGCCAGCCCTGTACCGGTTCATGGCTGTAGCCCATTACGGCTACCTTGTCCTGAATATGCCAACACCGACAGGTGTTCTCAGGATTCGTGGGGACCGCACTGCTGCAGTGTCGGCCCTGGAGAAGCTCCAAGCACTCGCGACAGCTGGGGCCTCAGCCCCCGGCAATACGGAATCGGACCAGCTCCGCCCGTGTGCACGTCACCGTGCTTCCACCACAGCACCCCGGGTGCAACCTCTCTACGAGGGCGGCGTCCCCTTAAAGGTCGTCCAAGTCGGCGCCGAAGCTACCCAGACCACCCGGGTAGCCGGGGGCCTGGATAGTAAATAGGAAGGCGCGCTCGTCACCTTCCTCCGGCACAACGTCGACGTGTTTGCATGGCAGCCGTCACAGATGCCGGGGATCCCCAGGAAGGTGATCGAGCACCACTTGAAAGTCTTCCCCGACGCCCGGCCGGTTCAACAGAAGCCCCGCAAGCAGTCCATCGAGCGGCAGAACTTCATCCGTGAGGAAGTCAAGAAGCTGCTGGACGCTGGCTTCATACGGGAGGTCCACCACCCACGATGGTTGGCGAACCCCGTCGTTGTCTCGAAGGCCGGCGGGAAGCTCCGAATGTGCACCGACTACACCAGTCTCAATAAGGCATGTCCTAAAGATCCATTCCATCTCCCTAGAATAGACCAAATAGTAGACTCAACGTCAGGCTGTGATATGCTGTGCTTCCTAGATGCCTATTCGGGTTTCCATCAGATCCCCATGTCTAGGGAGGACGAGGAGCACACCTCCTTCATCACAGTGGACGGCCTTTATTGCTATGTGTCTATGCCTTACGGCCTAAAGAATGCACTCCCCACCTTTGTGCGGGCAATGCACAAAACCTTTGGGGAGTTAATAAGAGACCTGGTTGAGGTGTATGTCGATGACATAGTTGTCAAGGTCAAGCAGGGTCCGTCCCTGCTAGATAACCTAGCCTTAGTCTTTGACAAGTTGCGCTCTACGCGCACCAAGCTGAACCCAGATAAATGTGTGTTCGGCGTGTCCTCTAGGAAGCTCTTAGGGTTCCTGGTCTCGCACCGGGGGATTGAGGCCAATCCAGAGAAGATCAAGGCCATCGACTTGATGCGGCCCCCTGCCCGCGTCAAAGATGTCCAGAAACTCACAGGATGTCTAGCCGCGCTGAGTCGGTTTATACCGAGGCTAGCAGAGCGGGCACTCCCTTTCTTTAAGCTCCTGCGCAAGTCGGGCCCCTTTGCCTGGACTGACGAAGCGGAAGAGGCTTTCCAGGAGTTGAAGTGACTCCTGACGACCCTACCAATCATGGTAGCCCCTGAGCCCGGAGAGCACCTGTTGCTCTACATCGCGGCGACAACTGAAGTAGTGAGTATGGTCCTCGTCGCAGAGCAGCCGGACCCCTCATCTTCACAACCTGCTCCGGTAGCAGAAGACAGACGCCAGGAGGCCCCGCAGGACCAAGACGGTCTCCCGGGCCTCCAAGGCAACCTCCTGGAGGTCCAGGTCGGCCTCTCGGAGGTCCTGGGCAGTCTCCCGGACCTCCAAGATAAACCCCCGGGGGCCCCGCGGGACCCCCCGGGGGCCAAATGGGACCTCCCAGAGGTCCCCCAAGACCTCCCGGAGCTCCCGAACAATCAAGATAGCTTAAGGGCCTCCGGGTCCCAGCTCACGGAGGCCCCCGTGGGTCCGCCCACCTCCAGAGGGCCAATGGACGAGGACCTCCCAGACCTGAGAAAGAGGGTTCGAACCGTACAGAGGCCTGTCTACTACGTCAGCAAAGTACTTCATGATGCCAAGACAAGGTACCTGGAAGTCCACAAGCTGCTGTATGCGGTGCTCGTTGCCTCCAGGAAGCTCCGCCATTACTTCCAGGCCCACCGGGTCTTGGTAGTCACCTCGTATCCACTGAAGACAATTCTTCACAGCCCCCATGCGACGGGCAACGTTGCTAAATGGGCGGCGGAGCTAGCGGAGTTTGAGCTGGACTTCCTCCCACGCCATGCAGTCAAGAGCCAAGCACTAGCTGACTTTGTGGCGGAGTGGACACCAACGAAGGCTGACCCAGGGGGCCATGGGGACGGAGAACCGGAGCACCAAGCTCCGGTCTTCACCGAACCCCACTGGACACTCTTCTTCGACGGCTCCTCGCGAAAGCAGGGGGCCGGTGCCGGCGTACTGCTCCTCATGCCATCGGGGGAACAGTTTGGGTATATGGTGCGTCTCAATTTCAAGGCAACCAACAACATGGCGGAGTATGAAGCACTCATCTTTGGCCTGCAGACAGCCCTGTCTTTAGGCGCTCGCCAGTTGTTGGCACAGGGTGACTCCCAGCTGGTCATCAAGCAAGTCAAGGGCGAATGCTCCTGCAATGACCCCCAGCTAGCTGCATATCTGCTTCACGTGCAGATGTTGGAGAAAGAATTCCTCGCCTTGGACCTGCACCACGTACCGCGCGCCGGTAATACCGCAGCCGACGACCTTTCAACGAAGGCTTCCACCGGAGCCCCTGCGCCCGAAGGAGTCTTTGAGAGGACGTTGCTGCGGCCCACAGCCTGGCCCGCCGAGCCGGGCGAAGGGGGCTTGACCAGCACCTCGAAGCTGGCGGTCCCGGTGGCCCTACAACCGTGGGCGCTGACACGACCCCACTGGTCCTGTCGAGCCAGGATCACGCTGAGGGGTGCTGCGTTGCACAGCACCGTATAACACACGTCAAAGGTGCAAAGCGGAAGCGGAAGTTTTGTTACATAAACAAGTTTATGAACATATTTACATCAAAATAAGTTCAGTCTACACTCGCGGGCGTAGACTAAGCATCAAGTGCACGTTCAGCCCTCGAACGTGTCCTTGCTAGCACACACACACACTAACTCTGCGGCGTGCACGACTCCCATTCGACGGAGTTCCCCTCCTGGGGTTCCGTCTCCTCTTCGGGAGTCCCTTCCTCATAGAACCCTGCAAAAAGCTTCAAACACAAGCAGTGAGCACGAAGGCTCAGCAAGTCTGACCCGTCTCACCTAAACATGGAACTACTACATGAGGGTAATGGGTTGCATGAGGTAAAATCATTTGCAAGGACTCGCCTAATTAGTAGAACCTTACTTTCAAGTTTTAGCAGCAGGTTGTGGAGAACCTTACGCTAAGGCACATGAGAGAGCCGCAATCAAACAAGAAGCGCATTTCTCTCATGTACTTTGCCCAAAGTTGAAAAGAACTTTAGTTAGCACTAAGCTACAGCATATCATTAACAATCAATGTCCGGCTTTCAATCAGCAACATTTTAACATGTAACTAGCCCGTTCTTTCTACGTCACGGTACAGTGAACAAGTGGTACTCACTGACCGCGAGGGACGGCGATTATAATCGATTTACACCTGCAGGGTTACCCGAACAACCCGTCACGTACGCCCGTACTCGATGTTGCCTACAACAACCATCACGGACGTCGTACGCGACTACCTTTCACCCGTTAGCCAAATATTGAACCGGTCCCATCGTCCCGAGCAAGAGGTCTCTGCACGCGCATCTCCGTGCCGCCAGCCGATTTACACCTCGAGCTCTCAACCTACCCTCTGAACGACGGGCAATGCCTCAATACCCAGCTACCCGAGTTACATCAGTTTCCCGGTTCCCATATAGCCGGTAGGTCTTCGGTACTGTTCTAGCTTGTTCAACAGGCCCGCACACGGCTCGGTCCTCAACCGACACAAGCGGAGCTACAGCACACAGGCCCCAAAGTCCTGCTGCCCTTACTCTCCGCTCGGTCTCATTTTCTTGCCATGTGTTTCATGTGCTATCTCTACCCGAGCAATGTGCCTCTAGCCTATTCTCGCGAGTAGTTCCAACTACTCGACTTGTACCGAATCCTACTCTATCCTAGCAATGCAGTGGCTAACGAGGTTTTCAATCCTAAACCCAACCCATGGTTTTCTTGGCTGTGCAGTTGGGTTTCCAATCAAGACTCTAGTGCAAAGAACAATATTCAAAGATGTGCTCAAAACAATAAATATTTGTAAAAAGGTTAATGCAAACCGGGGCTTGCCTTGCTGCTCTTGGTCGTAGGCTAGCTGTTCCTCCGGAGTAACGAAGTCTAGGACTTCGGGTTCCTCCTCGACCTTAGCGACTACATGATAGAAACAATACATGTATTAAGTTAATGCATTTGTATTAAGTTTGAAGTTGTGAAGTCTATAACCTTTGCTAGATAGACCTAATGACTGTGAAACTTTTACTGTGGCTTGGTTACAACCTAAACAAAGACTTGGTCAAGTTTTAGTTGCAGCAAAGCTCATTTGAGCCCTCCACAAATAATTATGTCCTTGACCTTAATTGGAACTCTTAGGGTGTTCTAGGAATTTTCATGAGACAAACTATGACTTTCTGAAAACTAGATTTTCAGAGGGTTCTAATGGAATTGGTCTCACTTAATTTGGAAGTCTCTAACTAAAGATATGAGCTAAACAATTTCATAGAAAATTCTGAAAATGTTTCTGAACATTTTCTATTTTCTCTGAGACAGTTTCACTAATCACACCATTAGGTGGACTAAATGAGCTCAAATAGATCTGAAATTTTTATGGTAGTTCAAGGATATTTTGGTGAACATCTCAGCAAAATTTCAGGATTTTCCTCCAAAGGATTCTCCAGGTAAAATTCCTAACAATTTAAACTTTGAGGATTTAATTCTGGAGAAATAAAGAATTTCATGAAGTGAAACTTGATTTTCTGGAAAGTACTCAGAGAGCTGAATCCAGCAAAATTTGGTTCACTCAATTTGGAGCTTTCTAGCCAAAGTTATAAAGATTTGAAGTTTGAACTAAAACTGAAACTCGGGGAAAAGTTTAAACTCTGGCTTGTGGGCCCCACACACAGTGCGTCGTCTCCCTCCTCGCGCCAACTGCGCGACGGCGGCGATCTCCGGCGACCCTCGCCGGAACTGAGTTCCTGGCCACCCCCCGGCCCGAAACTTGCCGCCTGCCCCTTTTCCGACCCCCTGGACTCGATGGTAGGGTCGCCGGCCGCCGGCGATGACCGGAAACCCGTGCGCACCGGTGACAGCACCTGCTAGGGTTCCGGTGAGGTCGGTCCCGCTCTCCCGTGCACCAAATCGACCGGAAATTGGTCGGAGAGCATCAGTAGGGCATGGGAAACACGAACTAGGGCTGGGTGGAAGCTAGAAATACCGGCAACTAGGCTCTCGACGGTGAGCCGAGGTGTTCAGCCATGGCGGCGGGGAAAACAGCCATATCATGGCCGATTCCCGATGGTTTTCTCCAATTCCAGTCCGAGCGTGGGCGCTAGCGTGCATAGAAGCTACTAGGTAACGAGCTTGTCCAACCTTCGTGCATAGAGCACGAATTTCACCCGAAGGTGAGCTCGGTTCTTATGAACTGATCAAGAGTAAATTTGGAAATTCTCGGCCGAGGGTTGATCAATCGCCAAACGGCTTTCGGCTACTCCATCTACATACAATCACGCACCTTTCTTGTGTAGAGAAGAGGACGTGACAACGGCTGTGCCGTGCTGTCCACGGGAGCCCGATCGGCGGCGATGTTCGGCTCGCCGGAGAAATAGCTCGTACAGCTCGAGGAAGCTTGCTCACTGGCCAACACGGAGTGTGGGAGGTTGCTCTCGATCTCTTGGTGCCGTTTTGCTGTGGAGGAGGCTGTGCTTGCGAGTGATCGGCTTGATCAAGCGTGAGCTCGAGCGGCGGTGATGGCAGTGGAAAAACGGCCGAGTATGCCGGCAGCTCGGGGAATGAGTGATCGGAGCACGCCGGGGAGGGAATAAATAGCCCGGCGGCTGGTCTCCGGCTTGGGGCGCGCAGCAGGAGCTGGCGCCGGCTGCCCCCCTTCGGTGGCGCGCGCACACAGCAGCCGGGAACCGACTGAACTGTGTTTCAGTCGGTTTGTATTGAGGCAGAGGCTGACATGTGGGTCCCACCCCTCCTTTTAACCTCTGAAATTTACTCCTAACAGCTGTGGTAAACAGTGAACCCTATACTACCCTTGGCAATTCAAATTATTCACCCATGAGCCATTTGAATTGATCAAAGTTCAAATGAGGTTTGGTTTGAATAAATTTCAGCACAAGTTCATTTTGAAATTCAAATAAAGTTTGAATTTCTCCCCCTTAGCTCATGTCAAGATCAACTCCAAATGGAGTGAAAATTGGTGTGGGAGCTCACAAAAATGTGCTGAGTGAGAATATGCCTTCCACTTTTAAATTCAGTGGGTGAAAACAGTTTGAATTTGAATATGGTTTCAAACTGCCCTCCTCCTATCTATACCCAAAATGACCTCAAAAAGGTTTGAATTTTGGGTGAAACTTGGCATGGACATCCTTAGCAAAGTGTAGGAGTTTTCATATGTCCAGCCCATCTATATCACATGTGGGAAATACCACTTCTGCAATATGTGAGTTTGTTCTCTAATGAGCATGTTGATAATTGTTACTTGCTCTTCATTTGTGTTCATCATTCTTGCTCAAATGAGGTGTGTGGTGTGGTGATGAACACTGCAAATGGGTGTCAAAAACTGAGACCCTTACATCCCCCCCCCCCTTAAAAGAATCTCGTCCCGAGATTATAAGGTGAAAATGAGAGAGAGGGCGGTGGAAAATTACCGGATATGCGACGTGAGAAAGTCGGGGTGGTTAGTGCGAAGGAATTCTTCGCTCTCCCATGTCGCTTCGTCCATGGAGTGATTACTCCATAAAACCTTGTAGAACCACAACGTGCGGTTGCGTGTGGTTCGGGCCTTTTCCTCAATAATCTGCACCGGTTCCTCCCGATAGGTGAGATCCGGTTGCAGCTCCTCAATGTCTTCCAGCTGAACGGTAGTTGATAGCTTGAGACACTTCCTCAGCTGGGAAATGTGAAAGACGTCGTGCACACCGGAAAGTGCTTCTGGTAATTTCAGCCGGTATGCCACCGATCCACATCTTTCGGTAATCTGGAATGGACCGATGAATCGGGGTGCCAACTTTCCTCTCACCCCAAATCTGTTTACGCCCTTCATTGGAGACACCCGCAGATATACGTGGTCTCCAACTTCGAATTGTAATGGGCGCCTTCTCCGGTCTGCATACTGTTTCTGACGGGATTGAGCGGCTCTTAGGTTCGCTTGAATCAGTCGAACTTTTTCTTCCGCGTCGTTGACAAGGTCAATCCCGAAGGTAACCCTCTCGCCAGACTCACACCAGTTCAATGGTGTGCGGCATTTCCTGCCGTATAGCGCCTCGTAGGGCGCCATTTTGATGCTGGCTTGGTACCCATTGTTGTACGAGAACTCGGCTAACGGCAAGTGATCATCCCAATTCTTGCCGTGGTTGATAGCGCAAGCTCGTAGCATGTCTTCTAAGATTTGATTTACCCGCTCCGTTTGCCCATCCGTCTGCGGGTGGTAGGCTGAACTACGGATCAGCTTCGTCCCCAAGGCAGCGTGCAGCTGCTCCCAAAAACGGGACACAAATAAAGTGCCCCGGTCCGATACGATGGTACGGGGTACGCCGTATAAGCATAGGATCCGTGAGATGTACAGTTCAGCGTACTTCTTGGCGTTGTAGTTGGTGTTGACCGGGATGAAATGGGCAACTTTGGTGAGCCGATTGACGATTACCCACACAGAATCATGTTTATGTAAGGTGGTGGGTAAACCGACGACGAAATCCATGCTCACGTCCTCCCACTTCCAGGCAGGAATGCCCAGTGGTTGCAGCAGTCCCGGTTTCCGCATGTGGTCTGCCTTCACCCTTCGACATGTATCACACTCGGACACGTATTTTGCCGTCTCTCGCTTCATCCGTGTCCACCAAAACTTTCTTTTGAGTTCTTGATACATTTTGTTGCTGCCGGGGTGAATAGAAAACTTTGATAAGTGAGCCTCATCAAAGATTTTCTTCCGTAACTCCGGGTTTCGGGGTACGACGATCCGGTCCTTGAACCATAGGACGCCGTCTCCGTCCTTCCGGAAACATTTCAACTCCCCACTGTCTACACGTCTCCGCAAATGTGACATGCCCTTGTCATTCTTCTGGGCTGCCGCTATCTCTTCACGGATGGTGGGGATCAAAGCTAGGTTGTAGAGAGCTCCGTGTGGAATCACATGTAGTGGTGGTTCGCTCTCTTCCAATGGTGTGATGGTCAGATTATTGACGTGTGACTTGCGGCTCAGCGCATCTGCCACAACGGTTGCCTTGCCCGGATGATAATGGATCTCTATCTCATAATCCTTTATCAGTTCTAACCATCTACGTTGCCTCATGTTCAGCTCCTTCTGAGTGAATATGTACTTGAGGCTTTTGTGGTCGGTATATAAATGTACGAGGTTACCGAGTAGGTAGTGCCTCCACATCTTCAGTGCAAGTACCACGGCAGCGAGCTCCAAATCGTGAGTTGGATAATTCTGCTCATGGTTCCTAAGCTGCCGCGATCCATACGCGACCACTCTTCGATCTTGCATCAGCACACATCCGAGCCCAATGCCGGATGCATCGCAGTACACATCGAACGGTTTTGTTGTGTCTGGCTGCGCCAAAACCGGTGCTGATGTCAGGTGCTTGACTAAAGCCTTGAATGCTGCTTCACATGCTGGACTCCAAACATAATTGGTAGCCTTCTTCAGCAGCTCTGTCATTGGCTTGGCAATCTTTGAGAAGTTCGGAATGAACCTCCGATAATATCCCGCGAGTCCGAGGAAACTCCGTACCTCATGAACAGTTCTCGGGGATTTCCAATTCAGCACTTGCGTGATCTTGCTCGGGTCCACAGCGATACCCTCCGCTGAGATGATATGCCCGAGGAAAGGCACTTGCGATATCCAAAACTCGCATTTGCTGAATTTTGCGTATAACATGTGATCCCGCAGCCGTTGCAAGACTATACGCAGATGTTTCTTGTGATCTTCCTCCGACTTGGAATATACCAGGATGTCGTCGATGAAGACCACGACAAACTTGTCCAGCTCCGGCATGAACACCGAGTTCATTAAGTACATGAAGTGAGCTGGAGCATTGGTGAGGCCAAAGGACATGACCAGGTACTCATAAAGTCCGTACCTTGTCGAGAAAGCTGTCTTTGGAATGTCCTCCGCCCTTATCTTAATCTGATGGTACCCGGATCTTAAATCCATCTTGGAAAAGATCTTCGCTTCGACCAACTGATCAAACAACATGTCGATCCGTGGCAACGGGTACTTGTTTTTGATGGTTACGGCATTTAATGGGCGGTAGTCCACGCAAAGCCGCAACGTTTCATCCTTCTTCTTGACAAATAATGCCGAACAGCACCATGGCGAGGAGCTCGGCCTAATAAAACCCTTCTCTAGAAGGTCCGTGAGCTGAGTCTTCAGTTCAGCCAACTCCTTGGGTGCCATCTTGTACGGCCTTCGGGATATTGGCATGGTTCCCGGTGCGAGTTCAATCTTGAACTCCACCTCTCTATCGGGTGGCATCCCCGGCAAATCGTCTGGGAATACATCAGGGAACTCTCGGACCACTGGAATGTCTTCCAATCTGATGGTTGTGGCTTGATAGACACTTGGAAGTTTTATTTCTGGACTGTCCAGAAATAATGAGTGAGAACCGTGCACTTCTGAGTTTAAGTGCACGACTCGAAGGACGGTGTCTAAAACCGCGCCGTGGCGGGTTAACCACGACATCCCTAGGATGACATCGACCTTCTGTCCCTCTAAGATAATGAGAGACGTGGGGTACACTCTACCCGCTAAGCATAATGGTGCTTTGGAGACCATTACGCTGGATGAAATCTTCCCACCCGGTGAACAAATTAAATATGGACTATCGGTGGGTAGTATTGGCAAACTGTGTTTAGCAATGAAAGCTTGGCTAATAAAATTATGCGTGGCGCCCGAATCAAACAGTACTATAGCGGGATGCTGGTGGAGTCGGAACATACCCGCAAGGATTGGCTCGCCCTCCGGCACATCCTCAATGGCAAGCTGGTGGACAGTGCCGGGCCTAGGGTTTGCCCGCCGCGCATTAGTAGGGTTCCGGGGTTGATTCCTCCCCGGAAACTGTGGTGCCACTCCGCCGCCTTGCCTCTCCGGGCAACTGCTCGCGAAGTGTCCTGGACGACCACACTTGTAACATGTGGCCGCTGCTGGTGGAGTACTTGGTGGACGAAAGCCCGGCATGCGTTGCGGAGGTGCAAATGCACGCGGCATCGCCCGCTGCTGCTGTTGTTGTTGCGGTGGTGCTGGCAGTGCCGGCCGGAATGCTGGTGAAGAGTACGGCCGACCACGGAACGGCATCGACCGCTGTGGTGGCTGCCAGCGTGGACCTGATGGTGGGCGATTCACCATCCGAAACTTCTGAGAAGGACTGCCTCCTTCTCCGCTGCTCTGCGGCGCGCTTCGCTTTCGCTCTGCCGCCGCCAACTCCTTGCTGGAGTCCTCCTGAACAATCGCAGCATCAATTATGTCGTTGAGGCTGCCGCAATTGAACATCGCCAGCTTGTCCTTCAGGAGCGGGTTAAGCCCCTGGTAAAAGTGGTCTCGCCGCTTCTCGTCTGTATCCGCGTGATACGACGCGTAGAGCGCGAGATCGTTGAACGCCCTGGAATATTCCAGCGCGTTCCGGCTCCCTTGTTGCAGGTGTAGGAACTCCTGCGTCTTCCTCTTCATCAAACCGGGCGGTATATGATAGGCCCTGAAGGCCGTCCGGAACTCCGCCCAGGTCATCGCTCGGTCGGTGGGCTGTGAAACACAGAAGTTGGCCCACCACGCGCTCGCGGATCGTTGGAGCTGCTGGACCGCGAACTGAGTCTTGCGCTGCTCGCTGATTTGGAGCAGCCCGAACTTCATCTCTATGGCGCGGAGCCAGTTGTCCGCGTCAAGTGGTTCATCCGCCCTTGAGAATACAGGGGGATGAGTCGCCAGGAAGTCGGAGTAGGAGCTCTGTTGGCGCTCCTCACGATCTTGACGTCTCTCCGGGCGAGACGTATTCGCAATTAACGTTTGCAGCAGCTCTGTGTGCTGCTGATGTGAACCCGCCATTGCCGCGACAATGTCGGCCAATGTAACCGTTGGCAGTGGCGGTGGCGGTGTTTGCTGTTGCTGTTGCTGCTGCTGTCCCGAGGAGTCCTCGGGAGGCGGTTGGGAGGTCTCTCCCCCTTGGCTAGTACCTCCAACATCAGGGTTGGCACGAGTACGCGTCATTCTGAAATTCAACACAGCAGCAATTAGCACATGTCTTACTCAAAATTCCATAAACAGCAGTAAGTATTGAAGCGACGCATGATTAACTTGCACAACATTCACATATATTGATAAAGCATAAACTTTATACAATATACATTATTCTCGGATCTCCGAGAAGTCGTGCTCATGTCGTCACTACCTATACATACGCTACTGTCTACACGACATGTCACCGATTACAAAAGTTGGGTTACGCTACCCTAGCTGCCCTACTTGGCAACCGTGACCCCTACTCGGAGTAGAACTCGACCTCCTGTGGGTCGTCCTCCTCCGGTACCTCTGCTGGTGGCTCGGGGTCTACCACCTCTTCTCCCATTCCAGGTTCTCCTATGGCTGGAAGACCCAAGACTACCGGTACGCCCAATACCGGGGGCACGAGGTCCTGCAATGCATGCACCTCGTCCATAGCCTGGTTGTAGTCCTCTTCCCAGCCTTGTCCTTCCTCGATAGCGTCGTCCCGCTCTTGAGCAAGGTCCGCATTCTGCTGGGTTAGGGTCTGCACCAGCTCTTGTAACGCCGCGATGTCAACACGGCTCTTCTTCTTTGCCTTCTTCAGACGACGCAACTGATTGTGTTGTTCATTCAGTCGCTTGATCGTCGGAAGGAGCACATTGCGGAGTGCACTGTGAGCACTCTCGAAATGATCTCCACGGCTTGTGCTCTCCTTGAGCTTGGTGGCGAGATGCTCCGTATGAACAGCTTGGCTGTCCATCACAGCGTTTCCCGCCCTCATTTGGAGGCTGAGGTTGGCCTCCGCGGGGTTGTACCTTGGGCAAGTCGGGTCTGTTGCCTCCAGGTACCTCTCTTCCCACACATGCTGAGCTCGCCCCTCCACCGGAACGAGTGCGTATGGTGTGCCCTCCATAGCCTGCACGTGTAGTTGGCAGAAACGTGACATAGTGTCACGGGCCGCCACTTGCCACATCCCTTCCGGTTGTCTTCCTCTCACCGTGACGGTGAATGGCACCCAACCGGGTGGCGTAGGCCCTGCGGGAACCTCGACATGGATCGTCCACGTCTTGTTCCCCTCTTCGCCTTCTTCCTTGGCGAAGTATTGCGGCATCTGGTCGTACCCGAAATATTGGAGCATTTGCCACAATGCTTCCGGGTAGCCGCTACGGTCAGAGCAGTGGGAAACTACCCACCCGTTCTCCAACCGTTTATCTGCTGCCATCTGTAAAAATATATTTGAGAAATGTCATTGAACCCCTAAAACTTGGAAACATAGTTCAAATTTTTAAACAAATTTGACTGCTGATCTGCTGTTCCCATGACAGCCCTGACCAGTTTCCATATCAATCTGATTTAGGCCAGGTTAAAAGCAAAACCAGTCCTGGACCTCAACATCAAAGTTAAAGTTAACTTCAATAGCTTTCCAGAAAGTATTTGGTTGGCCCAAGATCTGTTCTGGTTCAAAAGTTATGAGATGTCAAAGTTAACAGAATTTCTGGGAACAATTGGACAGCACCTCCCTGCCTTAGGTACTGATTTGATAAAACAATCTCAGTTACTTCTGTTCCTAATCTGACAAAACTTTCTTTCACAAAGTTGTAACCCATCTCATAAGCTTTCCAGAACTACCTCATTTTCTATTTTTGGATTTTTATGCAGGAAGTTATGCTTAATTTACAGAGAGTCTACAGAGAGTCTTTGCTCCGTCCTGTTTTCTGGACAGTTTCAACTCTACTGCATTTTTTGAGTGGTTAAGGGATGAAACACCTCTGGAACTCAACAGAAAAGTTGTAAAGATCCTCCAAAGCTTTCCAGAAATGTATCATACGACCCCAACCTCGAAAGAACTCAACCTCTAACCTCTGATTAACTTCAGCCTTGATTCAGCTGAAAACAGAGTGCTCTGTCCTTAACATCCTATAAGTTGAAAGCTTGTTAACTTTGAATATCCTGTTCAAGGGAAGGAGTTACATCAAGTTTTACTACTTTGGATCAAAACCTCCAAGTTTTTAAATGAAGTTGTTCATTTAGTTGGATGTGACGTCGATGCGGCACCAGATTATGTCGGTACTACGTCCTCACAAAGGAAAAACCTATACCGGACTTAGCCGGCTTCGTTAGTTTAGTGGCACTACTCGTCACTCGCACACGGATGCTACACGTCTACCGTTTCGTGGTAAGGCTACCTGCAGAAACTCAAACAATCATCAGACTCGGCTGCACACCGAGCCCGGAATCCATACAGTTGGTACACCCGGCCGTCATCACTCGCCCGGATGTTCTCAAGCCAAACACGCCTTGAGTTACGTGTTCACGTTTCAGACCACGTGATGGGGTCTCCCATGTTGCACCACGCACGCCAGGGACAGACGTTGCTCGAATACCCCAAACGACATGAAGAGTCGTAGAGGATACTAAAGCGGGTCGGGTTACCTGCCACCCGTGGGGCTCCACCCTTCAGCTTGTGCGCAATGGTGGACAGCGCTTACGTGCACCCCCCAAGACACGAACGTCCCGAGATGCACGATGTTCCGACATAACAATTAAGTTACTAAGCCACTTTCTATATACTAATAACATCCTTATACGGGCTACTAACTCGTTCCTCACTGGATTTTTGAAAAAGAAGACCTTTGTACTGTGTTAAACCTCAAGCGAGCTCTGATACCACGCTGACACGACCCCACTGGTCCTGTCGAGCCAGGATCACGCTGAGGGGTGCTGCGTTGCACAGCACCGTATAACACACGTCAAAGGTGCAAAGCGGAAGCGGAAGTTTTGTTACATAAACAAGTTTATGAACATATTTACATCAAAATAAGTTCAGTCTACACTCGCGGGCGTAGACTAAGCATCAAGTGCACGTTCAGCCCTCGAACGTGTCCTTGCTAGCACACACACACACTAACTCTGCGGCGTGCACGACTCCCATTCGACGGAGTTCCCCTCCTGGGGTTCCGTCTCCTCTTCGGGAGTCCCTTCCTCATAGAACCCTGCAAAAAGCTTCAAACACAAGCAGTGAGCACGAAGGCTTAGCAAGTCTGACCCGTCTCACCTAAACATGGAACTACTACATGAGGGTAATGGGTTGCATGAGGTAAAATCATTTGCAAGGACTCGCCTAATTAGTAGAACCTTACTTTCAAGTTTTAGCAGCAGGTTGTGGAGAACCTTACGCTAAGGCACATGAGAGAGCCGCAATCAAACAAGAAACGCATTTCTCTCATGTACTTTGCCCAAAGTTGAAAAGAACTTTAGTTAGCACTAAGCTACAGCATATCATTAACAATCAATGTCCGGCTTTCAATCAGCAACATTTTAACATGTAACTAGCCCGTTCTTTCTACGTCACGGTACAGTGAACAAGTGGTACTCACTGACCGCGAGGGACGGCGATTATAATCGATTTACACCTGCAGGGTTACCCGAACAACCCGTCACGTACGCCCGTACTCGATGTTGCCTACAACAACCATCACGGACGTCGTACGCGACTACCTTTCACCCGTTAGCCAAATATTGAACCGGTCCCATCGTCCCGAGCAAGAGGTCTCTGCACGCGCATCTCCGTGCCGCCAGCCGATTTACACCTCGAGCTCTCAACCTACCCTCTGAACGACGGGCAATGCCTCAATACCCAGCTACCCGAGTTACATCAGTTTCCCGGTTCCCATATAGCCGGTAGGTCTTCGGTACTGTTCTAGCTTGTTCAACAGGCCCGCACACGGCTCGGTCCTCAATCGACACAAGCGGAGCTACAGCACACAGGCCCCAAAGTCCTGCTGCCCTTACTCTCCGCTCGGTCTCATTTTCTTGCCATGTGTTTCATGTGCTATCTCTACCCGAGCAATGTGCCTCTAGCCTATTCTCGCGAGTAGTTCCAACTACTCGACTTGTACCGAATCCTACTCTATCCTAGCAATGCAGTGGCTAACGAGGTTTTCAATCCTAAACCCAACCCATGGTTTTCTTGGCTGTGCAGTTGGGTTTCCAATCAAGACTCTAGTGCAAAGAACAATATTCAAAGATGTGCTCAAAACAATAAATATTTGTAAAAAGGTTAATGCAAACCGGGGCTTGCCTTGCTGCTCTTGGTCGTAGGCTAGCTGTTCCTCCGGAGTAACGAAGTCTAGGACTTCGGGTTCCTCCTCGACCTTAGCGACTACATGATAGAAACAATACATGTATTAAGTTAATGCATTTGTATTAAGTTTGAAGTTGTGAAGTCTATAACCTTTGCTAGATAGACCTAATGACTGTGAAACTTTTACTGTGGCTTGGTTACAACCTAAACAAAGACTTGGTCAAGTTTTAGTTGCAGCAAAGCTCATTTGAGCCCTCCACAAATAATTATGTCCTTGACCTTAATTGGAACTCTTAGGGTGTTCTAGGAATTTTCATGAGACAAACTATGACTTTCTGAAAACTAGATTTTCAGAGGGTTCTAATGGAATTGGTATCACTTAATTTGGAAGTCTCTAACTAAAGATATGAGCTAAACAATTTCAGAGAAAATTCTGAAAATGTTTCTGAACATTTTCTATTTTCTCTGAGACAGTTTCACTAATCACACCATTAGGCGGACTAAATGAGCTCCAATAGATCTGAAATTTTTATGGTAGTTCAAGGATATTTTGGTGAACATCTCAGCAAAATTTCAGGATTTTCCTCCAAAGGATTCTCCAGGTAAAATTCATAACAGTTTAAACTTTGAGGATTTAATTCTGGAGAAATAAGGAATTTCATGAAGTGAAACTTGATTTTCTGGAAAGTACTCAGAGAGCTGAATCCAGCAAAATTGGTTCACTCAATTTGGAGCTTTCTAGCCAAAGTTATAAAGATTTGAAGTTTGAACTAAAACTGAAATTCGGGGAAAAGTTTAAACTCTGGCTTGTGGGCCCCGCACACAGTGCGTCGTCTCCCTCCTCGCGCCAACTGCGCGACGGCGGCGATCTCCGGCGACCCTCGCCGGAACTGAGTTCCTGGCCACCCCCCGGCCCGAAACTTGCCGCCTGCCCCTTTTCCGACCCCCTGGACTCGATGGTAGGGTCGCCGGCCGCCGGCGATGACCGGAAACCCGTGCGCACCGGTGACAGCACCTGCTAGGGTTCCGGTGAGGTCGGTCCCGCTCTCCCGTGCACCAAATCGACCGGAAATCGGTCGGAGAGCATCAGTAGGGCATGGGAAACACGAACTAGGGCTGGGTGGAAGCTAGAAATACCGGCAACTAGGCTCTCGACGGTGAGCCGAGGTGTTCAGCCATGGCGGCGGGGAAAACAGCCATATCATGGCCGATTCCCGATGGTTTTCTCCAATTCCAGTCCGAGCGTGGGCGCTAGCGTGCATAGAAGCTACTAGGTAACGAGCTTGTCCAACCTTCGTGCATAGAGCACGAATTTCACCCGAAGGTGAGCTCGGTTCTTATGAACTGATCAAGAGTAAATTTGGAAATTCTCGGCCGAGGGTTGATCAATCGCCAAACGGCTTTCGGCTACTCCATCTACATACAATCACGCACCTTTCTTGTGTAGAGAAGAGGACGTGACAACGGCTGTGCCGTGCTGTCCACGGGAGCCCGATCGGCGGCGATGTTCGGCTCGCCGGAGAAATGGCTCGTACAGCTCGAGGAAGCTTGCTCACTGGCCAACACGGAGTGTGGGAGGTTGCTCTCGATCTCTTGGTGCCGTTTTGCTGTGGAGGAGGCTGTGCTTGCGAGTGATCGGCTTGATCAAGCGTGAGCTCGAGCGGCGGTGATGGCAGTGGAAAAACGGCCGAGTATGCTGGCAGCTCGGGGAATGAGTGATCGGAGCACGCCGGGGAGGGAATAAATAGCCCGGCGGCTGGTCTCCGGCTTGGGGCGCGCAGCAGGAGCTGGCACCGGCTGCCCCCCTTCGGTGGCGCGCGCACACAGCAGCCGGGAACTGACTGAACTGTGTTTCAGTCGGTTTGTATTGAGGCAGAGGCTGACATGTGGGTCCCACCCCTCCTTTTAACCTCTGAAATTTACTCCTAACAGCTGTGGTAAACAGTGAACCCTATACTACCCTTGGCAATTCAAATTATTCACCCATGAGCCATTTGAATTGATCAGAGTTCAAATGAGGTTTGGTTTGAATGAATTTCAGCACAAGTTCATTTTGAAATTCAAATAAAGTTTGAATTTCTCCCCCTTAGCTCATGTCAAGATCAACTCCAAATGGAGTGAAAATTGGTGTGGGAGCTCACAAAAATGTGCTGAGTGAGAATATGCCTTCCACTTTTAAATTCAGTGGGTGAAAACAGTTTGAATTTGAATATGGTTTCAAACTGCCCTCCTCCTATCTATACCCAAAATGACCTCAAAAAGGTTTTGAATTTGGGTGAAACTTGGCATGGACATCCTTAGCAAAGTGTAGGAGTTTTCATATGTCCAGCCCATCTATATCACATGTGGGAAATACCACTTTTGCAATATGTGAGTTTGTTCTCTAATGAGCATGTTGATAATTGTTACTTGCTCTTCATTTGTGTTCATCATTCTTGCTCAAATGAGGTGTGTGGTGTGGTGATGAACACTGCAAATGGGTGTCAAAAACTGAGACCCTTACAGGTGCCGCCAAGGATTGTAAGCGTCACTGGGGACTCCGTGCAACCTAGCGCTCAAGATCCAGAAGCTCAAGTCAGACCCGATGCATGGATTACGGAGATCCGGGACTACTTGAAGGACAATATCCTCCCTGATGAACATGCAACCGCTAAACGGATTGTGCGTATGGCTAAGAGGTACGCGCTGGTAGAGGGGGATCTCTACCGGCGTGGCGCCAACCACATCCTATTGCGGTGTATAACCCAGGGGGAAGGCTGCGACTTGCTCGCTGAGATCCATGGAGGCGAATGTTGAAGTCATTCTTCCTCACGCACGCTTGTCGGTAAAGCCTTCCGGCATGGCTTCTACTGGTCGACAGCACTCCAGGATGCCGTCAAGCTGGTCGAGAGCTGCAAGGCGTGCCAGTTCCACGCCAAGCAGATCCATACACCGGCTCAGGCGGTACAGATGATCCCGCCCTCGTGGCCGTTTTCCGTGTGGGGGCTGGACATCCTGGGGCCATTCCCCAGAACCGTCGGGGGGTTCCGGTACCTCTATGTCGCCATCGACAAGTTCACCAAGTGGCCGGAAGCTACACCAGTTGTCACCATTAATAAACAATCAGCAGTAAAATTCATCAGATCCATTGTCTGCCGGTTCGGGGTCCCAAACAGGATCATCACTGACAATGGGACCCAGTTCACCAGTGCAGCATTTCAAGACTACTGCGAGGACCTTGGCATTCAGGTATGCTATGCCTCGGTCGCTCACCCGAAGAGCAATGGGCAAGTCGAGAGGGCCAATGCGGAGATTCTCCGGGGCCTCAAGACTCGTACCTTCGGCAGCCTGAAGAAACATGGTGCCAATTGGGTAGATGAACTTCCGAGCACGCTATGGGCTAACCGGACATCCCAGAGCCGGGCCACCGGGGAGACACCCTTCTTCATGGTGTACGGGGCCGAAGCTGTACTTCCTCCAGAAATCACCATGAAGTCTCACCGTGTCCGGGCTTACGACGAAGCCACGCAGGACAACCTCCGGTGTGGAGAAATCGACCTCGTCGACGAGGTCCGATTACATGCGGCACTCCGTAACGCGCGGTACAGACAGGCGCTTCGGCGCTACCACCAGAGGTCTGTGCGTGCCCGGGAGCTGCAGGAAGGTGACCTGGTGTTGCGGCGCATACTTTCTCGCGAAGGGGCCCACAAATTCTCCCCTAGTTGGGAAGGCCCCTTCCGAGTCACGAAAGTATGCCGCCCCGGGTGTGTGCGCCTTTCCACCGAGGATGGGGACCTGCTCCCGAATCCTTGGAACATAAAACACCTCCGTAAGTTCTACCCCTAAGAGCAAAAATAGGTCAGTACTTTCTTTTCGTAATGAACCCCATAGAGTCCAGGAGCAGCGCTCGGAGCAGCTAAACCCCAGGGGACGGTCCAGGACTACGTTCAGCTTTGCCTGGTTCCGACTCCAAGCGCGTAGAGTCTTGCTTCCCCTCTTAATGGGGTGGGTCGTGGCCTCCATGTTTAGCCTGCCTTCCTCCTATGGAAGGTTGTGCGAAAAGAAGTCTGCCCTACTTTGCTCTTTCCTTGTACTCATTTGAATTGTGAATTGAGTTATTTTTTTATCACCCTTGCAGTACATGGCTGCCGTGTGCTCAGCTCCCCCTCTCTACAAACCCCCAAGCATCAAGCGTATGGTTGGGGGCTGTAAGTCAAATAAGACTGTAAAACAAGGGAGGGGGAGCCCCCAAGGAGAATTACGTTTCCTCTACCTGTGTGCAGGACTTCCAGGTTGCGGCAACGGGGACTGCGTGAAGTAGGGGGAAAGGAGCTACCAACTACTTCGACCCAGGGCTAGAGGGGGCGGGACCTGGGGGTCCCACGAGTCCAGCAGGCTCGGAACTCTCCCCTTCCTTGAGAGGGGCTCCGGGCTCGCCACGTGGCAGACGGAAGCCGGACCTCCCCCCGCGGTGGAAGAGCTCCGAAATCCCTGCGTGCTCAACATGGCCGGGGCTCCCGTCCCCGCAGTAAGAGCAATCATCAAGTGGGCGCACGCTCTCACGACCCCGCGGCCGTTCGTGCTCCGGCAGCGGTCAAGTCGGGACTTAGAGAAAGTGCGTGGATCGGAAGAGACGGAGGTCCCACCTCGGGCTCGCTATCTCCCTCGAGATGGGCCCGGGGGCCACTGTCGGTACCTGAGATATGGGGTACCCCCGCGCACAGGGTAAAATGCCTAAGGTGCTCGCCCTTCTCCGCAGGGAGAGCTCCGAAGGCGCCACGCGTCTGGCGGGGCCGGACCTCCCTCTCCTCAGAGGAGAGCTCCGGGCCCGCCATGTGGCATACAGAAGCCGGACCTCCCCCTCCGTGGGAGAGAGGTCCGAAGACGCCACGCGTCCAGCGAGGCCGGACCTCCCTCTCCTCAGAGGTGAGCTCCGGGCCCGCCACATGGCATGCAGAAGCCGACCCTCCCCCTCCGCGGGAGAGAGGTCCGAAGGCGCCACGCGTCCAGCGGGGCCGGACCTCCCTCTCCACAGAGAAGAGCTCCGGACCTACCACGTGGCTGGAAGAACGGTGCTGCCTGCCCCCGGGCTGTAGGCAGCGGGCGTAAAGGCGCCCCTCACCTTGCCCGTACAAGGAATTCAAGGCCCGCGTCTTCCCAAGACACGGAAATGCAGAGCACGCGCCTGTCAGGTGCCGTTGCGTCCAGTCGCATCACAGACTGGCGCGCGGTGTCAGAACCTGAACGGTAATAAACGCCGCGACAAGACATCCCATGCCGCCTGCGCCGTCATCAACCACTACGACTAGCGCACGGCATGGGCAGGGCGGCAAAAGGAAGACTCAGAAGCCTTCGACCGGAGGCAACCACCGGCATAACTACAGATACGGTAGATAATATACAATCTTCCCGGGACCACCTGTCGGGTCCCGGCTTCCCTTGTAAGCCGCCCGAGCCTTGGACTATAAAAGGCTCGGGTAGGCGTCGATAGCAAGGGTTCGCATTCTGCAACTCATACGCTAGCCATACACTCTCAAGCTGTAACTCACCCCCAAGCTCAGGCCCCCGGCCCTGAGCAGCAAGCAATACAGCGAGCTCCATAGCTCGCCGTGGACGTAGGGTTTTACGCTCCGGCGGCCTGAACCACGTAAAACTTCCCGTGTAAAGCTCTCACTAACTCGTCCATCCGCGCAAGCTCTCCGCTAGGAACTAGCCCCTCCGAAAAAAGAACCTCCGCGGGCTGCCCAGTGCAGGCCCGGGGGAAGTGTCGATCGCACACTTCGACAGCCCTGGACCTCCGGGAGGCCGCCCTGGACCTCCGGGAGGTTTCTTTGGAGGTTCGAGAGACCGTATCGGTCCTGCGGGGCCTCCTGGCGTCTGTCTTCTGCTGCCGGAGCAGGTCGTGAAGATGAGAGGTCCGGCCGCTCTGCGACGAGGACCATACTCACCACCTCGGTTGTTGCCGTGATGTAGAGCAACAGGTGCTCTCCGGGCTATGGGGCTACCATGATAGGTAGGGTCGTCAGGCGCCGCTTCAACTCCTGGAAAGCCTCTTCTGCTTCGTCAGTCCAAGCGAATGGGCCAGACTTGCGCAGGAGCTTAAAGAAAGGGAGTGCCCGCTCTGCTAGCCTCGGTATAAACCGACTCAGCGCGGCTAGGCATCCCGTGAGTTTCTGGACATCTTTGACGCGGGCAGGAGGCCGCATCAAGTCGATGGCCTTGATCTTCTCTGGGTTGGCCTCTGTCGGTACCTGGGATATGGGGTACCCCCGCGCACAGGGTAAAATGCCTAAGGAACTCGCCCTTCTCCGCAGGGAGAGTCCCGAAGGCGCCACGCGTCCGGTGGAGCCGGACCTCCCTCTCCTCAGAGGAGAGCTCCGGGCCCGCCACATGGCATACAGAAGCTGGACCTCCCCCTCTGCGGGAGAGAGGCCCGAAGGCGCCGCGTGTCCAACGGGGCCGGACCTCCCTCTCCTCAGAGGAGAGCTCCGGGCCCGCCACGTGGCATACAGAAGCCGGACCTCCCCCTCCGCAGGGAGAAGTCCGGAGGCTCCACGTGCCCCGCGGGGCCGACCCTCCTCTTCTCTGAGAAGGGCTCCGGGCCCGCCACATGGCAGCAGAGCGACGCTGCCTGCCCCGAGCGATAGGCAGCGGGCGTAAATGCGCCCCATACCTTGCCCGTACAAGGTATTCAAGGCCCGCGTCTTCCCAAGACGCGGAGACGCGGAGCACGCTTCTGTCAGGTGCCGTTGCGCCCAGTCGCATCACAGACTGGCGCGCGACGTCAGAACCTGTCAGCCAATAAACACCGCGACAAGACATCCCATGCCGCCTGCGCCGTCATCAACCACTACGACTAGCATGCGGCATGGGCAGGGCGGCAAGATGAATACTCAGAAGCCTTCGACCAGAGACAGCTACCGGCATAACTGCAGATACGGTAGATAATAGACAATCTTCCCGGGACCACCTGTCGGGTTCCGGCTTCCCTTGTAAGCCGCCCGAGTCTTGGACTATAAAAGGCTCGGGTAGGCGTCGATAGCAAGGGTTCGCACTTTGCAACTCATACGCTAGCCATACACTCTCAAGCTGTAACTCACCCCCAAGCTCAGGCCTCCGGCCCTGAGCAGCAAGCAATACAGCGAGCTCCATAGCTCGCCGTGGACGTAGGGTTTTACGCTCCGGCGGCCTGAACCACGTAAAACTCGCCGTGTCAAGCTCCTACTAACTCGTCCATCTGCGCAAGATCTCCGCTAGGGACTAGTCCCTCTGAAAAAAGAACCTCCCCGGGCTGCCCAGTGCAGGCCCGGGGGAAGTGTTGATCGCACACTTCGACATTTGGCGCGCCAGGTAGGGGGCTTTTACCCTAGCGCGACGAGTTCCCGCCGACGAAGATGACCAAGCTTCCTTCAGCGGCGAACTCTCCCCCTCCGCGTTCACGGCGAACCGTGACCACTGGGGAGTACATGTCGACACACTCAGGATGGAGTGTGTCGGCACAAGCTGGTAGCCAACAGCCGACTCCGGCAACGCCGACTCCGGCTATGCAGCCCCCGACCAGTGTGAGATCTTCTGCAGCGCTGAGCGTACACCATGGAGGTGCGCTAGCTGCAGCAAGAGCGCTGCTGCGCAACCCACCTGCGGGGGATGCACCCCATTCAGCGACCCAGCAATGGGTCCGCGAGGTGGACCGCCTCGTCATCGCCGCCGCGAACCCTTGGTTTCGGCGAGGACGGCGCCCAGGACAACCGGCTGTGTCGCTCACGCGCACACCCACGGTTGACGGGCTAACGGCGGATTCCAGCTCCTCCAGGCTCCTGTCGACGGACCTGCGAAGGGAACTGGAACGGTGCCACTTGGGCCAGGACGCCCGGGTGTACCTCGAGCGACGCCGATAGAGGCGTCGCAACCATGAGGCAGGCGACAGCATGTCGTCGGCTTCGACACAACCAGAAGGGCAGGCCTTCACCACGCGAGCCCTGCCTCAGGCATATTCTGCGCAGCATATGCCACAGCTGTATGCGCCGCAAGTAGCGGCCCCGGTCTATGGTGCAGCCTTGCCCATGCCGGGGTACGCGGTGCCAAGTGCGAACCAAACGTTCGCAGCGCCAGTACCTGCAGCAGCAGGTGCAGGATGTGCGGCCCTTGCACCCCACCTTCGCTTCGCAAGGTGGCCACGCAAGTTTCGCCCGCATCTGCCCGAGAAGTACGACGGTAGCGTCAGCCCAGCGGAGTTCCTCCAGATCTACTCCACCGCCGTACTTGCCGCAGGAGGGGACGAGGCTGTCATGGCCAACTACTTCCCCGTCGCCTTGACCGGCCCAGCTCGGTCTTGGCTCATGAATCTACCTCAGGGGTCCATAACCTCCTGGGGAGAGCTCTGCCGGCAGTTCGTCGCCAACTTCGGCAGCTCCTACACCCGTCCCGGCACGGAGCTTGACCTCCACGCCGTCAAGCAACAACCTGGGGAGTCGCTGCGCTCTTTCATCCAGCGGTTCTCTCAGGTACGCAACACCATCCCGTATATCCAAAGTGCCTCTGTGGTGGTGGCGTTCCGACAGGGTGTCCGGGACGAGAAAATGCTTGAGAAGCTCGCGACCAGAGAGGTCCGCGACGTCTCGGAGCTCTTCAGCCTGGCGGACAAGTGCGCCAGAGCAGCTGAAGGGCGGAACTGGCACACTCTACCGACCTCCGAGTCAGGAGGACAGCCCGGGTCCGGTGCTGCTGCCTATGGGGGTGGCAAGAAGACCAAGAGCCGGGGGGGGGGGGTGGCAAGATGAAGTCATCATTCACGGCCCCCGTTGCCGCAGCTGCGACGACCAGTGGAGCTCGGGGGCCACGCCCCGACAAAAGGAAGCGGCAATCACCGGCCCTAGACAGCGACCAAGGCGGGCTATGCCCCGTGCATGGCACCTGCAACCATACCGCTGCCGAGTGCTGGGAGATCCAGAGGCTCGCAGAGCGCTTCCGCAAAGGAAGACAGCAGAGGGCTGAAGCGCCGCCCTACCCTCAGAGGGATGGCAAACAGAAGGTCGATGCCCCAGTCACTGCTGCCCACCAGGTGGGGTTCCAGGAGCCTCAGCGTGTCATAAAGATAGTGCATGACAGTGAGGACTCCAGTTCCGACGGTGACAGGCCAGGGCGTTAGCCAACTGCGGCACGCCTCCGTGCCTCGAACATACCTCTCGGGAGCCGCCTAAGGTCTGTCAACCCCTTGAAGGCCTTGCCAGAAGGGGAAGACGCCTTAGGTCATCCAAGACAAGACCGGGTCTACCTACCCCTTAAAGGCCTTAGCCAGAAGGGGAAAACTCCCCGGGGGCCCCCAGGAGAAGCCGCGCAGGACCTGATCCCGCGCGAAGATAACAACCTCGTCGACAAGACTCGGCTGCAGGAAACACCCCGCAACGCACGGTCTCAGCTAATGCTCTAAGCACTACCGCCAAAGAACCAAACGCGTCGGGGGCCTGCAGGAGGGCAACTTGGTGAAGCGGCACGCTCTATTCCAAGAAGGACCCATAAGCTCTCCCCCAGCAGGGAAGGTCCCTTCCGAATCATGAAAGCTGCCGCCCCAAGTACGCATGCCTTCCAACCGAGAGTGGGATCCGTTCCCAAAAATCCTTGCCATGGAGCAACGCTGTAAGTCCTACTTCCTGAGCATCAGTAGAACAGGGTTATTCGCTTCTGTAATAGATCCCATAGAATTTAGGAACAGCGCTTGGGGCAGCTAAGTCTCAAGGGACGGTACAGGACTATGTCCAGTTTAGCCTGGTTCCGACCCTAAGCGCGTAGAGTCTTGCTTCCCTTGAAGACAAGGCGGAACATTGCCTCCCTGTACAGCCAGAATTCCACCTATGGGTACGAATACAGAGCCCCGTTCTACTTAGCTCTCTCTCATGCGCTCATTTAAATTATGCATTAATTTCTATGGTCGTACTATCTCTGTATGTTCATCGTACATCTAGCTCCACCTCTCCTGTGCTCACCCATAGTCCGCATTCGCTATCCTTCCGAAGGCGGCTGCGCTTGAGGCACCTGCCGATGGCCGAGTGGGTCTCTCGGGCCTCCCCCAGTCAGGTGTTGCGGTGCCAGTTGGTTACCTCCAGGAAAGGCCTGCGTTGTGCATGGGGGGTCCAGGGTGCGTATCCAGCTTAGCCGGCCCAGAGCCCAAAGCATGCGCATCCTGCCCTCCGGAGGTCCAGGGGAGTACGTCCGCTTTGCCTGGTCATGAACCCAAAGCGCGTGCACTCTGCTTCCCCAGCGCATGGCCTGGTACTAGGGATCGGACGGCCGTACCCGAACCTCAGAGGGAGCCGGAGCTCCGGCGCCTCGTGCACAGAATTGCCCAAGCCCCGTATAGCGGATCGGGGTCGTAAGACGGATAAGACTAGGAGACGGGAGGGGAGGACCCCCCCGAGGAGAATTACGTTTCCTCTGCCTGTGTGCAGGACCTCCAGGTTACGGCAACAGGGACTGCATGAAGCGGGAGGAAAGGAGCTACCAGCTACTCTGGCCTGGGGCTGGAAGGACCGGGACATGCCCCTCCAGCAGGGGCGGGACCCGGGGGCCCCATGTGTCCAGCGGGCCCGGAACTCTCTCCTCCCTTGAGGAGGGCTCCAGGCTCGCCACGTGGTGGGCAGAAGCCGGACCTCCCCCTCGGTGGGAGGGCTCCGAAAGCCCTACGTGTCCAACATGGCCGGAGCTCCCGCCTCTTAGGAAGGAGCTCCGGACCCGCCACGTGGCAGGCAGATCTGGAGCTCCCCATAGGGCGAGATCTGGAGACCTCCGGGGGCCCCTAACACGGTTAGGACCCGGGGAGGGTGTCCGTGCAAAGCTCCGAGATTGGAAATGGCCTCTGAGTACCTTGCGGAGCTAAGGACTCAGCCAGGCAAAGCCAAGAAGGAGAGAAAAAGCATCACAGACACAAGTATCCAAAAGAGTCAAATTAAGCAAGGCTCCATGAGCTGGACTACAGACTTGATAAAAAGGGAGAAACAAGTCCTGAGGACCTCCTGGCTCCCGCCGGAACCTTGCGGCTATAAGGGCGGCCACATCCTCGACTTCTGCCCTGGCAACTTGCTCCCGCTCTGCGGCTGGGCCCTCTCTCGCTGGTTCTAACGAAAAAGAGGGGTCGCGGCTCTTGAAGCATGCCAGCACATGTGAAGCGACCTCTAAGGCTAGGCCGCGTCCCTCGGCCTCAAGCTCGCTGGCGACCACCGAGTCTAGCCTGTCCAGCTTGGCGCCGATCGACTCCAGCGCGGGGATCACCCCCAACGCAGGGGCCGCGGCCCTCACCGTACTGAAGCCAAGAGGGATCAGGGCGGACCCCGCTCGATCCACGAAGCTCGAGACTGCAAGAGCCTCGGAGGACCGCAGGGCCGAAAGCTCCTCCACCTCGCGGCGGGCCGCCTGCAGAGCCTCCAGGTTCCTCTCGGAGAATTCCTTCTCCTTGGCCGCCAGGGAGCTCTCCCGAAGGTGGAGAGCCTTGGCGAGCCGCTCCAAGTCAACGGCCTTGAAGCCGGCGGTCAACTCCCTGTCCAAGACCGCCCGGTGGTCATGGGAGACCTGTTCCTCCCTCAAGTCGAGGTCTGCCTTCAGGATCTCCAGCTCCTCCATCCGAGCTCGAAGGTCATCCTCACCCGCAGCCAGCTGCGCAGCGACCCTCTCCGCCTCAGCTGCCAGGCAACGCTCCCGTTCCTCAACGGCGAGTTCACGGCGCTCCAACCGCTGCCGGATCTCCACAGCACCAGAGAGGCTCTCCTCGGCCCGGGCGTGTGCCTCCAGGGTCTCCTGGTTGATCCGCCGCGATTCGGTGTCCATGCGGTCGACAGCCCGCTTCATCCGGTCGAGGAGCGCTTCCCTGAAGTCGAGCAACTCCCGCCTGGAGTCGAGCTCACTCTTAACCTTCGCGGTCCTCTCCCGCAAAAGGTTCCCCCAGATGAGGAGGCGGTCCCGTTCAACCGTATACTCCTCCCGCTCGCGCCCCAGTGCAGCCAAGACCTGCCGGACGCTCGACCCGGCAAGGGCGAGGGCGTCCGCCAGAGGCAATGGAGCAACAGAGGCCGGGGCAGTCCCTCCGACCTCCTCCATTACCTCGTCCTCAGGAAGAGCTGATGCACCAGCAACCGAGACGAGACGCCGATCAGGAGAAGCAGGCTCCGAGGCTCTGGCAGCCAGGCCAGCCGGGCTCTCTTCAACTTCCGGCTCCTTGACCTGAGGAGAGGGGCGAACCGGGGAAGGCGGTGCTGAAGAAGAGGCCGAGCCGTCTAGTGCAGGGTCAACCTGCACTGGCTTGGGGGCCGCGGTGGCCGTCTCGGCAGGAAGAGACGACGCCGCCACGGAGTCCGGGCACACCGGAACTGGAGAAGTTCGCGCTGGCCTGGGGGCCGCGGCAGTTGCCCCTGGCTCCGAGCGCAGCGGCACAGATTCCCCGCAAGTCGGGGAAGGCCGGGAAGCGCGGACACTCCAGCGGGCTCTGAACCCCGACTTCTGAGCCGGGGTAGGACTTCCAGAGCCCGCTACCGTCACCGACGGCCGCTCCGCAGTCGCTTGGACTGGCGGAACAGGGGGCGCCCCAGAAGCTTCCCCCAGCACATCAACCCGGGGCCTCTTAGAGTCGCCACCGGAGGGAGTGTCAGGCACCCCAGAATCCCGAGATCGAGCGCGCTTCTTCTCTGGCGGCGGGTTGGATGCCATGGCAAGGGAGAACTCAAAGGCAAGAGAGCAAAAGCACAAGAGTCCGAGGTGAAACGCAGAGAAGTGCGAAGGGAAGCTGCAATGTGGGTAAGACCCCCTCTAAAACACCTTCCCGGGTGCAATCCCAAGCGATTCGGAACTCTTCGGATACACCGCGTCGGCGACCGCTTCGGTTCCTAAACCGAGTGCCGATGACGGGTGGGCCCAAGCCGCCTGACTGAAGCGGTGGGGGCAAGGAGTCAGTCTCCTGAGAAGATGAGCCGGCAAGGCACTTCAGCAGTTCCCGAAGAAAGCGCCACAACGTGCAGAAGTGGCAGTCTTGGGAACCGCCGCAGTAAAAGCAACCATCAAGTGAGCGCACGCTCCCACGATCCCGTGGCCGTTCGTGCTCCGGCAGCGGTCAATTCGGGACTTAGAGGAAGTGCGCGGATCGGAAGAGACGGAGGTCCCACCTCGGGCTCGCTATCTCCCCCAAGATGGGCCCGGGGGCCACTGTCGGTACCTGGGATATGGGGTACCCCAGCACACAGGGTAAAATGCCTAAGGAACTCGCCCTTCTCCGCAGGGAGAGCCCCGAAGGCGCCACGTGTCCGGTGGGGCCGGACCTCCCTCTCCTCAGAGGAGAGCTCCGGGCCCGCCACGTGGCATACAGAAGCCGGACCTCCCCCTCCGCGGGAGAGAGGCCCAAAGGCGCCGCGTGTCCAACGGGGCCGGACCTCCCTCTCCACAGAAGAGAGCTCCGGGCCCGCCACGTGGCATACAGAAGCCGGACCTCCCCCTCCGCGGGGAGAGGTCCGGAGGCTCCACGTGCCCCGCGGGGCCGACTCTCCTCTTCTCTGAGAAGGGCTCCAGGCCCGCCACGTGGCAGCAGAGCGACGCTGCCTGCCCCGAGCGATAGGCAGCGGGCGTAAATACGCCCCATACCTTGCCCGTACAAGGTATTCAAGGCCCGCATCTTCCCAAGACGCGGAGACGCGGAGCACGCTTCTGTCAGGTGCCATTGCGCCCAGTCGCATCACAGACTGGCGCGCGGCGTCAGAACCTGTCAGCCAATAAACACCGCGACAAGACATCCCATGCCGCCTGCGCCGTCATCAACCACTACGACTGGCATGCGGCATGGGCAGGGCGGCAAGATGAAGACTCAGAAGCCTTCGACCAGAGACAGCTACCGGCATAACTGCAGATACGGTAGATAATAGACAATCTTCCCGGGACCACCTGTCGGGTTCCGGCTTCCCTTGTAAGCCGCCCGAGTCTTGGACTATAAAAGGCTCGGGTAGGCGTCGATAGCAAGGGTTCGCACTTTGCAACTCATACGCTAGCCATACACTCTCAAGCTGTAACTCACCCCCAAGCTCAGGCCTCCGGCCCTGAGCAGCAAGCAATATAGCGAGCTCCATAGCTCGCCGTGGACGTAGGGTTTTACGCTCCGGCGGCCTGAACCACGTAAAACTCGCCGTGTCAAGCTCCTACTAACTCGTCCATCTGCGCAAGCTCTCCGCTAGGGACTAGCCCCTCCGAAAAAAGAACCTCCGCGGGCTGCCCAGTGCAGGCCCGGGGGAAGTGTCGATCGCACACTTCGACAGCCTCAATCCCCCGGTGCGAGACCAGGAATCCTAAGAGCTTCCCAGAGAACACACCTGTCGGTACCTGAGATATGGGGTACCCTCGCGCACAGGGGAAAAAGCCTAAGGAACTCGCCATTCTCCGCAGGGAGAGCTCCGAAGGCGCCACGCGTCCGGCGGGGCCGGACCTCCCTCTCCTCAGAGGAGAGCTCCGGGCCCGCCACGTGGCATACAGAAGCCGGACCTCCCCCAACGCGGGAGAGAGGTCCGAAGGCGCCACGCGTCCGGCTTGGCCGGACCTCCCCCTCCTCAGAGAAGAGCTCCGGGCCCGCCACGTGGCCTACAGAAGCCGGACCTCCCCCTCCGCGGGGAGAGGTCCGGAGGCTCCACGTGCCCCGCAGGCCGGACCCTCCTCTCCTCCGAGAAGGGCTCCGAGCCCGCCACGTGGCCAGAAGAACGGTGCTGCCTGCCCCCGAGAGATAGGCAGCGGGCATAAAGACGCCCCATACCTTGCCCGTACAAGGTATTCAAGGCCCGCGTCTTCCCAAGACGCAGAGACGTGGAGCACGCCTCTGTCAGGTGCCGTTGCGCCCAGTCGCATCACAGACTGGCGCGCGGTGTCAGAACCTGCCAGCCAATAAACACCGCGACAAGACATCCCATGCCGCCTGCGCCGTCATCAACCACTACGACTAGCATGCGGCATGGGCAGGGCGGCAAGATGAAGACTCAGAAGCCTTCGACCAGAGACAACTACTGGCATAACTGCAGATACGGTAGATGATAGACAATCTTCCCAGGACCACCTGTCGGGTCCCGGCCCCCCTTGTAAGCTGCCCGAGTCTTGAACTATAAAAGGCTCGGGTAGGCGACGATAGCAAGGGTTCGCACTCTGCAACTCATACGCTAGCCATACGCTCCCAAGCTGTAACTCACCCCCAAGCTCAGGACTCCGGCCCTGAGCAGCAAGCAATACAGCGAGCTCCATAGCTCGCCGTGGACGTAGGGTTTTACGCTCCAGCGGCCTGAACCACGTAAAACTCACCGCGTCAAGCTCTTACTAACTCGTCCATCCGCGCAAGCCCTCCGCAAGGGACTAGCCCCATCGAAAAAAGAACCTCCGCGGGCTGCCCAGTGCTGGCTCGGGGGAATTGTTGACCGAACACTTCGACATTTGGCGCGCCAGGTAGGAGGCTTTTCTCCTAGCGCGACGAGTTTCCGCCGATGAAGATGACCAAGCTTCCTTCAGCGGCAAGCTCTCCTCCCCCGCGTTCACGGTGAACCGTGACCAGTGGAGAGTACATGTCGACACACTCAGGACGGAGTGTGTCGGCACAAGCTGGTAGCCAACAGCCGACTCCGGCAACGCCGACCCCGGCGATGCAGGCTCCGACCAGTGTGAGATCTTCTGCAGCGCTGAGCGTACACCATGGGGGTGCGCTAGCGGCAGCAAGAGCACTGCTGCGCAACCCACCTGCTGGGGATGCGCCCCATTCAGCGACCCAGCAATGGGTCCGCGAGGTGGACCGCCTCGTCGTCACCGCTGCGAACCCTCGGTTTCGGCGAGGACGACGCCCCGGACAACCGGCTATGTCGCTGACGCGCACGACCACGGTTGACGGGCAAACGGCGGATTCCAGCTCCTCCAGGCTCCCGTCGACGGACCTGAGAAGGGAGCTGGAACGGTGCCACTTGGGCCAGGATGCCCGGGTGTACCTCGAGCGACGTCGAGAAAGGCGTCGCAACCATGAGGCTGGCGACAGCATGTCGTCGGCCTCGACACAACCTGGAGGGTAGGTCTTCGCCACGCGAGCCCTGCGTCAGGCATATGCCACGCAGCATGTGCCACAACCATATGCGCCGCAAGCAGCGCCCCCGGTCTATGATGCAGCCTTGCCCATGCCGGGATACACGGTGCCAAGTGCGAACCAAGCGTTCGCAGTGCCAATACCTGCGGCAGCAGGAGCGGGATGTGCAGCTCTTGCACCCCACCTTCGCTTCGCGAGGTGGCCACGCAAGTTTCGCCCACACCTGCCTGAGAAGTACGACGGTAGCGTCAACCCGGCGGAGTTCCTCCAGATCTACTCCACCGCCGTACTTGCCGCAGGAGGGGACGAGGCTGTCATGGCCAACTACTTCCCCGTCGCTTTGACCGGCCCAGCTCGGTCTTGGCTCATGAATCTACCTCAGGGGTCCATAACTTCCTGGGGAGAGCTCTGCCGGCAGTTCGTTGCACCCATCGGCAGCTCCTACACCCGTCCCGGCACGGAGCTTGATCTCCACGCCGTCAAGCAACAACCTGGGGAGTCGCTGCGCTCTTTCATCCAGCGGTTCTCCCAGGTACGCAACACCATCCCGCATATCCAAAGTGCTTCTGTGGTGGTGGCGTTCCGACAGGGTGTCCGGGATGAGAAAATGCTTGAGAAGCTCGCGACCAGAGAGGTCCGTGACGTCCTTGAGCTCTTCAGCCTGGCGGACAAATGCGCCAGAGCAGCTGAAGGGCGGAACTGGCACTCTCTGCCGACCTCCGAGCCAGGAGGACAGCCCGGGTCCGGTGCTGCTGCCTATGGGGGTGGCAAGAAGGCCAAGAACCGGGGAAGTGGCAAGATGAAGTCATCGTTCACGGCTCCCATCGCCGCAGCAGCGACGGCTAGTGGAGCTCGGGGGGCCACGCCCCGACAAAAGGCAGCAGCAGTCACCGGCCCCAGATAGTGACTAGGGCGGGCTATGCCCCGTACATGGCGCCGGCAACCATACTGCTGCCGAGTGCTGGGATATCCAGAGGCTTGCAGAGCGCTTCCGCAAAGGAAGACAGCAGAGAGCTGAAGCACCGCCCTACCCTCAGAGGGATGGAAAACAGAAGGTCGATGCCCCAGTCACCGCCACCCATCAGGTGGGGTTCCAGGAGCCTTAGCGTGTCATAAAGACAGTGCATAACGGCGAGGACTCCAGCGCCGACGGTGACGGGCCAGGGCGGTAGCCAACGGCGACACACCTTCGTGCCTCGGACATACCTCCCGGGGGCCGCCCAAGATCTGTCAACCCCTTGAAGGCCTTGCCAGAAGGGGAAGACGCCTTGGGTCATCCAAGACGAGCCCGGGTCCACCTACCCCTTGAAGGCCTTAGCCAGAAGGGGAGAACTCCCTGGGGGCCCCCAGGAGAAGCCGCGCAGGACCTGATCCAGCGCGAAGATGACAACCTCATCGACGAGACTCGGCTGCAGGTAACACCCCACAACGCGCGGTCTCGTCTGATGCTCTAAGCACTACCGCCAAAGAACCGAACGCATCGGGGACCTGCAGGAGGGCAACCTGGTGTCGCAGCACGCTCTATTCCAAGAAGGACCCATAAGCTCTCCCCCAGCAGGGAAGGTCCCTTCCGAATCATGAAAGCTGCCGCCCCAGGTACACATGCCTTTCAACCGAGTGTGGGATCCGTTCCCAAAATCCTTGCCATGAAGCAACACTGTAAGTCCTACTTCCCGAGCATCAGTAGAACAGGGTTATTCCCTTCTGTAATGGATCCCATAGAATTTAGGAACAGAGCTTGGGGCAGCTAAGTCTCAAGGAACGGTACAGGACTACGTCCAGTTTAGCCTGGTTCCGACCCTAAGCGCGTAGAGTCTTGCTTCCCTTGCAGACGAGGCGGAATATTGCCTCCATGTACAGCCAGAATTCCACCTATGGGCATGAATACAGAAACCTGTTCTACTTATCTCTCTCTCATGCACTCATTTAAATTATGCATTAATTTTTATGACCGCACTATCTTTGTATGTTCATCGTACATCTAGCTCCCCCTCTCCTGCGCTCATCCATAGTCGGCATTCGCTATCCTACCGAAGGCGGCTGCGCTTGATGCACCTGCCGAAGGCCGAGTGAGTCTCTCGGGCCTCCCCCAGTCAGGTGTTGCGGTGCCAGTTGATCACCTCCAGGAAAGGCTTGCGTTGTGCATGGGGGGTCCAGGGTGCGTATCCAGCTTAGCAGGCCATGAGCCCAAAGCATGCGCATCCTGCCCCCCGGAGGTATAGGGGAGTACAACGCTTTGCCTGGTCATGAACCCAAAGCACGTGCACTCTGCTTCCCCAGCGCATGGCCTGGTACTAGGGATCGGACGACCGTACCCGGACCTCGGAGGGAGCCGGAGCTCCGGCGCCTCGTGCACAGAATTGCCCAAGCCCCGTATAACGGATCAGGATCATAAGACGAATAAGACTAGGAGACAGGAGGGGAGGACCCCCCGAGGAGAATTACGTTTCCTCTGCCTGTGTGCAGGACCTCTAGGTTACGGCAACAGGGACTACATGAAGCGGGGGGAAAGGAGCTATCAACTACTCCGGCCTAGGACTGGAAGGACCGGGTCCTGCCCCTTCAGTAGGGGCGGGGCCCGAGGGCCCCACGTGTCCAGCGGGCCCGGAGCTCTCGCCTCCCCTGAGGAGGGCTCCGGGCTCGCCACATGGCAGGCAGAAACCGGACCTCCCCCCCGCCCCCCCCCCCGGTGGGAGGGCTCCGAAAGCCCTATGCGTCCAGCATGGCCGGAGCTCCCGCCTCTTAAGGAGGGGCTCCGGACCCTCCGCGTGGCAGGCAGATTTGGAGCTCCCCATAGGGCGAGATCCGGAGACCCCCGGGGCCCCCTAACACGGTTAGGGCCCAGGGAAGGTGTCTATGCAGAGCTCCGAGATTGGAGATGGCCTCTGAGTACCTTGCGGAGCTAAGGACTCAGTCAGGCAAAGCCAAGAAGGAGAGAAAAAGCATCACAGACACAAATATCTAAAAGAGTTGAACTAAGCGAGGCTCCATGAGCTGGACTAGAGACTCGATAAAAAGGGAGAAACAAGTCCTAAAGACCTCCCGGCTCCCGCCGGAACCTTGCGGCTACAAGGGCGGCCACATCCTCGACCTCAGCCCTGGCAGCTTCCTCCCGCTCCGTGGCTGGGCCCTCTCTCGCTGGTTCTAGCGAGAAAGAGGGGTCGCGGCTCTTGAAGCATGCCAGCACATGTGAGGCGACCTCTAAGGCTAGGCCGCGTCCCTCGGCCTCATGCTTGCTGGCGACCACCGAGACTAGCCTGTCCAGCTTGGCGCCGATCGACTCCAGCGCAGGGATCACCTCCGCCACCTTCAACGCAGGAGCCACGGCCCTCACCGGACTGAAGCCAAGAGGGATCAGGGCGGACCCCGCTCGATCCACGAAGCTCGAGATCGCAAGAGCCTCGGAGGACCGCAAGCCCGAGAGCTCCTCCACCTTGCGGCGGGCCGCCTGCAGAGCCTCCAGGTTCCTCTCGGAGAATTCCTTCTCCTTGGCCGCCAGGGAGCTCTCTCGAAGATGGAGAGTCTTGGCGAGCTGCTCCAACTCAGCAGCCTTGAAGTCGGCGGCCAACTCCCGGTCCAAGACCGCCCGGCGTTCACGGGAGACCTGTTCCTCCCTCAAGTCGAGGTCTGCCTTCAGAATCTCCAGCTCCTCGATCCGAGCTCGAAGGTCCTCCTCGCCCGTCGCCAGCTGCGCGGTGACCCTCTCCGCCTCAGCTGCCATGGAACACTCCCGTTCCTCAACGGCGAGTTTACGGCGCTCCAACTGCTGCCGTATCTCCGCAGCGGCAGAGAGGCTCTCCTCGGCCCAGGCGTGTGCCTCCAAGGCCTCCCTGTTGATTCGCCGCGATTCGGTGTCCATGCGGTCGACAGCCCGCTTCATCCGGTCGAGGAGTACTTCCCTGAAGTCGAGCAACTCCCGCCTGGAGTCGAGCTCGCTCTTAACATTTGCGGTCCTCTCCCGCAAAAGGTTCCCCCAGGTGAGGAGGCAATCCCGTTCAACCGTATACTCCTCCCGCTCGCGACCTAGTGCATCCAAGACCTGCCGAATGCTCGTCTCGGCAAGCGCGAAGGCATCCGCCAGGGGTAATGGAGCAATAGAGGCCGGGGCAGTCCCCCCGACCTCCTCCATTACCTCGTCCTCAAGAGGAGTCGACGCACCAGCAACCGAGACGAGACGCCGATCAGGAGAAGCTGGCTCCAAGGCTCTGGCAGCCGGACCTGCCGGGCTCTCTTCAGCTTCTGGCTCCTTGACCTGTTGAGAGGGGCGAGCCGAGGAAGGCGGCGCTGGAGTAAAGGCCGGGCCGCCTGGTGCAGGGTCGACCTGCGCTGGCTTGGGGGCCGCGGTGGCCGTCTCGGTAGGAAGAGACGACGCCGCCGCGGAGTCCGGGCACACCGGAACAGGAGAAGTTCGCGCTGGCCTGGGGGCCGCGGCAGTTGCCCCTGGCTCCGAGCGCAACGACACAGACTCCCCACAAGTCGGGGATGGCCGGGAAGCGAGGACACTCCAGCGGGCTCTGAACCCCGACTTCCGAGCCGGGGTAGGACTCCCAGAGCCCGCTACCGTCACTGACGGCCGCTCCGCAGTCGCTTGAACTAGCGGAACAGAGGACGCCCCAGAAGCTTCCCTCAACGCATCAGCCCGGGGCCTCTTCGAGTCGCCACCGGAGGGAGTGCCAGGCACCCCAGATTCCCGACTTGGCACAGACGCCGCCGCTGGAGGAGATTGAGCGCGCTTCTTCTCTGGTGGCGGGTTCGAGGCCATGGCGAGGGAGAACTCAAGGGCAAGAGAGCAAAAGCACAAGAGTCCGAGAAGAAACGCAGAGAAGTGCGAAGGGAAGCCGCAATGTGGGTAAGATCCCCTCTAAAAACTTCCCGGGTGCAATTCCAAGCGATTCGGATCTCTTCGAATACACCGCATCGGCAACCGCTTCGGCTCCTAGACCGAGTGCCGATGACGGGTGGACCCAAGCCGCCCAACTGAAGCGGTGGGTCAAGGAGTCAGTCTCCTAAGAAGATGAGCCGGCAAGGCACTTCGGCGGTTCCCGAAGAAAGCGCCGCAACGTGCAGAAGTGGCAGTCTTGGGAACTGCCGCAGTAAAAGCAACCATCAAGTGAGCGCACGCTCGCACGATCCCAGCAGCGGTCAATTCGGGACTTAGAGAAAGTGCGCGGATCGGAAGAGACGGAGGTCCCACCTCGGGCTCGCTATCTCCCCCGAGATGGGCCCGGGGGCCACTGTCGGTACCTGAGATATGGGGTACCTCCGCGCACAGGGGAAAATGCCTAAGGAACTCGCCCTTCTCCGCAGGGAGAGCTCCGAAGGCGCCACGCGTCCGGCGGGGCCGGACCTCCCTCTCCTCAAAGGAGAGCTCCGGGCCCGCCACGTGGCATACAGAAGCCGGACCTCCCCCTCCGCGGGAGAGAGGTCCGAAGGCGCCACGCGTCCGGCGGGGCCGGACCTCCCCCTCCTCAGAGAAGAGCTCCGGGCCCGCCACGTGGCCTACAGAAGCCGGACCTCACCCTCCGCGGGGAGAGGTCCGGAGGCTCCACGTGCCCCGCAGGCCGGACCCTCCTCTCCTCCGAGAAGAGCTCCGGGCCCGCCACGTGGCCAGAAGAACGGTGCTGCCTGCCCCCGAGAGATAGGCAGCTGGCATAAAGACGCCCCATACCTTGCCCGTACAAGGTATTCAAGGCCCGTGTCTTCCCAAGACGCGGAGACGCGGAGCACGCCTCTGTCAGGTGCCGTTGCGCCCAGTCGCATCACAGACTGGCGCGCGGTGTCAGAACCTGCCAGCCAATAAACACCGCGACAAGACATCCCATGCCGCCTGCGCCGTCATCAACCACTACGACTAGCATGCGGCATGGGCAGGGCGGCAAGATGAAGACTCAGAAGCCTTCGACCAGAGACAACTACCGGCATAACTGCAGATACGGTAGATGATAGACAATCTTCCCGGAACCACCTGTCGGGTCCCGGCCCCCCTTGTAAGCTGCCCGAGTCTTGGACTATAAAAGGCTCGGGTAGGCGACGATAGCAAGGGTTCGCACTCTGCAACTCATACGCTAGCCATACGCTCCCAAGCTGTAACTCACCCCCAAGCTCAGGACTCCGGCCCTGAGCAGCAAGGAATACAGCGAGCTCCATAGCTCGCCGTGGATGTAGGGTTTTACGCTCCGGCGGCCTGAACCACGTAAAACTCACCGCGTCAAGCTCTTACTAATTCGTCCATCCGCGCAAGCTCTCCGCAAGGGACTAGCCCCACCGAAAAAAGAACCTCCGCGGGCTGCCCAGTGCAGGCCCGGGGGAAGTGTCGACCGAACACTTCGACAACACCGAACACACATTTGTCGGGGTTCAGCTTGGTGCGCGCAGAGCGCAATTTGTCAAAAACTAAGGCTAGGTTATCTAACAAAGATGAACCCTGCTTGACCTTGACAACGATGTCATCGACGTACAGCTCAACTAAGTCTCTTATTAACTCTCCGAAGGTTTTGTGCATTGCTCGCACAAAGGTGAGGAGAGCATTCTTTAGGCCGTAAGGCATAGAGACATAACAATAAAGGCCATCTACTGTGATGAAGGAGGTGTGCTCTTCATCCTCCCTAGACATGGGGATCTAATGGAAACCCGAGTAGGCATCTAGGAAGCACAGCATATCACAGCCTGATGTTGAGTCTACTATTTGATCTATTCTAGGGAGAGGGAATGGATCATTGGGACAAGCCTTATTGAGACTGGTGTAATCGATGCACATTTGGAGCTTCCCGTCGGCCTTCGGGACAACGACGGGGTTCGCCAACCACCGGGGGTGGTGGACTTCCCGTATGAAGCCAGCGTCCAGCAGCTTCTTGATTTCTTCACGAATGAAGTTTTGCCGCTCGATGGACTGCTTGCGGGGCTTCTGTTGAACTGGCCGGGCGTCGGGGAAGACTTTTAAGTGGTGCTCGATCACCTCCCTGGGAATCCCCAGCATCTGTGACGGCTGCCATGCAAACACGTCAACGTTGTGCCGAAGGAAGGTGACGAGCGCACCTACCTATTTGCTATCCAGGCCCCCGGCTACCCGGGTGGTCTGGGTGGCTTCGGCGCTGACTTGGACGACCTTTAAGGGGACGCCGCCCTCGTCGAGGGGTTGCACCCGGGGTGCTGTGACGGAGGCACGGTGGTGTGCACTCGGGTGGAGCTGGTCCGGCTCTGCACTGCCAGGGGCCGGTGCCCCAGCTGTTGCGAGCGCTTGGAGTTTCTTTAAGGCTGACACTGCAGCAGTGCGGTCTCCACAAATCCTGAGGACGCCCGTTGGTGTAGGCATCTTTAGGACAAGGTAGCCGTAGTGGGCTACTGCCATGAATCGGTACAGGGTTGGCCTGCCAATTATGGCGTTGAAGGGGAGGTCGATCTCCGCTAGGTCGAACAGAATGTATTCTGTCCGATAGCTATCCGGAGCTCCGAAGGTCACCGGGAGGCTGATGTTGCCGTAGGGAACGACCTGTCCTGGCCCTACCCCTGAGTACGGGCTCGACGGGGTGAGCTTGGCCATCGGGATCTGTGGCTTCTGGAAAGCTGTAACACCCCAAATTTTGATTCAAAACCCAAAACCATGTTCAGAGGGGAATTTAAAAATTTTTGGACGTGTTGCATGTTTTGCAAAAACTCAAATTGAAACTGGAATTCAAATTAGACTCAAAACAGAAAAGAAATGGAAAAAGAAAAAGAGAAACGGGAAAAAAACCGGCGGGCATGAAACCATGGGAACCCATCTGAATTTCAGCTCTGCCTATCATCCCCAAACTGACGGGCAGACGGAAAGAACCAATCAGATCCTTGAAGATATGTTAAGGGAATGTGCACTCAAAAACAATAGGAGTTGGGACAAGAACTTACCGTATGCTGAGTTTTCCTATAACAACAGTTATCAAGCTAGTATGAAGATGTCACCGTTTGAAGCTTTGTATGGAAGGAAGTGCAGAACTCCTCTATTTTGGAACCAAACAGGAGAAAGTAAAGTGTTTGGTCCAGAAGTGCTACAGGAAGCCGAAGCAAAGGTGAGGGAGATTCGCAACAACTTGAGGATAGCACAAACACGCCAGAAGAGTTATGCTGATGTACGAAGAAGAGAACTCGTTTTCAACGTGGGAGACTATGTTTATCTCAAGGTGTCCCCTATCAGAGGACTTCGTCGGTTCAAGGTGAAAGGGAAGTTGTCACCTCGATACATCGGACCCTTTCAAGTTTTGGAAAGAAAAGGCGAAGTGGCGTACCAACTAGAGTTACCGGTTCATCTATCAGATGTACACGATGTATTCCATGTGTCACAACTCAAGAAATGTCTGAGGACGCCTGAGGAGGTGTTACCCATGAATGAAGTAGATGTAGCTGAGGATTTGTCTTATGCCGAGCAACCATACAAGATTTTGGAGACGATGGAACGCCTCACCAGAAATAAAAGAATCCGGATGTGCAAGGTGCAGTGGAAGCATCACTCAGAAGAGGAAGCTACCTGGGAACGGGAAGATGAGCTCAAGGCACAATTTCCGGAATTGTTTTCTTAGAAACACCAATCTCGAGGACGAGATTTCTTTTAAGGGGGGTAGAGCTGTAACACCCCAAATTTTGATTCAAAACCCAAAACCATGTTCAGAGGGGAATTTAAAAATTTTTGGACGTGTTGCATGTTTTGCAAAAACTCAAATTCAAACTGGAATTCAAATTAGACTCAAAACAGAAAAGAAATGGAAAAAGAAAAAGAGAAACGGGAAAAAAACCGGCCAGTGGGCCGAAACCCGCCAGCCGGCCCAGCTTCCCCGCGCCAGCCCGCCCCCGCGCGCGCCGCGCTGCCTCTCACCGACGGGTGGGACCCACCTGTCATCCCTAACCCTGAGCCCCCGCGACCCCGGACTTTTCCCCCGAGCGCGCGCGATCTTAACCGCCCGGAAACCGCGTCCCGCCGCCCGAATTCTGGTCCCAGAGGACTCCAACTCGATCACAACAGACCCACCGCCCTCCCCCGGCTATAAAAACCCCAGCCCCGATCAGTTTTTCCCACGCGATCGCCGATTTTCACTCCGGTGAGCACCGAGACTTCGCCGGTGAATTCTGGCCGATCTAAGCTCGGAAACTCTGGTCTAACTCGCTGGTCTTGATCCACCGCCTCTGGGGAACTTTGCAGGTGCAGAAAACTCGGAGAGTTACGGTGTAAACACAGCGCCGACAAGCTTCGCCGTGGTTTTGCCTCGGACCTCGCCGCCGATCACTTTCCAGGACCCCCGAGCTCGAGAAAACCCCCGAGGTGAGATCCCTGACCTCCCCTCTACCGATCTAGGCCGTAAGATCACAGTTCTAGGCAGAATTCTCGAGGATCCGAAACTTTCAGGCGAGATCGCCGCTTCCCGCCGCCGTGCGCCGCCGGCAGCGCCGCCCGCGCTCGATCAGAGCGACGTGGCCGCTTGTGCGCCGTTTATTTTAAATCGCACGGTAGACTTTAAAACCCCGCGTACCGGTTCGATGTTATAATCTCGGCCGTCGGTTTAAAATCGGACGGTTCACGTCAGCCCCGCATTATAAAGACTGGAATTCTTACGTGCTACCCCCTGGGGTTCTCTGGAATTGAGAGCTAGCCCCGGAAACTTCAGATCTAGCCCCTGGAACTCCAGAAAATCATGTAAATTCATTTAAAAATCAGTTTTAGCCCCTGGACTTAATAGAAATTAAGAAAAACACCTCTGATAAGTGTAGCTAGACCCCTGCAAATTATGAAAATAATATTATAGACCCTGTAATGGGGTGAGTTTACTTTTTAGCCCTGTTTAGTATTTAATTTAGAAAATTGAATATGTAACTAGTGTTTAAAAATTAAAAAGGGGACAAACATAATTGTAAAAGTTAATTAAAAACTTTCTCAGTACTTAGAAAACTTTGGAGTGAGATAAAAATATATTTTTGGGCTGAAATAAATCTGTTTCATCTATTATTCACATTTATTAGTATAGGGACACATTTTTAAGTAAAGAATAGCTATAGAAAAATAGGGAAAATAATTATGAAATAGTATACATCAGAAGCCAAGGTCAAAATATGTTATTAAATTATTTAGGACCAGAACCTATACTGTTTAGGTGATGTGTATTACTAATTTCATAATAAAATACACAATTATGCATAGGAGTATAAAAAATGATAAATGGAGTTTTTAAAATCCAAAGGGTTCAGTTTAGGGTTGGTAGAAATTATGAAGGCACATATGGGGAAGAAAAATACTTTTCATACACACTTGGTAGTAAAAAGGTGTAGTAGTTGAATATAAGAAATTTATTGGAAACCCATATAAATAGTATGTAAGTATAAATGTGGACACAAAAGTAGGAATCATATATACATGGTTAAAAGTGCATGCAAGCCACAACTTAACACACATAAAGTAACCACAACACATATAATGGTAAAGAACTTTTATAAATATGAATGTGTGGTTTGTATGAAGTAGAAGTGTAAACTATGTCTTATGATTGTTGTTTTTCTTTTGCTATGTGTGATGGTATGAAGTAGAACCTGTTCAAGAGCAAGTTAACCCTTTCCAAGATCAGGACTACCCATTTCAAGAGCAGCAAGAAGGAGGCAAGTGTCCTTGACCACTTTGATCCTATGCTAGGATGTGTAGATAGAACTATTTGCATTGTCAAATGAAATATGAAACCCATGCTAGGAAAGTTTCCCTAGAATTGCATTACCATGTTTCCTTGTAGCTTGGGTTGGGATTTATTTTGTCAGGTCATTTATTTACATGCATATGCTTAGCCATGCTTAGAATGGGATATTTGGGATATAAGAGCATCAGTTTATTATACCATACTCTTGAATGAGCTATTGTGAGTTATGTAGAGGTAGGGATCAAGGCAAGTTGGATGTTTTGGTTGTGTGCTGGGTGCACGAGACTTGGGTTTGTGTTTAGTACTTGCCTGGATCCTAAGGACCGGTTCATGGAGCATGTAACCCGGCTTTACAGTGCCAACCACATGCTGAGATGGGGCAGCTTGGCCAATTAATTAGGTGTATCCCCGGCGTAGTATGGGTGTGTTGGATGGTGCGGGGAGTAGGTGTCAGCTGGACTACCATATGAACCACAAGGCTCAAGAGGGGGCCACTGCAGCGGGGTTGGAGCCTCTTGTATGCTGTTAGGGGTGAAACCTCAGTGGGCCCACGCTCGTCGGGAATCCCTTTGTAAAGGCTTCGTAGTGATCTCCTGGCTACACACCTGGGAAGTGTGAATGTGGATCGTAGCCACTGGCATAATGGAGGTTCTTTTAGTCCACCCGGCAACGGGGGATGAAATCACTACTTGTGGGTACAGTGGTACAAACTCTGCAGAGTCAAAACTGTCTTGACAGCCGTGCTCACGGTTAAGAGCGGCCTGGACTTATTCATGATTAGAGGAATGATGGTTTTGGAGGTTAAGCGGGGAGCTTAACATTGAAAATGATGTTATGGTTATTTGGTTATGATGATGGGATGGGAGATTGGGACCATTTCACTTTTGTAGTAAGGAAGGTGCTTAATAAGCTAAGGTGATAGGTATTAATTGCGTAGTGCTTTAACCATGAGTTCAACCTCTCCTTGTTCTAGCCATGCATGATATAATTTTCCCACACTTGCTGAGTACCATTGGTACTCAACCTTGCATATTTGTTGGTTTATATTGCTGCTCAGGTCAAGATAATGAGGTGGTGTATAATGACCAAGATTTTGGACCCGAGGAAGGTTTTTAGGTTCATGAAGACCCCCGGGCAACGCCTGTGATGGAGCCCTAAAAGAATAATATTCCGCTGCTAGTTTATTTACTTGTGATGAACTTATTATTGTCCATCGAGACATTTACTATGTAAGACTTACTTATATTCGACACCTGGCTTGTAATAAATGATGCTTCACTATTTGTCATCACATGTATGAGAAAATGATCCTGGCATACATGTGATATTCACTTGGTTGTTCTTCAGAAAAACCGGGTGTGACAGAGGTGGTATCAGAGCCAAGGTTGCCTGTAGGAACGTGGACCTAGGTAGAAATGGACGTATTTAAGGGCCCTATTTTCTTAAAAACTATTTTCCAAGGTGTGGGTGGAAAAGTGTTATTTTAGGAGTTATTTTCTTCATCTTACCCCAAATTTTCATTCAAAATGGGATTTTTGTTTAAAAAGTTTATCTAACCTAAATTTAAATTCTTTTTGTTTTAGATGGTTCGCATGATTCGCACCGCTCGCAAGTCCACAGGAGGGAGAGTTCCCGTAGTTGCCCTTGCCGAAAGAGAGGAGAGTCGTCCAGTGACGTACCTTTCCTACGGATTGGCAGTAGGAGACTTGTTGTGCCGTCTTCGACGTATGCTCGAAGCCGCAGGCAATACGGGCAAGCTCATCATCCACTATAACTCCACCAGGACCATCCGTGAGAAGAGGGAAGAATGGAGTTCGGAGATGAGGATTATACACGAGAATCAGCTGCTGAAGATCCACCGTTCTCCAGCTTGTCGAGCAACACAAGTTGACGCAGAGAGAGATGTCACCTGGGAGGCCATCACCTGCCAGAGTCACATCTATCGTCGCCACTTGGACAAAACTGAGTACATATATGTCCTCCAACGTGAGAGTGGTACCACGGAGTACAAGTACCCACCGGTGCAGCAAGGGACTTCCCATGAGCACATGGACTTGTGCTTGGAGGATGCTGCTATGCTCAGCACTCGACTGCAGGAGTGTCAACAAGAGCTTCAGGATGTCCGAGACACCCTGAAGGAAACGGAGGCGTTGCTGCGAGCTTGCTTAAAGGCGAGAGAAAGAGGAGATGGGAATGAACTGTGTGTCACCGTGAGTGATCCATGGACTCCTGACTCCCCGGATCGCCGAGCGATCAGGCGTCGTCGCACTTCTCCACCAGCAGCCTCCCCACCCAAAGTAGAGTCAGAAGGTAGCCGAAATGAGGAGGAAGATCCCGAGGAGCCAGCTCAAGAGGACGAGTAGTGTAGAGTCTTTCCCCTAGCTAGCAAGAGGTCGAGTAGTCGAGTCGTTACGTAGTTAATGGTGTGATAATGCTTGGTGTGTGACGTGAGTTGTGGAAGCCATGAGCAATTGTCCACAGCCTCGTCTTCAGATTGTTTTGCTTTGGTGTGTGAACCCACAGGAAATAATAGTGCATTTATTTGGTGTGAGATATAAACCCTCGTAAAATTTTAACAAAGCCTCAACACCTCAAAGTACCAACAAATGAAAGTAGTAAGATGATACTAAATGGTATCAAATTAACATTTGTTGATTCTGCCAGATGGCCGGAAGAGGAAAAGGACGTGCTGCCAACCCCGCCAACAACAATGATGAGGCATGCAACCCTCATCTTTCTGGAGGCCAGGACAGGGGTGGTCGCCGTGATGAAGTTGACCCTCTCCACCAAATGCTGGAGAATCAAAATCAGCTTATCCAGAACTTGACTCAAGTGGTGGCCAACTTGCATCAAGTTCCACCTCCACAAGCTGCACCACGCCAACCAAGGTTGAGTGAGTTTCTAGGAACTCAACCTCCAAAGTTTGCAAGTGCTGCTGAACCTCTGGAGGCAGATGATTGGCTGAAGACCATTGAAAGTAAGATGAGGATTATACAATGCCAAGGGTATGAGAGGGTGCTGTTTGCCTCTCATCAGTTGCAGGGACCTGCTGCTGATTGGTGGACCGCCTACGTGGCCGCCCATCATGACTCTGAGAACATCACTTGGGAAGAGTTCAAGCATAGCTTCCGCAACCATTACATCCCAAGAGGTGAACTCAAAAACAAGAGGAAGGAATTTTTGGGACTGCAGCAGGGAAACATGACGGTGAGGGAATACCTCACTAAATTTACTCAACTATCCCGTTATGCTCCACGAGACATAGAGACTGATGAGCAGAAACAAGATTGTTTCGTGGAAGGACTTACCGCAGAGATGCAGTGTGCCATGTCCTCCAATGAGTATGAAAGCTTTCAAAAGATGGTGGACAGAGCATTTGTGGTGGAAAGGAAGCTAAAGGCCCTAGAAAATGAGAATAAGAGGAAGGCGGGGTGGTCACATCAGGCCTCAGGGAGCAACACCCGCCCACGTATGATGCAGCAACCTACGGGGCAGACAAGCCGTGCTGTGGTACCCTATTCAGCACCAAGAGGGTACAACCCAAACTACAGGCCACCCGCGGCACCAGCACAGCCGCCACGTCAGTTTGTGCAGCAGCCTCGCCCCGCATATCCACCTCGACCAGCAGTGCAAGGACCCCCAAACCAACCCCAAGACAACAAGGGCCAAGCATCTAAGATTGGGGTGCAATGTTTCAGCTGTGGTGAAATGGGGCACTACGCCCATAAATGCCCAAAGAAGAAGCCTGCGCCGCCACAACAGCAGAATGTAGTGAGAGGACGGGTGAACCACGTCACTATGGAGGAAGCACAAGAGGCACCCGACGTGGTAGTTTGTAAGTTTCCTGCCAATTTACACCTTGCAACTCTGCTGTTTGATTCTGGTGCTACCCACTCGTTCATTGCTCAAGGGTTTGTTAAGAAGCATGACCTAGCAACCACACAAATGAACCATATGCTAGCGGTAAACTCTCCAGGTGGAGAAATAAGGACAAGACAAGTGTGTCCCAAAGTGAGCCTAGACATTAATGGGGTAGTATTTACGGCTAACCTCATAGTGATAGATTCACAAGGGATAGATATTATTTTGGGTATGGATTGGTTGACCAAACATAAAGGAATCATCCATTGTTCGACCAGAACGGTGGAACTAACTCACCCCAATGGCACAAGAGTAAAGTTCATAACGATACACGAGCCTAGGAGGGACATTAAATTAAATCAAGTGGAGGTGAAAGTTGAGGAAATCAGGACTATCAGGGAATATCCAGATGTTTTTCCGGAGGAATTGCCAGGCATGCCTCCCGACCGGGACGTGGAATTCGCAATTGAGCTAGTACCGGGAACAGCCCCGATATACAAGAGACCTTATCGAATGGACTCCAAGCAGCTAGAAGAGCTCAAGGATCATTTGAGAGAATTGACGGAGAAGGGGTATATTCGCCCTAGTTCCTCACCATGGGGAGCTCCGGTGATATTTGTGCCCAAGAAAGACGGAACCCAAAGGTTATGCGTGGACTACCGTGCCTTGAATGAGGTAACCATTAAGAACAAGTACCCATTACCCCGCATTGAAGACTTGTTTGATCAGTTGAGGGGAGCTTGTGTGTTCTCGAAAATTGATCTCAGGTCGGGGTACCACCAACTCAAGATAAGGCAATCTGATATTCCCAAGACAGCTTTCGTATCTCGGTACGGACTGTATGAATACACTGTCATGCCTTTCGGGCTAACCAACGCCCCGGCATATTTCATGTACCTCATGAACAAGGTATTCATGGAATATCTGGACAAATTTGTGGTGGTTTTCATAGATGATATTCTCGTCTTCTCCAAAAATGAAGAAGAACATGAGAAACATCAAAGGTTGGTGTTACAGAGGCTGAGAGAACACCAACTATATGCCAAGTTGAGCAAGTGTGAGTTTTGGCTGAAGAGAGTTCCCTTTTTAGGACATATAATCTCGGAGGGAGGAATCTCCGTAGATCCCGCCAAAATCGAAGATATCCAGAAGTGGAAAACCCCTGAAAATGTCGGGGAAGTTCGAAGCTTTTTGGGATTGGCTGGATACTATCGACGGTTTATTGAGGGATTCTCCAAGATCTCGAGACCTCTCACCAAACTGTTGGAGAAGGGAATCACATTCACCTGGACGCCACAGTGCGAGACGAGCTTTCAGGAGCTAAAGAAGAGATTGACAACAGCCCCAGTGTTGGTTATGCCAGATATGCAGAAGAATTTCACAGTGTACTGCGATGCCTCTGGAAATGGGTTGGGATGTGTTCTCATGCAAGAAGGACATGTCGTGGCTTATGCATCCCGGCAGCTTCGGAAGCACGAGAAGAACTATCCTACACATGACCTAGAACTAGCTGCAGTGGTACACGCGTTGAAAATTTGGCGGCACTATTTGATGGGGAAGAGGACAGAGATATATACGGATCATAAGAGTTTGAAGTACATATTCACACAGCCAGATCTCAACCTCAGACAAAGGAGATGGTTAGAGCTAATCAATGACTTTGATGTGGGCATCAACTATCATCCTGGGAAAGCAAACGTCGTGGCCGATGCTTTGAGTCGGAAAGTGCATGTCAATAAGTTGAGTTTGAAGGACATGCCTGCAGAATTGAAGGACGAGGTTATAAGGCTCAATCTATGTCTAGTAAATAGTGGTGAAGCCATCGCCATGGAAGTGGACTCCACACTCGAGCAAGACATACGCGAGGGCCAAAAGAATGATGAGAAGATACAAGAGATCAGACAGCTCATTAAGGAAAATAAAGCTCCTGGTTTTAGAGAGGATGAACAGGGAACGGTGTGGCACGGGAAAAGGATCTGTGTGCCAGAAGTAAAGGAGATCCGTGAATTAATTTTGAAGGAGGCTCACGATTCTGACTATTCCATTCATCCTGGGAGTACGAAGATGTACCAGGACCTCAAGAGCAGGTATTGGTGGTATGGCATGAAGCGAGATGTCGCGAAACATGTTGCCCTATGTGACACATGTCAGTTGGTGAAAGCAGAACATCAACGACCTGCGGGATTGCTGCAACCACTCAAAGTGCCTGAATGGAAGTGGGAAGAAATCAGCATGGATTTTGTCGTGGGATTGCCTAGGACCCAATCCGGGTATGATTCAATATGGGTCATCATTGATAGGCTAACCAAAGTAGCTCATTTCATTCCTGTGAAAGAAAGCTACAGCGGATCCAAATTGGCAGAATTGTACATGTCAAGGATTGTGTGTTACCATGGAGTGCCAAAGAAGATAGTGTCGGACCGAGGGACACAGTTCACCTCGAGGTTTTGGCAAAAGTTGCATGAAACCATGGGAACCCATCTGAATTTCAGCTCTGCCTATCATCCCCAAACTGACGGGCAGACGGAAAGAACCAATCAGATCCTTGAAGATATGTTAAGGTCATGTGCACTCAAAAACAATAGGAGTTGGGACAAGAACTTACCGTATGTGGAGTTTTCCTATAACAACAGTTATCAAGCTAGTATGAAGATGTCACTGTTTGAAGCTTTGTATGGAAGGAAGTGCAGAACTCCTCTATTTTGGAACCAAACAGGAGAAAGTAAAGTGTTTGGTCCAGAAGTGCTACAGGAAGCCGAAGCAAAGGTGAGGGAGATTCGCAACAACTTGAGGATAGCACAAACACGCCAGAAGAGTTATGCTGATGTACGAAGAAGAGAACTCGTTTTCAACGTGGGAGACTATGTTTATCTCAAGGTGTCCCCTATCAGAGGACTTCGTCGGTTCAAGGTGAAAGGGAAGTTGTCACCTCGATACATCGGACCCTTTCAAGTTTTGGAAAGAAAAGGCGAAGTGGCGTACCAACTCGAGTTACCGGTTCATCTATCAGATGTACACGATGTATTCCATGTGTCACAACTCAAGAAATGTCTGAGGACGCCTGAGGAGGTGTTACCCATGAATGAAGTAGATGTAGCTGAGGATTTGTCTTATGCCGAGCAACCATACAAGATTTTGGAGACGATGGAATGCCTCACCAGAAATAAAAGAATCCGGATGTGCAAGGTGCAGTGGAAGCATCACTCAGAAGAGGAAGCTACCTGGGAACGGGAAGATGAGCTCAAGGCACAATTTCCGGAATTGTTTTCTTAGAAACACCAATCTCGAGGACGAGATTTCTTTTAAGGGGGGTAGAGCTGTAACACCCCAAATTTTGATTCAAAACCCAAAACCATGTTCAGAGGGGAATTTAAAAATTTTTGGACGTGTTGCATGTTTTGCAAAAACTCAAATTCAAACTGGAATTCAAATTAGACTCAAAACAGAAAAGAAATGGAAAAAGAAAAAGAGAAACGGGAAAAAAACCAGCCAGTGGGCCGAAACCCGCCAGCCGGCCCAGCTTCCCCGCGCCAGCCCGCCCCCGCGCGCGCCGCGCTGCCTCTCACCGACGGGTGGGACCCACCTGTCATCCCTAACCCTGAGCCCCGGTGACCCCGGACTTTTCCCCCGAGCGCGCGCGATCTTAACCGCCCGGAAACCGCGTCCCGCCGCCCGAATTCTGGTCCCAGAGGACTCCAACTCGATCACAACAGACCCACCGCCCTCCCCCGGCTATAAAAACCCCAGCCCCGATCAGTTTTTCCCACGCGATCGCCGATTTTCACTCCGGTGAGCACCGAGACTTCGCCGGTGAATTCTGGCCGATCTAAGCTCGGAAACTCTGGTCTAACTCGCTGGTCTTGATCCACCGCCTCCGGGGAACTTTGCAGGTGCAGAAAACTCGGAGAGTTACGGTGTAAACACAGCGCCGACGAGCTTCGCCGTGGTTTTGCCTCGGACCTCGCCGCCGATCACTTTCCAGGACCCCCGAGCTCGAGAAAACCCCCGAGGTGAGATCCCTGACCTCCTCTCTACCGATCTAGGCCGTAAGATCACAGTTCTAGGCAGAATTCTCGAGGATCCGAAACTTTCCAGCGAGATCGCCGCTTCCCGCCGCCGTGCGCCGCCGGCAGCGCCGCCCGCGCTCGATCAGAGCGACGTGGCCGCTTGTGCGCCGTTTATTTTAAATCGCACGGTAGACTTTAAAACCCCGCGTACCGGTTCGATGTTATAATCTCGGCCGTTGGTTTAAAATCGGACGGTTCACGTCAGCCCCGCATTATAAAGACTGGAATTCTTACGTGCTACCCCCTGGGGTTCTCTGGAATTGAGAGCTAGCCCCGGAAACTTCAGATCTAGCCCCTGGAACTCCAGAAAATCATGTAAATTCATTTAAAAATCAGTTTTAGCCCCTGGACTTAATAGAAATTAAGAAAAACACCTCTGATAAGTGTAGCTAGACCCCTGGAAATTATGAAAATAATATTATAGACCCTGTAATGGGGTGAGTTTACTTTTTAGCCCTGTTTAGTATTTAATTTAGAAAATTGAATATGTAACTAGTGTTTAAAAATTAAAAAGGGGGACAAACATAATTGTAAAAGTTAATTAAAAACTTTCTCAGTACTTAGAAAACTTTGGAGTGAGATAAAAATATATTTTTGGGCTGAAATAAATCTGTTTCATCTATTATTCACATTTATTAGTATAGGGACACATTTTTAAGTAAAGAATAGCTATAGAAAAATAGGGAAAATAATTATGAAATAGTATACATCAGAAGCCAAGGTCAAAATATGTTATTAAATTATTTAGGACCAGAACCTATACTGTTTAGGTGATGTGTATTACTAATTTCATAATAAAATACACAATTATGCATAGGAGTATAAAAAATGATAAATGGAGTTTTTAAAATCCAAAGGGTTCAGTTTAGGGTTGGTAGAAATTATGAAGGCACATATGGGGAAGAAAAATACTTTTCATACACACTTGGTAGTAAAAAGGTGTAGTAGTTGAATATAAGAAATTTATTGGAAACCCATATAAATAGTATGTAAGTATAAATGTGGACACAAAAGTAGGAATCATATATACATGGTTAAAAGTGCATGCAAGCCACAACTTAACACACATAAAGTAACCACAACACATATAATGGTAAAGAACTTTTATAAATATGAATGTGTGGTTTGTATGAAGTAGAAGTGTAAACTATGTCTTATGATTGTTGTTTTTCTTTTGCTATGTGTGATGGTATGAAGTAGAACCTGTTCAAGAGCAAGTTAACCCTTTCCAAGATCAGGACTACCCATTTCAAGAGCAGCAAGAAGGAGGCAAGTGTCCTTGACCACTTTGATCCTATGCTAGGATGTGTAGATAGAACTATTTGCATTGTCAAATGAAATATGAAACCCATGCTAGGAAAGTTTCCCTAGAATTGCATTACCTTGTTTCCTTGTAGCTTGGGTTGGGATTTATTTTGTCAGGTCATTTATTTACATGCATATGCTTAGCCATGCTTAGAATGGGATATTTGGGATATAAGAGCATCAGTTTATTATACCATACTCTTGAATGAGCTATTGTGAGTTATGTAGAGGTAGGGATCAAGGCAAGTTGGATGTTTTGGTTGTGTGCTGGGTGCACGAGACTTGGGTTTGTGTTTAGTACTTGCCTGGATCCTAAGGACCGGTTCATGGAGCATGTAACCCGGCTTTACAGTGCCAACCACATGCTGAGATGGGGCAGCTTGGCCAATTAATTAGGTGTATCCCCGGCGTAGTATGGGTGTGTTGGATGGTGCGGGGAGTAGGTGTCAGCTGGACTACCATATGAACCGCAAGGCTCAAGAGGGGCCACTGCAGCGGGGTTGGAGCCTCTTGTATGCTGTTAGGGGTGAAACCTCAGTGGGCCCACGCTCGTCGGGAATCCCTTTGTAAAGGCTTCGTAGTGATCTCCTGGCTACACACCTAGGAAGTGTGAATGTGGATCGTAGCCACTGGCATAATGGAGGTTCTTTTAGTCCACCCGGCAACGGGGGATGAAATCACTACTTGTGGGTACAGTGGTACAAACTCTGCAGAGTCAAAACTGTCTTGACAGCCGTGCTCACGGTTAAGAGCGGCCTGGACTTATTCATGATTAGAGGAATGATGGTTTTGGAGGTTAAGCAGGGAGCTTAACATTGGAAATGATGTTATGGTTATTTGGTTATGATGATGGGATGGGAGATTGGGACCATTTCACTTTTGTAGTAAGGAAGGTGCTTAATAAGCTAAGGTGATAGGTATTAATTGCGTAGTGCTTTAACCATGAGTTCAACCTCTCCTTGTTCTAGCCATGCATGATATAATTTTCCCACACTTGCTGAGTACCATTGGTACTCAACCTTGCATATTTGTTGGTTTATATTGCTGCTCAGGTCAAGATAATGAGGTGGTGTATAATGACCAAGATTTTGGACCCGAGGAAGGTTTTTAGGTTCATGAAGACCCCCGGGCAACGCCTGTGATGGAGCCCTAAAAGAATAATATTCCGCTGCTAGTTTATTTACTTGTGATGAACTTATTATTGTCCATCGAGACATTTACTATGTAAGACTTACTTATATTCGACACCTGGCTTGTAATAAATGATGCTTCACTATTTGTCATCACATGTATGAGAAAATGATCCTGGCATACATGTGATATTCACTTGGTTGTTCTTTGGAAAACCGGGTGTGACAAAAGCTGCACGGCTGATGAGGTTCATCCCAGCTCCACCATCTACCAAAACGTGGTACATCCTCACGTTGGCGATGGTAGGAGCTACCAAGAGCGGTAGTTGGCCGGCCCCAGCCATGTTCCTGGGGCAGTCGATGGCGTCAAATCTGATGGGGGTTCCCATCCACTTGAGGTGCGGTGCGGCACTTGGTAGTGGAGCCACCGACGCTACCGCTCGGCGCAGAGTCTTGACTGCTCTTCGAGACGAGGGGTCGGCGGACCCGCCGTATATGACGTAGAGCTTCTTTCGATGCACATCGTCGCTGGAGCTGGAGTCCTCATGGTTGCGTACCGCCTTCACGGTGTGCTGAGGCTCCTGGAACTCCACTTGGTGGTCGACGCTGTTCGGGACGTCGACCTTCTGCTTGCCCTCCCTTTGACGGAAGGGTGGGGCATCAGTCCGCTGTTGCTTCCCTTTGCGGAAGCGCTCTGCGAGCTTCCGGATCTCCCGGCACTCGGCAGTAGTGTGGAGACAGCTGCCGCGCACGGGGCATTGCTTGTCTTGATCACCTTCTGGGGTTGGTGACCTTCTTTGCCTCTTGTCGGGGCGCGGCCCCCGAGCCCCACTGAGTGTCGCTGCTGCGGTGACAGGAGCTGCGGTCGGTGATTCTATCTTGCCTCTGCCTTGGTTCTTGGCCTTCTTGCTGCCTCCATGGGAAGTAGGGCCAGATCCGGGCTGTCCTCTTGACTCGGAGATCGGCAGTGAGTGCCAGTTTCGCCCTTCGGCTGCTCTGGCGCACTTGTCTGCCAGGCTGAAGAGCTCGGAGACATCGCGGACCTCTCTGGTCGCGAGCTTCTCGAGCATCTTCTTGTCCCGGACGCCTTGCCAGAACACCACCACCACAGAAGCGTTTTGGATGTGTGGGATGGTGTTCCGCACCTGGGAGAACCGCTGGATGAAAGAGCGCAGCGACTCCCCAGGTTGTTGCTGGATGGCGTGGAGGTCGAGCTCCGTGCCAGGCCGGGTGTAGGAACTGCCGAAGTTGGCGATGAACTGCCGGCAGAGCTCTCCCCAGGAAGTTATGGACCCCTGGGGGAGGTTCATGAGCCAAGACCGAGCTGGACCGGTCAAGGCGACAGGGAAGTAATTGGCCATGACAGCCTCATCCCCTCCTGCGGCAAGTACGGCGGTGGAGTAGATCAGGAGGAACTCTGCCGGGTTTGACGCTGCCATCGTACTTCTCGGGCAGGTGCGGCCAAAACTTGCGCGGCCACCTCGCAAAGCAAAGGTGGGGTGCAAGGGCCGCACATCCCGCTTGTCGAAGTGTTCTGTCGACACTTCCCCCGGGCCTGCACTGGGCAGCCCGCGGAGGTTCTTTTTTTGGTGGGTCTAGTTCCTAGCGGAGAGCTTGCCCAGATGGACGAGTTAGTAAGAGCTTGACACGGCAAGTTTTACGTGGTTCAGGCCGCCGGAGCGTAAAACCCTACGTCCACGGCGAGCTATGGAGCTCGCTGTATTGCTTGCTGCTCAGGGCTGGAGTCCTGAGCTTGGGGGTGAGTTACAGCTTGAGAGTGTATGGCTAGCGTATGAGTTGCAAAGTGCGAACCCTTGCTATCGTCGCCTACCCGAGTCTTTTATAGTCCAAGACTCGGGCAGCTTACAAGGGGGGCCGGGACCCGACAGGTGGTCCCGGGAAGATTGTCTATCATCTACCGTATCTGCAGTTATGTCGGTAGTTGCCTCTGGTCGAAGGCTTCTGAGCCTTCATCTTGCCACCCTGCCCATGCCGCATGCTAGTCGTAGTGGTTGATGACGGCGCAGGCGGCATGGGATGTCTTGTCGCGGTGTTTATTGGCTGGCAGGTTCTGACACCGCTCGCCAGTCTGTGATGCGACTGGGCGCAACGGCACCTGACAGAAGCGTGTTCCGTGTCTCCGCGTCTTGGGAAGACGCGGGCCTTGAATACTGTCAAAGTGTTCAGTCGACACTTCCCCCGGGCCTGCACTGGGCAGCCCGCGGAGGTTCTTTTTTCGGTGGGGCTAGTCTCTAGCGGAGAGCTTGCGTAGATGGACGAGTTAGTAAGAGCTTGACACGGCGAGTTTTACGTGGTTCAGGCCGCCGGAGCGTAAAACCCTACGTCCACGGCGAGCTATGGAGCTCGCTGTATTGCTTGCTGCTCAGGCTCGGAGGCCTGAGCTTGGGGGTGAGTTATAGCTTGAGAGTGTATGGCTAGCGTATGAGTTGCAAAGTGCGAACCCAGGGTGCGAGTGGCTAAAGTGTGAACCCCTGCTATCGACGCCTACCCGAGCCTTTTATAGTCCAAGACTCGAGCGGCTTACAAGGGGAGTCGGGACCCGACAGGTGGTCCCGGGAAGATTGTCTATTATCTACCGTATCTGCAGTTATGCCTGTAGTTGTCTCTGGTTGAAGGCTTCTAAGTCTTCATCTTGCCGCCCTGCCCATGCCGCATGCTAGTCGTAGTGGTTGATGACGGTGCAGGCGGCATGGGATGTCTTGTCGCGGTATTTATTGGCTGGCAGGTTCTGACACCGTGCGCCAGTCTGTGATGCGACTGGTCGCAACGGCACATGACAGTGGCGTGCTCCGCGTGTTCGCGTCTTGGGAAGACGCGGGCCTTGAATACCTTGTACGGGCAAGGTATGGGGTGCCTTTACGCCCGCTGCCTACCGCTCGGGGGCAGGCAGCACCGTTCTTCTGGCCACGTGGCGGGTCCGGAGCCCTTCTCTGAGGAGAGAAGGGCCCGTCCTACGGGGCACGTGGGGCCTCTGGACCTCCCCCCGTGGAGGGGGAGGTCCGGCTTCTGTATGCCACGTGGCGGGCTCGGAGCTCACCTCTGAGGAGAGGGAGGTCCGGCCCCGCCGGACGCGTGGCGCCTTCGGAGCTCTCTCCCGCGGAGGGGGAGGTCCGGCTTCTGTATGCCACGTGGCGGTCCCGGAGCTCTCCTCTGAGGAGAGGGAGGTCCGGCCCCGCCAGACGCGTGGCGCCTTCGGAGCTCTCCCTGCGGAGAAGGGCGAGTTCCTTAGGCATTTTACCCTGTGCGCGGGGGTACCCCATATCTCAGGTACCGACAGTGGCCCCCGGGCCCATATCGGGGGAGATAGCGAGCCCGAGGTGGGACCTCCGTTTCTTTCGATCCGCGCACTTTCTCTAAGTCCCGAATTGACCGCTGCCGGAGCACGAACGACCGTGGGAGCGTGCGCTCACTTGATGGTTGCTTTTACTGCGGCGGTTCCCAAGACTGCCACCTCTGCACGTTGCAGCACTTTCTTCGGGAACCGCCGAAGTGCCTTGCCGGCCCATCTTCACAGCAGACTGACTCCTTGACCCTACCGCTTCGGTTAGGCGGCTTGGGTCCACCCGTCATTGGCACTCGGTCTAGGAACCGAAGCAGTTGCCGATGCGGGGTATTCGAAGAGTTCCGAATCGCTTGGAATTGCACCCAGGAAGTTTTTAGAGGGTGTCTTACCCACATTGCAGCTTCCCTTCGCACTTCTCTGCGTTTCTTCTCGGACTCTGGTGCTTTTGTTCTCTTGCCCTTGAGTTCTCCCTCGCCATGGCTTCCAACACGCCACCAGAGAAGAAGCGCGCTCGATCTCCTCCAGCAGCGGCGTCTGTGCCAAGTCGGGATTCTGGGGTGCCTGACACTCCCTCCGGTGGTGACTCGAAGAGGCCCCGGGCTGATGCGCTGGGGAAGCCTCTGGGGCGTCCCCTGTTCCGCCAGTTCAAGCGACTGTGGAGCGGCCGTCGGTGATGGTAGCGGGCTCTCGGAGTCCTACCCCGGCTCGGAAGTCGGGGTTCGGAGCCCGCTGGAGTGTCCGCGCTTCCCGGCCTTCCCCGGGTTGCGGGGAATCTGCGCCGCTGCGCTCGGAGCCAGGGGCAACTGCCGCGGCCCCCAGGCCAGCGCGAACTTCTCCTGTTCCGGTGTGCCCGGACTCCGCGGCGGCGGCGTCTCTTCCTGCCGAGGCGGCCACCGCGGCCCCCAAGCCAGCGCAGGTTGACCCTGCACTAGGCGGCCCGGCCTCTTCTCCAGCACCGCCTTCCCCAGCTCGCCCCTTTCCTCAGGTCAAGGAGCCAGAAGCTGAAGAGAGCCCGGCTGGCCTGTCTGCCAGAGCCTCGGAGCCAACTTCTCCTGATCGGCGTCTCGTCTCGGTTGCTGGTGCGTCGGCTCTTCCTGAGGACGAGGTAATGGAGGAGGTCGGGGGGACTGCCCCGGCCTCTGTTGCTCCATTGCCTCTGGCGGAAGCCTTCGCGCTTGCCGAGACGAGCGTCCGGCAGGTCTTGGCTGCACTAGGGCGCGAGCGGGAGGAGTATACGGTTGAACGGGACCGCCTCCTCACCTGGGGGAACCTTTTGCGGGAGAGGACCGCGAAGGTTAAGAGCGAGCCCGACTCCAGGCGGGAGCTGCTCGACTTCAGGGAAGTGCTCCTCGACCGGATGAAGCGGGCTGTCGACCGCATGGACACCCAATCGCGGCGGATCAACAGGGAGGCTCTAGAGGCACACGCCCGGGCCGAAGAGAGCCTCTCTGCTGCTGTGGAGATGCGGCAGCGGTTGGAGCGCCGTGAACTCGCCGTTGAGGAACGGGAGCGTTCCATGGCAGCTGAGGCGGAGAGGGTCGCCGCGCAGCTGGCTGCGGGCGAGGATGACCTCCGAGCTCAGATGGAGGAGCTGGAGATTCTGAAGGCTGACCTCGACTTGAGGGAGGAACAGGTCTCCCGTGATCGCCGGGCGGTCTTGGACCGGGAGTTGACCACCAACTTCAAGGCCGCTGAGTTGGAGCGGCTCGCCAAGACTCTCCACCTTCGGGAGAGCTCCCTGGCGGCCAAGGAGAAGGAATTCTCCGAGAGGAACCTGGAGGCTCTGCAGGCGGCCCGCCGCGAGGTGGAGGAGCTTTCGGCCTTGCGGTCCTCCGAGGATCTTGCGGTCTCGAGCTTCGTGGATCGAGCGGGGTCCGCCCTGATCCCTCTTGGCTTCAGTCCGGTGAGGACCGCGGCCCCTGCGTTGGAGGTGATCCCCGCGCTGGAGTCGATCGGTGCCAAGCTGGACAGGCTAGACTCGGTGGTCGCCAGCGAGCTTGAGGCCGAGGGGCGCGGCCTAGCCTTAGAGGTCGCTTCACATGTGCTGGCATGCTTTAAGAGCCGCGACCCCTCTTTTTCGCTAGAACCAGCGAGAGAGGGCCCAGCCGCAGAGCGGGAGCAAGCTGCCAGAGCAGAAGTCGAGGATGTGGCCGTCCTTATAGCCGCAAGGTTCCGGCGGGAGCCGGGAGGTCCTTAGGACTTGTTTCTCCCTTTTTATCGAGTCTGTAGTCCAGCTAATGGAGCCTTGCTTAATCTGACTCTTTTGGATATTTGTTTCTGTGATGTTTTTTCTCTCCTTCTTGGCTTTTCCTGACTGAGTCCTTAGCTCCGCAAGGTACTCAGAGGCCATCTCCAATCCCGGAGCTTTGCACAGACACCCTCCCCGGGTCCTAACCGTGTTAGGGGCCCCCGGAGGTCTCCGGACCTCGCCCTATGGGGAGCTCCAGATCTGCCTGCCACGTGGCGGGTCCGGAGCTCCTCCTTAAGAGGCGGGAGCTCCGGCCATGTTGGACACGTAGGGCTTTCGGAGCCCTCCCACCGAGGGGGCGGGTCCGGTTTCCGCCTGCCACGTGTAACAGCTCTGATGCCACGCTGAGACAGCCCCACAGGACCTCGTCGGGTGGTGCCGTGTTATGCGGCACCCAACAGCACACGGGTCGATGAACATACATCATATTACATAAATAGTTTGCGGAAGCGTACAAGATTGTTTTACAAATAAGTATATCAGAGTAGACTACAGCGGAAGACTATCACTCTCACGATTCATATCTAAACTAGCAACAAAGAAACAGTCCAGCCCGCGGACGTTTCTTACTAGCAACACGAAGATCAATCTGCAGCGGTGAGGATGCTCTTTGAGTAAACACTCGGAGGTTCCCGAGTCTCATCGGCATCCCTTCTCATAAGCATCGAGTCAAATACCTGCAAAACAACTCGGATAGCATCCGTGAGCATAACGCTCAGCAAGACTTAACCGTCACCCTAAACGTGAAACTCTAAGTGAGGTTATGAACCTAACATAGGATGGCATAAGCATAAGTAAACTCGCCTAAAAGTGAATCCTTACTTTCAGTATTAATTGCAGTATTTTAAGTAACCCTGGGCACGCCACATCGGGAGTCCACAATCAAACAAGAAACGCTTTCCCCCGATGTAAATTGCTCATGGCATAAAAGAATCGAGTTTGCACTAGCCTATTCATCAAGCTCAAATACAAGGTAGAATAATACTTCACATCAAGATGATTAGTTCCTTTCTCATGCAAGTTCTTACTACGTCACGACTGTGAGAACAAGTATGCTCGGTCCATTCCGCGAGAGACGGTGATTTGAATCAATAACACCCGGACTACACGACACGTACGCCCATACTCGACGTTGCCTACAACAACCATCACTCACGTCGTACGTGGCAGCCTTTCCCCCATTTCACCCCCGCTGAATCGATCAAGTCGCCCCGTACAGTAGCTACTCTCATGGTGCACCTTTCGACGTGAGATGTCATGAGAATATTCCCCACATACTGCACACCGGCCGTCCGCCTGAGGCGACCCGAAAAGTTCCAACGACAGCTTCCCGAGGTACATCGGTTTACTGGGTCCCATATAGCCAGCATGAGTCCGGTACACAACTCAAACTTGTTCAACAGGGCCGCATACGGATCGGTCCTTGACCGACACGGACAGGTCTACAGCACCCAGGCCCCTATGTCCTGCTGCTCCTACAACCTTCCGGTCTCAACTTTAACTTGCTAATTCAATTACGAACCAATCCCGTATGCCCCTGTTGTTCCTAAATCTGCGAGTAGCATCTCACCACTCGACTTCTACCGAACCGTACTTAAGCATGGCAGTTCTACACGGTGAAAGACACCTATCCAATACTCCATGGGTCATTTGGCTATGCAAGAGGAGTATCAAACACTAGACCTAATGCACAGTTCAAATCTTAACCAAAGGTGAATACAAAATAAAAACTTAACAGCTGTTAAATGCAAACCGGAGCATGCCTGTTTTGCAGGGTAGTCGTATATAAGCAGTTAGTATCCTTGCAGATCCACTCTTGACTCTCCGGAGCTTGATCCACTTTGATGAATCACTCCTTTGAGTCCCCTTCGTTGTGGTTCCTATTGAAATGCATATGCATATATTTTATAGACTGTAATGGAAAGAAGTTATGGAATTAATTTCTTAGGAACAAAGGTTGTGTGGAAAAGCCAAGCATGGCTTGGTTTGCCTCTGTTGTGCAAAGAACAGAATTAAACTAATTTGACCTTAAGGCCCTTAGCTATACACTAACCCTTTTCTCTAATGAACATAATAGATAAGCTGAAAAGATTTGAGTGCAACTGAAGAACAAAAACTCCAATGGCCTCAAAACTTTTACAGCAGGTTCTATACTACCTAAGGATTTAGCTTGCCAAATCGTAGCTAATGTGGAGTCATATTGTGTCCTCCATAATTCTCACAATATCTCTTATGTATTTTTCCCTTATACATAAGTATGGAGAATAAGAACAGGGAGTTCCAGGACTCATCTTGGGCTGATAATTTACATGTGCGTTCTTGATCACATGAGAGTCATCTGGTCCAAACAGCCCTTTTACTTGGGTAGTTCTCCCAGAACAATTCTTTAAGCATTTGTACTCAATAGAATTAATTCTGTAGTAATGTGCATTTTCATGCCCAACTAAGTGAACTACAATTCCAAGTATGTCCCAGAGAGCTTGCCTAAACTTTCCTATGATTTTTGGAGCTATGGATTGCTCAGAACAGATTTTTGAAGTGGGAAACATTTTCTGAAAATGTTCCTGGACTCTTATGAACACAGCAGATTGTTTTTAGCAAATTCCTACTCAAATGATCTTCAAATGAGCTGAAAATTTGCTATAAGGTCAACAATATTCTAAAGAACATTCTGGCAAAATTTGGGTATTTTTGGATAAACCAAACTCCCTAAATAATTCTTTCTCAGAGAACCTTCCAAGAATTTTCCAGACTTAAATAATTCGTTTCATACAAATTGGGTTGTAGATTTGGACAGAGCTATTCAATATGAATCCAACCCAATTTGAATCACTAAATTTGGGGATTCCTAGCAAGAGTTATGAGGTTCTAAAGTTTGGGGAAAAATTCTAAAATTGACCTCTGTTTATTTTCCCATTTTCAGAGACATAAGGAATTAACACCACATTTGGCCAAGCAAATGAGGTCCAATGCTTCTGAAAATTTTACTGGAGTTCAAGTATTTTTGGAAGACTCTCCTTCCCAAATTTGGGGATTTTCCAATACATAGAACTCCTGGAAAAATTCCCACAAGCTTTTACTTCTATGAACTAATGAGCCAAAACCAGGGGTTTTCATAATTATTGGGTTGTACCTCTGGATAGTACTCTCTTAAAGGAATCCAACAAAATTTATCTCACTATTTTTGGAGCTTCCTACACCAAGTTATGCATTTTACAAGTTTGCACAACTCTCTGTTTGATTTTAAACAGCACAGTCGCGCGTGGGGCCCACGGGTCAGGTGTTTCTTCAACCTCCCACCAGAGCCCGCGGGTGCACACCGGCAGAGAACTTGGCATGGCTCGTTCTCCCTCATTTCTCCACCAAATAAGCTCCGGTTTCGCCCTACATGCTCCTGGGAACGTGGCGCAGCTGCCGGGCAAGGTTTCCCCGCGTGAAAACGGCTGTAGGTGGGTCGGCACCGGCGGGGCGGCTCGGGAGCTCGACATGGATGCGTTCCAGCGTGTCCAAGGCATCTCCCGGTGAGCTACGATGTCCTACAGCATCCCTATGGTTCTAGGAACATGGAACGGAGATCAAATCGTGCAGAAAGTGGCTGCAACCTAGTCCTCACCGTGGACCGTGGCAGTTTTGGCCGCCGGCGACGATTTCGCGTCGCCCAGGGCGTAGGAGGGTCGGTTTCCTTTGGTTTTCGGCGTGGGAGGGCGCTAGGGCATCTAGTTGCTGTGGTTTGAATTGTAGGAGGTATGATCAATCGGTTTGGGAGAATTTCACGAATTAAACACAGGCTGTTCTATACGTGCGCCGGTGCCAAAAATCGAATTCCGGCGAGCCGGCGTCGGGGGAGAGCAGGAGGACGAAGGGATGAGGATCAGTACCTCCTGGCGCACCTCTGTGACCTCTTGAGCCTGCCGGAGAGGAGCTGGGCTGGCCGGGAGACAGGGAGCAGCAGAGCAGCGCCGGTGAAGGAAAAACAGCGCCCGGAGTGGCTGTTGATCGTGAGGAGAGGAAGCAACTGCTGTCGGCTTGGTCCGAGGAGGGAGAGATAACGTTGCTGAAGTGGTGAGAACCGACCCTGGGGCGCCAACGCGTGGAGACCGGCAGCAGGAGCTGGCGTTGCAAGCTGCTCGGTGGCGCTCGCGAGCTGTTCGGTAAAATTTCCCACCGAGAGCAAAACTTAGTGAGTAAGTTTCTTCTTTTAGCTCTATGACATGTGGGTCCCACTCCACATGTACCTCCCAAATATCTGTTCAAGCTGATCTTTTCAATCCCCAGAATGCTAAAATTTAAAAAGGTGGGCTAGAATTTGAATTCTTCAAATTCAGTTTGAATTTGCAAGACTAAATCTGAATTTGGTTTAGAATTTGCAATTTCTTCTTTTTAGCTCTCTTTTGAGCCCACCCTACAAATGGAAAGTTGGTGAGCAAACTTTTCCATATAATTCCAACTGTAGGGCTGCATGTTTATTCAAAGTTTTTGGGTCACCATATGTGTGAACTTTGAATTTCAAATCTGAATTTTATACTTACATGCAAAGAGGTATTTAACTCCTTATTGGTTCAACACTTTTAAATAAAAAGGTGAACCTCATGTTGGATGTTCATCCATGTATTACCTTGCATGAAGAAAAGTTTTAGCAAGTCCCATTTTTCATGTCTTTGCCACACATATGAACTCAAACTTTAGTTTTTATTCATACACGTTTTTGGGACTTTTACATTCCTCCCCCCTTAAAAGAATCTCGTCCCGAGATTACAAAAGAGGAACGAGATGGGAGAGGTAATTACAAACTGTACAAAGATAAAAGTTCCGGTTAGTTGGTGCGGAGATAATCTTCACTTTCCCACGTCGCCTCTTCCGCGGTGTGATTACTCCACAGCACCTTGAAGAATCTGATCGTCCGGTTCCGGGTTACCCGGGTCTTTTCATCCAAAATCTGAACCGGTCGCTCGGTGTAGGTTAGGTCCGGTTTCAATTCGTCGATGTCCTCAGTGCGAACAGCAGCGGTGAATTTGAGGCACTTCCGTAGCTGTGAAACATGAAATACATCATAAACACCCGCTAGACTTGCCGGTAATTCCAGCCGGTAGGCTACGGGTCCGCACTTCTCCGAGATAGCAAAAGGACCAATAAAACGGGGAGCGAGCTTCCCCTTTACACCGAACCGGTGAATTCCCTTCATCGGGGATACACGAAGATAAACGTGTTCTCCGACGTCAAAATGTAATGGCCTACGCCTCTGATCCGTGTAGCTCTTCTGTCGGGATTGTGCAGCCTTTAAGTTCTCTTGTATCAACCGAACTCGGTCTTCGGCTTCGTTGACAAGATCAATCCCAAACAGAACTCTTTACCGGACTCACACCAATTCAATGGTGTGCGACACTTCCGGCCGTAGAGAGCTTCATATGGTGCCATTTTAATACTCGCTTGATAATCGTTGTTATATGAAAACTCCGCCAGCGGTAGGTGATCATCCCAATTCCTACCGTGGTGGATGGCACACGCTCTCAACATGTCCTCAAGTACTTGGTTCACCCTCTCGGTTTGTCCATCGGTTTGAGGGTGATATGCGGAGCTTCTAATCAGCTTGGTGCCCAACGAGGCATGCAGCTGCTCCCAAAACCGAGCAACAAACAGCGCACCTCGATCTGAAATGATGGTCTTCGGGACACCATGTGAGCAAATAATTCTGGAGATGAATAACTCCGCATATTGCCTTGCTCGATAATGAGTGTTCACCGGTATGAAATGAGCTGACTTTGTCAACCGGTCGACGATCACCCATATCGAGTCATGCTTCCTGGATGTGAGCGGTAATCCGACGATGAAGTCCATACTCACATCCTCCCATTTCCACGCCGGAATCTTTAAAGGTTGTAGCGGTCCGGCTTTCCGCATATGATCAGCCTTGACCCATCTACACGTATCGCATTCGGATACGTATTTAGCAATCTCCCTCTTCATCCTCGTCCACCAAAATTTCTGTTTCAAATCTTGGTACATCTTGTTACTTCCGGGATGAATGGAAAACTTCGACAGGTGGGCATCATCCAAGATTTTCTTCCGGAGTTTCATATTGCGCGGTACCACTATACGGTCGTTAAACCATATTGTACCGTTCTCATCCTTCCGGAACCATTTCACCTCTCCGTTGTCTAGTCTTCTCCGTATGTGAGACATACCTCTGTCTCTTCTTTGAGCCTCAACAATCTCTTCACGGATTGTTGGAATGAGCGCGAGGTTATAAAGCGCGCCATACGGAATGACACGGAGGCTTGGTTCTTCCTCTTCCAACTCAGCAGCCGCTAAGTTGTGAACGTGGGCCTTCCGACTCAGCGCGTCGGCAACCACGTTTGCTTTTCCTGGATGATAGTGGATCTCAATTTCATAATCTTTGATGAGCTCCAACCATCTCCGTTGTCTCATATTCAGCTCCTTCTGTGTGAAGATATACTTCAAGCTTTTGTGGTCGGTGTAGAGGTGAACAAGATTACCAAGCAGGTAATGCCTGCACATCTTCAACACCAACACCACAGCCGCAAGCTCAAGATCGTGAGTTGGATAATGCTGCTCGTGGTTTCGCAGTTGACGAGACCCATAGGCGACTACACGCCCTTCTTGCATCAGAACGCAGTCGAGACCGATGCCGGATGCATCACAGTATACATCAAATGGCTTCGTTCTGTCCGGCTGAGCAAGAACTGGAGCTGTGGTGAGATGTTTCACCAAAGTTTTGAATGCGGCTTCACATGCTGCATTCCACATGTATTTAGTGCCCTTCTTCAGCAGCTCCGTCATTGGTTTAGCAATCTTTGAGAAGCTCGGAATAAACCTCCGATAATACCCCGCTAAACCTATGAAACTTCGGACCTCGTGGACTGATTTGGGAGATTCCCACTTCAGCACTTGTTCAATCTTGCTGGGGTCCACGGCAATCCCTTCTGCTGAAATAATATGGCCGAGGAAAGGCACTTCATCAATCCAAAATTCGCACTTGCTGAACTTGGCATACAATTGGTGCTCCCGTAACCGTTGTAGCACAATACGCAGATGTTCAGCGTGCTCTTCTTCCGATTTGGAGTAAACCAATATGTCGTCGATGAATACCACGACGAACTTGTCTAACTCCGGCATGAACACAGAATTCATCAAATACATGAAGTGTGCCGGAGCGTTGGTTAATCCAAATGACATGACAAGGTACTCGTAGAGTCCGTATCTCGTCGAGAAAGCTGTCTTCGGTATGTCCTCCGGTCGGATCATGATTTGACGATAGCCCGACCGAAGATCCATCTTCGAAAATACCTTTGCACCCACAAGTTGATCGAACAGGATGTCGATGCGAGGCAAAGGATACTTGTTCTTGATCGTGACAGCATTGAGAGGACGATAATCAACACATAGCCGTAGGGTTTCGTCCTTCTTCTTAATGAACAGCGCTGAGCAACCCCAAGGTGAAGAACTTGGTCATATGAAACCCTTGCTCATGAGTTCATTCAGTTGCTCTTTCAACTCCGCTAGCTCGTTAGGTGCCATCTTGTAAGGCCTTCGTGAGATAGGCGTCGTTCCCGGCGCCAGTTCAATCTTGAACTTGACGTCCCATTCGGGCGGCATGCCCGGTAAGTCATCGGGAAAAACGTTGGGATAATCACGTACCACCGGAATATCTTCAAGCTTCAGCGCTTCTGTGTGGTAGGCCTATACCATATCTGGATCTTCGCTGTCTAAAAACAGCGTGTGCTGTCCGTGAATCGGCGAGTCAATCTGGACAGTCCGGTTACCGATATTGAGAACGGCACCGTGACGATTTAACCAAGACATCCCCAATATAATGTCTATCTTCTGCCTATCCAACATAATCAGCGATGTTGGGTATATCTTCCCGCCCAAACACAACGCTGCTCGGGACACAATCTGATTGGCAGAGATATTTCCTCCCGGTGAAGGTATGAGAAAACTCGTTGTGGGAGTATTGGTGGATAATTGGTGCTGATCCACGCATGATTTGCTGATAAAATTGTGGGTGGCACCGGAATCAAAAAGTATGAGTACGGGCACGTCTTTGAGAGTAAACGTGTCTGCTAACACCGGTGCTCCCTCCGGGACATCCTCAATAGCAAGATGTTGCACACTCCCAGATTGCAATGCTGTTATGTTGACTTGAGCACGTGGCGGCATACCACCTGACGATGATGGCTGTCTGGTGTTCACCAACTTCTCCTGGCATTCCTGCCTAAAATGCCCAGAACGGTGGCAATAAGAACACGGAGGTTTCCCCGGTTCTTCGTTGACTTGCAGTTGAGAAGTTGATGTACTTGGCTGCAGCAATGATGCAACAGGTATCATTCGTTGCTGCGGTAATGGCACTGCTTCAAGATAAGATTCTTGAGCAGGAAATCTGTACGGAGTTGATCTCACTGGCGTTTGCCATCTTTCATCCGATGGTGTGTGATACACCACACGATATTTACGAGGAACGACTGGTGTGTCTTCCTGCACATCCTCCCGGTCCCTCTTCTCTGCTTGACACTCAAGTGTCGCTTGTTCTTGCAGCAGAGCAGCACTGATCAACTCGGTGTAACTGCCTTGATTGAACAAAGCTAACTTCTCTTTTAGTATGGCACTCAAGCCATAGAAAAAGTAGTCACACATTGCAGCTTCGCTCGTCGCATAAGCAGGAGCATATTGTGCCAGAAGGTTGAATCTTCGGACATAATCGAGGACACTCATGTCCCCCTGCTTCAAGTTTCTGAATTCTTGCTGTTGGGCCTTAATAAAACCCATAGGAATGTGACGAGCCCGGAATGCTTCACGAAATTCCGTCCATTCCACTTGATGACCTTCCGGAACGGTGGCAAGATAAGCGAACCACCAATTTCCGGCGGCTCCATGGAGCTGTTGAGCTGCAAATGATGCCTTCTGATATTCGTCGAACTCAAACACCCCAAACTTGGACTCCATAACTCGAAGCCACTGATCAGCTTCCACTGGTTCATGGGCTTCCGTGAAGATTGGCGGTTGTGTCGCCAAGAAATCCAAGTAGGCGTTCCGAGGTGGAAGCCCTGTTGTACCAAGGCTTGGAGTAGTCTTGTGTTCTCTTGACTTGACTCGACCATCTGAGCCATGACATCCGCCCATACCGTTGATGGCGGTGCCCGTGGTGGAGTCGAGTCATCATCGTCTTGATGAGAACTATCAACCCTACTCGGAGAATGAGTACGCACCATACTGCACAAAGATAATTTTTGAGGGGAGTCAAAACATGATCTCAGCAGTATGTGAAAGTATGTAAAACATGAACATGCTAAAACTTTATGAAAGCATAACAAAATTTCATGTTTACACATCTTTCTAAAGCCAACATATCCAGTCCCTCATTCGGTACAAAACAGACCTTTCAGTACTTAACCCAGAATTTGATCCAGTTACTAGCATTTTCATAACTCAAGTTGAATACCAAAGTTAAAGTTAACTTCAGTATTTTTCCGACGAGTAATCACATGCCTCTGGATCATTTCTGGAACAAAAGTTAGGATTGTTCAAAGTTGACAGAATTTCTGGCTAAAATTTGCCAGCACCTCCTTTGTATGTGGCTGTTTTCATCCAGTTTTACATACAAATGGGGTACCATTCTGAACAACTATGAACCACAAAATCGTTGCAAATTTCCTAACCTTTCTAATGGTGTATCATATGATCCTTAGAGATTTTCCTACAGACTGTTGTGTCTAATTTACAGCAACATCCAGAGAAGTTTGCAGCTGCTCTGTTTTCTGAACAGTTTGCATTCATCTGGACATATAACCAAGTTGGTGTCGGATTTGGCTCTGGAGTTCTACACAAGAGTTGTAGAGCACTTGATAACCTTTCCAGAACTGTATCAAACACCTCCATTGGGTCAAACTAATTAGAGTTATGATCTGTTAAAGACCAGAAAAATTTCTGTCTGAACAGAGCACTCTGTCTTTGAGATCAAAAGAAGCCTAACAAGTCTCTTCTTTGAAACTTAGTTCAAATGAAGAGCTCAGTAACTAATATGTACTTTATCACATCCATTTTTAGTTTGGAAGTTAGTCATGAATGATTTCTTCATAGGTAAGAATACTATCCAGTGTAGTACGGTGACGATGCACCGTAAGACATATGACGGTACTACGTTGCCTCACCAAAGAAAAACCTAACCGGATTACACCGGCATATACGTATCCTTAGGTGGCACTAAAACGGTCACTCGCAAACGTGTTCAACACGCACTAAGGTTTTCGTGGTTAGTACCTACATAAGCCACACTCAATCATCAGGTCCGGCTGCACACCGAACTCTGTATCTACAACAGTTTGTACACCCGGCCGTCATCACTCGCCCAGGTGTTCTCAAGCCAAACACGCCTTGAGCTACGTGTTCACATTACTGACCACGTGACGGGGTCTCCCAAATTGCACCACGCACTCCAGGGAAGACGTTGCTCGAATACCCCAAACGACATGAAGAGTCGTAGAGGATACTAAAGCGAGTCGGGTTACCTGCCACCCGTGAGGCTCCACCCTTCAGCTTGTGCGCACTGGTGGACAGCGCATACGTGCACCCCCCAAGACATAAACCGTCCCGAGATGCACGATTTTCTGACATAACAAATAAGTTAGCTTGCCACCTTCATAATATGCTAATAGTAGTCCTTATGTGGGCCTAGTACCGTTATCTCACCGTACCCTAAGTTTGTGACATAATATGATGCTCAATCCGTGCTCTGTTCCCAACGCAGCTTTGATACCATGTGTAACAGCTCTGATGCCACGCTGAGACGGTCCCACAGGACCTCGTCGGGTGGTGCCGTGTTATGCGGCACCCAACAGCACACGGGTCGATGAACATACATCATATTACATAAATAGTTTGCGGAAGCGTACAAGATTGTTTTACAAATAAGTATATCAGAGTAGACAACAGCGGAAGACTATCACTCTCACGATTCATATCTAAACTAGCAACAAAGAAACAGTCCAGCCCGCGGACGTTTCTTACTAGCAACACGAAGATCAATCTGCAGCGGTGAGGATGCTCTTTGAGTAAACACTCGGAGGTTCCCGAGTCTCATCGGCATCCCTTCTCATAAGCATCGAGTCAAATACCTGCAAAACAACTCGGATAGCATCCGTGAGCATAACGCTCAGCAAGACTTAACCGTCACCCTAAACGTGAAACTCTAAGTGAGGTTATGAACCTAACATAGGATGGCATAAGCATAAGTAAACTCGCCTAAAAGTGAATCCTTACTTTCAGTATTAATTGCAGTATTTTAAGTAACCCTGGGCACGTCACATCGGGAGTCCATAATCAAACAAGAAACGCTTTCCCCCGATGTAAATTGCTCATGGCATAAAAGAATCGAGTTTGCACTAGCCTATTCATCAAGCTCCAATACAAGGTAGAATAATACTTCACATCAAGATGATTAGTTCCTTTCTCATGCAAGTTCTTACTACGTCACGACTGTGAGAACAAGTATGCTCGGTCCATTCCGCGAGAGACGGTGATTCGAATCAATAACACCCGGACTACACGACACGTACGCCCGTACTCGACGTTGCCTACAACAACCATCACTCACGTCGTACGTGGCAGCCTTTCCCCCATTTCACCCCCGCTGAATCGATCAAGTCGCCCCGTACAGTAGCTACTCTCATGGTGCACCTTCCGACGTGAGATGTCATGAGAATATTCCCCACATACTGCACACCGGCCGTCCGCCTGAGGCGACCCGAAAAGTCCCAACGACAGCTTCCCGAGGTACATCGGTTTACTGGGTCCCATATAGCCAGCATGAGTCTGGTACACAACTCAAACTTGTTCAACAGGGCCGCATACGGATCGGTCCTTGACCGACACGGACAGGTCTACAGCACCCAGGCCCCTGTGTCCTGCTGCTCCTACAACCTTCCGGTCTCAACTTTAACTTGCTAATTCAATTACGAACCAATCCCGTATGCCCCTGTTGTTCCTAAATCTGCGAGTAGCATCTCACCACTCGACTTCTACCAAACCGTACTTAAGCATGGCAGTTCTACACGGTGAAAGACACCTATCCAATACTCCATGGGTCATTTGGCTATGCAAGAGGAGTATCAAACACTAGACCTAATGCACAGTTCAAATCTTAACCAAAGGTGAATACAAAATAAAAACTTAACAGCTGTTAAATGCAAACCGGAGCTTGCCTGTTTTGCAGTGTAGTCGTATATAAGCAGTTAGTATCCTTGCAGATCCACCCTTGACTCTCCGGAGCTTGATCCACTTTGATGAATCACTCCTTTGAGTCCCCGTCGTTGTGGTTCCTATTGAAATGCATATGCATATATTTTATAGACTGTAATGGAAAGAAGTTATGGAATTAATTTCTTAGGAACAAAGGTTGTGTGGAAAAGCCAAGCATGGCTTGGTTTGCCTCTGTTGTGCAAAGAACAGAATTAAACTAATTTGACCTTAAGGCCCTTAGCTATACACTAACCCTTTTCTCTAATGAACATAATAGATAAGCTGAAAAGATTTGAGTGCAACTGAAGAACAAAAACTCCAATGGCCTCAAAACTTTTACAGCAGGTTCTATACTACCTAAGGATTTAGCTTGCCAAATCGCAGCTAATGTGGAGTCATATTGTGTCCTCCATAATTCTCACAATATCTCTTATGTATTTTTCCCTTATATATAAGTATGGAGAATAAGAACAGGGAGTTCCAGGACTCATCTTGGGCTGATAATTTACATGTGCGTTCTTGATCACATGAGAGTCATCTGGTCCAAACAGCCCTTTTACTTGGGTAGTTCTCCCAGAACAATTCTTTAAGCATTTGTACTCAATAGAATTAATTCTGTAGTAATGTGCATTTTCATGCCCAACTAAGTGAACTACAATTCCAAGTATGTCCCAGAGAGCTTGCCTAAACTTTCCTATGATTTTTGGAGCTATGGATTGCTCAGAACAGATTTTTGAAGTGGGAAACATTTTCTGAAAATGTTCCTGGACTCTTATGAACACAGCAGATTGTTTTTAGCAAATTCCTACTCAAATGATCTTCAAATGAGCTGAAAATTTTCTATAAGGTCAACAATATGCTAAAGAACATTCTGGCAAAATTTGGGTATTTTTGGATAAACCAAACTCCCTAAATAATTCTTTCTCAGAAAACCTTCCAAGAATTTTCCAGAATTAAATAATTCGTTTCATACAAATTGGGTTGTATATTTGGACAAAGCTATTCAATATGAATCCAACCCAATTTGAATCACTAAATTTGGGGATTCCTAGCAAGAGTTATGAGGTTCTAAAGTTTCGGGAAAAATTCTAAAATTGACTTCTGTTTATTTTCCCATTTTCAGAGACATAAGGAATTAACACCACATTTGGCCAAGCAAATGAGGTCCAATTCTTCTGACAATTTTACTGGAGTTCAAGTATTTTTGGAAGACTCTCCTGCCCAAATTTGGGGATTTTCCAATACATAGAGCTCCTGGAAAAATTCCCACAAGCTTTTACGTCTATGAATTAATGAGCCAAAACCAGGGGTTTTCATAATTATTGGGTTGTACCTCTGGATAGTACTCTCTTAAAGGAATCAAACAAAATTTATCTCACTATTTTTGGAGCTTCCTACACCAATTTATGCATTTTACAAGTTTGCACAACTCTCTGTTTGATTTTAAACAGCACAGTCGCGCGTGGGGCCCACGGGTCAGGTGTTTCTTCAACCTCCCGCCAGAGCTCGCGGGTGCACACCGGCATAGAACTTGGCATGGCTCGTTCTTCCTCATTTCTCCACCAAATGAGCTCCGGTTTCGCCCTACATGCTCCTGGGAACGTGGCGCAGCTGCCGGGCAAGGTTTCCCCGCGTGAAAACGGCTGTAGGTGGGTCGGCACCGGTGGGGCGGCTCGGGAGCTCGACATGGATGCGTTCCAGCGTGTCCAAGGCATCTCCCGATGAGCTACGATGTCCTACAGCATCCCTATGGTTCTAGGAACATGGAACGGAGATCAAATCGTGCAGAAAGTGGCTGCAACCTAGTCCTCACCGTGGACCGTGGCAGTTTTGGCCGCCGGCGACGATTTCGCGTCGCCCAGGGCGTAGGAGGGTCGGTTTCCTTTGGTTTTCGGTGTGGGAGGGCGCTAGGGCATCTAGTTGCTGTGGTTTGAATTGTAGGAGGTATGATCAATCGGTTTGGGAGAATTTCACGAATTAAACACAGGCTGTTCTATACGTGCGCCGGTGCCAAAAATCGAATTCCGGCGAGCCGGCGTCGGGGGAGAGCAGAAGGACGACGGGATGAGGATCAGTACCTCCTGGCGCACCTCTGTGACCTCTTGAGCCTGCCGGAGAGGCGCTGGGCTGGCCGGGAGACAGGGAGCAGCGGAGCAGCGCCGGTGAAGGAAAAACAGCGCCCGGAGTGGCTGTTGATCGTGAGGAGAGGAAGCAACAGCTGTCGGCTTGGTCCGAGGAGGGAGAGATAACATTGCTGAAGCGGTGAGAACCGACCCTGGGGCGCCAACGCGTGGAGACCGGCAGCAGGAGCTGGCGTTGCAAGCTGCTCGGTGGCGCTCGCGAGCTGTTCGGTAAAATTTCCCACCGAGAGCAAAACTTAGTGAGTAAGTTTCCTCTTTTAGCTCTATGACATGTGGGTCCCACTCCACATGTACCTCCCAAATATCTGTTCAAGCTTATCTTTTCAATCCCCAGAATGCTAAAATTTAAAAAGATGGGCTAGAATTTGAATTCTTCAAATTCAGTTTGAATTTGCAAGACTAAATCTGAATTTGGTTTAGAATTTGCAATTTCTTCTTTTTAGCTCTCTTTTGAGCCCACCCTACAAATCTAAAGTTGGTGAGCAAACTTTTCCCTATAATTCCAACTGTAGGGCTGCATGTTTATTCAAAGTTTTTGTGTCACCATATGTGTGAACTTTGAATTTCAAATCTGAATTTTATACTTACATGCAAAGAGGTATTTAACTCCTTATTGGTTCAACACTTTTAAATAAAAAGGTGAACCTCATGTTGGATGTTCATCCATGTATTACCTTGCATGAAGAAAAGTTTTAGCAAGTCCCATTTTTCATGTCTTTGCCACACATATGAACTCAAACTTTAGTTTTTATTCATACACGTTTTTGGGACTTTTACACCACGTGGCGAGCCCGGAGCCCCCCTTAAGGGAGGAGAGAGTTCCGGGCCCGCTGGACACGTGGGGCCCCCGGGTCCCGCCCCTGCTGGAGGGGCAGGTCCCAGTCCTTCCAGTCCTAGGTCGGTGTAGTTGGTAGCTCCTTTCCCCCCTGCTTCATGCAGTCCCTGTTGCCGTAACCTAGAGGTCCTGCACACAGGCAGAGGAAACGTAATTCTCCTCGGGGGGTCCTCCCCTCCCGTCTCCTAGTCTTATCCGTCTTACGATCCTGATTCGCTATACGGGGCTTGGGCAATTCTGTGCACGAGGCGCCGGAGCTCCGGCTCCCTCCGAGGTCCGGGTACGGCCGTCCGATCCCTAGTACCGGGCCATGCGCTGGGGAAGCAGAGTGCACGCACTTTGGGTTCATGACCAGGCAAAGCGGTCGTACTCCCCTGTACCTCCGGAGGGCAGGACGCGCATGCTTTGGGCTCTGGGCCGGCTAAGCTGGATACGCACCCTGCACCCCCCAATGCACAACGCAGGCCTTTCCTGGAGGTAACCAACTGGCACCGCAACGCCTGACTGGGGGAGGCCCGAGAGACTCACTCGGCCATCGGCAGGTGCCTCAAGCGCAGCCGCCTTCGGCAGGATAGCGAATGCCGACTATGGATGAGCGCAGGAGAGGGGGAGCTAGATGTACGATGAACATACAGAGATAGTGCGATCATAAAAATTAATGCGTAATTTAAATGAGCGCATGAGGGGAGCTAAGTAGAACAGGTCTCTGTATTCGTGCCCATAGGTGGAATTCTGGTTGTACATGGAGGCAATGTTCCGCCTCGTCTACAAGGGAAGCAAGACTCTACGCGCTTAGGGTCGGAACCAGGCTAAACTGGACGTAGTCCTGTACCGTCCCTTGAGACTTAGCTGCCCCAAGCTCGGTTCCTAAATTCTATAGGATTCATTACAGAAGGGAATAACCCTGTTCTACTGATGCTCAGGAAGTAGGACTTATAGTGTTGCTTCATGGCAAGGTTTTTTGGGAACGGATCCCACTCTCGGTTGAAAGGCATGTGTACCTGGGGCGGCAGCTTTCATGATTCGGAAGGGACCTTCCCTGCTGGGGGAGAGCTTATGGGTCCTTCTTGGAATAGAGCGTGCCGCTACACCAGGTTGCCCTCCTGCAGGCCCCCGACGCGTTTGGTTCTTTGGCTGTAGTGCTTAGAGCATTAGCCGAGACCATGCGTTGTGGGGTGTTCCCTACAGCCGAGTTTTGTCGACGAGGTTATTATCTTCGTGCTGGATCAGGTCCTGCGCGGCTTCTCCTGGGGGCCCCCGGGGAGTTCTCCCCTTCTGGCTAAGGCCTTCAAGGGGTAGGTGGACCCGGGCTCGTCTTGGATGACCTAAGGCGTCTTCCCCTTCTGGCAAGGCCTTCAAGGGGTTGACAGACCTTAGGCGGCTCCCGAGAGGTATGTTCGAGGAACGGAGGCGCGCCGCAGTTGGCTAACGCCTTGGCCCGTCACCGTCGGAACTGGAGTCCTCACCGTCATGCACTGTCTTTATGACACGCTGAGGCTCCTGGAACCCCACCTGATGGGCAGCGGTGACTGGGGCATCAACCTTCTGTTTGCCATCCCTCTGAGGGTAGGGCGGTGCTTCGGCCCTCTGCTGTCTTCCTTTGCGGAAGCGCTCTGCAAGCCTCTGGATCTCCCAGCACTCGGCAGCAGTATGGTTGCAGGTGCCATGCACGGGGCATAGCCCGCCTTGGTCACTGTCTGGGGCCGGTGATTGCCGCTGCCTTTTGTCGGGGCGTGGCCCCCGAGCTCCACTAGTCGTCGCAGCTGCGGCGACGGGGGCCGTGAACGGTGACTTCATCTTGCCACTGCCCCGGTTATTGGCCTTCTTGCCACCCCCGTAGGTAGCAGCGCCGGACCCGGGCTGCCCTCCTGACTCGGACGTCGGCAGAGCGTGCCAGTTCCGCCCTTCAGCTGCTCTGGTGCACTTGTCCGCCAGGCTGAAGAGCTCCAAGACATCGCGGACCTCCCTGGTCGCGAGTTTCTCAAGCATTTTCTCGTCCCGAACACCCTGTCGGAATGCCACCACCACAGAGGCGCTTTGGATATGTGGAATGGTGTTGCGTACCTGAGAGAACCGCTGGATGAAAGAGCGCAGCGACTCCCCAGGTTGTTGCTTGACGGCGTGGAGGTCAAGCTCCGTACCGGGACGGGTGTAGGAGCTGCCGAAGTTGGCGACGAACTGCCGGCAGAGTTCTCCCTAGGAAGTTATGGACCCCTGAGGTAGATTCATGAGCCAAGACCGAGCTGGGCCGGTCAAGGCGACGGGGAAGTAATTGGCCATGATGGCCTCATCCCCTCCTGCGGCAAGTACGACGGTGGAGTAGATCTGTAGGAACTCCGCCGGGTTGACGCTACCGTCGTACTTCTCGGGCAGGTGCGGCCGGAACTTGCGCGGCCACCTCGCGAAGCGAAGGTGGGGTGCAAGGGCCGCACATCCTGCACCTGCTGCTGCAGGTATTGGCGCTGCGAACGCTTGGTTCGCACTTGGCACCGCGCATCCCGGCATGGGCAAGGCTGCACCATAGACCGGGGCCGCCGCTTGCGGCGCATATAGTTGTGGCATATGCCTGAGGCAGGGCTCGCGTGGCGAAGGCCTGCCCTTCAGGTTGTGTCGAGGCCGACGACATGCTGTCGCCAACCTCATGGTTGTGACACCTTTCTCGGCGTCGCTCGAGGTACACCCGGGCGTCCTGGCCCAAGTGGCACCGTTCCAGTTCCCTTCGCAGGTCCGTCGACAGGAGCCTGGAGGAGCTGGAATCCGCCGTTAGCCCGTCAACCGTGGGTGTGCGCGTCAGCGACACAGCCGGTTGTCCTGGGCGCCGTCCTCGCCGAAACCGAGGGTTCGCGGCGGCGACGACGAGGCGGTCCGCCTCGCGGACCCATTGCTGGGTCGCTGAATGGGGCGCATCCCCCGCAGGTGAGTTGCGCAGCAGCGCTCTTGCTGCAGCTAGCGCACCTCCATGGTGTACGCTCAGCGCTGCAGAAGATCTGACACTGGTCGGGGCCTGCATAGCCGGAGTCGGCTGCTGGCTACCAGCTTGTGCCGACACACTCCATCCTGAGTGTGTCGACATGTACTCCCCAGTGGTCACGGTTCGCCGTGAACGCGGAGGGGGAGAGTTTGCCGCTGAAGGAAGCTTGGTCATCTTCGTTGGCGGGAACTCGTCGCGCTAGGAGAAAAGCCCCCTACCTGGCGCGCCAAATGTCGAAGTGTTCAGTCGACACTTCCCCCGGGCCTGCACTGGGCAGCCCGCGGAGGTTCTTTTTTTGGTGGGGCTAGTCTCTAGCGGAGAGCTTGTGCAGATGGACGAGTTAGTAAGAGCTTGACACGGCGAGTTTTACGTGGTTCATGCCGCCGGAGCGTAAAACCCTACGTCCACGGCGAGCTATGGAGCTCGCTGTATTGCTTGCTGCTCAGGCTCGGAGGCCTGAGCTTGGGGGTGAGTTACAGCTTGAGAGTGTATGGCTAGCGTATGAGTTGCAAAGTGCGAACCCAGGGTGCGAGTGGCTAAAGTGTGAACCCCTGCTATCGACGCCTACCCGAGCCTTTTATAGTCCAAGACTCGAGCGGCTTACAAGGGGAGTCGGGACCCGACAGGTGGTCCCGGGAAGATTGTCTATTATCTACCGTATCTGCAGTTATGCCGGTAGTTGTCTCTGGTCGAAGGCTTCTGAGTCTTCATCTTGCCGACCTGCCCATGCCGCATGCTAGTCGTAGTGGTTGATGACGGCGCAGGCGGCATGGGATGTCTTGTCGCGGTGTTTATTGGCTGGCAGGTTCTGACACCGTGCGCCAGTCTGTGATGCGACTGGTCGCAACGGCACCTGACAGAGGCGTGCTCCGCGTCTTCGCGTCTTGGGAAGACGTGGGCCTTGAATACCTTCTACGGGCAAGGTATGGGGCGCCTTTACGCCCGCTGCCTACAGCGCGGGGGCAGGCAGCACCGTTCTTCTGGCCACATGGCGGGTCCGGAGCCCTTCTCTGAGGAGAGAAGGGCCCGGCCTGCGGGGCACGTGGGGCCTCCGGACCTCCCCCCGCGGAGGGGAGGTCCGGCTTCTGTATGCCATGTGGCGGGCTCGGAGCTCACCTATGAGGAGAGGGAGGTCCGGCCCCGCCGGACGCGTGGCGCCTTCGGAGCTCTCTCCCGCGGAGGGGGAGGTCTGGCTTCTGTATGCCACGTGGCGGGCCTGGAGCTCTCCTCTGAGGAGAGGGAGGTCCGGCCCCGCCGGATGCGTGGCACCTTCGGAGCTCTCCCTGCGGAGAAGGGCGAGTTCCTTAGGCATTTTACCCTGTGCGCGGGGGTACCCCATATCTCAGGTACCGACAAATACCTTGTACGGGCAAGGTATGGGGCGTCTTTACGCCCGCTGCCTATCGCTCGGGGGCAGGCAGCGCCATTCTGCTGCCACGTGGCGGGCCTGGAGTTCTCCTCTGAGGAGAGGGAGGTCCGGCCCCGCTGGACGCGTGGCGCCTTCGGACCTCTCTCCCGCGGAGGGGGAGGTCCGGCTTCTGTATGCCACGTGGCAGGCCCGGAGCTCTCCTCTGAGGAGAGGGAGGTCCGGCCCCGCCGGACGCGTGGCGCCTTCGGAGCTCTCCCTGCGGAGAAGGGCGAGTTCCTTAGGCATTTTACCCTGTGCGCGGGGGTACCCCATATCTCAGGTACCGACAGTGGCCCCCGGGCCCATCTCGGGGGAGATAGCGAGCCCGAGGTGGGACCTCCGTCTCTTCCGATCCACGCACTTTCTCTAAGTCCCGAATTGACCGCTGCCAGAGCACGAACGGCCGCGGGATTGTGGGAGCGTGCGCTCACTTGATGGTTGCTTTTACTGCGGCGGTTCCCAAGACTGCCACTTCTGCCGTTGCGGCTCTTTCTTCGGGAACCGCCGAAGTGCTTTGCCGACTTGTCTTCTGGGGCGTCTGACTCCTTGACCCACCGCTTCAGTTGGGCGGCTTGGGTCCACCTTTCATCGGCGCCCGGTCTCGGAGCCAACGCGGCCGCCAATGCGATGTTTTCGGAGGTTTTCGAATTACCTCGAACCATCCCTGGTAAGTTTTAAAAGGGGATCTCACCCGCATCGCGGCTTCCCTTCACATTGCGCTCGTACTTCTTGTGCCCCGGCTTTCCTGCCCTTGCGCCCTCTTTCGCCATGGCTTCCAACTTGCTCCCGACGCGCCTCGTTCGTTCTTCCGAGCTTGGGCCAGTGCGCAGGCTGCTGGGCTGGCGCTCAGAAGAGCAGAAACATCGGCTTCGCCGAGGATCTCTCCCCTTGGTCCTGGAAAAGGGGGAGATAGTCTTCTTCACCGCTTATGCTCTGGCGGGGTTCGTTCCGCCGATTTCTTCCTTTTTTGTCACCCTACTCGAGACATATGGTCTCCAGCTCCACCATCTTTCCCACAACTCCTTCGCAATGGCTGCTGTTTTTGTCCACTTCTGCGAGATGTTCGTGGGGGTGCACGCCTCCGTGACGCTCTTCCGCCACTTCTTTGTGCTGCGGACGACTGGGCGCGGCTCAAAGACTCAGATGGGGGCATACTACTTCCAGCAACGCTGCAAGGACCCCAAGGTCTCCGGATACCTTCTGCCCTTCAGCGCATCAAGGTGGGAAAACTGGAGGGAGAGCTGGGTGGTAGTGCAGACCGACGAGCACGATCGCCTACAACTCCCAACCGCCAGCCCAACCACCGACCGCCGCTTCTGGGAGGAGATCCCTGAGCTGGAGCAGGAGTACTCCCCGGTCTTGGAGCGGATCCGGTTCTTGGCCAACGAGGGGCTGACGTCTCTAATGGTGCTGATGGACTTTATGTCGCGCCGTATTGCACCCTTGCAGCAACGTAGCCGCCCAGCGTGGTACTATACCGGCGAGCAGGACTGTACCAGGCTGGAGAGAGGCCCCGGCTCTGACCCTTCCGACGAAGAGCTGAACGAGATGGTGAGCAAGGTGAGCGGTGACTACATTCCCAGTGGCGACCCCGCCCTTCCGCCCTCTGCCACCCCCCTCTTCTTGGAGCCTCAGAGGAGGTCAGAGCTCCTGCGGAAGATGCCGAACCTTGACGACATCGGGATCACCGTCCGGCAGGTCGGGGATGCCTTCCGGGGTATCACCATTCCAGGAACTGAGCACTCCGGGTCAGGGCATGAGGCATCCGCTGCTGTCAAACCCTCCCCCAGAGCCGACGGAACCCAAGCCGTCGACAAAGGGAAAGGAAAGGAGCCGGCCCCCGGGCATCTAGAGAGGAAACGCGCCCGGTCTCCTCCGAGGGCGCCGCCTGTGCCGAGTCAGGGTGCCGGAGCTACTTTGCTCTCATCTCCCGGGGGTTCTGGTCCATCGGGTGGCGACCCAAAGAGGCCCCGAGTGTCCCTCCCCGGCGGGTCTCTCCCCAGACAGCGGCCGTCCGAATCAGCCCAAGTACCTCGCCACCCTTCCTCAAGCGGAGGGGCTCCCAGGACGGATGTTGGTGGGGCGACGCCGGCGAGTGTGCCGGGGATCCAAGCGTCCCATTCCGCGACCGTTCCAGCCGCTGGTCCCGGCGGTTCAGCTATAGCCCAGAGGCCAGTGCTGCAAGCCTGTTGGAGCGCTCATGCCGCCCAGTAAGTGTTGCTCTTTCTGGCTTGTAGGAGCAGAGCTCTTGTCTCTTCTTTTATCCTGAGGGCTTTCTCTTCTTGCAGGGACCGACCAGCTGCCGGGGGCGGCCCTCTTATCTGGCCGCCTTCAACTGACGGAAGCTCCGCGCCTCAGCACCTGGGGACCGTGGTGGCTCCCATGGCCCCCAAATCGACGGGGGCACCCTCTGCGCCAGCGGGTTCACTCTCCGCGGTGGCCGCATCTGCTCCTACCCGCCCTCCTTCACCAGTCCAGAAGTTCGGTCTTGAGACCGGGAGGGCTGCTGTAGGTGCGCCTGCTGGCCCCCTGGCCTCCTTAGGACAGCGCCCCACCCTGGTTGTTGAGGCGCCGGCGCCTCCGGCGGTCTTAAACTCGTCAGGGGGGTCCAGCGGCGCAACTCCTGTCCCCCCTGCTCCGGCGCCCGTGTGGGACGCCCTGGGGCGTGTCCAGACCAGCGCCCGGCAGCTCCAATCTGCCTTTGAGCAGGAGCGGGGGGCGTTGGCCGGCGAGAGGGAACGCCTTCTCAGCTGGCAGCAGCGGGCCCGGGAGGCTAAGGCGGACCTTGACTCGAGGCAGTCAAGGCTTGATGCCATGAGTGCTCTGCTTGGCACTCAGAAGAAGGCCATTAGCCGCTTGGAGTCAGAGGCCCAGCGGGTTCGTGCCACCTACCGCGAGGCTCTGGCCCAAGCTGAAGCCAAAGCCAAGGAGCGTTCCGCCGCCGCGGAGGAGTTGCAGCTGCAGGTAGCCCGTCGAGAGCGCGCCGTCGCTGATCGGGAATGCGCCACTGCGGCCGAGGAGGAGAAGACCACCGCCCGGCTGAGGGCCAAAGTGGAGGAGCTAAGGGCTCGGTCCGAGGAGCTGGAGCTCCGTGAGTCGGCTGTCACCGCGAGGGAGGAGCAGTTCTCCCAGGAGCGCCAGGCGGCGATGGATCGCGAGCTGGCGGCTCGCCAGGAGGTAGAGAAGCTCCAGTCCTTGCGGTCTGCCGAGGCCCAGGCAGTCTGGGGCTTTGCTGCCAAGGCGGGGTCCGCCTTGGCTCCTCTTGGTTTCAGCCCTGTGCAGGTGGAGGCTCCAGCGCGGCCGATGTCTGAAGCGATCCCGGCCCTTGAGTCTATCGGCGACGAGCTAGGTCGGCTCGAATCAGTGATCGCCGACGAGCTGGAAGCGGAAGGTCGGGGCCTCGTGAAGGAGGTTGCTATGCACGTTCTGTCGTGCTTCCTGAGCCGAGACCCTTCCTTTTCTCTGTGGCCGGTTCGTCTAGGACCCGTCGCCAATCGGGAGGAAGCTGCCAGGGCCGAAGTTGAGGACTTAGCTGCCCTTGTGGCCTCTAGGTTTCATCGGGAGTCCGGGGACTCTTAGGCATCTGCCCCCGTGACCACAAGGCCCTGTACTTCCTTTTTTATTTTTGTTGAGTCTGTAGCCCAGCTCATGGAGCCTTCGTATGGACAGACTCCTGTTTCTTTTTGTGTCTGGATGTCCTAGTCTTCTTCTTGGCTTTTCCTGGCCGAGTCCTTAGCTCCGCAAGGTACTCGGAGGCCTTGACCAATCTCGAAGCTCTGCATAGACACCTTCTCCGGGTCCTCACTGTATACTAAGGGTTCCGAAGGTCTCCAGGACCCGCCTCACGAGATCGGAGGGGGGTCCGGGCCTGTTGGGCACGTGGCGGGCTCGGAGCTCTCGCGTGAGGGGAGGTCCGGGCTTGCGGGGCACGTGGAGTCCTCGGGCCCCTCCCCGCAGAGGGGGGAGGTCCGGCTTCTGTAGACCACGCGGCGGGCCTGGAGCTCCCCCTCAAGGAGGTGGAAGGTCTGGCCCTGCTGGGCACGTGGGACCTTCGGGCCTCGCCCTTGTGAGGTCTAGTTCTTTGATCTTACCTTGGGGTTTCGGTCTTGCGCGATCCCGTAGCGGCCCCCTGGTAGGTGTGTTCCATTGGATGGATGTGCCTACCATACTCCTGCGGGGAGCTGAGGCCGAGAGGTCCTGCACACAAGTAAGGAAAACGTAATTCTCCTTGGGGGCTCCCCCCCTCTATCTCTTAGTCTTATTTGGCTTACGGTCCCCGTCCACTTATACGGTGCTTGGGAACTACCGTGCGCAAAGTGCCGGGAGCTTGGGGCTCCCCTGGCTCGCGGCCGGTACCTCCCACGCAACCGCCTTTGGCAGGGTAGCAAATGCCGACTAAAGATGAGAATGAGAAGAGGGAGCTGAACGCATGGTGAGCACGCGCTAGCAGGGTAATCATAAAAATTTAATAGGTAAACTAAATAAGCACCAAAGAAGAGCAACGTAGGACAGGTTTCTTTTCATATAAATTTCCATAGGGGGAAGGCAGGCTGAATATGTAGGCCACGACCCTCCTCAAGGGAAGCAAGACTCTACGCGCTTGGGGTCGGAACCAGGCGAAGCTGAACGTAGTCCTGGACCGTCCCCTGAGGCTTAGCTGCTCCAAGCACTGTTCCTATACTTTTATGGAATTTATTATAAAAAGAAGGGTCTGTCCTATTATTGCTCTAGGGGTAGAACTTACAGTGGTGTTCTGTGTTCCGAAGGTTCGGGAGCAGGTCCCCATCCTCGGTTCTGGGGAATGGTCCCAGGCCCAGGATGTCCAGCCCTAGTATGGTAAATGGCCATGTGGGCTGGATCATCTGTACCGTCCAAGCCGGTGCATGGATCTGCTTGGCGTGGAACAGGCACGCCTGGCAGCTCTCGACCAGCTCGACGGCATCCTGGAGTATTGCCGGCTAGTAGAAGCCATGCCGAAAGGCTTTACCGACAAGCGTGCGTGAGGAAGAGTGACTCCCACATTCGCCTCCATGGATCTCAGCGAACAAGTCGCAGCCTTCCCCCTGGGTTATGCACCGCAATAGGATGTGGTTGGCGCCGCGTCGGTAGAGATCCCCCTCTACCGCCATGTGTCTCTTAGCCATACGCACAATCCGTTCAGCGGATACACGTTCATCAGGGAGGATATTGTATTTCAAGTAGTCCCGGACCTCCGTGATCCATGCATCGGGTCTGACTTGAGCATCTGGATCTTGAGCGCTGGGTTGCACGGAGTCCCCAGTGTCGCTTATGATCCTTGGCGGCGTCCATGGCCGCCGGGACCGCCAGCTTCGAGGTGCTGGTCTAGCCCCCTTCGCCCGGCTCGGCGGGCCGGGCTGTGGGCCGCGGCAACGTCCTCTCGAAGCCCCCTTCAGGCACAATGGCTCCGGTGGGGGTCTTCGTTGAGAGGTCGTCAGCTGCGGCCTTGCTAGCGCGCGGTACGTGGTGCAGGTCCAAGGCGAGGAAGTCTGTCTCCACCATCTTGGTTGATAACCAGGCTGGGAGTCGCCCTGAGCCAACGACTAGCGAGAAGGATGAGCGCTTCATACTCTGCTATGTTGTTGGTTGCCTTGGAATTGAAACGCACCACATACCCAGACTCCCCCCCCCCCGATGGCGTGAGGAACAGTACGCTAGCACCGGCCCCCTGCTTTCGCAAGGAGCCGTCGACGAGTAGCATTCAGTAAGGCCTGGTGAAGGCCAGGTCTCAGGGTCCTGGTTCACTGTCTCTGTGGCCCCCTGAGTCAACCTGCGTTGGCGTCTACTTTAGCCACAAGTCAGCTAGTGCTCGGCTGATGTCTGCATGACGGGGAAGGAAGCCTAGCTCAAACTCCAGTAGCTCCGCCGCCCATTTGGTGGCATTGTCCGTCGCGTGGGGGCTGTGGAGGATAGCTCTCAGTCTGGGGAGACCGCCGGGTGCTTGATACTCGGAGGTCCCCCAGGCTGCCTTGGATCTTTCGGGAAGCTCCGCTGGTGTCCCGGGAGCTCCGGGGAGGGTCCCGTTGGACGTCCGGGAGGTTCTGTTGGACCTCCGGGGGGGAGTCCCATTGCACCTCAGGGAGGTCATGCTGGTCCTCCGGGAGGTTGTGTCAGGGATCCGGGGTCCAGCCACTCTGCGGTGAGGACCACACTTACTTCTGCAGCCATCGCCGTGATGCAGAGCAGGAGATGCTCTTGGGGCTCGGGGGCTCCTATTACGGGCGGGGCCGGATTTACGTAGGGGCTTTAGAGAAGCTTCGCTTTGCTAACCCCGGCATAAACCGACTCGGCGGAGCTAGGGATCCCGCGAATTTCTGGTCTTCGCACCAATGGCTTTGACCCTCTCTGGGTTAGCCTCAGCTCCTTGGCATGAGGCCAGGTATTCTAAGGGTTTTCCAGAGGGTATACCAAGATCACACTTGTCGAACGGACGAAGACTAAGGCCAGGTTATCTAGTAGGGACGAACCCTGTCTGATCTTGACAATCAATGCCTTCGACACACACCTCAACTGAGTCTCCCATTAGCTCTCCTAAGGTCTTGTGCATTGCACGTACGAAGGTAGGGAGAGCATTCCTTAGGTCATAAGGCATGGAGGCATAACAGTACAGGGCGACTACTGTGGTAAAGGGTGCCCTTCAACTTCTCCAGACACAGGGGTCTGGTGGGAACCCGAGTAAGCATTTAGGAAGCACAGCATATCGCAGCCTGGCATCAAGTCTACTATTTGGTCTATCATAAGGAGAGAAAATAGGCCTTTAGGACATGCCTTATTGAGGCTGGTGTAGTCGATGCGCTTCCGGAGCTTCTCGCCGGCCTTCGGGACGGCAACATGGTTCGCCAAGCACCGGGGGTGGCAGACTTTTCGTTCTGTCGGACTGGCTGGACGTCGGGAAAGACCTTTAAATAGTGCTCAATCACCTCCCTAGGGATCTCTGGCTTCCGCGACGGCTGTCATGCAGCGCATCGACATTGTGCCGGAGGGGGGCAACGAGCGCGCCTTCCTATTTGCTATCCAGGCCCCCGGCTACCCGGGTGGTCTGGGTGGCATCGGCGCTGATTCGGACGAGCCTTGTGGGGACGTCGTCCCCGTCGAGGGGTTGCACGCGGGGTGCTGTGGTAGGGGCCCGGTGGCGTGCACTTGGGTGGAGCTGGTTTGGTTCTGCACTGCCTAGGGTTGGCGCTCTAGTTGCTGCAAGCGCCTGAAGCTTTTCCAAGGCTAACACCGCGGCAGCAAGGTCTCCACAAACCTTTAGGACGTCTGTTGGTGTAGGCATCTTCAAGACAAGGTAGCCGTAGTTGGCTACTGCCATGAATCGGTACAGGGCTGGCCTGCCGATTATGGCGTTGAAGGGGAGGTCAATCTCGGCCACGTTGAACAGAATGTACTCTGTCCGGTAGCTGTCCGGTGCCCCAAAGGTCACCGGGAGGCTGATGTGGCCATAGGGAACGACCTGTCCCGGCCCTACCCCTGAGAACGAGCTCGATGGGGCGAGCTTGGCCATCGGGATCTGCAGCTTCTGGAAGGCTGCGCGACTGATGAGGTTCAGTCCAGCCCCGCCATCCACCAAAACATGGTACATCTTCACGTTGGCGATGGTGGGGGCCACCACGAGCGGCAGTTGGCCGGCCCCAGCCATGTTCCTGGTGCAGTCGGTGTCATCGAAGCTGATGGGGGTTCCCATCCACCTGAGGTGCGGTGCTGCACCTGGGAGGGGAGCCACCGACGCTACCGCTCGGCGCAAGGCCTTAGTCGTGCTTCGGGACGGGGGGTCAGCGGACCCGCCGAAGATGACATAGAGCATCTTCCGGTGCTCGTCATCACTGGAGCTGGAGCTCCCATGATTGCGCACTGCCTTTACGGCGCGCTGAAGCTCCTGGAACTCCACCTGGTGGTCGACGCCGTCTAGGGCTTCGACCTTCTGCTTGCCTTCCCTTTGACTGTAGGGTGGGGCATCAGTTAGGGGCTGCTTCCCTTTCCGGAAGCGCTCCGCGAGTTTCTGGATTTCCCGGCATTCGGCAGCGGTATGGTAACTGGTGCCATGCACAGGGCATAATTCATCCTGGCCCTCTGGGGCCGGTGATTGTCGCGGCCTCTTGTCAGGGCGCGGCCCCCGAGCTCCACTGGGCGCCGCCGTTGTGGCAACGGGGACCGCGGCAGATGACTTTATCTTGCTTCCGCCTCCGTTCTTGATCTTCCTGCCGCTTCCGTATGAAGCTTCGCTAGATCCCGGCTGACCCCCTGGCTTGGGGGCCGGCAGAGAGTGCCAGTTCCGCCCTTCGGCTGCTCTGGCACACTTGTCCGCCAGGCTGAAGAGTTCTGAGACATCACGGACCTCCCTGGTCGCGAGCTTCTCGAGCATTTTCTCGTCCCGGACACCCTGTCGGAACGCCACCACCACAGAGGCACTTTGGATATGTGGGATGGTGTTGCGTACCTGGGAGAACTGCTGGATGAAAGAGCACAGCGACTCCCCAGGTTGTTGCTTGACAGCGTGGAGGTCAAGCTCCGTGCCGGGACGGGTGTAGGAGCTGCCGAAGTTGGCAACGAACTGCCGGCAGAGCTCTCCCCAGGAGGTTATGGACCCCTGAGGTAGATTCATGAGCCAAGACCGAGCTGGGCCGGTCAAGGCGGCGGGGAAGTAGTTGGCCATGACAGCCTCGTCCCCTCCTGCGGCAAGTACGGCGGTGGAGTAGATCTGGAGGAACTCCGCCGGGTTGACGCTACCGTCGTACTTCTCGGGCAGGTGCGGCCGGAACTTGCGCGGCCACCTCGCGAAGCGAAGGCGGGGTGCAAGGGCCACACATCCTGCACCTGTTGCTGCAGGTATTGGCGCTGCGAACGCTTGGTTCGCACTTTGCACCGCGTATCCCGGCATGGGCAAGGCTGCACCATAGACCGGGGGCGCTGCTTGCGGCGCATATGGTTGTGGCATATGCTGCGCGGCATATGCCTGAGGCAGGGCTCGCGTGGCGAAGACCTGCCCTCCAGGTTGTGTCGAGGCCGACGACATGCTGTTGCCAGCCTCATGGTTGCGACGCCTTTCTCGACGTCGCTCGAGGTACACCCGGGCATCCTGGCCCAAGTGGCACCGTTCCAGCTCCCTTCTCAGGTCCGTCGACAGGAGCCTGGAGGAGCTGGAATCCGCCGTTTGCCCGTCAACCATGGGCGTGCGCGTCAGCGACACAGCCGGTTGTCCTGGACGTCGTCCTCGCCGAAACCGAGGGTTCGCGGCGGCGACGACGAGGCGGTCCACCTCGCGGACCCATTTCTGGGTCGCTGAATGGGGCGCATCCCCCGCAGGTGGGTTGCGCAGCAGCGCTCTTGCTGCAGCTAGCGCACCCCCATGGTGTACGCTCAGCGCTGCAGAAGGTCTCACACTGGTCGGAGCCTGCATCGCCGGAGTCGGCGTTGCCGGAGTCGGCTGCTGGCTACCAGCTCGTGCCGACACACTCCGTCCTGAGTGTGTCGACATGTACTCCCCACTGGTCACGGTTCGCCGTGAACGCGGAGGGCGAGAGTTTGCCGCTGAAGGAAGCTTGGTCATCTTCGTCAGCGGAAACTCGTCGCGCTAGGAGAAAAGCCCCTACCTGGCGCGCCAAATGTCGAAGTATTCTGTCGACACTTCCCCCGGGCCTGCACTGGGCAGCCCGCGGAGGTTCTTTTTTCGGTGGGGCTAGTTCCTAGCGGAGAGCTTGCGCAGATGGATGAGTTAGTAAGAGCTTGACACGGCGAGTTTTATGTGGTTCAGGCCGCCGGAGCGTAAAACCCTACGTCCACGGCGAGCTATGGAGCTCGCTATATTGCTTGCTGCTCAGGGCCGGAGTCCTGAGCTTGGGGGTGAGTTACAGCTTGAGAGTGTATGGCTAGCGTATGAGTTGCAAAGTGCGAACCCTTGCTATCGTCGCCTACCCGAGTCTTTTATAGTCCAAGACTCGGGCAGCTTACAAGGGGGGCCGGGACCCGACAGGTGGTCCCGGGAAGATTGTCTATCATCTACCGTATCTGCAGTTATGCCGGTAGTTGCCTCTGGTCGAAGGCTTCTGAGCCTTCATCTTGCCGCCCTGCCCATGCCGCATGCTAGTCGTAGTGGTTGATGACGGCGCAGGCGGCATTGGATGTCTTGTCGCGGTGTTTATTGGCTGGCAGGTTCTGACACCGCTCGCCAGTCTGTGATGCGACTGGGCGCAACGGCACCTGACAGAAGCGTGTTCCGCGTCTCCGCGTCTTGGGAAGACGCGGGCCTTGAATACCTTGTACGGGAAAGGTATGGGGCGTCTTTACGCCCGCTGCCTATCGCTCGAGGGCAGGCAGCGCCGTTCTGCTGCCACGTGGCGGGCCCGGAGCTCTTCTCTGAGGAGAGGGAGGTCCGGCCCCACTGGACGCGTGGCGCCTTCGGACCTCTCTCCCGCAGAGGGGGAGGTCCGGCTTCTGTATGCCACGTGGCGGGCCTGGAGCTCTCCTCTGAGGAAAGGGAGGTCCGGCCCCGCTGGACGCGTGGCGCCTTCGGAGCTCTCCCTGCGGAGAAGGGCGAGTTCCTTAGGCATTTTACCCTGTGCGCGGGGGTACCCCATATCTCAGGTACAGACACCGCTCCTGTTGCCGCAGGTATTGGTGCCGCGAACGCTTGGTTCGCACCTGGCACAGTGTACCCCGGTATGGGCAAGGGTGCGCCATAGGCCGGGGGCGCCGTTTGCAGGACATATGGCTGTGGCATATTCTGCGCGGCGTAAGCCTGGGGCAGAGATCGCATGGCGAAAGTCTGCTCTTCAGGCTGGGTCGAGGCCGATGTCATGCTGTTGCCAGCTTCTTGGTTGCGACGCCTTTCTCGACGTCGCTCAAGGTATACCCGGGCATCCTGGCCCAAGTAACACCGTTCCAGCTTTGTCCTCAGATCCGTCGACTGGAACCTGGTGGAGCTGGAATCTGCCGTCTGCTCGGCAACCATTGGCGTGCGCATCAGCGACACAGCCGGTTGGCCGAAGCGTCGTCCCCGCCAAAGTCTAGGGTTTGCGGCGGCGACGACGAGACGGTCTACCTCGCGAATCCACTGTTGGGTCGCTGCCTGAGGCGTGTCCCCAGCAGGTGGATTGCGCAGTAGCGCTCTTGCTGCAGCTAGCGCACCCCCGCGGGGTACGCCCAGCGCTGCTGAAGACCTGACGTTGGTTGGAGACTGCATTGCCGGGGTCGGCGCTGCCAGAGCCGGTTGCTGGCTCCCAGCTTGCGCTGACACACTCCGTCCTGAGTGTGTCGACATGTACTCCCCCCTGGTCACGGTTCGCCGCGAACGCGGGGGAGGAGAGTTTGCCGCTGAAGGAAGCTTGGTCATCATCGTCGGCGGAAACTCGTCGCGCAAGGGAAAAGCCCCCTACCTGGCGCGCCAAATGTCGATGTGTTCGGTCGACACTTCCCCCGGGCCTGCACTGGGCAGCCCGCGGAGGTTCTTTTTTCGGTGGGGCTAGTCGCTTGCGGAGAGCTTGAGCGTATGGACGAGTTAGGAAGAGCTTGACACGACGAGTTTTACGTGGTTCAGGCCGCCGGAGCGTAAAACCCTACGTCCACGGCGAGCTATGGAGCTCGCTGTATTGCTTGTTGCTCAGAACCGGAGTCCTGAGCTTGGGGATGACTGATGTCTAGCGTATGAGTTGCGGGAGTGCGAACCCTTGCTAACGTTGCCTACCCGAGCCTTTTATAGTCCATGGTTCGTGTGGCTTACAAGGGGGGGCCCGGGACCCGACAGGTGGTCCCGGGGAGATTGCCTGTAGAATATCGTATCCGCAGTTATGTCGGTAGTTGTCTCTGGCGAAGGATTCTCAGTCTTCGTCTTGCCGCCCTGCCCATGCCGCATGCTAGCCGTAGTGGTTGATGACGGCGGGGTCGACATGGGATGTCTTGTCGCTGCGTTTGTTGGCTGGCAGGCTCTGACACCGCGCGCCAGTCTGTGATGCGACTGGGCGCAACGGCACCTGACAGAGGCGTGCTCCACGTCTCCGCGTCTTGGGAAGGCGCGGGCCTTGAATACCTTGTACGGGCAAGGTATGGGGCGACTTTACGCCCGCTGCCTACCGCTCGAGGGCAGGCAACGCTCTTCTGCTAGACACATGGTGGGCCCGGAGCCCTCCTCAGAGGAGAGGGGGTCTGGCCCCGCAGGACATGTGGAGCCTTCGGACCTCTCCCCGCGGAGGGGGAGGTCTGGCTTCTGTCGGCCACGTGGCAAGCCCGGAGCTCTCCTCTGAGGAGAGGGAGGTCCGGCCCTGCTGGACACGTGGCACCTTCGGACCTCTCTCCCGCGGAGGGGGGAGGTCCGGCTTCTGTATGCCATGTGGCGGGCCCGGAGCTTTCCTCTGAGGAGAGGGAGGTCCGGCCCCGCCGAACGCGTGGCGCCTTCGGAGCTCTCCCTGCGGAGAAGGGCGACTTCCTTAGACATTTTCCCCTGTGCACGGGGTACCCCATATCGCGGGTACCGACAATAATGAAGTCAGACGACTGAATACAATCCAATTGTCTATTGCGTTCAGTTTTCAACAGTGATTTAAAAATATTTATAAACATATTTGGAAAGTATTTATATATAAGTAAATATAGTAAACATTATGTACTACATTTTCCTCTACAATAAAACTTTCTAAATATGTGTCTAAATATTATTAAATCACTGTTCAAAACTGAATACAGTAGAGTTATAGACAACTGAAATCCAGTCGTCCACCTCGTGAACGACTGGGCGACGTGGCATGCTACGTCACCAGTCTTCCACATGGTGGACGATTTCTAGTCAAAAGTGGACAAATCGTCCACGACATGAATGATGTCTCGTCCACGTGGACCAGTCGCCCATGAGGTGGACGATTTCTCGTCCACGTGGATAAATCATCCACTACATGGATGATTAGGTGGCTAGTTTGGAAAAAAAATTTCGTAGGCTATTAATATTAAATTATTAAAAAATCAAGCTAAATTAAAAAAAATCCCCAACGGGAAACCCAACTCACGAGTGCACAAGGCAGCCCATTAGCTGCCGCGAGTACCCCAGGTTTCAGAGGCCAGAACCGCCGGCGCAGTCCCCACAGGAAACCCTCCGCTACAACCGAGCCTGACGCCGGCGGGAGAGAGAGTTTGATGGGCGTGGGGGGTCGGGGGAGAGCTTCTGGGATCTCCTTAAGCCCTACCCGTGGCATGAGGGCACGGGTACCTCCGCGGCCGCTGCATCGCTGTCGACCTCTCCTTCTGGATAGTCTTCACCTTCTTCCGCACCCACTCCCTCTTCGCCAAGGTTCGGCTATCCCTCCCTCCCTCCCCCCCTCCCACCCGCGCGAGGTTCCTCTCCCCGTTCTCAAGCCTTGACTTTTTTTGCCCCTTTTTTATCTCACCGAGTGTGTAGCTCACTAGCTCCCTGTCCCGCGCTCCTGCCATTCTGCAGTTAACCGTTTTTCCTCGCAAAGATTTAATTCTGTTGGGATTTAGCTGCTGCTACGTGCTAAGTTTCTCGATTTCTCCTGTGCCCGGGCTCAGTATTGAACCTGGATTCACACACACTCCGTTGCTTTATCTTTGCATTTGCTGTGCATATGGGTGCTTTCCCGGTATTCGTGGTGCACGGCGAGCCGTCGTCACTCAAGTCAAAGGCGAGGGCTGCGCGCTTCTTCCGAGGCTCCGGGATGGGCCTGTCCGCATTGCCGAGCACCGAGGCGGAAGCCGGGTCCAGTGCAGCTACTGCTCCAGTCAAAGGGAGGAACGCTCACTTCACGCGATGTGTCACTATAAGAATGGCAATAATAGAAGATAGTCACAAATCATCGTCTATAAGGTCTAAACTATCGTCAATAGCTTATTGATGACGGTATACGTCGACGATATACTGCCGTCTACGCTTTTTGTCATCTATAACATTATTGACAACGGTAACCGTCGTCCATAAACTATTTACGACAGTCAAAACCAGCTGTCGTCGATAAGTAATTTCCTCCACGTGGCAGCGGGGGAAGCTTATCATCGACGGTGACAGAGACACCGTCGACGATAAGACGATAAGTAACTTATCGTCGACGGTAGAAGGGCACTGTCATCGATACTGGACACTTATCGTCGACGGTGTCCTTGTCACCGTCGACGATAAATCGCCAGTATCATCGACGGCCTCTAGATAACCGTCATCGATAATTTTGAAAGTTTTTTTTTAAAACAGAAAATGCTGCCCTGGCTTCGAGGCCAGCCCTGGCTCGGTAACCTGATCACAGAGACAGAAAAATATGACACAAACATGCATATATATCACATAGCACCACAAAATACATCACACAATATATTATTGCACAATTCTTCATACAAGTCTCACACCGCACATTTTGAGAGAGGAGGGAACTCAGCTCACAAGTATGAGGCTCGACTGACCTGACTAAGAGACGCTACCCCGTCCGCTGCCACCGGAGTTTGGAAAGTCGTCCTCCTGCAGTCATCCACGCATCTGAGGCGCAACCGGCGAGGATTCAGGGCGGCGGGGACGGCCTACAGCCAGCGGGGCAGCGGTTGCCGGCGTGGCGGCCCCGAGCGGCGCTACTATCGAAGTGTGTGGTCGACACTTCCCCCGGACCTGCTTTGGGCAGCCCGCGGAGGTTCTTTTTCGGAGGGGCTAGTCGCTTGCGGAGAGCTTAAGCGTTAGGTACGAGTGAGGGAGAAGCTTGACACGACGAGTTTTACGTGGTTCAGGCCGCCGGAGCGTAAAACCCTACGTCCACGGTGAGCAGAGGTGCTCGCTGTATTGCTTGTTGCTCAGAACCGGAGTCCTGAGCTTGAGGGTGAGTGATGTCTAGGGTGCTAGTTGCTGGAGTGCGAACCCTTGCTAACGTTGTCTACCCGAGCCTTTTATAGTCCAAGGCTCGAGTGGCTTACAAGGGGGGCCCGGGACCCGACAGGTGGTCCCAGGGGGATTGCCTACCGACTACCGTACCTGCAGTTATGTCGGTAGTTGTCTCTAGAGAAGGCTTCCGAGTCTTCGTTCTGCCGCCCTGCCCATGCCGCAAGCTAGTCGTAGTGGTTGATGATGGCGGGGCGGCAGGAGATGTCTTGTCGCTGTGTTTATTGGCTGACAGGATCTGACACGGCGCACCAGTCTGCGATGCGACTGGGCGCAACGGCACCTGACAGAGGCGTGCTCCGCGTCTTCGCGTCTTGGGAAGGCGCGGGCCTTGAATACCTTGTACGAGCAAGGTATGGTGCATCTTTACTCCTGCTGCCTACCGCGTGGGGGCAGGCAGCGCCATCCTGCTGGCCACGTGGTGGGCCTGGAGCTCTCCTCTGAGGAGAGGGAGGTCCGGCCCCACGGGACACGTGGAGCCTTCGGACCTCTCCCCGCGGAGGGGGGAGGTCCGGCTTCTATTGGCCACGTGGCGGGTCCGGAGCTCTCCTATGAGGAGAGAGAGGTCCGGCCCCGCGGGTCACGTGGCGCCTTCGGAGCTCTCCCCGCGGAGGGGGGAGGTCCGGCTGCTGCTGGCCACGTGGCGGGCCCGGAGCTCTCCTCTAAGGAGAGGGAGGTCCGGCCCCGCTGGACACGTGGCGCCTTCAGAGCTCTCCCTGCAGAGAAGGGCGAGATCCTTAGGCATTTTCCCTTATGCGCGGGGTACCCCATATCGAGGGTACCGACAGTGGCCCCCGGGCCCATCTCGGGGGAGATGGCGAGCCCGAGGTGGGGCCTCCGTCTCTTCTGTTCCGTGCATTTTCTCTAAGTCCCGCCTTGACCGCTGCCGGAGCACGAACAGTCGCGGGATCGTGGGAGCGTGCGCCCACTTGATGGTTGCTTTTACTGCGGCGGTTCTCAAGGCTGCCACTTCTGCATGTTGCGGCGCTTTCTTCGGGAACCGCCAAAGTGCCTTGCCGGCTCGTCTCCTTGGGAGACTGACTCCTTGATCCACCGCTTTAGCTGGACGGCTTGGGTCCACCTGTCATCGGCGCTCGGTCTTGGAGCCGAAGCGGTTGCCCATGCGGTGTATTCGAAGAGTTTCGAATCGCTTCGAATCGTTCCTAGAAAGTTTTAAAAGGGGATCTTACCCGCATCGCAGCTTCCCTTCGCACTTCCCAGCGCTTGCACTTTCCTTGAACTCTTGTGCCTTTGTCTTCCTGTCTTTGAGCTCTCCCGAGTCATGGCTTCCAACCCGCCCCCAGAGAAGAAGCGCGCTCGATCTCCTCTGGTGGCGACATCCGTGCCAAGTCGGGGAAACAGGGGGCCTGCACCTCCTGCTTCTGGAGATGGCGCTCCGTCCGGTGGTGACCCAAAGAGGTCCCAGGCTCATCATTCCGATGGGACTCCTCTTAAGCGACAACAGGCCGAAGGTTCCCGGACGTCGCGTCCTCCCTCCTCAAGCGGTGGAGTCTCCAGGGAACCTGCTGATGCGTCGAGGGGAGCTTCTGGAGCATCCCCTGCTCCGTCAGTCCAGGCGACTGCGGTGCGGCCGTCGGCGGCGATGGCGGGCTCCGGTAATCCTACCCCGGCTCGGATGTCAGGGTTCAGGGCCCGTTGGAGTGCTCGCGTTTCTCGGCCGTCCCCGACTGATGGGGGGTCCACGCCGTTGCGCTCGGAAACCGGGAAAGCTGCCGCGGCCCCCAAGCCAGCGCGAGTTCCTCCTGTTCCGGTATGCCCGGATTCCATGGCAGCGTCAACTGCTCCTGCTGAGACGGTTGCCGTGGCCCCCAAGCCAGCGCAGGTCTGCCCTGTACCAGGCGGCCCGGCTTCTATTTCAGCGTCGACTCCCCCTACTCGTCCCTCTCCACGGGCTGAGGAGCCAGCTGTCAGTGAGAGTTCAGCGGGTCCGGCTGTCGAAGTCCCGGTGCCAGCTTCTCCTGACCGGCGCCTCATCCCGGTCCATGGTGCGTCGTCTTTTCTTGAGGACAATGTGATGGAGGAGGTCGGGGGTGCCGCTCCGGCCTCTGCTGCCCCACTGCCCCTGGCAGATGCCTTCGTGCTCGCCCAAGCGAGCGTTCGATAGGTCTTGGCCGCGCTTGGTCGTGAGCGAGAGGAGCAGGCGGTTGAAAGGGATCGCCTCCTCACCTGGGGGAACCTTTTGCGGGAGCGGACCGTGAAGGTCAAGGGCGAGCTCGATTCCAGGCGAGAGTCGCTTGACATCATGGAAGCGCTCCTCAACCAGCAGAAGCGGACTGTCGATCATCTGGACTCCGAAACGCGGCGGCTCCACAGGGAGGCCCTTGAGGCGCATGCCCAGGCCGAGGAGAGCCTCTCTGCCGTGGAGGAGGTACAGCAGAGGTTGGAGCGCCGTAAGCGTGCCGTTGAGGACCAGGAGCGCTCCATGGCAGCCGAGGCGAAGAGGGTCGCTGCGCGGCTGGCGGCAGGCGAGGGCGACCTGCGAGCTCGGGCTAGGGAGCTAGAGGCCCGGAGGGGAGACCTTGACATGAGGGAAGAGCAGGTCTCCCGGGAACGACAGGCGATCCTGTATCGGGAGCTGGCTGTTGACTTCCGGGCTTCAGAGTTGGAGCGGCTTGCCCAGTCTCTCCGCCTTCGGGAAAGCTCCCTGGCGGCCAAGGAGAAGGAATCCTCCGAGGGAAGCCGCGACGCCCTACGGGCAGCCCGCCGCGAGGTAGAGGAGCTCTTGGCCTCGCGGTCCTCCGAGGCCCGTGCGGTCTCGAGCTTCATCGACCAGGGGGGGTCCGCCTTGGTCCCTCTTGGCTTCAGCCCGGTGAAGGCGGCGGCTCATGCGCTGAAGGTGGCCGAAGTGATCCCCACACTGGAGTCACTCGGCGCCAAGCTGAGCAGGCTAGACGCGGTGGTCGCCAGCGAGCCTGAGGCAGAGGGACGGGGCGTGGCCTTGGAGGTTGCTACGCATGTGTTGACATGTTTCAGGAGCCAGGACCCTTCTTTCTCACTGGAGCCAGCGAGAGAGGGCCCTGCCGTGGAGCGGGAAGAGACCGCCAGGGCTGAAGTCGGGGATGTGGCCGCTGTCGAAGTGTGTGGTCGACAGTTCCCCCGGATCTGCACTGGGCAGCCCGCGGAGGTTCTTTTTCGGAGGGGCTAGTCACTTGCGAAGAGCTTAAGCGTAGGAACGAGTTAGGGAGGAGCTTGACACGGCGAGTTTTACGTGGTTCAGGCCGCCGGAGCATAAAACCCTACGTCCACGGTGAGCTGAGGTGCTCGCTGTATTGCTTGTTGCTCAGAACCGGAGTCCTGAGCTTGAGGATGAGTTACGCCTAGGGTGTGAGTTGCTGGAGTGCGAACCCTTGCTAACGTCGCCTACCCGAGCCTTTTATAGTCCAAGGCTCGCGTGGCTTACAAGGGGGGGGGGGGGCGGGACCCGACAGGTGGTCCCGGGGAGATTGCCTGCCGACTATCGTATCTGCAGTTATGTCGATAGTTGTCTCTGGCGAAGGCTTCTAAGTCTTCGTCTTGCCGCCCTGCCCATGCCGCATGCTAGTCGTAGTGGTTGATGACGGCGGGAGCGGCAAGGGATGTCTTGTCGCTGTGTTTATTGGCTGGCAGGTTCTGATACCGCGCGCCAGTCTGTGATGCGACTAGGCGCAACGGCACCTCACAGAGGCGTGCTCCGGATCTCCACGTCTTGGGAAGGCGCGGGCCTTGAATACCTTGTACGGGCAAGGTATGGGGTGTCTTTACCCGCTGCCTACCGCTCGGGGGCAGGCAGCGCTCTTCTGCTGGACACGTGGCGGGCCCGGAGCCCTCCTCAGAGGAGATGGATGTCCGGCCCCGCAGGACACGTGGAGCCTTCGGACCTCTCCCCGCAGAGGGGGAGGTCCGGCTTCTGTCGGCCACGTGGCGGGCCCGGAGCTCTCCTCTGAGGAGAGGGAGCTCCGGCCCCGCTGGACACGTGGCGCCTTCGGACCTCTCCCCCTCGGAGGGGGGAGGTCCGGCTTCTGCAGGCCACGTGGCGAGTCCGGGGCTCCCCTCTGAGGAGAGGGAGGTCCGGCCCCGCTGGACACGTGGCGCCTTCGGAGCTCTCCCTGCGGAGAAGGGCGAGATTCTTAGGCATTTTCCCCTGTGCGCGGGGGTACCCCATATCGCGGGTACCGACAGCTACGTTCAAGGGCATCCGGGGGGAGGGGGCGCAGCCGGTGAGGGCTCAGGGCGGCGAGGCGGACTACGGCTGGCGGGGGACAGCGGCGCGGCGGTTGCAGGCTGCCGGCGGGGCACGGCCAGGGGGGCGAGGCGGGGCGCGGTCGGCGCGGCCCAGGGGGAGGCGGGGCGCGGCCGGCGAGGGGCAGCCCGGGGGAGGCGGGGCGCGGCCGGCGAGGGGCGGCCCGGGGTAGGCGCGGCACGGCCGATGAGGGGCGGGCCAGGGGGAGCGGGGCGCGGCCGGTGAGGGTTCAGGGCGGCGGCGCGGCCTACGGCTGGCAGGGCAACGGCTGCCGGTGTGGAGGCCCCGAGCGGCGCTGTGTTCAGGGGCATCCGAGGGGAGGGGAGCGCAGCCGGTGAGGGCTCAGGGTGGCGAGGCGGACTACGGCTGGCGGGGGCCAGCGGGGCGGCGGCTGCCAGCTGCCGGCGAGGCGGCCCGGGGTGGGAGGCGGCGCGCAGCCTTGGGGGAGGCGGGGCACGATCGGCGCGGGGCTGCCCGGGGGGAGGCGGGGCCCGACCAGCGAGGGGCAGCCCGGGGGAGGCGGGGCGTGGCCGGCGAGGGGCGGCCCGGGGTAGGCGCGACGCGGCTGGTGAGGGGCGGACCGGGGGAGAGCGGGGCGCGGCCGGCGAGGGGCGGCCCGGGGGAGGCGCGGCGTGGCCGGCGAGGGGCGGGCCGGGGAGAGCGGCGCGCGGCCGGCGATGGACGACCCGGGGGAGGTGGGGCCGGGATGCACAGGCGGAGAAGGGAGGAGGGAGGGAGGGGCACGACGTACCTGCCGAAAGTCGGTCGGTCGGCGGCGGCGTCGGCGGCGTGAGAGGGAGGCGGCGGCGGCGAGAGTGAAAGAAAGAACCGAGGGGGTGGCCCGAGTATTGGTACCTTAAAGACGACGTTGGGTTTACACCGTCGTCAACAAGGCTTAAGTGACGACGGTGTAGGTCAACCGTCGTCTATAAGTTACGGGAAGGTCCAGGTTACGGCCCATATTGAGGGGACCATTATTTTTTATGGTCCAACGTCATCTATATGGCTCGACAGCTTATAGACGACGGTGCTAGGTCAACCGTCATCAATAAATGTTTTATTGACGACGGTGCAATCCAGCCGTCGTCAATTAATATGGTCGTCGTCCATTGTCGTGATTCCTGTAGTGTGTGGAGGAGTGCGTGGTGAGTTCCCATAGTTTGTCAACGATGCGTTCTTTTGTGCAATCCCGGCTTCATTTTGGAATTAAGGCTTGTGGAACATCCGGTCCCTCTTAACAGCGAGGTTCATAAACCACCGTAGCTTCTCATGCTCATGCAACATTACAACCTCTCTACCTGCTATTTTTGGCTTCGTGCTAGATACATGAGAATCGATCCCTTAAGCCCTTATGCTAATCCGTTGACCTGAATGGAATTCATATTCTTCATAAAGAAACAATGTGTAAAAAGATGGAGAAAATGCTACCTATTGCAAATATATTTTCTGTCTGTAGTCTTGGTTAATTTTCTGAAACTTTTAGGAAATGCTTGTGTCGGTACCCGCGATATGGGGTACCCCCGTGCACAGGGGAAAATGCCTAAGGATCTCGCCCTTCTCCGCAGGGAGAGCTCCGAAGGCGCCACGCGTCCGGCGGGGCCGGACCTCCCTCTCCTCAGAGGAGAGCTCCGGGCTTGCCACGTGGCCTGCAGAAGCCGGACCTCCCCCTCCGCGGGAGAGAGGTCCGAAGGTGCCACGTGTCCAGCGGGGCCGGACCTCCCTCTCCTTAGAGGAGAGCTCTGGGCCCGCCACGTGGCCATCAGAAGCCGGACCTCCCCCTCCGCGGGGAAAGGTCCGAAGGCTCCACGTGTCCTGCGGGACCGGACCTCCCCTCCTATGAGGAGGGCTTCGGGCCCGCCACGTGTCCAGCAGAAGAGCGTTGCCTGCCCCCGAGCGGTAGGCAGCGGGCGTAAAGACGCCCCATACATTGCCCGTACAAGGTATTCAAGGCCCGCGCCTTCCCAAGACGCGGAGACGCGGAGCACGCCTCTGTCAGGTGCCATTGCGCCCAGTCGCATCACAGACTGGCGCGCGGTGTCAGAACCTGCCAGCCAATAAACACAGTGACAAGACATCCCCTGCCTCTCCTGCCGTCATCAACCACTACGACTAGCAGGCGGTATGGGCAGGGCGGCAAGACGAAGACTCAGAAGCCTTCGCCAGAGACAACTACCGACGTAACTGCGGATACGATAGTCGGCAGGCAATCTCCCCGGGACCACCTGTCGGGTCCCGGGCCCCCCTTGTAAGCCACGCGAGCCTTGGACTATAAAAGGCTCGGGTAGGCAACGTTAGCAAGGGTTCGCACTCTAGCCATTCACACCCTCAGGACTCCAGTTCTGAGCAACAAGCAATACAGCGAGCACCCCAGCTCGCCGTGGACGTAGGGTTTTACGCTCCGGCGGCCGGAACCACGTAAAACTCGCCGTGTCAAGCTCCTCCTTAACTCGTCCCTACGCTCAAGCTCTTCGCAAGTGACTAGCCCCTCCGAAAAAGAACCTCCGCGGGCTTCCCAGTGCAGATCCAGGGGAAGTGTCGACCACACACTTCGACATTTGGCGCACCAGGTAGGGGGTTTTCCCTTGCGCGACGAGTTTCCGCCGACGAAGATGACCAAGCTTCCTTCAGCGGCAAACTCTCCTCCCCCTCGTTCACGGTGAACCGTGACCAGCGGGGAATACATGTCGACGCACTCAGGACGGAGTGTGTCGGCGCAAGCTGGTAGCCATCAGCCGACTCCGGCAACGCTGACTCCGGCAATGCAGGCTCCAGCTAGCGTAAGATATTCTGCAGCGCTGGGCGTTCCCCACGGGAACGCGCTAGCTGCAGCAAGAGCGCTACTGTGCAATCCGCCTGCTGGGGACGCGCCTCAGGCAGCGACCCAGCAGTGGATTCGCGAGGTAGACCGCCTCGTCGTCGCCGCCGCAAACCCTCGACTTCGGCGGGGACGACGCTCCGGCCAACCGGCTGTGTCGCTGACGCGCACGCCAACGGTTGACGGACAGATGGCGGATTCCAGCTCCACCAGGCTTCAGTCGACGGACCTGGGCACAGAGCTGGAACGGTGCCACTTGGGCCAGGATGCCCGGGTGTACCTCGAGCGACGTCGAGAAAGGCGTCGCAACCAAGAGGCCGGCAACAGCATGACTTCAGCCTCGACCCAGCCTGAGGCGCAGACCTTCGCCACGCGATCTCTGCCCCAGGCGTATGCCGTGCAGCATATGCCACAGCCATATGCCCTGTAAACGGCAGCCCCGGTCTATGGCGCAGCCTTGCCCATACCGGGGTATACTGTGCCAGCGGCGAACCAAGCGTTCGCAGCACCAACGCCTGCAGCAACAGGGGCAGGGTGTGCGGCCCTGGCGCCCCACTTTCGCTTCCGAGGTGGCCGCGCAAGTTTCGGCCGCACCTGCCCGAGAAGTACGACGGCAGCGTCAACCCGGCGGAGTTTCTCCAGATCTACTCCACCACCGTACTTACCGCAGGAGGGGATGAGGCTGTCATGGCTAACAACTTCCCCGTCGCCTTGACCGGCCCAGCCCGGTCTTGGCTCATGAACCTCCCCCAGGGCTCCATACCATCCTGGGGAGAGCTCTGCCGGCAGTTCATCGCCAACTTTGGCAGTTCCTACACCCGGCCTGGCACGGAGCTCGACATCCACGCCATCCAGCAACAACCTGGAGAGTCGCTGCGCTCCTTCATCCAGCGGTTCTCCCAGGTGCGGAACACCATCCCACACATCCAGAACGATTCTGTGGTGGTGGCGTTCCGGCAAGGCGTCCGGGACAAGAAGATGCTCGAGAAGCTCGCGACTAGAGAGGTCCGCGATGTCTCCGAGCTCTTCAGCCTGGCAGACAAGTGCGCCAGAGCTGCCGAAGGGCGGAGCTGGCACTCACTGCCGACCTCCGAGTCAGGAGGACAGCCCGAGTCTGGCGCTGCTTCCTATGGAGGCAGCAAGAAGACAAAGAACCGAGGCAGAGGCAAGATGGAATTGCCGACCGCAGCCCCCGTCGCCGCAGCAGCGGCACCCAGTGGAGCTCGGGGGCCGCGCCCCGACAAGAGGCAGCGACAGTCACCAGCCCCGGAAGGTGACCAAGACAAGCTATGCCCCATGCACGGCAGCTGTCGCCATACTACTGCCGAGTGCCGGGAGATCCGGAAGCTCGCGGAGAGCTTCCGCAAAGGGAAGCAGCAGCGGACTGATGCTCCACCCTTCCGCCAGAGGGAGGGCAGGCAGAAGGTCGACGTCCCAGATAGCGTCGACCACCAAGTGGAGTTCCAGGAGCCTCAGCGCGCCGTGAAGGCGGTGCTCAACCATGAGGACTCCAGCTCTAGCGATGATGAGTGTCGAAAGAAGCTCTACGTCATATACGGCGGGTCTGCCGACCCCTCGTCCCGAAGCGCAGTTAAGACTCTGCGCCGAGCGATAGCGTCGGTGGCTCCACTCCCAAGTGCCGCACCGCACCTCAAGTGGATGGGAACCCCCATCAGCTTTGACGCCTCCGACTGCCCCAGGAACATGGATGGGGCCGCCAACTACCGCTCTTGGTAGCACCCACCATCGCCAACGTGAGGATGTACCACGTTTTGGTGGATGGCGGAGCTGGGCTGAACCTCATCAGCCGTGCAGCTTTCCAGAAGCTGCAAATCCCGATGGCCAAGCTCACCCCGTCGAGTCCGTTCTCAGGGGTAGGGCCGGGACAGGTCGTTCCCTACAGCAACATCAGCCTCCCGGTGACCTTCGGAGCTCCGGACAGCTATCGGACAGAATACATTCTGTTCGACGTAGCGGAGATCGACCTCCCCTTCAATGCCATAATTGGCAGGCTAGCCCTGTACCGATTCATGGCAGTAGCCCACTACGGCTACCTCGTCCTGAAGATGCCTACACCAACAGGCGTCCTCAGGATTCATGGAGACCGCACTGCTGCAGTGTCGGCCTTGGAAAAACTCCAAGCGCTTGCAACAGCTGGAGCACCGGCCCCTGGCACTGCAGAACCAGACTAGCTCCACACGAGTGCACGCCACCGTGCCTCCGCCACCACACCTCGGGTGCAACCCCTCGACGAGGGCGACGTCCCCTTAAAGGTCGTCCAAGTCGGTGCCGAAGCCACCCAGACTACCCGGGTAGCCGGGGGCCTGGGTAGCAAATAGGAAGGCGCGCTCGTCACCTTCCTCCGGCACAACGTTGACATGTTTGCATGGCAGCCATCACAGATGCCGGGGATCCCTAGGGAGGTGATCGAGCACCACTTAAAGGTCTTCCCCGACGCCCGGCCGGTTCAGCAGAAGCCCCACAAGCAGTCCATCGAGCGGCAAAACTTCATTCGCGAAGAAATCAAGAAGCTGTTGGACGCTGGCTTCATACGGGAAATCCACCACCCCCGGTGGTTGGCGAACCCCGTCGTTGTCCCGAAGGCCGGCGGGAAGCTCCGGATGAGCATCGACTACACCAGTCTCAATAAGGCATGTCCCAAAGATCCATTCCCTAGTCCCTAGGATAGATCAAATAGTAGACTCAACATCAGGCTGCGATATGCTGTGCTTCCTAGACGCCTACTCGGGTTTCCATCAGATCCCCATGTATAGAGAAGATGAAGAGCACACCTACTTCATCACAGTAGATGGCCTCTATTGTTATGTATCTATGCCTTACGTCCTAAAGAATGCTCTCCCCAACTTTGTGCGCGCAATGCAGAAAACCTTTGGAGAGTTAATAAGAGACTTAGTTGAGGTGTACGTCGATGACATCGTTGTCAAGGTCAGGCAGGGTTCATCTTTGTTAGATAACCTAGCCTTAGTTTTTGACAAATTGCGCTCTACGCGCACCAAGCTGAACCCCGACAAATGTGTGTTCGGTGTATCCTCTGGGAAGCTCTTAGGATTCCTGGTCTCGCACCGGGGGATTGAGGCCAACCCAGAGAAGATCAAGGCCATCGACTTGATGCGGCCTCCTGCACGCATCAAAGATGACCAGAAACTCACGGGATGCCTAGCCGCGCTGAGTCGGTTTATATCGAGGCTAGCAGAGCGGGCACTTCCCTTCTTTAAGCTCCTGCGCAAATCCGGTCCATTTGCCTGGACTGACGAAGCAGAAGAGGCTTTCCAGGAGTTGAAACGACTCCTGACGACCCTACCTATCATGGTAGCCCCTGAGCCCGGAGAGCACCTGCTGCTCTACATCGCGGCGACAACTGAAGTGGTGAGTATGGTCCTCGTCGCAGAGCGGCCGGACCTCTCATCTTCACAGCCTACTCCAGCAGCAGAAGACAGACGCCAGGAAGCCCCGCAGGTCCAAGGCGGTCTCCCGGACCTCCAAGACAACCTCCCGGAGGTCCAGGGAAGCCTCCCGGACCCCCAAGAAAACCTCCCGGGGGACCGGAGGGACCTCCCGGGGGCCCAACGGGACCTCCCGGAGGTCCAGCAGGACCCTCCGGAGCTCCCAGAGAACCAGCGGGGCCCCTCGGAGGGCCAAGATGGCTTAAGAGACTCCGGGTTCCAACCCCCGGAAGCCCCCTTGGACCCAATCACCTCCAACGGGCCAGGACCAATGGATGAAGACCTCTCAGACCTAAGAGAGAGGGTCTGATCCATCCATAGGCCTGTCTACTACATCAGCGAAGTCCTTCACGATGCCAAGACAAGGTACCTAGAGGTCCACAAGCTGCTGTATGCAGTGCTCGTGGCGTCCAGGAAGCTCCGCCACTACTTTCAGGCCCACCGGGTCTCGGTGGTCACCTCCTATCCGCTGAAGACGATCCTTCACAGCCCCATGCGACTGGTAACGTCGCTAAATGGGCAGCGGAGCTGGCGGAGTTCGAGCTGGACTTCCTTCCTCGCTATGCGGTCAAAAGCCAAGTGCTGGGTGACTTCGTGGCTGAGTGGACACCAACGAAGGCTGACCCAGGGGGCCACGAAGACGGTGAACCAGAGCACTGAGCTCCGGTCTTCACCAAGCCCCACTGGACGCTCTTCTTCGACGGCTCCTCGCGAAAGCAGGGGGCCGGTGCCGGCGTACTGCTTCTCATGCCATCGGGGGAGCAGTTTAGGTACATGGTGCGTCTCAATTTCAAGGCAACCAACAACATGGCAGAGTATGAAGCACTCATCTTTGGCCTGCAGACAGCCCTGTCTCTGGGCGCTCGCCAGTTGTTGGCATAGGGTGACTCCCAGCTGGTTATCAAGCAGGTTAAGGGCGAATGCTCCTGCAATGACCCGCAGCTAGCTGCTTATCTGCTTCATGTGCAGATGTTGGAGAAAGACTTCCTCGCCTTGGACCTGCGCCACGTACCGCGCGCTGGCAATGCCGCAGCTGACGACCTTTCAACGAAGGCTTCCACCAGATCCCCGTGACCGAAGGAGTCTTCGAGAGGACGCTGCTGCAGCCCACAGCCCGGCCCGCCGAGCCGGGCGAAGGGGGCTGGACCAGCACCTCGAAGCTGGCGGTCCCGGCGGCCCTGCAACCATGGATGCCGCCAAGGATCGTAAGCGTCACTGGGGACTCTGTGGAACCCAGCGCTCAAGATCCAGAAGCTCAAGTCAGACCCGATGCATGGATCACGGAGATCCGGGACTACTTGAAAGACAACATCCTCCCTGATGAACATGCAACCGCTGAACGAATTGTGCGTATGGCTAAGAGATACGCGCTGGTAGAAGGGGATCTCTACCGGCGTGGCGCCAACCACGTCCTATTGCGGTGCATAACCCAGTGGGAAGGCTGCGACTTGCTCACTGAGATCCATGGAGGCGAATGTGGGAGTCACTCTTCCTCGCGCACGCTTGTCGGTAAAGCCTTCCGGCATGGCTTCTACTGCCGACAGCACTCCAGGATGCCGTCAAGCTGGTCGAGAGCTGCAAGGCGTGCCAGTTCCACGCCAAGCATATCCATACACCGACTCAGGCGGTACAGATGATCCCACCCTCGTGGCCGTTTGTCGTATGGGGGTTGGACATCCTGGGACCATTCCCTAGAGCCGTCGGGGGATTCCGGTACCTCTATGTCACCATCGACAAGTTCACCAAGTGGTCGGAGGCCACACCAGTTGTCACCATCAACAAGCAATCAGCAGTAAAGTTCATCAAGTCGATTGTCTGCCGGTTCGGGGTCCCGAACAGAATCATCACCGACAACGGGACCCAGTTCACCAGCGCAGCATTCCAAGACTACTGCGAAGACCTCGGCATCCAGGTGTGCTATGCCTCTGTTGCTCACCCAAAAAGCAATGGACAAGTCGAGAGGGCCAACGCCGAGATTCTCCGGGGCCTCAAGACCCGCACCTATGCCAGCCTGAAGAAACATGGTGCCAATTGGGTGGACGAGCTTCCGAGCACACTATAGGCTAACCGGACATCCCGGAGCCGGGCCACCGGAGAGACACCCTTCTTCATGGTATATGGGGCCGAAGCTGTGCTTCCCCCAGAAATCACCATGAAGTCTCACCGTGTCCGAGCTTACGACGAAGCCGCGCAGGACAACCTCCGGCGCGGAGACATCGACCTCGTCGACGAGGTCCGATTGCATGCAGCACTCCGTAACGCACGGTACATACAAGCGCTCCGCCGCTACCACCAGAGGTCTGTGCATGCCCGGGAGCTGCAGGAAGGCGACCTGGTGCTGCGGCGCATACTTTCTCGTGAAGGGACCCACAAACTCTCCCCTAGTTGGGAAGGTCCCTTCCGAGTCACAAAAGTGTACCGTCCCGGGTGTGTACGCCTTTCCACCGAGGGTGGGGAGCCACTCCCGAACCCTTGGAACATCGAACACCTCCGTAAGTTCTACCCCTAGAGCAATGTTAGGACAGTCTCTTCTTTTGGTAATAAATTCCATAGAGTCCAGGAACAGCGCTCGGAGCAGCTAAGCCTCAGGGGACGGTACAGGACTACGTTCAGCTTCGCCTGGTTCCGACCCCAAGCGCGTAGAGTCTTGCTTCCCTTCTTAATGGGACGGGTCGTGGCCTCCATGTATAGCCTGCCTTCCTCCTATGGAGATTTATATGAAAAGAAACATGTCCTACTTTGCTCTTCCCTTGTGCTCATTTAAGTTACGTATTAAATTTTTATGACTGCACTTTCGGCGTATGCTCACCATGCGCTCGGCTCCCTCTTCTCATTCTCACCTCTAGTCGGCATTTGCTGCCCTACCGAAGGCGGTTGCGTTGGAGGTACATGCCGAAGGCCAGGGGGGCCCCGAGCTCCCGGCACTTCGTGCACTATAGTCCCCAAGCACCGTACAAGTGGATGGGGACCGTAAGCCAAATAAGACTCTGAGATAGAGGAGGGGGAGCCCCCAAGGAGAATTACGTTTCCCTTACTTGTGTGCAGTACCTCTCGGCCTCAGCTCCCGCCTCCCCAGGAGGGGCTCCGGATCCGCCGCGTGGCCGGCAGAAGACGGGCCTCCCTCTCCATGGGAGGAGCTCAGAAGACCCCACGTGTCCCGCGGGGCCGGACCTCCTTCTCCTTAGAAGGGAGCTCCGGGCCCGCCACGTGGCCGGCAGATCCGGACCTCCCCATCCTCATGGGGCGAGCTCCGGAAACCCCTGGGGGTCCCTAATACAGTTAGGACCCGGGGAAGGTGTCTGTGTAGAGCTTCGAGATTGGTAAAGGCCTATGAGTACCTTGCGGAGCTAAGGGCTCGGCCAGGCGAAACCAAGACGAAGACAAGAGCATCACAGGCACAAAGGGTCACAAGAGTCTATGTATTCGTGGCTCCATGAGCTGGATTACAGACTCGATAAAAGGAAGAGACAAGTCCTAAGGTCACGCCGGAACCTAAAGGCTACGAGAACGGCCACGGCCCTAACTTCAGCCCTGGCGGCGTTCTCCTGCTCCGTGACCCAAGCACAGGGATCATCTCGGCCATCACCAGCGCAAGGGCCGGCGTCATCAAGGATGCTTCTGGAGTCCCCTCTGCCGCTTCAGCGGTTTTCTTGGAGACTCTGCCACCTGGAGTCCTCCCCGGCGCGTCAGCAGTTTCTTTGGAGACTCCATCGCTTGAGGGGAGAGGGCACAGCTTCCCTGAGGACTCCCCTGACCCAAGCGCAGGGATCATTTCGGCCATCACCAGCGCAAGGGCCGCTATCATCAAGGGTGCATCTGAAGCCCCTTCCACCGCTTGAGCAGTTTCCTTGGAGACTCTACCGCCTGGAGTCCTCCTTGGTGCTTCATCAGCTTCCTTGGAGACTCCTCCGCTTGAAGCCTCCTCAGCGTGTCAGCAGTTTCTTTGGAGACCACCACTTGAGGAGAAAGCACACAATGCCTGGGAACCCTCAGCCAGTCGTCGCTCAAGAAGAGTCCAGTCGGTATGATGAACACAAGGCCTCTTGGAGGCGTCACCTCCAGGGGCAAGACATGCAGGCCCCCTGGGTCCCTGACTTGGTGCAGACGTCGCCGCCGGAGAAGATCGAGCGCGATCCCCCTCTGAAGGCGGGTTAGAAGCCATGGGAGAAGACAAGGCCGCGGAGACTCAAGAAAAGTGCAAGTGCTGGAAGCCTTATAAGGGGAGCCTACCCACGTTGCGGCTTCCTTTCACACCTTCCAGGTACAATTCAAAGCGATTCGAAACTCCTCGAATACGCCGCATCGGCAACCGCTTCGGCTCCAAGACCGAGCGCCGATGACAGGCGGACCCAAGCCGCCCAGCTAAAGCGGTGGGTCAAGGAGTCAGTCTCCCAAGAAGACGAGCCGGCAAGGCACTCCGGCGGTTCCCGAAGAAAGCACCGCAACGTGCAGAAGTGGCAGTCTTGGGAACCGCCGCAGTAAAGGCAACCATCAAGTGGGCGCACGCTCCCACGATCCCGCGACTGTTCGTGCTCCGGCAGCGGTCAATGCGGGACTTAGAGAAAGTGCGCGGAAGGGAAGAGGCGGAGATCCCACCTCGGGCTCGCTATCTCCCCCGAGATGGGCCCAGGGGCCACTGTCGGTACCCGCGATATGGGGTACCCCCGCGCACAGGGGAAAATGCCTAAGGATCTCGCCCTTCTCCGCAGGGAGAGCTCCGAAATCGCCACGCGTCCGGCGGGGCCAGACCTCCCTCTCCTCAGAGGAGAGCTCCGGGCTCGCCACGTGGCCTGTAGAAGCCGAACCTCCCCCTCCGCGGGAGAGAGGTCCAAAGGCGCCACGTGTCCAGCGGGGCCGGACCTCCCTCTCCTCAGAGGAGAGCTCCGAGCCCGCCACGTGGCCGTCAGAAGCCGGACCTCCCCCTCCGCGGGGAAAGGTCCGAAGGCTCCACGTGTCCTGCGGGACCGGACCTCCCCCTCCTCTGAGGAGGGATCCGGGCCCGCCACGTGTCCAGCAGAAGAGCGATGCCTGCCCCCGAGCGGTAGGCAGCGGGCGCAAAGATGCCCCATACCTTGCCCGTACAAGGTATTCAAGGCCCGCGCCTTCCCAAGACGCGGAGACTCGGAGCATGCCTCTATCAGGTGTCGTTGCGCCCAGTCGCATCACAGACTGGCGCGCGGTGTCAGAACCTGCCAGCCAATAAACACAGCGACAAGACATCCCCTGCCTCTCCCGCCGTCATCAACCACTACGACTAGCAGGCGGTATGGGCAGGGCGGCAAGACGAAGACTCAGAAGCCTTCGCCAGAGACAACTACCGACGTAACTGCGGATACGATAGTCGGCAGGCAATCTCCCCGGGACCACCTGTCGGGTCCCGGGCCCCCCCTTGTAAGCCACGCGAGCCTTGGACTATAAAAGGCTCGGGTAGGCAACGTTAGCAACGGTTCGCACTCTAGCCATTCACACCCTCAGGACTCCGGTTCTGAGCAACAAGCAATACAGCGAGCACCCCAGCTCGCCGTGGACGTAGGGTTTTACGCTCCGGCGGCCCGAACCACGTAAAACTCGCCGTGTCAAGCTCCTCCTTAACTCTCCCTACGCTCAAGCTCTCCGCAAGTGACTAGCCCCTCCGAAAAAGAACCTCCGCGGGCTGCCCAGTGCAGATCCGGGGAAAGTGTCGACCACACACTTCGACAGCTTGAATATCTTGGAGTGCCTATATTGTGGGCTAATGGTGAAGCTGAAGCCATTTGGGCTCAGTAGAATAACGAAGGTCATTTAGATGCTTGCATAACAGCAGACAATGATGTTTTCCTCTCTGGAGCTAAGATTGTGATAAAGGTCTTTGTATCAAACATGAAAAAATAGACATTAAGTATGTCGGCGTTCTGATTTCCGACTAATAATCGAATGTGCCGCACATTCTACCTCGAGGTGGCCTAGCTAAAAACACAAAGGAATTATTTTGGTTCGGGCGAGATGCCCTACGTCCAGCCTGGGATGTCTCGCTGTTCTTACTCAAGAATGAGGGTAGTTCTTACAAGTGCGAGAGTTTGTACTCGTGGTGTCGATAGGCTACTCTATTTATACTCCCTCTCCCTCCCTCCTCTCTCTCTCTCTCTCTCTATCTCTCTCTCTCTCTCTCTCTCTCTCTCTCTCTCTTGTCTCCCTCCGTATTACGGAGGGGGAGTAAGTCGTGGGAATAGGGATGGTGTATCCTGTCGTATGCTTGACAGGGCACTCAATGGAGCCGTCGTATTCTGCCGCTACGTCTGGTCCTGTCCCATCGTCGGGGTAGACCATAGGCGCACGGCCCCGTGTTCCACTCCTTTTCGGTTCCGTCGGAGGTGACGAGTGTTTAATGCTGAGGCCAGTGAAAGCACTCGAGTGCCTTCCCACTTGACCGTGGTGATGCCTGCTCCGCATTGAAGGCCACCTGCTTCTCTCCTACCCGAGGTCGGGCTCGGGCCTTCCCTCCGAGGTCTTCCCTTTGTCTGCATTCTAAGGGCGAGTCTCGCGACTCGCTCAGGGGTCGGTCCCGAGCTTCCTGTCATTTCCGTTTCGCCTTCTTCCGAGCTCGGACTCGGGCGTACTCCTTCGTGGAATATCTTCCCTCTTTCTCTCCAGGGGGTCAGAGTCAAGAGCCCCGTCAAAGTGGTTGTTTGGTTTTTAACCGTTGTGCCATACCAAAACTTGGTAAAACCAAAACGGGGGCAACACCAATTCTTGGTAAAATGAATGTCTGGATTGCAACCTCACCAACTCTTATCATAATTATTAGTATGACATGAAGGTCCACATTTATTTAATTTTTATTTTTCATAAAATATATTCAAGTGGGATCTTGTTTCGTAGATTTAATTACCAGTAATTTAATAGTCCAAACAAAATTCAAATCTTATCTATAATTTTTGAAATATTATGTTTAAAGTTTGCTGACCTAATAATCTTGAATTGCATGCAACATATGGGCTTAAAACTTCTGACTTCATCAGTACAATAAACAACATCCACCATTCGTTTTATGTAACGGTTCTGGTGAATTCTATATAGCATCGTTGGATGTAGATTGAACGGTGGATGTGCTCTACTGAACCGCGTGCAGTATTCGACTTAAGTTAGAGGATCCACGTTGCCACCTCCCTTGTTGGCAACAACAACAACAACCAAGCCTTTATCCCAAGCATGTTAGGGTCGGCTAGACATGAAACCTGTCGAAGTGTGCGATCGACACTTCCCCCGGGCCTGCACTGGGCAGCCCGCGGAGGTTCTTTTTTCGGAGGGGCTAGTTCCTAGCGGAGAGCTTGCGCGGATGGACGAGTTAGTGAGAGCTTGACACGGGAAGTTTTACGTGGTTCAGGCCGCCGGAGCGTAAAACCCTACGTCCACGGCGAGCTATGGAGCTCGCTGTATTGCTTGCTGCTCAGGGCCGGGGGCCTGAGCTTGGGGGTGAGTTACAGCTTAAGAGTGTATGGCTAGCGTATGAGTTGCAGAATGCGAACCCTTGCTATCGACGCCTACCCGAGCCTTTTATAGTCCAAGGCTCGGGCGGCTTACAAGGGAAGCCGGGACCCGACAGGTGGTCCCGGGAAGATTGTCTATTATCTACCGTATCTGTAGTTATGCCGGTGGTTGCCTCCGGTCGAAGGCTTCTGAGTCTTCCTTTTGCCGCCCTGCCCATGCCGTGCGCTAGTCGTAGTGGTTGATGACGGCGCAGGCGGCATGGGATGTCTTGTCGCGGCGTTTATTACCTGTCAGGTTCTGACACCGCGCGCCAGTCTGTGATGCGACTGGACGCAACGGCACCTGACAGGCACGTGCTCCGCGTTTCCGTGTCTTGGGAAGACGCGGGCCTTGAATTCCTTGTACGGGCAAGGTGAGGGGCGCCTTTACGCCCGCTGCCTACCGCCCGGGGGCAGGCAGCACCGTTCTTCCAGCCACGTGGTAGGTCCGGAGCTCTTCTCTGTGGAGAGGGAGGTCCGGCCCCGCTGGACGCGTGGCGCCTTCGGACCTCTCTCCCGCGGAGGGGGAGGGCCGGCTTCTGCATGCCACATGGCGGGCCCGGAGCTCACCTCTGAGGAGAGGGAGGTCCGGCCTCGCTGGACGCGTGGCGTCTTCGAACCTCTCTCCCACGGAGGGGGGTCCGGCTTCTGTATGCCACGTGGCGGGCCCGAAGCTCTCCTCTGAGGAGAGGGAGGTCCGGCCCCGCCAGATGCGTGGCGCCTTCGGAGCTCTCCCTACGGTGAAGGGCGAGCACCTTAGGCATTTTACCCTGTGCGCGGGGGTACCCCATATCTCAGGTACCGACAGTGGCCCCCGGGCCCATCTCGGGGGAGATAGCGAGCCCAAGGTGGGACCTCCGTCTCTTCCAATCCGCGCACTTTTTCTAAGTCCCGACTTGACCGCTGCCGGAGCACGAACGGCCGCTGGGTCGTGAGAGCGTGCGCCCACTTGATGATTGCTCTTACTGCGGGGACGGGAGCCCCGGCCATGTTGAGCACGTAGGGCTTTCGGAGCTCTTCCACCGCGGGGGGAGGTCCGGCTTCCGTCTGCCACGTGGCGAGCCCGGAGCCCCTCTCAAGGAAGGGGAGAGTTCCGGGCCTGCTGTACTCGTGGGACCCCCGGGTCCCGCCCCCTCTAGCCCTGGGTCGAAGTAGTTGGTAGCTCCTTTCCCCCTACTTCACGCAGTCCCCGTTGCCGCAACCTGGAAGTCCTGCACACAGGTAGAGGAAACATAATTCTCCTTGGGGGCTCCCCCTCCCTTGTTTTACAGTCTTATTTGACTTACAGCCCCCAACCATACGCTTGATGCTTGGGGGTTTGTAGAGAGGGGGAGCTGAGCACACGGCAGCCATGTACTGCAAGGGTGATAAAAAAAATAACTCAATTCACAATTCAAATGAGTACAAGGAAAGAGCAAAGTAGGGCAGACTTCTTTTCGCACAACCTTCCATAGGAGGAAGGCAGGCTAAACATGGAGGCCACGACCCACCCCATTAAGAGGGGAAGCAAGACTCTACGTGCTTGGAGTCGGAACCAGGCAAAGCTGAACGTAGTCCTGGACCGTCCCCTAGGGTTTAGCTGCTCCGAGCGCTGCTCCTGGACTCTATGGGGTTCATTACGAAAAGAAAGTATTGACCTATTTTTGCTCTTAGGGGTAGAACTTACGGAGATGTTCTATGTTCCAAGGATTCGGGAGCAGGTCCCCATCCTCGGTGGAAAGGCGCACACACCCGGGGCGGCATACTTTCGTGACTCGGAAGGGGCCTTCCCAACTAGGGGAGAGTTTGTGGGCCCCTTCGCGAGAAAGTATGCGCCGCAACACCAGGTCACCTTCCTGCAGCTCCCGGGCACGCACAGACCTCTGGTGGTAGCGCCGAAGCGTCTGTCTGTACCGCGCGTTACAGAGTGCCGCATGTAATCGGACCTCGTTGACGAGGTCGATTTCTCCACGCCGGAGGTTGTCCTACGTGGCTTCGTCGTAAGCCCGGACATGGTGAGACTTCATGGTGATTTCTGGAGGAAGTACAGCTTCGGCCCCGTACACCATGAAGAAGGGTGTCTCCCCGGTGGCCCGGCTCTGGGATGTCCGGTTAGCCCATAGCATGCTCGGAAGTTCATCTACCCAATTGGCACCAAGTTTCTTCAGGCTGGCGAAGGTACGAGTCTTGAGGCCCCGGAGAATCTCCGCATTGGCCCTCTCGACTTGCCCATTGCTCTTCGGGTGAGCGACCGAGGCATAGCATACCTGAATGCCAAGGTCCTCGCAGTAGTCTTGAAATGCTGCGCTGGTGAACTGGGTCCCATTGTCAGTGATGATCCTGTTTGGGACCCCGAACCGGCAGACAATGGATCTGATGAATTTTACTGCTGATTGTTTATTAATGGTGACAACTGGTGTAGCTTCCGGCCACTTGGTGAACTTGTCGATGGCGACATAGAGGTACCGGAACCCCCCGACGGTTCTGGGGAATGGCCCCAGGATGTCCAGCCCCCACACGGCAAACGGCCACGAGGGCGGGATCATCTGTACCGCCTGAGCCGGTGTATGGATCTGCTTGGCGTGGAACTGGCACGCCTTGCAGCTCTCGACCAGCTTGACGGCATCCTGGAGTGCTGTCGGCCAGTAGAAGCCATGCCGGAAGGCTTTACCGACAAGCGTGCGTGAGGAAGAATGACTTCCACATTCGCCACCATGGATCTCAGCGAGCAAGTCGCAGCCTTCCCCCTGGGTTATACACCGCAATAGGATGTGGTTGGCGCCACGCCGGTAGAGATCCCCCTCTACCAGCGCGTACCTCTTAGCCATACGCACAATCCGTTCAGCGGTTGCATGTTCATCAGGGAGGATATTGTCCTTCAAGTAGTCCCGGATCTCCGTGATCCATGCATCGGGTTTGACTTGAGCTTCTGGATCTTGAGCGCTGGGTTGCACGGAGTCCCCAGTGACGCTTACAATCCTTGGCGGCGCCCACGGTTGTAGGGCCACCGGGACCGCCAGCTTCGAGGTGCTGGTCAAGCCCCCTTCGCCCGGCTCGGCGGGCTGGGCTGTGGGCCGCAGCAACGTCCTCTCAAAGACTCCTACGGGCGCAGGGGCTCCGGTGGAAGCCTTCGTTGAAAGGTCGTCGGATGCGGTATTACCGGCGCGCGGTACGTGGTGCAGGTCCAAGGTGAGGAATTCTTTCTCCAACATCTACACGTGAAGCAGATATGCAGCTAGCTGGGGGTCATTGCAGGAGCATTCGCCCTTGACTTGCTTGATGACCAGCTGGGTGTCGCCCTGTGCCAACAACTGGCGAGCGCCTAAAGACAGGGCTGTCTGCAGGCCAAAGATGAGTGCTTCATACTCCACCATGTTGTTGGTTGCCTTGAAATTGAGACGCACCATATACCCAAACTGTTCCCCCGATGGCATGAGGAGCAGTACGCCGGCACCGGCCCCCTGCTTTCGCGAGGAGCCGTCGAAGAAGAGTGTCCAGTGGGGTTCGGTGAAGACCGGAGCTTGGTGCTCCGGTTCTCCGCCCCCATGGCCCCCTGGGTCAGCCTCCGTTGGTGTCCACTCCGCCACAAAGTCAGCCAGTGCTTGGCTCTTGACTGCATGGCGTGGGAGGAAGTCCAGCTCAAACTCCGCTAGCTCCGCCGCCCATTTAGCAACGTTGCCCGTCGCATGGGGGTTGTGAAGAATTGTCTTCAGTGGATACGAGGTGACTACCGAGACCCGGTGGGCCTGGAAGTAATGGCGGAGCTTCCTGGAGGCAACGAGCACCGCATACATCAGCTTGTGGACTTCCAGGTATCTTGTCTTGGCATCATGAAGTACTTCGCTGACGTAGTAGACAGGCCTATGTACGGTTCGAACCCTCTTTCTCAGGTCTGGGAGGTCCTCGTCCATTGGCCCTCTGGAGGTGGGCGGACCCATGGGGGCCTCCGGGAGCTGGGACCCGGAGGCCTTAAGCTATCTTGATTGTTCGGGAGCTCCGGGGGGTCTTGGGGGACCTCTGGGAGGTCCCATTTGGCCCCCGGGGGGTCCCGCGGGGCCCCCGAGGGTTTATCTTGGAGGTCCGGGAGACTGCCCAGGACCTCCGGGAGGCCGACCTGGACCTCCGGGAGGTTGCCTTGGAGGCCCGGGAGACCGTCTTGGTCCTGCGGGGCCTCCTGGCGTCTGTCTTCTGCTACCGGAGCAGGTTGTGAAGATGAGGGGTCCGGCCGCTCTGCGACGAGGACCATACTCACTACTTCAGTTGTCGCCGCGATGTAGAGCAACAGGTGATCTCCGGGCTCAGGGGCTACCATGATTGGTAGGGTCGTCAGGAGTCGCTTCAACTCCTGGAAAGCCTCTTCCGCTTCGTCAGTCCAGGCAAAGGGGCCCGACTTGCGCAGGAGCTTAAAGAAAGGGAGTGCCCGCTCTGCTAGCCTCGGTATAAACCGACTCAGCGCGGCTAGACATCCTGTGAGTTTCTGGACATCTTTGACGCGGGCAGGGGGTCGCATCAAGTCGATGGCCTTGATCTTCTCTGGGTTGGCCTCAATCCCCCGGTGCGAGACCAGGAACCCTAAGAGCTTCCCAGAGGACACACCGAACACACATTTATCTGGGTTCAGCTTGGTGCGCGTAGAGCGCAACTTGTCAAAGACTAAGGCTAGGTTATCTAGCAGGGACGGACCCTGCTTGACCTTGACAACTATGTCATCGACATACACCTCAACCAGGTCTCTTATTAACTCCCCAAAGGTTTTGTGCATTGCCCGCACAAAGGTGGGGAGTGCATTCTTTAGGCCGTAAGGCATAGACACATAGCAATAAAGGCCGTCCACTGTGATGAAGGAGGTGTGCTCCTCGTCCTCCCTAGACATGGGGATCTGATGGAAACCCGAATAGGCGTCTAGGAAGCACAGCATATCACAGCCTGACGTTGAGTCTACTATTTGGTCTATTCTAGGGAGAGGGAATGGATCTTTAGGACATGCCTTATTGAGACTGGTGTAGTCGATGCACATCCGGAGCTTCCCGCCGTCCTTCGGGACAACGACGGGGTTCGCCAACCATCGTGGGTGGTGGACCTCCCGTATGAAGCCAGTGTCCAGCAGCTTCTTGACTTCCTCACGAATGAAGTTCTGCCGCTCGATGGACTGCTTGCGGGGCTTCTGTTGAACCGGCCGGGCGTCGGGGAAGACTTTCAAGTGGTGCTCGATCACCTTCCTGGGGATCCCCGGCATCTGTGACGGCTTCCATGCAAACACGTCGACGTTGTGCCGGAGGAAGGTGACGAGCGCGCCTTCCTATTTACTATCCAGGCCCCCGGCTACCCGGGTGGTCTGGGTAGCTTCGGCGCCGACTTGGACGACCTTTAAGGGGACGCCGCCCTCGTCGAGAGGTTGCACCCGGGGTGCTGTGGTGGAAGCACGGTGACGTGCACACGGGCGGAGCTGGTCCGATTCCGTATTGCCGGGGGCTGAGGCCTCAGCTGTCGCGAGTGCTTGGAGCTTCTCCAGGGCCGACACTGCAGCAGTGTGGTCCCCACGAATCCTGAGAACACCTGTCGGTGTTGGCATCTTCAGGACAAGGTAGCCGTAATGGGCTACAGCCATGAACCGGTACAGGGCTGGCCTGCCAATTATGGCGTTGAAGGGGAGGTCTATCTCCGCTACGTCGAACCGGATGTACTCTGTTCGATAGCTGTCCGGAGCCCCGAAGGTCACCGGGAGACTAATTCTGCCGTAGGGGATAACCTGTCCCGGCCCTACCCCTGAGAACGGACTCGACGGGGTGAGCTTGGCCATCGGGATCTGCAGCTTCTGGAAAGCTGTACGGCTGATGAGGTTCAGCCCAGCCCCTCCATCCACCAAAACGTGGTACATTCTCACGTTGGCGATGGTAGGGGCCACCAGGAGCGGCAGCTGGCCGGCCCCAGCCATGTTCCTGGGGCAGTCGGTGGCATCAAAGCTGATGGGGGTCCCCATCCACTTTAGGTGCGGTGCAGCACTTGGGAGTGGCGCCACCGACGCTACCGCTCGGCGCAGAGTCTTGACTGCGCTTCGGGACGAGGGGTCGGCGGACCCGCCGTATATGACGTAGAGCTTCTTCCGACGCTCATCGCCGCTGGAGTCGGAATCCTCGTGATTGCGTGCCGCCTTCACGACACGCGGAGGCTCCCGGATCTCCTCTGGGTGGTCGATGTTATCTGGAACATCCACCCTCTGCTCATATTCCTTTGGACGGAAGGGCAGGTCATCAGCCCGCTGCCGCTTCTCCTTGCGGAAACGCTCTGCGAGCCTTCGGATCTCCCGGCACTCGGCAGCAGTGTGGCGACAGCTGCCGTGCACGGGGCACATACTGTCTTTATCACCTTCTGGGATTGGTGATCTTCGCTGCTTCTTGTCGGGGCGCGGCCCCCGAGCCCCACCGAGCGTCGCTGCAGTGACGACTGGGACTGCGGTCGGTGACTCTATCTTGCTTCTGCCTCGGCCCTTGGCCTTCCTGCTGCTTCCACAGGGAGTAGGACTGGATCCGGGCAGTCCCCCTGACTCGGAGGATGGCAGCGAGTGCCAGTTCCGTCCTTCGGCAGCTCTGGCGCATTTGTCCGCCAAGCTGAAGAGCTCTGAGACGTCGCGGACCTCCCTGGTCGCGAGCTTCTCGAGCATCTTCTTGTCCCGGACGCCTTGCCGGAACGCCACCACCACAGAAGCATTTTGAATGTGTGGGATGGTGTTCCGCACCTGGGAGAACCGCTGGATGAAAGAGCGCAGCGACTCCCCAGGCTGCTGCTGGACGGCGTGGAGGTCGAGCTCCGTGCTAGGCCGGGTGTAGGAGCTGCCGAAGTTGGCTACGAACTGTCGGCAAAGCTCTCCCCAGGAGGTGACGGAACCTTGGGGGAGGTTCATGAGCCAAGACCGGGCTGGACCGGTCAAGGCGACAGGGAAGTAATTGGCCATGACGGCTTCATTCCCTCCTGCGGCAAGTACGGCGGTGGAGTAGATCTGGAGAAACTCCGCCGGGTTGACGTTGCCGTCGTACTTCTCGGGCAGGTGTGGCCGAAACTTGCGCGGCCACTTCGCAAAGCGAAGATGGGGCGCGAGGGCTGCACACCCTGCTTCCGTCGCCGCAGGTTCTGGTGCCGCGAACGCTGAGTTCGCACCAGGCACAGTGTACCCCGGTACGGGCAAAGCTGCACCGTAGGCCGGGGGCGCCATCTGCAGTACATATGACTGTGGCATATTCTGCACAGCGCAGGCCTGGGGCAGAGATCGCATGGCGAAGGTCTGCTCTTCAGGCTGGGTCGAGGCCGACGTCATGCTGTCGTCAGCTCCTTGGTAGCGACGCCTTTCTCGGCGTTGCTCGAGGTATACCCGGGCATCTTGACCCGAGCGACACCGCTCCAGCTCTGTCCTCAGATCCATCGATTGAGGGCTGGCAGAGCTGGAATCTGCCGTCTGTTCATCAGCCATCGGCGTGCGTATCAGCGACACGGCCGGCTGGTTAGATTGTCGTCTCCACCGGAGTCGTGGGCTTGCGGCAGCGACGACAAGACAGTCTACCTCGAGAATCCACCGCTAGGTCGCTGCCTGAGGCGCGTCTCCAGCGGGCGGATTGTGCAGTAGCGCTCTTGCTGCAGCTAGCGCGCCCCTTCCGGGTACGCCCGGCGCTACTGGAGATATGACGCTGGTTGGAGCCTGCATTGCCGGGGTCGGCGCTGCCAGAGCCGGTTGCTGGCTCCCAGCTTGTACTGACACACTCCGTCCTGAGTGTGTTGGCTTGTACTCCCCCCTAGCCGCGGCTTGCCGCGGAGGCGGGGGAGGTGAGCTTGCCGCCGAAGGGAGCTTGGTCATCTTCGTTGGCGGAAACTCGTCGCGCTAGGGGAAAAGCCCCCTTCCTGGCGCGCCAAATGTCGAAGTGTGCGATCGACACTTCCCCCGGGCCTGCACTGGGCAGCCGCAGAGGTTCTTTTTTCGGAGGGGCTAGTTCCTAGCGGAGAGCTTGCGCGGATGGACGAGTTAGTGAGAGCTTGACACGGGAAGTTTTACGTGGTTCAGGCCGCCGGAGCGTAAAACCCTACGTCCACGGCGAGCTATGGAGCTCGCTGTATTGCTTGCTGCTCAGGGCCGGGGGCCTGAGCTTGGGGGTGAGTTACAGCTTGAGAGTGTATGGCTAGCGTATGAGTTGCAGAATGCGAACCCTTGCTATCGACGCCTACCCGAGCCTTTTATAGTCCAAGGCTCGGGCGGCTTACAAGGGAAGCCGGGACCCGACAGGTGGTCCCGGGAAGATTGTCTATTATCTACCGTATCTGTAGTTATGCCGGTGGTTGCCTCCGGTCGAAGGCTTCTGAGTCTTCCTTTTGCCGCCCTGCCCATGCCGTGCGCTAGTCGTAGTGGTTGATGACGGCGCAGGCGGCATGGGATGTCTTGTCGCGGCGTTTATTACCTGTCAGGTTCTGACACCGCGCGCCAGTCTGTGATGCGACTGGACGCAACGGCACCTGACAGGCGCGTGCTCCGCGTTTCCGTGTCTTGGGAAGACGCGGGCCTTGAATTCCTTGTACGGGCAAGGTGAGGGGCGCCTTTACGCCCGCTGCCTACCGCCCGGGGGCAGGCAGCACCGTTCTTCCAGCCACGTGGTAGGTCCGGAGCTCTTCTCTGTGGAGAGGGAGGTCCGGCCCCGCTGGACGCGTGGCGCCTTCGGATCTCTCCCTATATCTCAGGTACCGACAAAACCTAACAATTATATATATATATATATATATATATATATATTAATGAAGTAAAAGAGAGGAAGAGATATAAGAACAACAAGGAAAAAAGAAAAAAAAAACAAGACTAAGATTCTCACACATGAATTGCTACTTTCTATGCGGTCCTATCATGAGCTAAAATAGGAGCGAGCATTTTACTCGTCGTTGCTTTGCCCAATACCCCTAATTGACTGGTTTATCGGTGTTGCCAAATTTTTTAGTACCCATCAAAATTTGGAGTAGAACCAAACCAACGCCAAATCTGCACACTAAAAATTGGTAAGGTTTCCATCAACTATGAAACAAACAACCCCTAAGCTAATTTTAAGGAATTGTATATAAGTTTTTAGTTAGCCTTGATCTGGGGACATCAAGAGTGAGAATGTGAGAAAATTGATCTCGGAGAACCAATTTTCAACGAAACTGATTCTATACCCAATTTAAGTGTCCTGGTTGGGCGGCGCTACTACCATACTTACTAGTGGTCCCTTCCTCACGCACCACATGTATAAGGGGGTGTGCCGAGGAGGCACGACATCCAACGGTTGTCGTGCCTTAATACAGCGCCCCACATCCCCTAAACATCCGATCTGAGTGTGGTGCAGAGGACGGAAGGTCGCCGCCATCACCGTCCCGGTGCCCGCCGTCTTCACTGACTCCCGCCTCCACTGTTGCCATGGCCGCCTCCACCTCTGCCAATGAAGGTACGCCACCAATTCTAATATGTTTGTCCTTAATCATATAGAATCTAGGATTAGCACTTTTAATCAATGATTAACCCGAACTAGAAAATATTAAACCTAACAGTAGAAAATACCACCAAGAAGCACACGCTTGTACAAACGTTAAGGTAGCATAATGATTTACTAGCAGCTACATAACGTCAAAGGGAAAATTCGAGGACGTGTCTTTAACTGGAAAATCATTGCATCTGGATAAACAAATCCCGGAAACTGCCTTTACAGAAAAGACGCATCTTGGCCGTGAGGATTCAGGAAAGATGCAGCGAGGCGGCTGCTCAGTCGTCATCACCGCGTAGAAGATTCAGACTGCCGAGTGGCTTCAATCAGCTGGGCCCATGACCAGACTTGGTCTAGAGGACCGGCCCCAGCTTCTGGATTACGCACACCCACTCGGAGAGTTAAGCTTAGCTACCTGGACCACCTAGTCCTGAAAGTTGCCGCTTCTGGTTGCCCGGCTTTGCTTGCCCATTGTCACGCATGAACAGTCGAGTGCCATTTTGGGAATTTCATCATTTTACAATTTGGAAAACAGTAGAGACTCGAGAACCACTGTTCTCAGTGAGGTGATCTGCATCCCTGTTCCCGCTGCATACGACAGACAAGAATCGCGGTCGTGAAGCAGAGACGAGATCTGCTGAAGTTAGTTTGACCTGAACTTTGTTTCAGGGTCAAAACGGGGTACAAATGGTGGATTATCAACCTTAACTAGTAGCAGTAACTCCAAAGCGCGACGTCAGCGGTCCCGTCACCGCAGTCGCTATGTTCCCAGGCGGCTGGAGGCGGCGGCTCCATGAGCAGACCCTGCGCGAGGTTCGCGTAGTACATGTCCAGATCCATTTCCCCGAACCAGTCGGGCTCGAACATGCCGCAGTCCAGTGCCGCTGGCTCATCGGCCTTTGCTGGTATAATGTCGTCCGCCGGCGCAGTCGCGTGGAAGCACGACGCGGAGAAGTCGGGCAACGGTGGCCCTGACACGCCCCAGGTCACCTCGTCGACGGCCCCGGCCTCGCGGCGCTGGAACGCCGCCACGGCCCCGACGGCCGCGCGGCGGACCTCGGCCAGGTCGGTGAGGGCGGCGGGCAAATGCGGCACGGGGAGCAGCCACGCGGAGTCCGGGAAGTTTAGGCGTGTAGCTGGCGGCGCGCGACCACCCAGCGCGAGCATCGCGGCGTCGTGCGCGCGCGTGGCCGCCTCGGCGGTGACCTAGGTGCCCAGCCAGAGCCTGCAGCTGCGCCTCCCGGGGACGCGCACCTCGCACACCCACCGCCCCGCGGAGCCCCGGCGACGCACGCCGCGGAACACCGGGTGCCGCCTCCCGAAACTTGGTGCGCCCCGCGGGGCGCTTCTTCGCCGGCTGAGGAGACGAAGACCAGCTGGCCGCCTTGTTCTCCGAAGACGACGAGGCTGAGGAGGACGAGGAGCTCGAGTGCTCGTGGAGACCCATGTCCATGGCGGCGGCTGCTGCTGCTCGCTAGTGTCGTCTCCTGGTGATTTGCTGGAGTTGTGAGCTGAGAGTGGAGTGAGATGCTTGATTGAGCTTGGTCTGGAGCTTGAGTGAGTGCCGTTGTGGAGTGTGATTTCGTTAGACGCGTATTTATAGGTATGCCTTTGCGATGTGGGAAGTGTGTTCAGACGCGGAGAAGCCATGGCGAGGACACAGCTAGTTTCAACAGATTGTTGGGACAAAAAAATGATTTAGCTAGTATGACGCTTTCCCGGATGGAGCCTTGCGGCCCGAGCGTGTGGTAGCAAGGAAGAGCCGCTCGTTGAGTCGCTCGACAGTGCCACCGTGATGTTACGGAGTGGCTGACAGGGCCCACCAGCTCCAACACTCTGGAAGCAAGTAGAGTGACATTGATGGATGTTGCTATGGTTTAAAGTAGGGATAATTGCATGAGTGCATCTATTTTGTATTTTAATATGAATTTATCTTTACTTTGTATCATCGTCCCTATTTCGACCAAGTTGTTGTACCGTTATCCTTTTTTAATGATAAAACTGTAATTTTTTCGTCAAAATGGAACAATGATGTAATAACTTGGGTAAAAATAAGAGTAATGATGCAAAGTAAAAAAAAGATAAATTCATAATTTACACTAAAAATATGGACACAAATGTAATCTTAAATGGAAACATAGTAGGAACCCCTCAATAGTAACTTCTCCTTGAACCCTCCCTTTCCTTACCTGCATCTAGACTGTTGGCCAAATTATCATAATCATACAATTCATATGTCTAATAAATTCAGTCTCCCGTGGAGCTTCATAGGTATTTCGACATTTTAAGACATATTCTAGAAGAACATATATTAATAGGTTGTCGTGGTTCATCTTCTTCTAAATCTTATTGTTGCAATCATTCATCTTCTTTTACACCCACTATAAACTATACAACAAAATCATTATGGAGTGCGTCCCTGAAACCAATTTGACAGTGTGCTTTTCCATGTCAAAGGTCATGAAGATCGTAACCTTGATTATCTCGCTATTGTGGGGATGACGTAACATAGGAAGCTCATAACCTTTTCATAAATATGAAAACATTCCCCAGTTGCTTTAGGGATGTGAACAAGGTTCATAGTTGAAGGAGTGACCAATTGATGGCACAATTGATAATTAAAGGTTTGCTATCATTAGACTATTGTGGTAATGACAAAGTATGACAATATGAAAATGGTGACCCTCTCGTATTATGATCTTGAAAACGTAAGGGTCATCTTCTTGATGAAAAAACGTCGTGGTAACATTTGCATACAAAAACTCATCCAAGTGAATGAATATGCACAACCATACAGTTCCTGTTGTCATCTATCCACTAATCGGTGCCAAAGAAACTACTGAGTTTGTTTACATCTGCAAGGTGATTATTGTATGTAATGAGTAAATATGATCGAGATTTAAGAAATATATCTTCCTTTATGGATCAGACTTCAGACTTTAGCAAAAATGGTGGCGGACGAGCTACGCACACACGAACGCGATCGCGGCGTCGATCGAACCGGCCTGATGACGACGACGGACGCGTGATAGTGACGGCGCCGTCCTCTCCCACGCGGCCACGGCCAGCCGCGGAAGAAAAACATCAGGCCCCCCCCTGATTTTTTTTCCTCGGCCGTGACGGTTGTTTATTGTTCGCGGCAGCCGTTTCCTTTAGGCTTTGGGGTTTCATGGGGGCCGGTTTTTTTGAAGCAGGCAGCTTCCTTGCACGAGGCTGCTGCTGTTGTCGTTGCCGTAGTCCAGCTATCATCACCGTGTTGGTAAAGGTGGACCAGCAGGCAGGGGAATCATACGGTCCGTGGCTCTGATGGAGTCCGTGGTAGATAGATTTGCGGCTCGGGATGCATCCCAGGGACATGCACAAGAAGCATTTTCAGTATATGAGATCCAATTTTAATTTGCGAACACAATTTATTGGACAAGGATTGGCTTTTAAGTTTTCAGTATACGGAGATTCATGGGGTTCGATGGGCAGGGTCTGTGTTCCAACTGTTCTTTCTCATTGCCAAAATCAGTTTACCGTTACACTACCGAAATTCGGCAGTTAAGCTTAGCCAACTGCAACAGATGGCGGAATTCAGAGTACAGCGGCCTCTGTTCTAGTAGCTCCACAGTGACGCGTCCGCGACATGGGCTTCGCCGTCGTCGCCGAACGCCGACACGGCGCACGGCGGCTCCACGAGCATCCCCTGCGCCAAGCTCGCGTAGTACAGGTCCCAGTTCACGTCGTTGAACACGTCCAGGTCGAACGCCGCGTCCTCGGCGGCCGGAGAGGTCTCCTCTCCGTCGGTGGCGTCATCGTCGTCGCAACTGTTGGCGGCGGAGTACGGCGTGGCCGGCCGCGCGTCGTCCTCGGCGTGCGCCTCGCGGCGCTGGAACTCCCCAACGGCCTCGGCTACCGCGTGGCGGACGCCGTCGTGGCTGTGATACAGGGCCGGCATGGCGAGAAGCCAGGCGGAGCCGGCGGAGTTAAGGCAAGCGCCCGCGCCGGCGATGGCGAGCAGGTTAGGCACCGGTGATGATCCTACATCTACGGGCGCCAGCGTTGGAGTCGGAGACGTGCGCGGCGAGCTTATCCAGCGATCGCGTGTGAGAGCGCACGACTCGGTAGTGGCCAGCGCACGTAACAGACTTCCTACAATCTTGTTCAGGATCAGCTCCTGGTTCCTGGATCCTCTGATGTTTTGGATGCCTTTGATGCTGCTCGAGATGTGGGTTGAGTGGTTTTGTGAATGGTGATGGGCATGTCGGATTTGGGCCCGCATGTTTATAGGTGAAGGCAGGAGCAGAGCAGAGTGCAAAGCGCGGGATGGAAGGGGGGAGGGAGACAAACAGCAAGTGAGCGAGCAGAGAACCCAGCTGGAGATAGCAAGCAAAGGAAAGGGGGATGCATCCGCGAAGGCAAATTGAAGGCAACTTCAGAGCAGAGCTTCGAGAGTGACCATAAGAGTTCAAAACTGCCTTGCTGCCTTAACGATTTTCTTTCTCTGCTTGCCTGCATCTGTTTCTGGATCCTGGCAGCTGTTTTTGGCCGTCAAAAACGTCACTGTTGCGTGATATGCTTGGTGCATATCAAGTACCAGTAAGAAATAAGGTTAATGCTTCTTTTATTTCGATTTTTGGAACAACACGAGGCTGGGAACTTGTGTCGTGTGGGACTCCACCTGGCTTCTAGGTGGTCGGTGGCCAGCAGTCAGCACAATGATGAAAAGTTTTTGTATGTCCTTGATTGGTTAAGATCTGATCTCTTGGGGGATAATTGATTCAATAACGAGAACGTCTAGAATGTAAACAGACCTCTGGTGCAATTGTGCAAAAATCTCTCTCAGACCACACGATCTTCATCCTATGATGATTGTATTTTTACACTTAAACCCTTCCACCTAATAAGATAAGTTGAATAAAGTAAAGTGTGAAGGTGAGAGGGCTTAAGTATAAAAATACAGTCACCGTAGGATGAAGATCGTGTGGTCTGAGAGAGATTTTTGCACGATTGCACCAGAGTAGTGTTTGCATTCTAGTCGTTCCCTTCAATAACACTCCTAAGTCGAGTGGCTCGACTTACACTCAACTTAGGGGTGCTATTGAATCGATTATCCCCTCTCCTCAAAAAGAAATGCAATATGTATATCTTTGTCTACAAGAAAATTGAAACCTTTCCCCCCCAAAAGAAGGTGGGTTCATATCTGTTCTGTTACCAATTTTGCCAAAACCTATATGGTCTTTGAGGCAGAACTTCCACAGTTGTTTTGCAAACATTATGTCAATACATATAATCTTAGATTTACATAGAAAATAATAATAAATTTAATCTCATACTCTAGGTCTAGTTGAATCTAATCAAGTAGATTGAGAAAAAAATTCTAGTAAAAGCTAATTGAACTAGGGGTGGGCGTCTCGCGAGGCGACGATTCCGTCCTCCACCCTCACCAATTTGCATGGAACGCGATGGGACCATGGAAAATTGGTTCCTCCAGAAGTTGTCGATCCCTCCGCCTATCGTCCCCGATGATCCCGCCGGCGGGTGACCTTCTGGCCGGCCCAACCACCGTCGTGCGTCTCCGTCTTTGCAGTCTACTGCCCTGACCTGCCGGACCACGCATTCGGTGACTTCCCTCAATCGGCCGGATCGTCACCTCGGAGGCCGACGACCCCATCCATCTCCGCGTCGCCATCTGCCGTCGGGGCGATCACCTGCACCCTGACAGCAACAACCACTTCATCAACGAAGTCGGCAAGAAGAGGCCGTTGCTTGACCTGATCCCGGCCACCCCGAGACCGTCCTGTTGCACTCCCCGTTCCCGAGATGGGTTCGTGCTAGCATCTGGACCACTAGTGGTGCAATTGTGGGAGCGAGAGTCCGTAGTCATTCATTGAGATGTACTAGGTTCCATCTAAAACTAGTTTCAGCAAGCATCATGCATATCTCCTATGTCACGTGATCTTTCTTGGTTTGTCTTGGCTAACAAAGATTCCTATTTCCTAAAAACAAGAAGAAAATAATGAGTCCGTTCATTTGTACATCGACCACACGTCGACCACATTACGGCCTTGTTTGGGAAGCCGGGGATCGAAGTGGAATGAGGTCCAATCCACGTCACTCGTGGATTTATTCACACACATGGATCAAATACCCCTCCTGGGCTAAAAGTGCATTTGGCTCAGTGTGGAATCGACCGGCCCACTCCGGATCCACTCCACTCGGTGTGGGAATCCAGCGACTCCTCCACAAGTTGGGATTATTCATCGCAACCTCTCTCGACTATCATTCTCGAAGACGACAACGAGGCGACGGAGGCTACCATTCTTGGAGGCGACGATGAGGCGACGGCGGCTCCCCGACTACGGATCCCTCGACGGCGTCTCCCTCCACGGCGGCTCCTCAACGGCGGATCCCTCGACGACGGCTCCCTCGACGGCTGCTCCCTCAACGGCGGATCCCTCGGCGGCGGTGATGGCGGATCTCTACACTCTGAACAGACGGTAGAGACGGTGTGCTACCTTCTTCTTCCTTTCACTTGCACTTCGTCTAGGGTTTCACCTCTGTTGAATCCTTGTGCCTACGCATCTAGGGTTTCACAAGTGCATCTAGGTTCACCTCTGTTTTCTGGTTGAGAGATCTGCAGGCCATAAAATTTTGTCGGCTCATCTAAGCTCTAAATACTACTCTAGTTGGCTGGTTACCTGCGAATTTTGCATCGGGCAAAAGGCGGGCAGCTTTAAAAGCACATGATAGAACATCAATGGCACCCTTCACTTGCTTTATCTCCAAAGTGCTGATCCTTAGGCAATTTACATGGTGGCAATGATAGCAAGATCCTTAGACAATACGCTTGTCAAGGGTAACTTTTAGGGTAATTTTCAAAATTCGAGAGTTTGCTATCAAATCCACCGTGTAATTTTGCAATTTGCCCAAGGGGCTGACTATGCTAGGGGAACAATAGAGATCAAGGGCTAACCGATACCCGTTAAGCCACTAGTGAAGGATGTCACCGATGCTCCATGTGGTGAGTCCCCTGTCATATTGGTATTTGGTAAAGATCTAGGCTGAAACTTCCAAATCCAAAGTTCTGTTATATAACCTTTATTTTCTGGCTGCTCTAAGAGGAATATAGTTGTCCTTGTGGTTTATGTTTGTGGTGCTAATGTTCCATAGAGCCTACATTCTACACTGTACATATGAATGTTTCTGCATATTATGTTCGGTAGATCACATCTTGCTAAGATTGTACCTTTGTAATCTCATGTAGGATATATCCATTCCAATTATTATGATCATTTCTGTTTTCATCTAATTTGTAGGCTGATATCTTCACTATGCTACCCTAACTTTCTTCCATGCTGATATGATTTTTTTCCTTGAAATGGTTTTTGTCCTTGCTTATTTAAATTAGTTAGGGTAGACAATAAATATTTTTTAAAAAATATTAGGAGGGTAGAGGGCGACCAAGGTTGACCTGGGAGGAGGCGGTAAAACGAGATTTGAGAGACTGGAATGTATCAAGAGACTTAGCTCATGATAGGACCGCATGGAAAGTAGCAATTCACGTACCGGAATCTTAGTCTCTTTTCTTTTCTTTTTTTTGTTACTCTTATGTGCGGTAATTATTAGGTTTCATGTCTAGCCGACCCCAACATGCTTGGGATAAAGGCTTGGTTGTTGTTGTTGTTGTTGTTATTGAGACAATAAATATTTTTTACTTTATAGAAGAATGGGCTCGAGACGGGAGCACATAATTAGGAGGAAAGAAGAGGATGATGAATTAATGTTATTCCTTTTACCCACTTTACATCTATTAGATAGTAGTAATACGAGAAAGAAAAAACCAAGGCACACATCTAGCCGCACTGAGAAGGAACTTATGCAAGAAATTTTTGACGGACATAAGAAAGATTGTCGTGTAGCATTTCGTATGGAACCAAACATCTTTAGAAAGATTGCTTCCTATCTTAGATTAGAGAACCTCCTACATGATACAAGAGGTGTGAGAGTGGAGGAGCAATTAGGAATGTTCATGTTTATGCTATCGCACAATGCCAGCTATGAGGATCTACAATATGAATTCAAGCATAGTGGGGAAACAATCCACCGACATATCAAAGCAGTTTTTGATATAATTTCTGCCCTCACATATTGATTCTTGAAGGCAACTCTTATAAATGAGACACATTGGAAAATCAGCACTGATACAACACGCTTCTTCTCATACTTTAAGGTGAATAAATTAGCACACTATTTGACCTACTATCAACCTACTTTTCCTAAAAGATATAACTCACATCCACATTTATTTTTTTAGAACTGCATTGGTGCTATCGATGGCACCCATATTCCAATCACTATAACTGAGGCCAAGCAAGCTCCATCTAGGAACAGAAAGGGCACACTAAGCCATAATTTCATGCTAGCTTGTGATTTTGACCTTAACTTCACTTTCATCTCTTGTGGTTGGGTAGGATCTGCAACTGATGCTAGGGTTCTACGGTCTGCTATGCTTGGTGGTTTTCATGTATCGGAAGGAAAGTATTTTCTTGTTGATGGAGGCTACGCAAACACACCATGTTTCCTTGCTCCTTATCGTGGTGTGAGATATCATCTAAAAAAGTTTGAACGCGGTCACCAACGACCAAACAACTATAAAGAGTTGTTTAATCACCGCCACGCAGTATTAAAAAATCACATAGAAAGGGCAATTGGGGGGTTGAAGAAAAGTATTCCAATTTTAAAAGTTGGAACACATCATCGTATGAAAAATCAGGTGAAGATACCGGCAGCTGCTGCAGTTTTCCATAATCTTATCCCTATGCACCATGGAGATGATGCATGGTTGGATAACCAACCAGATAACATACCACTTTCCTCATTTATTGACCTTTCTAGAGGAGATAGTAGCTATAATAATGATGTGACCTCTTTTAGTAGTCAAATAGAAATTGGGAATGTTGTGAGAGATGTAATTGCTATGCAGATGTGGGAGGATTACTCTCAGAATCAATTATGATGTAATTTACACTTGAAAATCATAGATATATTCTATTTTTAATATATAGTTATAATTTATTTAAGGCGGTGGTAATGTTTGAAAGAGGCTCTCTAAAAATTAACTTAATGCAAGTTGCATCTGTGCAAAATAAGTCATCACCGAGGAGTGGTAAATGGAAGAAGAGGTCATCAAAAGGTATTGGTCCTGATTTTTCTGTACAATAGATTTTTAGAGCTATACAATAGATTATTCTGTATAACAAAATCTTCTAGAGCGAATTGGAATCCTGGGTTGGAAAAGAGTTTGGTACAAATACTCCGTGATCACGACAATGACTGCTACAGAGGCCAAAATGGATGGTCCTCGGAGACATGGAATCTTATGGTGCAAAAATTTCAACAATAATTCCCATATGTATCATTTTCTAAAGATCAAATTCAGGACAAAGAGAAGGAACTAAAGAGAGATTTTAATGTGCTTAAGGAGGCCCGTAAACAAAGTGGGGTGCATTGGGATGTCAAGCTTCGTATGATAACTGCTAAACCTCCAATTTGGGATAACATCATTATGGTAGTTTTTTTCTTGCTATATTTCAGTACTGTACATCATTTTATATCATATATTTATTATGTTCTTGACCTATTCTTGTATGTTACAGTCACATAAGCTAGTAAATTTCAGAGACAAGGTCTCCGTCTATATGATGATTTGGAGAAGCTCTATGATGGTAAGTTATCATTTCTGGTTATTGTCAATATATTTATGTAAATATATTTATGCAGCTTAACTCCTTTGTGAAGGAAAAACAGCAGAGGGAAAGTTGGCTTTTATCTCTACACCAATAGAGCAGGTTAAACATGATAGAGCTCTGAGAAGTCTAGCTTTTCTATCTAGTTATAATGATGATGAACATGATGATGACGATGGTGATGTGAGGATATGTGCTGCAACATCTTCAAGAAGTGATGCATGTGTTATTAAGTGACAAAAGGGATGCTACTAAAAGAGATGAAGAGTTTGCTGAAATGTGTTCTGCTACAAGGTACATTATCGTTACTTAAATGTGTAGTTAGGCTATTGATATTGCTGCTGTAGATGAAGAATTTTGTGTATTTATATCTGTTTTGACTATTCTAGAAAAATGTTGGACGGAAGCATAAGCAAAATGGAAATGTCGCTGAGATGATGGAAAGGTACCTAGAATTGAAAACTAAGCAAACAGGGGAGGAAGTTGCAGAGCAAGAAAGAGCTAGAGCTAAGGCAGAGGCTGCTAATTTTTCCATTCAGAATTGTGAGCAGAGAGCGGGTGAAGAGAGAGCAGATACATATGATATTTTCAAGTACATTCAGAACAGAGAGATCTTCAGGACAACTGATTGTTCTTCACGCTTAATATGGCTAAAGAAAAGAAATAGTAAGTGTCAGTTAACCTGTGGTTTGTAAAGTTACCTAGTAATTTTAGCTTATGCTGCTAGAACCTTATTCACAAACTAGCATATACTATTTCTGGTGTTTTTTGCCTTAAAAGCACACAACCGTAACTGGGCCATGACTCTATTGGATAAGATCTATGATGATATGTTCATAAGTAGAAATTGCATGGTTCTTGGGAATGTAGACTTCCTGGGAAACCGCTCTCTAGGAATGTAGGCTTTCTGGGAACAACCTCCTGAATCACAACAAATGGCTCATCACCAGCCTCAGCATCACCATCCTACCCACTGTCCTCAATATGCTATGCCACCTTTCTCATTACATCATAAACTTCTTAGCAGTGCAACCTTAGCAGCAGCCACCAAAAACAGGGGTTCATCCCTAAGCCTCAGAACATAACCCTTCTGTATAAGGATCAGTGCACTGTAAAGTCTTAAAAAATTCAGAGTCCAGTCTCTTCAAGAATGCAACCAAATCACCAGTAACATGGATTGTTCCGTTGTAGTCTGCACCTTTCAGAGTCCAGTCTCTCCAAGAGCTTGATATGTTGGTTGCTGGATCATATAAGATCAGATTAAGATCAGCATATAATATTGTTTTGATTAAATCTGCTGGAGGAGTTTAGTTAATTGCTGTGAATTCCATCGATATCCATTGTATACAATCTAACATTACGATTTTAACAATGTTGTTCATTTTGTTGCAGAAGCTAATCAATTCAGGTTTTTAGATGGTAAGATGGCACCCAGAGACAAGGTTTAGAATGGTAGGCCTTCTTTTGTGGAGAAGAGTACTTAGTTCAATTCCAAGCTTGAATTTAGTTGCAGGTCCAGAATGGTAGCTCTTCTTTTGTAGAGAGGATGTTAGTTATTTTATCAAATTGCAAGCCTTGAACAACTTTTGGTGGTAAGCTAGGCATGGTTTAACTCCTCGTAGACCATTTGTCATCTACCAATTCCATTCAGTTTTGTGGCATCAATGTTGGCCAATATTTTTTATAGAATATATGTTTTTAGACTCACCGGGTTCGGTGATTGTTGTGACCTCATATCTATGTTATTTGCAAGACTTGAATATAATGGGGGCAGTACAACTGTTTAGAAATTATTCAATGAATTATTATTATGTCTCAGATTTTCATTCCAAGACCATACTATTTTTCACTGAAATTCATCTATTCAATATATTTTTTAACAACATATATAAATAAATATTTTTTGCAATGACATAGAAGTGATAAAAAGATGATCTTGTATTAATTTACTACTCCCTCTGTTTTAAATTATTTAACATTGGCTAGTTTAATTTTGAACTAATCAGCGTCAAATAATTTAAAATAGGGGAGTATCATTTTGCATTTTGATTATACCTGTATGTTGCAATCCATGCTTTTTTCATTAGCCAAATGACAATAAAGTTTTTCACTGTCAAATTCTCAATCCAAGGTGGATTGGGTGGAGGAAGTGGAACCACCCAACATTCTCCGGTGTAAGATCCCACATGGGATATTTTCCACATGACCCAAACAAGGCCTACGAGTGCAGGGATGATATCTCATCTGCTTCCACCTTCGGCTTCTTTTCTAGTCTTGGTGATTCTACTATGATTACCAAGGGTATCAGAATATATTTAGCATATTTCCATATTTGATGGATTTAGGATGTACAATGTACTCGAAAACATCATGAAGAACCATGTGTTTGCTAGATGATTATTTGCGTTAGGGTTACCGAACCGGCCATTGGGTTGTGTCCACATGTATCGGGTCTGTCGTACTCTAGCTCCCGGCCTATATGTACTCAATCCTAATCATCCAACCAAGCAAACAGGATTATTCAACCCTAACATCGCCAACAATAACCTATTTAGAAGCGCTCTGAACTTGTCGTCACACGTTGCAGTCTTGACCGTGACCGTGAGGAAAACACCAAACAACAGCTTTCCAGCGGAAGAATGTTAGCGACAAAACAATGCAATTGTGATTATAGTACCTCGTATTTCCTGCAATGCGCCGGCATTCATCAGTGGTATATTCTCCCGATGGTTCCACCGTAACAGAAAATCTAATTTAATTTAAACTAAATTAGTTATCTTAAACAATTTTTATTTTAGAACGGAGGGAATATATATTTTCCTCCCTGTTCAGATAATGATATGGATGGTATTTGCAAAACAAAATGTGGACCGATGAGATACCACACACTTGGCAGCGGGAAATGGAGCGGCAGATGGCTACAACAACATAGAGACTCTGGGCTAGGATGACGAGCTCCAACGGAAATGCTTACATGGACGATCTGACACGAAGGAGCCAAAGGCATCTACACAGGAAGATGACAAACCCTCACTTGGTCAAGCACAAGTGTGACGATAAAACAAGTTGCACAGCACGAGTGGCGATTATATGGATAATAAACAAGGAGATTTTTTAGTGCACTAAACAACATTCTGTTGGCATGGCCAGTAATTGCATGCAGTTAACTTGTTTATCAAGAGCTCTCGTCGTAAGGTGTCATGCGCAAGAGGACAGGGGAAACGACAAGTGGATCAAGGGAGATTTAATCTAGTTAGCGACAAATGGATGAATGGAGATCCTGCTAAGTAGTAGATGTCGTTCCGCTCCCGTTCTCTCTTCGCAGGCGTGTATATAAGCACGAGGCGGGAAAAGCTAGCGGCGAGTGTGGACTCGATCAAGATAATCTGGCTAAGTGCTTGAGAGCTAGCTAGCTCCAAAATCTACTGTTTAATATATCCAATCCGCGTGACGCGAGTTCATGGCGGCGCAGGAGAGCGGCAGGACAGCCACAGCCTCCACGGGGGCAGCATGCCGCGTGCGCCGGTTGGTCGGCGTCCGGCAGCGGCCGTCGGGGAGATGGGTCGCCGAGATCAAAGACTCGGCGCAGCGCGTCCGCCTGTGGCTCGGCACGTTCGACACGTCCGAGGAGGCCGCGCGCGCCTACGACGAGGCGGCCCGAGCGCTGCGCGGTGAGAACACGCGCACCAACTTCGCGGCCCGCGGCGGCCGGCACGGCGGCTCATCGTCCGGGGCATCGGCCAGGGCCAGGCTGAGCAAGAACCTGCAGCACGCCGTCGCAAGAGCGGCCGCCGCGGGCAGGGCCACGGCGTGCGCCGGGGTAGGGGACCAGTTCGCGCTCGCCGCGGTGTTCCTGTACTGGCAGCATCCAACTACTACTCTCCACGTGCCGCGGCGCTGCGAGGCCGAGGCGTCGTCGCACGTGAAGAACGCGGTGCAGCCGAGCTTCGTCGTGCCGAGGCGGACGGGGGCGCCACCGCCGCCGCCGACGGTCTTTGGAGATGGAGACATCTGGGGCGCCGACACCTTTATTGAGAAGAGCGTCCAGGAGGCGTCATCGTTCAAGGTTTCCTCGTCCACGATCGTGCTGCCCACGTTCAGCGCGTCGTCGCCGGAGTGGCGGAGTCTTTCGGACTCGAGGACCTCTAGCCAGTGCCTAGTGGCAGAATGAAACCCAGTTCATCGCGATTCGTTTGCTTGGCGCTCTTCCTCGATCAGTGTAGATAGTTGTGCAGGCGATGGTCTGCCTGAAATCGCTGTCCTTCCTATGAGTAAGAAGAAAGTTCTAGCTTGCTTCTCGTTGTACAATACGTGATGCCGTAGCAGACTCAGGACTCAGGAGAGCAACCAGCTGCAATGCTAGCTCACGCCTGATCATGCATGTTCAGTTCCTACGAGCAAAACGACTGGAATAGATAGTCAGATTAGCTCGATTAGGTGGCGTTGCAATCTTCTTTGTCTCAATATCATGTAAATTTACTATAGAATTTCAACTTGAAACATCAAACATAGCATGCTTTTATTATAATGTCGAGTGATTAACTGATTAAGAACGATTGATTTTTTTATCTATATATAACCGGCCCATATGAGCCCACTGTAATTCAATGGGCCAATTAATATTTTATTGCTTGACAGGCCTGAATGGCCGAAAACGGCCCTATATTAATTCTTGTCTAAAGACCGGCCCCGAAAGAATTTGACAGTCCACACCCCTCGAACAGCAAGAAAAGTAGAAAACCCAGCACAAGTAACCAAGCATCCGGAAGTCTGATATGTATTCACAGAATGTTTTTTTCTCGAACAAAATGGCACAAGACTGCCGTTTGACTAACGTAAAGCACAAGTTTAACGCCCCAACAAGTTTGGGAAAGGGTTTGCTCTCTTTGGATTATTCGCGCCAAGATTAAATCCGAGTTTAGCGACTTGTTTTTTTAGATAATGGAAAAAATATCCCGACCTTCCGCTCCTTATGGTTATCTTATTACAATCAAATACTAACTTAGACGTCGTATGCCAGCCAAAAGATCAAGGCGGATTAAATACAAAACCTAGACATCCAGAACCAGTGTCTACTTAGTAAATTGATATTTAAGTTAATAAACAAGGAGGGAATGTGGCAAAAATTATTATATAGAAAGTACATGAAGAATAAGACAATTGGACAGGTACAACAGAAGTCTAGTGATTCACGTTTTTGGAGCAGTTTGATGAAGGTGAAGGACAAGTTTTTTGAGGTTTATCAGTTTCAGAATAAACAATGGGAAAAGGGTGAGGTTTTGGGAAGATCGATGGCTTGAAAACTATAAGCTCATGGATAATTTTTCTTCGTTATATAATATAGTAAGACAAAAACATGCCACCATAGCACATGTTTCAGTACAATATCACTAAACATCTCGTTTAGACAGGGTCTTGTTGACAATAATTTGGTGAGATGGCATAGACTTGTAACCTTGGTGGCGCATGTACGAATAAACGAAATAGATGACATAATATATAAGATGGGATTTAAATCAGAGTGAAATTTTTTAGTAAAATCGATGTATACAACCCTTATTACGAATGGAAACATATGTAGAAATAATATGATATGGCTACCTAAGTTACCACTAAAGATTAAGATATTTATGTGGTATTTGAAAAGACAAGTGATTCTTACCAAGGATAATTTAGCTAGGCACAGTTGGGAAGGTGACAAAAAAATGTGTGTTCCGTATGTTTGAAGAAACTATTCAACACCTTCTATTTGATTGCCACTGTGCTAAATTTATTTGGAGAATCGTAAACATCACTTCTAATATTTACACACCTTTATCTGTTTCTCATATGTTTCATGCTTGGCTACATTCATTCTCAAAGGTGTTAAGAAAACAAATTCTGGTCGCGGCTGCAGCCTTGTGCTGGACAATATGGGTAACTAGAAATGATTGTGTTTTTGATAATAGACTGGTGAAAAACTATTTGTGGGTACTTTTCAGTAGTACACAATGTTGTCGCACCTGTGTGTCACTGCAGAAGGATGATGAATGTATCAACATATTGAGGACAGCTTGTGACTCCATGGAAGCTACGGCCATGGAGATTTTCTATACTTTTGGATGGAGATTCAACAAAAGAATCACATCTTAATAATGTTTTGTTATTTCTTAATTATGTATGATCTTTGAACCGAATGTGTAATGCGAATTGTAGCTGATAAACTTTGTAATTTATGGCCCTAACCTCCTTTTGAGGGAGATCAACATATTGAGGACAGCTTGTGGCTCCATGGAAGCTACGGCCGTAGAGATTTTCTATACTTTTGGATGGAGATTCAACAAAAAGAATCACATCTTAATAATGTCTTGTTATTTCTCAATTATGTATGATCTTTGAACCGAATGTATGCGGATTGTAGCTGATAAACTTTGTAATTTATGGCCCTAACCACCTTTTGAGGCGGAGGTCGGTTTTTATCCATTACCCTTAAAAAAAGATACTAACTCGGACATATCCATGGACACGCACGCTCATAGTAGTACAATAGTCCATAAGGTAACACACAATCTGAACATTATTAAATAGCAATTCTGCTATTAAATCTCCACCCAAAAAGAGTAAAAACAGCCATCATTGTGGACTCCAATGCACTGCATGCCACCTTCATGTATTTGTTCTTCTCCTCATATTTTTGTAGCTACGCCCATTGACGACACCAGTAGATTCCTCATTATAGTACCTGCATATATGTTTTCGGGTGACATTTATTGAAAACAATATCATTCCTGCTTAGCCAGATCACCAACATATTGCTGCTGCACCTACAGTCAGCATTCCTCTAAACTTGATATGAAACTGAGGCAACCATGCTTCAAACAAATGTGGAATCTTTCTGTAATATTAGTACCAAAAGTTACTTGAAAAACTCTCCAAATGAACCTAGCATAATGACAATTAAAAAGAGGTGTTGGATTGTTTTCTTTTATGAACAAAATACACATTTTGTATCCCCATTCCAATTACGTCTAGCTAGGTTTCTTTTGTTAGTACTACTCCTCTATACAAATACCATACAAAAATATTAATTTTTAACGGTATTTTTGTTTTCCACAATCATTTATTGTTTATAATATTATTACTAAAAATCATATATACATACATTGTGCTAACTGAGAACAACCCATTTTGCTTTTGACTCCATCTAAATACATCTTTTCTATTACTTAATCGAATATGAGCAATTCTTGCTACTAAATCATATCACTGTGTCAAATTATTATCTACCAAACCTTGTCGGTAAGATATATCCAACGGTACTAAACTAAACACATTATTGACCGTGTCATGTTTACATTGAACTATATTATACAGCGAAGGAAATTTATCTCTTATAGTATAATTTCCCAGCCATTTGTCCTCCCAACATCTAGGTGACTTGCCATTTTTTACCTAAAAAGTTACAAGATTAAGGAAAACATCTTTCACCTTCATTAAACTAGACCAAAAGTGAGAATCACCCGGTTTTCTCTTTGCCTGTCCTATAGACTTAGTTAATAAGTATTTTCTTCTAAGTAGTTCTTGCCACATACCCTCCTCATTGAGCAATTTGAATAACCATTTACTAAGTAACCACTTGTTTTATATATTGGTGTTCAGAATACCTAACCCACCTTGATTTTTGGTTAGCACACTATATTCCATCTTGCAAGTCTATATTTTTTCTTATGGCCATCAGATTGCCAAAAGAATTTTGACCTATTGTAGTCTAATTTTTTTAGTACACCTTTAGGAACTTCGCAGAAAGAAATCATAAACATAGCTAAACTTGTAAGACCAAATTAATCAAAAATAGTCTACCTCCAACCGATAAATTTTTTTCTTTCTAGCTGCTCAATTTTTTCTCGAATCTCTATTGTATTATTCCCCAGTTTGAGTTCCGTAGTTTCCTGTAGTGCATGAGAATACCCAAGTATCTGTATGTACAATTACCCAACTGACACCCGAAAAGTTGTGAGTATTTAGATTCAAAACTTTTGGCTTCTCCAAAGCAAAAAAATTTGCTTTGTGTGGAAATTTATTTTTAACCCAAATAGTTCACTACAGGAAAATGGGAAATTTTCGTCGGCTAGGTATATTTTCGTGGGCCCTCACGAAAATAGGTATATTTTCGTGAGCTAGGTTATTGCTCACGAAAATAAAGGTTTATTTTCGTCGGCTAAAAGAACAACACACGAAATTAGGAGTTATTTCGTGGGCCAAGAATGTAGCACACGAAAATAAATATAATTTCGTGGGCTTGGTAATAAGCACACGAAAATAAATGAGGGTTTCTCGGTTCCACCCAGGAGTAGCTCTATTTTCGTGGGCCAGCGTTGAAGCTCACGAATATATTTGACGCAGTTTCGTCGGCTTCTGAAAAAGCACATGAAATTGATCCATATCCCGACCGGCACACAAAACAAGGCATGCATTGAGGTATTGTCGTTGGCCACGCAGAAGCTCACGAAAAAACCCTTAATTTCGTCGGCCGAGTCAGAAGCACACGAAATTAGGTCTATTATCATCGGTTTCGGACAAAGCACACGAAAATGATGGGCGCACAAAACAAGGCATGCATGGAGGTATTATCGTCGGCCACGTAGAAGCTCACGAAAAAACCCTATTTTCGTCGGCTAGGGCAGAAGCACACGAAATTAAGTTTATTGTCGTCGGCTTCTGACACAGCACACAAAAATAAGGGCACACAAAACAATGCATGCGTAGAGGTATTTTTGTCGGCTTCTGACAATGCTCACGAAAATGAAACATATTTTCGTCGGCCGTATCACATGCTAACGAAAATGAAACGTATTTTCGTAGGCATCCGTGTAGCTCACGAAATTATCATGTATAACGACCCGGGCGACCAACCGCGTGAATCTCAGAGCCGCTAACAATTCTACGAAACTCACGACGCCGCCGCGCGCACCGCCGCTCGGCCCGTTCTCGGCGCAGCTCTTGTGCCGGCGCTCTGTGGCGCACGCGCCCCGGTCGGCGCCGTCTTCATCGGAGAGGACGCCCCCGAGCCAGCCCTCGTCGCAGGCAAGGCCCAGGCGCCGCCTCCGCGCCGCAGCTCCCGGCGCCCCCACTCCAGGCGCAATACGTACCGGCGCCGCACCTCCGGGCGCCGCACATCCCTGTGCAGGGAGCCCCCACGTCTCACACGTCCCGGACTCCACCCATACCGGCGCACGACACTCCCACGCCGCACCTTCCGGCGTCGCTGCTTCGCCCCTGCACTGTCCTTCTCAGCGCCGGCGCGGCCGCCCTGCCCCGGCCTGCACGTCCCCGCCCCACCCGGTGCCGGCGCGCGTCTACCCCGACCCTACCTGTCCGAGGTGAGCTCTCTAATTGTGTATAGATTTTTATTTTTTACAATGTTGTATATTTACATCAAGAGTTGACTATACTAATACAAACATAAAACAGTAGCATATGCATTATTTAGGTTGAAAAGAATACTACTGGCTCTTCTTAGATGGTGGAAGCGAACATTATTGGATTTGTTTGTAGTGCTACCGATGATCGCCGTTTGGCATAAAAATAGCGTGCAGTTAGATTGAAGACATAATTTGGCCATGTGTTGACCCCATGTGGTGAGCTACGAATTCATTTGTTAGACTACTACATTTTCACGCTAACGTAGTCCTTAGTTTGTAGACATGGGTGAAAACCAAACAACAATTACAAGAAAACTTTTAATTTTGCATGCTGCCGCAGCCCGCCGCCTCGTTTGGGTCAGGGCAGCCCTTCCCGGAGCAGCCTGGCGACCGGCGCCCGGCATCGACCGGTGTAGAGCGCTCTCTCCCGTGTGTAGCCTGCAACAGGCGCCGCCCCTTCCCCGTCACCCGGCACCGACCGGCCCGGTGCCGCACCTTCAGCCTGTTGAAAATAATGCTATAATACTATTTCATTATTCATTACCCTAATTAACGTGAATGCTTTAATTTATGTGTTGTGCTTTGGTTTAATGGTTATTATGCTCGTGCATGTACCATATCCATCTATGAATGAAAATTTAGCGGGTTATAGCGAAATATAAATAAACGGATTTCGGGCCGGCTCAGCCCGACAATTGGGTCATCTAAAAGTTATCATTAGCGGCACCCGGTAGAGCATAATTTAAGACGATTGACTCAATTCACTGTCTCTCCCTCGTTCTTTCCTCCTGTCTCTCGTCATGACGCTGCTCTCGAGTCTAGAGCACACAAAGTATTCCACAAAGCGGCACGTAAAGTTGTGAATGATATGATGTCTAATGCTCGGATCACAGCTATTTGCTTATACTATAAGGAGAAGCTTGGACAGATGATGAACAAGAAAATGGGAGCTTCAAAAATTTATCTTGACGACGATCAATACCGTCAGGTAATGATTCTTTGGATGGTTAAATGTGCTGATGCTTATTATTCATTATGCACTTATTGGGCATCGAGTGAGTATCGAGAGAAATCTAACTCTAAGAGAATCAACCGTGAGTCCGGTGGTGAAGTTTTCCATCGTTACGGTGGAGATGGTCATATTCGTCTCTCGAAACGGATGGTGAGTTTAGTAGATTTACAATTTGGTCTTATAATATTAGCTTTTACTTAACTATATTTATAACATCTCTATATAGGCTGCTCAAAGTGGTGAGGAACCCTCTTTCATTGATGCTTATATCAGAGGGCATAGGGGCATAGATGACAGTCAATTGTGCACTCCAACGGCCATTTAGAACTTGGTATGTCATATAATTAAAAGTAATTATTAATCAATACAATTGTTGTATAGAAGCTTTATCATTTGTTTTTATATAGGAGAAATATGGTGAAGAGATGGTTCGACGTCATGGAGATGATTATAATTGGAGAAAGGAAGACGTCGACGTAGTAGCTTTATATGAATCCGGTGGAGGAAAGCTTCACGGGTGGTGAACTTACTCCACTTATATTCACATATTCGCATATCTCAATTTTTCGAAGTGTCGTCTTATAATTATGACATATCACTATTTCAGGTATTCGATGTTCAATGGTGTCATGAACATCGATGTGGTTCTCTCGCAGTCACGGTCAACACAGAGCAGACAGAGTTCTTCTCGGCGTACTCACATAGGAAATGAGTCCAGGTTAAAACAAATGGAGGAGGAGCAGGCTGCATTGAGAGACCACTTGAGGCTACAAGAAGACCGTATGAAATGACTGGACGAGTTTATAAAAGCACAAAATGACTACTTCTCGAATCTGGCAACGTAGCAACAAGCGATGCAGGTGCATTAATATAAGAGTTCAAATATTTATGTTAAATAAGACATGCATGCATATTTTTATTAAAATGAAGCTAAACATTTTAAAATGATTTAGGGATACTTTTCTCAGCTTGGACTGTCTACCGCCATGCCACCGCTACCGCAGCCTCCACAGCTACCTATGCCTTCACCGCCACCGATGCCTCCACAGCCTCTTCCTGTTAGAACACAGGTACATATTATCTTTATGTTCTCTTCCATTTCTATAAAGTGTTAGTATACTTGTAACATGTATTATTATTTATTTAGGGATCATCCTCAAGGGCACAAAACTTTCATAGTTCTGTTACAAATTTACGAGCATCTTCTTCAGGAGGACAGGGTGGAGGGGATGACTTTGTCGATCAATTCTTCGCTCCCGGTGGTAGCAATTAGATAATTTAGTTTTTTCATATACATCATATATTGTATCTTATATTCAAATAGAGCTCGTGTATAACAAGACATAGAGTCTAATATGATGTTGATTTTTATTTGAATCTATTAGTTATATACTTCATTTTGGCTTGATACAAGAAAACGGCGAGGAAAAGGGTGTCAAAGCAATTTGTTGAAAAGCTCATTGTGAAAATGTATTATGATTTGCTTTGACAAAATTGTTGTATGGACAATATGAAATGTTCGTGTTTCCTGACAATGTGAAATGTTCGTGTTTGTGTGGACAATGTAATGGACAAGACTATTTGTACGATGTAATGGCTTTTATAATATTTAATAAGTTTGCTGCAGTTGTTATGAAGTGTGATCATATGTGTGTTTATGTTATTTGATATATAATTTATTATTTCGTGCTTCAAACAAAGATTATGTGTAATTTGCAAGCAGTCTTATATATTTTCGTGGGCCACAAAGAGGCCCACGAAAATAGTGCAACCATATTTTCGTGGGCCCGGGAAAGCCCACGAAAATAGGACCATATTATTTTCGTGGGCTCAACAAGTGGCCCACGACAATAAAAGGACACTATTGTCGTGTGCCCTAACATTGCCGACGAAAACAACAGAAACAATATTTTCGTGGGCCAATAGAGAGCCCACGAAAATAGCAAGACAGTATTTTTGTGGGCCACATTATGGCCCACGAAACTATGTTATTTCGTGAGCCATTTCAGACCGACGAAAATAACATTATTTTCATGAGCCGCCGACGAAATTAAATTTATTTTTGACGAGTTATTGTCGTCGGCCGGGGGCCCACGAAAATAAGCGTAAAACCCACGAAAATAAATATTTTCGTCGGTTTTATGCTTATTTTCATGGGCCCACGGCCCACGAAAATAACTCGTTTTCCTGTAGTGGTTGTTCAAAAGCACAAAGTATGAGCTTTGAATTTTTTACTTGTTCAAAATTATGTTCCATGGAAAGTATTGTATCATCTGCACATTGCGAGATAGATAGTCCTTCATTTACAAGATGAGGGACAATTCCTGTTATAAGGTTTCTCTCTTTGGCTCGGTTTAGTAGAGTGGCTAGCATATCAACAACTATGTTGAATAATATAGGAGATAAAGGATCTCCGGTCTTTTTTGTCTGGAAGTTTTCACTCATGAGGTCATTAACTTTGATTCCTACATTTCCTACTCTGAAGACTGCATCTACCTAGTCACTCCATTTGGCCGAAAAACCTTTCATTTGCAATACTTGTCTCACAAATTTCCAATTAACCTTTGTCGAAGTGTTCGGTCGACACTTCCCCCGGGCCTGCACTGGGCAGCCCGCGGAGGTTCTTTTTTCGGTGGGGCTAGTCACTTGCGGAGAGCTTGAGCGTATGGACGAGTTAGGAAGAGCTTGACACGGCGAGTTTTACGTGGTTTAGGCCGCCGGACCGTAAAACCCTACGTCCACAGCGAGCTATGGAGCTCGCTGTATTGCTTGTTGCTCAGAACCGGAGTCCTGAGCTTGGGGATGACAGAAGTCTAGTGTATGAGTTGCGAGAGTGCGAACCCTTGCTAACGTTGCCTACCCGAGCCTTTCATAGTCCAAGGCTCGTGTGTCTTACAAGGGGGGCCCGGGACCCGACAGGTGGTCCCGGGGAGATTGTCTATTATCTACCGTATCTGCAGTTATGCCGGTAGTTGTCTCTGCCGAAGGCTTCTGAGTCTTCGTCTTGCAGCCCTGCCCATGCCGCATGCTAGTCATAGTGGTTGATGACGGCGGGGGCGGCATGGGATGTCTTGTCGCTGCATTTATTGGCTGGCAGGCTCTGACACCGCGCGCCAGTCTGTGATGCGACTGGGCGCAACGGCACCTGACAGAGGCGTGCTCCGCGTCCCCGCGTCTTGGGAATACGGGCCTTGAATACCTTGTACGGCAAGGTATGGGGCGTCCTTACGCCCGCCGCCTACCGCTCGGGGACAGGCAGCGCTCTTCTGCTAGACACGTGGCGGGCCCGGAGCCCTCCTTAGAGGGGAGGGGATCCGGCCCCGCAGGACACGTGGAGCCTTCGGACCTCTCCCCGCGAAGGGGGAGGTCCGGCTTCTATCGGCCACGTGGCAAGCCCGGAGCTCTCCTCTGAGGAGAGGGAGGTCCGGCCTTGCTGGACACGTGGCGCCTTCGGACCTCTCTCCCGCGGAGGGGGAGGTCCGGCTTCTGTATGCCACGTGGCGGGCCCGGAGCTTTCCTCTGAGGAGAGGGAGGTCTGGCCCCGCCGGACGCGTGGCGCCTTCGGAGTTCTCCCTGCGGAGAAGGGCGAGTTCCTTAGGCATTTTCTCCTGTGCGCGGGGGTACCCCATATCGCGGGTACCGACAACCTTATCACACGCTTTCTGAAAATCTATTTTGAAAATAACCCCATTCTTCTTTTTCCTGTTTAATGTAAAATGATCACCTCTTCCATTATATTCCTACCAGGCAAAAAGGCAGTCTAGCATGTGCCAATTACTTTTTGTGCCACTGATAGTATTCTATTAGTTAGTACTTTTATGAAGATCTTAAAGCTCACATTCAGTAAACAGATTGGTTTGTACTGTTGTATTTTATTTGTATCCACACATTTTGGCTAGGAATGAATTTCTAATGGTGCCGAGTGAGTATTATCTCGAGTTAGCCCTGACTTGCACTCAACAACTATATGAATCTGGTGCGCGCAATGCAACTCTCGTTAATATAAGTCTGAATGAAGGACCTCTCGCAGCATCTACTGGATGATGTTATGGCCGGGCTACAGCCCAGGCAACGTGAAGATGACAAGTCGCGACGAGATACACACGACTCAGATCCGAAGGCTCCACTTACTACTGTTCATCAGTGAAGGTGCATGCCAGGGAACAGCTGTGGTGTTGGATAGTTCGAAGCGTGTCATCGATCATGATGCAAGGTACCAAAACCTTATTTCCGTGTTGGCAAAGGATTCTCGAAGGTGGCCGACCAGCCAGCGTCGTATGACGACCATTTACGATTGTTTTGACCAAATAACAACGTGAGGTCCATATCCTTACTGTTGTTAATTTGGTGCAACCACTGGAGCCGTAGCTACCTAGGGTTACTGTATGATCCCCATATTACATGGGCAAACACAGCGTGCGTGCACAGTGGGATGAACAATGTGCACGTCCGCCCGTTCCTGGGCACCATGTTTATCCTGCTGCACGGGATGATGATTTGGTCGGGAACAGGTTAAGATGGATAGATGGAGACGAAAGGCACTAACCGGAAACTTTTGCTTTTCATTCCCCGTACTCCTCAAGATGGATAAACAGCGTGATTGGAAGTGAGAGTGAGGGCAAAGAAATGGAACATGCGGGGACCTGTTTTTTGGCCACCATTGGTTTCGATATTGCATGTTGCTAAGCATAATTTGCACGGCGGTGTACCTTTAGAATCCTGTTCGGTGGGAACCGATCGGCGCGGTAGGGTATGTGTGCGAAAAAATCTGATAGTGGGATGGGGTAGAAAGCTAGAGAAATGTGGTACGATGTGTGTCTCTGAACCAGTCAACAAAGACCGTATTTTGCTAGAGGAGCACTGCCTTTCCTGTGTGAAGACTTGTGAAGAAGGCGCCTGCATGTGGAGTGGAATATAAGCATGCAGGGGCAGGCACTGAATGGAAACCTTCCAACCGAGGGAACCCGAGGGAATATAAGGATGTGTTTGGTTGGCTGTATTGGATAGGATTGGATGATCTAGTCCGTGTTTGTAAGTATCCTGCAGACTGGGTATCCCCGCGTGGAGGGTAAAACATAGCTAATGCCCTGCCTCCCTACTGAGGCGAGCGTCAGCATAGCCACGTGTACTTGGCCCCGAGGTCAGCCCCGGGACTGCCACGTGCGCTTGGGCTACAAAGCTGACACGTGCCCTTGGCTCCGGCCCGAGCCTCCCCGTTGAGATGATGTCCGGGGCTACCACATGTCGGTGGGCTCTGAACTGCCCTAGGCTCCAGTCCGAGCCTCCCCGCTGAGGTGAGGTCCGGAGCTACCACGTGTCGGTGAGCTCTGAACCTCCTCCCCGCTGAGGAGGACTCCGGAGTCGACACGTGCCCTGGGCTCCGGTCCAAGTCTCCCCGCAGATGTAAGGTCCGAAGCTGCCACGTGTCAGTGGGCCTTGAACCTCCTCCCTTCTACAGTGGGCTCCGGAGCCGACACGTTCCCTGGGCTCCGGTCCAAGCCTCGTCGCTGAGGTATAGTCTAGAGCTGTCATGTGTCTCTTGGCTCCAAACCCGTCGATGAGAGCTCGAAGCCGCCATGTGCCCCACGATCTATCGTGGGCCGTGGGTTGACAAAGTCAAGGAGGAAGTGCGTTGTTAGACCGAGCATACAAGGCTCACGCCTTCCCCGGAAGTATGGCGCACGGCGCACGCCTCCGTCCTCCGCATGTCCACCATTACGGTGACTAGACAGGGCGGCGAGGCGTGACAGCGGTACAGTGCCACCCAACAGCACAGAGCCGCACAAGTAGAATGAGAAGACGCGGCGACAAGACGACTTCTTCAAAATCACCTGACACATGGACAGGGGCGCTCAGCGCGCCAGGGGCGGGACTTAACTCCCCCACCGACTACTCTACTCAAAGTGCAAAACCCTAGACCATGTATAGGGTTCGTATAGCTTCGCGGCCACCTGTCGAGCCCCAAGCCACATTGTAACCACCCCGCCCTTGGACTATAAAAGGACCGGGGTGTCCACCCAACAAAGGGTTGGCAACCCAGGGACTCCCACACTCGTATGCACAAGCAATACAGCAAACACTCCCGTGGACGTAGGATATTACGCTCAGGCGGCCCGAACCACGTAAATCTCGGTGTTCACTAGCTCTCTCGAGCCGGATCGCGCTAGGGACGCCAAGCCCCTCCAAACAAAGACCTCCACGGGCTGCTCCTGTAGCAGGTCGGGAGGAGTGTCGCAACTCACACTCCGACATTTGGCACGCCAAGAAGGGGGCTTTTCGCGATCTCTAGGCGACCATGGTGAACATCACCCCTCTCGGCGAGACTTCTTGCCCTACTCGTCGTCGTCTCCATGCAGGATGCGACGAGGCCACCTCCCGCTCCAGGGTGGGTAGGTCTGGCCGGGATGGCGACCAGTCGGTCGGCATGCCTGCAGCGCCCACAGTGCCTAGGTCTGACCAGGACGACGACCGAACAGTCGCCGCCCTCTCAGCGCCCTCCGCGCTAGCGGCCGCTCCTTCACGGCGGCCCACTACCCCAACGGTGGTGACACTACCACCACGTCCATGCCCGGAGAGCGTGCTAGCAGCAGCGCACACACTTCTCCACAACCCTCCGGGCGAGGGCGCCACACCCGAGGCGGCAGAGCAGTGGTGACACGACGTTGACCACCTCGTTGCCACAGCCATGAACTCTCCTGCCTACAGGAGAAAGCGAGCTGAACCCTCGCTGGCCCAGTCGCATACGCCGACGGTGGCCCATGGGACTGCAGCTATGCGCGTGACGGCCACAGCCGACCTCAGGGTTGAGCTAAACAAGGGCAGAGCAGCAGCTAGTGGGGGCCGAGCCCCGTGCACCAACAAGCACCCACGGTCATCGTCTGTCAGCAACGACAGCGAGTGGTTCCCGATGCACAACTCCAACTGCCATGACGCTAGCGACCACCATGAGATCAAGAAGCTTGCGGAGCGCTTCTGTGAGCTGCAACAACAGGAGATGGAGTCTCAAGACGGCGCGCCCTCCTGCTAGCGGGAGGGCAAACAAAAGGCCAAACCTGAGGCCAGTATCAAGCAAGAGATGGAGTATCAAGACGCCAAGCGGGCATTGGAAGCCGTCTACGACCACTCCGACTCTGGCTTCAGCACCGACAACGAGCGACGCAAGAAGCTCCACGTCTAACCAGACGTCTCCCCCCCCTGTGCGACAAGGGAAATGCCCTCTTACACTGGTATAGGGGGTCGAGGCCACCCTCCCCCCGGAAACCACCATGGGCTTATCCCACGTACGAACATATGGCGAAGCAACGCAGGACCAGCTCTGGCGTGAAGATATCAACCTCGTCGACGAGGAAACATGGCTAGCGGCTGCTCGAAATGGGCTACACAGCCAAACACTCCGGTAATATCAGCAGCGGTACGCGCGGAGTAGACAGCCCAAGGTAGGGCCACCTGGTGCTTCGGCAAATACTTTCTTGAAAAGGGGTGACAACTCCCCCCCCCTAGCTAGGAGGGTCCCTTCTGAGCAACACAAGTATGCCGCCCCAGGTGCCTTCGCCTAGCCACGGAAAATAGGGTACCTCTACTCAATCCAAGAACATAGAACGCCTCCTCAAGTTCTGCCCTTAGCGCAGCGGTAGGATTTTTTTTCTATGAAAGGGTGCCATGGAGTCTAGGAACAACGCTTAGAACAGCTAAGCTCCGGAGGAGTCCTGCTACTCTTGTCATACGGAGTGGGTCGCTGACTTCTTGTACGGCCTGTCTCCTCCTATGAAGGAAGCCTGAAATGAGAAAAAAGTTGTCTTACCCTGCGTACTCTTTACAGTTTGTGCTCACTCATGCGTAGCAACTGTAAATGGCTTGTCCGGAGCCTGTCCTACATACTTGTCCTAGGTCCCGTAACACTGGAAGATCCTCTCGCTGAAAGTTTAACACCCAAGGGAGGTCCAGGACGCGCAACTTGCTTAGCCTGGTTCCGTACCCTAAGCCTGCCGGACTGCCTCCCCCACGCTACAACTGAGTACTTGGGGGCCGGAAGGTACACACCTACAGACAAAAAAGTAACTGGACCCCGGACATTTCCCCCTCTCTTTTTCGTGCTTTCTTTCCAATACAACTCCGGCCGTATGGCCAGGTGCTTTTTCCTATGCTATCCTTAGTAGGAGATGTGCTATTCTTCTGCAGGCGGGTCTGCTTGAGGTACCTGTAGTGTATATGGAGGTCCTGTAGTTGGCTCGTTGCTCGGGGGACCTACGGTGCCGAATGGTCCCTCCCCCGAAAGGCTTACGCCAGCGGGAGATCTAGGGTGTGTAGCCTGTTTGCCTGGTTCCGTACCCCAAGCGTGCACACCCTGCCTCTTTCGCTACAGCTCAGTACCGGGGAACCGGACGTCTTGTACCACTGAGTAAAGTTTAACCATAAGTTGGGACTCTTTGTTTGTCCCGTTGCCTAGGGGCCCTATGACGCCTAATGGTCCCTTCCCCGAAAGGCTTACGCCAGTGGGAAGTCCAGAGTGTGTAGCCTGCTTCGCCTGGTTACGTATTCCAAGAGTGCACACCCTACCTCTCCAGCGCTATGGCTTAGTATCGGGGAACCGGACGGCTCATACCCCTAGGCAAGGCTTTAACCATAGCCCAGACGACCCACATCGAATTACCCAACCTCCATAGCTCAGCTGAGGACCATAAGCCATAGCAAAACTAACAACAGGAAAGGCTGGCCAGAAAGTACGACTACCCCCTTTCTTCTGCCATATCTGCAGGTCCGAACAGGTCTTTGGCGTCCCAAAACTCCTAGGGGGATCAATGGTAACGTCCTGCCTCCTCCGGTCTACTTGATAGGTGTGCCCCAACTCAAGGGCAACATCTACCAGGGGGCCATCACGGGGAATCATGCGGACAGGACGTCGGACCACTGCAGCACCAAGCAGAAGACTCGAGGCTCCGGCTACGACAAGCTGAAGACATTGGCTGAAGTCCCATCGGGTCCTTGCACTGCCAAGGACCTGAGAGGTGTGTTAGCCACACTGTTAGAGCGCTCTGAGTCCTTGCGCTGCTAAGGACCCGGAGGAACAAGCTCGGGACATCGGCAAAGATCTATCCACCTCGGCTAAGTCATTCCCGACCTTTGCGCTGCCAAGGGTTCGAAGTATACATCAACAAGACGCAAAAGAGTCTTTATTAGGAGCAATCCGACACACAAAGGAGGATACAAGGTGAGTGGGGGACCTAGGAGCTATCCGCGCTGGAACCTAGAGGCTACAAGTCAGGCGACCTCCACCACAGCAGGCTTGGCCGCCTCAGACAGCTCTGCGCTGTGGCCCTGCACCACAGGTTCCAGAGAGATACTGGGATCGCAGCTCCAAAGGCAAGAGAGCACATACTCTACCACCTGCTAGGCAAGAGCCTTGCCTTCGGCCTCTAGTTGCTCCCTCATGACGTCCTCCAGCGTCAGGAGCTTCTCCCCGACCAGGTTCAGGGCACGGAACACCTGGCTCACCTCCTGGGCCGGACCATCAGAGCGCAAGGGGCCGAATCCGAAGGGTTCCAGCTCCGCTTCCACGCGGCCAAGGAAGTCCCAGACCTTCTCTACCTCGGCGGCACGAGAAGCCCGGAGGTCATCGACCACCTTGGTGGAAGAAGCCAGCTACCCAGCCGAACTCCTCCTCGCCAGCTCCTCCTCCTTGGCGACCAGATCCTGCTCCCGAGCAGCTAGGGCCTGCTCCTTGGTGGCCAGCTAGGCAGCCCGCTCGCCTAGGTCAGTATCCCTAGCCCAAGCGGCAAGCTCTCGGTCATAGACGCCTTGAAGCCGATTCTTCAGGCGCCCCCACTCCTCCTCATGAGCGGCCACACGATCAGAGAGCTCCCTCTCCCTTTCCTCCGCCTCCTTTGTGACGCCCTCAATTCTGTGGAAAACCACGGAACCGAGAACTAATGCATATGTGTGCCCAGGATGTTCATCACACATACACATACGTTCCACAAACTGAATTCAGATTATATATTACCACGAATAACAGAGTTTATTACAACACCTCATGAGTCTTGGACTCATGCTCACAACGGAAGTCTTTATTTCTACGCAGCGGAAATCTTTATTTAAATGCAGAAGCAAAAACTAATGCGGAAGCAAAACTAAGCAGAAGTGGCTTCATCTCTACTCCCTCCAAAGGCAAGGTTGAGAACAGATCACACGCCATAATGCTCTACTTGATCTTCATAGTAGCCTTCTCTTTCTGTTGATGAAGAAATAATAATGCAAGTTTGAGCACAATGATGTACTCAGCAAGTGCGGGAATAACACATGATATGCAGCTCATAAACAAGGTAGGTATAAAAGGCTTATTTGCAGAAAAGCAGATTTATAAAACTGTGATAAAACAACAATTTAACTTTAGATGAATGTAGTCCCAGCATGTATGAAATTTCCAACATACCTCCATCACTTCCCGTGTTCCATCCTCACATTAACCAAATCCTTTACCCATACTCACGAATACCTCCTCGTATTCGCTACCATCTCACCTCATGAAACAACCTGGTCTCGCACCGAGACCAATCTCATATCATGACCCACCAGTCATGCAACCCTTTCATCATCCAGACTTAACAATTCCAAACCAACCCATAACCAAACCCATAACCATAACCAAGAACCTTCCCAATAACCATCCCATCTAATCATGGCAGTTTAGCCAGGTGCTCGTAACCATAAGCTCGGCTATCATGATAGTTTTAGTAACTCTTTACCCACAAGTTTGTGATTTCGTCACCCGTCGGCGACTGCAGAACCTCCATTATACCAGTACACAACCGTCGGTGTATGGTCAAGAGATCACAAAATAGCTTTTACAAAGGGGTTACTAGATGTATGGACTCACTGTGGATTCACCGGCAGGCTAGAATATCCAATTCTCCCACCCACGGGCCCCTCTTGTGCCATGCAGTTCCCAGGGCAGTTCTCACTCGACTCCCATTCCCCGCGCCTTCCACAGTCCATAACACTCTAGCAACTTACCTAATTACTCAGCTGAGCCGCACCCATATTTGGCCTTGTGGTGGCACTGTTATCCTGGCATGTGCATGCATGAACCGGTCCTTAGATCTACGGCAAGCAGAACCACCATCTCATGCTACCTCATTCACAAACCCAGGCTTGCCTAGATCCCCCCTCCGATCCATGTTCATTAGCCTCATCAATTACTTATTATCAGTACGAGTGCAGTTAGCTAGACACATCTATCTCGCTTCCCAATCCCATGGACTCAGCAAAGCATAAAGCAAAAACCATACCCGACTCATAAACTTCCCGGGCGACAAGGGTGGTTCAACCAAAACTAGTAAACTCCTATAAAAAGGGTTTCCCATCATGTTTGACTCAGCACACACACCTTTTCGCAAAACAAAATAGTTTTACCCAAAACATAGGATCAACATGGTCAAGGAGCACTTGCCTTGTTCTTGCGGTTCCGGTTGTTCTTGATTCTAAAAACCTTGTTTCTGCAGCTCGTCGTAGACAGCTTCCTGGATCTGTCCTGCTATGTAGGATTTACGTGCATACAATATTCACAGCAATCAATATCATGTTCAAACCTTAAACTAGATGCGATGATGCACATGCATGCCATCCCATGATTGTTATTAGATTGTCGTGCTCTTGCATGGTTTGCATGGGCAGAGGTGTTCGGATCAAAAGTGGACGTAGCGATGATCTTGTCTTTAGATCAAACTGATCATCGAGTGTTCTGCCCACGAGAAAGCTTCTGTTCGAAAGGAATTGAAGAACAGATGCAAGAGATGAACACCATGATGTCGTAAGGTGGTATTGAAGTCCTACCTCACGCTCTTCTTGTCTTCGATGTCCTCCTCAGACCGCTTGGTTCTCCTCCGATGATCTCCCTTGTTGTGCTTCGGCGATGTTTTGCTCGGCGAGTTAGGGCTAGGGCTCTAAGTCGTCGGCTCAGGAGTTGAAAGAGAAGTTTGTAGTTTCGGCCAGAGGTTTCGGGTTCTATTTATAATCGAGAAGAGAAGAGTCCTAATCTAATTGGATCCCGAATAAAAGTCTTATTCAGATCTTGTTGGATCCTGACGTCTTATCTTTGATAACATCGTGGAATTTAGATCGGTTTCTGTTGCGTACCGGTATCTTTACGCGTAAAAACCGCTCCAGAACTCGCTACCTCCGTGATGATGAGCTCTGGAAGCTCCACGTGTCCTCCGGGCCTGGTATCTCCTCATCCGCAGAGACGAGCTCCGGTTGTGCCGCGTGTCAATCGATCGAGACCTCCCTCTTCTTCGGAGACGAGCTCCGCGCACGCCACGTGTGGGTGTCGGTCTTTCCGCCTTTCCTTCCCTCAGGGACATGCCCCGAGGTCGACACGTGTCCAGCAGCGACGGACCTCCGGAGATAAGCTCCGGTGGTGACACGTGTTCAATAGATCCGGACTTCTCGGAGATGGGTTCCGAGATCAACACGTATCCCGTGCGACTGGTCCCTTGACTTCCGCGACGACTAGCTCCGAGGGTGACACGTGCCCTCTGAAAAAAAATGCCTTTGCTTCTTCCGCAGAGGCTAGCTCCGCGGCAGCACGTGTCCCACATGGTCGGACCTCTTTCCAATTGCGGAGGTGACCCCCGAGCCTGCCACGTAGCCAGTTTAGCGTCGGACCTCTCCAATCTCTTCGGGGATGAGCTCCGAACGCGCCACGTGGTCTGCTGGCTGTGGAAGTTGCTTTCGGCGCTCTCAGGGAGCTTTACTGGCTATCCTTTTGATACTTGTTTCTGTTCCCTCTTTTCTAAAAATGTTTTTCCTCTTCATAAAACATGAATATATGCTGACACCCGAGATGAGGGTGTCACAAATCTACCCCCCTTAAATTGAATCTTGCCCTCGAGATTTGTTAGTAGAAAATAGATAGGGGAATTCAGCCTCAATATCCTCTTCACGCTCCCATGTGGCTTCAGCTTCAGTGTGATGGCTCCATTGTATTTTGCACCATCGAATCACCTTGTTTCGGGTGACCCTTTCCTTTACGTCCAAGATTCGGATAGGGTGTTCTGCGTAAGTCAGGTCCTCTTGAAGTTTAAGTTCTCCCATTGACACTTGTTCCTCTGGTATTCTCAAGCACTTCTTGAGCTGGGATACATGAAACACGTCATGTACGTCGGAGAGGTGGTTTGGGAGCTCTAGTTGATAGGCTACTTCTCCTCGCTTATCCAAAATCTTAAATGGTCCGATGTAGCGAGGCGCTAGTTTGCCTTTGACATTAAAACGTCGTTGGCCTCGGATAGGCGATACCTTAAGGTATACGAAGTCTCCTACTTCAAAGGTCAACTTCCTACGCCTATTGTCCGCATAGCCTTTCTGTCGTGACTGAGCAGCCTTTAAGTTCTCCCGTATCATTTGGACTTGCTTTTCAGCTTCTTGTAGTACTTCGGATCCAAACACCTGGTTCTCTCCAGTCTCGTTCCAGAACAGTGGCGTTCTACACTGTCTACCATATAAGGCTTCGAAAGGCGACATCTTCAAGCTAGCTTGATAGCTGTTGTTATAGGAGAACTCGGCATACGGTAAACTCCTATCCCAACTACGCCCACGTTTCAAGGCGCAAGCTCTCAGCATGTCCTCCAAAATTTGGTTCGTCCTTTCGGTTTGTCCATCTGTTTGTGGGTGATAGGCGGAGCTAAAATCCAGTCGTGTACCCATGGCTTTCTGCAGCTTCCTCCAGAATCTAGAGGTAAACTGAGAACCTCGATCTGAGACTATCCTCTTCGGAACTCCGTGACGGCACACGATCTGCTCCATGTACAACTCTGCCAACTGTGTAACGTTGTAACTGGTCTTTACCGGAAGAAAATGGGCGGTTTTCGTCAACCGGTCCACAATGACCCAGATGGAGTCGTATCCTGACTGAGTTTGTGGCAATCCGACAATAAAGTCCATACTGATGTCCTCCCATTTCCATTCAGGTATTTTCAAAGGTTGCAACAATACAGCGGGTTTTTGATGTTCGGCTTTTACCCGTTGGCATGTGTCGCATAGGGCAACGTATTCGGCTATATCCCTCTTCATACCATCCCACCAATAGCAAGTTTTCAAGTCCTTGTACATTTTGGTGCTCCCTGGATGTATGGAATAGGGTGAATCATGTGCCTCCTTCAATATCATGTCGCGAAGGTGTCTTATGTTTGGCACACAAATCCTTTTTCCTAGCCAAAGCGTACCCTTTTCATCCTCCTTGAAATCCTTTTCTATCCCTTGTCGGATTCTTTCCTTGATCTCCTTGATCCCCTCGTCCGTTGCTTGTCTCTTTCTTATTTCTTGCTCCAATGAGGAGTGGATTTCCATCATTTCCATGTTATTCAAGAATCCGAGGTGTAACCGTTCGAACTCCTTACGTAGTTCGGGTGGTAGCTCCCGAGCCGTGAGTTGGGGGCATGCTCCCTTTCCGCTCAATGCGTCAGCGACCACATTGGCCTTCCCGGGGTGGTAGTTGATTTCCACATCATAATACTTGATGAGTTCTAACCATCGACGTTGCCTCAAATTCAGGTCCGTTTGTGTAAATATGTACTTGAGGCTTTTATGATCTGTATAGATCTCACATCGATGACCAAGGATATAATGTCTCCAAATCTTCAATGCATGCACCACTGCTGCTAACTCCAAATCATGTGTAGGATAGTTAAGATCATGCTTCTTTAATTGTCGTGAGGCATAGGCTACCACTTGTCCTTCCTGCATGAGTACACACCCGAGCCCTTGTCTGGATGCGTCACAATATATGTCAAAGCTCTTGCTTACGTCTGGCAATACCAGAACTGGTGCTGTGGTTAGCCTTTTCTTGAGTTCCTCAAAACTTTCTTGGCAGGCTTGTGTCCATTGAAAGATCTTCCCCTTCGTTAGCAACTCCGTCATAGGTCTTGCTATTTTAGAGAAGTCTTTAATGAAGCGCCGATAGTATCCTGCCATCCCAAGGAAACTCCGAATATCCCTCACGCTCTTCGGTTGGTACCACTTCAGAACATCTCTCACCTTTCCAGGATCAACCGATACCCCTTCCTTGGAGATGATGTGGCCTAGGAAGGATATTTCTTTTAGCCAAAATTGACATTTGTTGAGCTTGACATACAACTGATGCTCTCGCAACTTCTGCAAGGTCAATCTCAGATGTTCTTCATGCTCCTCCTCACTTTTTGAATACACCATAATGTCGTCGATGAAAACCACGACGAACTTGTCCAAGTACTCCATGAAAACCTTATTCATAAGGTACATGAAGTATGCGGGTGCATTCGTCAATCCAAAAGACATAACGGTATATTCATATGAACCATACCGCGTCCGAAAGGCTGTCTTAGGTATATCAGAGGGCTTAATCTTCAGCTGGAAATATCCCGACCGAAGATCAATCTTGGAGAACACTTGGGCTCCTTTCATTTGATCGAACAGGTCCTCTATACAGGGCAGAGGGTATTTATTCTTGATTGTTACCTCGTTGAGAGACCTGTAGTCCACGCACATTCTTTGGGTTCTGTCCTTCTTGTCCACAAAGAGTACTGGGGCTCCCCATGGTGACGAACTTGGACGGATAAAACCCTTCTCCAACTGTTCTTGAATTTGCTTCTTGAGTTCAACTAACTCGTTGACGGGCATCCTATATGGTCTCTTAGCTATGGGTGCAGTTCCAGGTACCAAATCTATGGCAAACTCAATGTCCCGGTCAGGTGGCATACCTGCAAGTTCTTCCGGGAACACATCCAAAAATTCCTGAACCACTGGAATGTTGTCCAATGCTACTCCTTCAACATGGTTCAGATCCGCCCGTTCGGTCGCTTGCTGGGCTGACTCAAACTCGACACGGATACCGTGTTCGTTTGTCAATTGCACGCTTCTCTCAGCGCATTGGATTACTCCATTGTGCTTGCTTAACCAGTCCATTCCGAGTATGATGTCAATTCCGTGGAAGTCCAAGACAATAAGGTTGGCAAGGAAGTCTACCCCCCTTATTTTAAGGCTTACTTTCGGACATACTATATTAGTCCTCATTTATCCTCCGGGAGAATTAACTAACATAGCACATTCTAAGTGGGATACGGGTAGATGATGTTTGGCAACATATTTGGATGATATGAAGGAATGTGATGCTCCTGAATCAAATAAAATGGTGGCTGGGTTGGAGTTGGCAAGGAACATACCAATTGCGACGTCCTCAGCCCGTTGTGCTTCCTCAGCAGTGACATGGTTAACGTGGCCACGAGCATAGTTCTGCGGTCCACGGTTCCCTTGGTGGTCCCCTCCGTTTGGTCGCTGGTTCTGCTTGGGCACGTTACCTTGCTGTCCAGGGCCTCGCTTCGGACACTGGTTAGCGAAGTGGCCTACTTCCCCGCATGCAAAGCATGCCCTGTTGCCTACGGCAGCAGGTACGTTGGGGCGGGGGTTTTGAACAGGAGCGCCATTGTTAGGCCGGGGCGCAGGAGGCATGGGCACTCGAGGTGCCGGTGCAACAAACCGTTGCTGTGGTGGCTGACCAGGGCGGTACATAGGAGTGGTTGGTCCATACTGCGGTGCAGGGGGCATGTACCTAGGTCGTACGTTGCTCCCTTGGGGCTGGTATGGCATCTTTCTTTTGCACTCGCGCTCAATCTCTCGGATCTTGTTTTCCACCACAATAGCCTTATCAACCAGCTTCTGGAAGCTTACGTAGTCATTGTTGAGGAGCTGAACTTGGATCTCATTGTTCAACCCTCTCATGAACAGGTATTGCTTCTTTTGATCTGAGTTGACATCTTCGGGGGCATACTGGGACAGTTGTATGAACTTGTTGAGGTATTCGTTCACACTTTTCTGCCCTTGGCGGAGACCTTCAAACTCCTGCCTCTTGAGCATCATTACGCCAACAGGGATGTAGTGGGAGCGGAAACTTTCCTTGAACTCAGTCCAAGTGATTGTCTCCGGGTTGGCATGGGCGTTGCTCAAGGCATCCCACCAGTCAGCAGCTGCTCCCATCAGTTGGTGCGACGCAAAGAGAACCTTCTCTCGGTCGTTGCACTGAACAATGGCAAGCTTCTTCTCCATGGATTTCAACCAATCATCGGCCTCCATTGGATCGCTTGCTTGAGCAAAGGTGGGTGGTCGAGTCCTCATGAACTCTCCCAACCTGTTATGAGCCGGCGGGGGTGGTGGCGGTGGTGTCGGAACGGAGTTTTGGTTGGCCTGTAACTGACCCAAAGTTTGGATCATGGTTTGCATAAGCTGGTTTTGCATGGCCATCAACCTTTCTAGGTGGTTTTCGCCAGCTCCGGGGTTGGCAGGAATTTCCTCGTGGTCATCTTCCTGGACGTTCCTTCGGCTGGCGTTTCCTCTCACCATCTGTGAGAGAGAAGGAAGTAGAATAGAAGGTTAGAAGGTTAGATAGGTCCTTTCAACTATATGCATCAAGGTGGGTTGGACTATATATATTAGCCCTTATGAGGATGTGAGCAAGTGCCGAAACATCTCACACCTCCTTCTTCTTATGTGTGGATATGGACAACGTTTTTGAGACGTCCCACCACTCACACTAAGCACATATTCATAAATAATCATCACAAGGGCCCACTCAACTCCTATTCAAGGATGGTTTCCTATGTCAAGGTGGTTTTAAAGGCCAATCTAGGCTATTCTCCCTAGGGCGATTCCTTTGGTCAGCGTGGCTTCTATTTAGGTGTGTAACTTGCTGTTAACCCGTGACTCTAATATCAATCGAAGGTTTCTATCCAGGCGTGTAACCTACTGTCAACCCGTGGCTCTGATACCAATCTGTGACGCCCTCAATTCTGTGGAAAACCACGGAACCGAGAACTAATGCATATGTGTGCCCAGGATGTTCATCACACATACACATACGTTCCACAAACTGAATTCAGATTATATATTACCACGAATAACAGAGTTTATTACAACACCTCATGAGTCTTGGACTCATGCTCACAGTGGAAGTCTTTATTTCTACGCAGCAGAAATCTTTATTTAAATGCGGAAGCAAAACTATGCAGAAGTGGCTTCATCTCTACTCCCTCCACAGGCAAGGTTGAGAACAGATCACACGCCATAATGCTCTACTTGATCTTCATAGTAGCCTTCTCTTTCTGTTGATGAAGAAATAATAATGCAAGTTTGAGCACAATGATGTACTCAGCAAGTGCGGGAATAACACATGATATGCAGCTCATAAACAAGGTAGGTATAAAAGGCTTATTTGCAGAAAAGAAGATTTATAAAACCGTGATAAAACAACAACTTAACTTTAGATGAATGTAGTCCCAACATGTATGAAATTTCCAACATACCTCCATCACTTCCCGTGTTCCATCCTCACATTAACCAAATCCTTTACCCATACTCACGAATACCTCCTCGTGTTCACTACCATCTCACCTCATGAAACAACCTGGTCTCGCACCGAGACCAATCTCATATCATGACCCACCAGTCATGCAACCCTTTCATCATCCAGACTTAACAATTCCAAACCAACCCATAACCAAACCCATAACCATAACCAAGAACCTTCCCAATAACCATCCCATCTAATCATGGCAGTTTAGCCAGATGCTCATAACCATAAGCTCGGCTATCATGATAGTTTTAGTAACTCTTTACCCACAAGTTTGTGATTTCGTCACCCGTCAGCGACTGCAGAACCTCCATTATACCAGTACACAACCGTTGGTGTATGGTCAAGAGATCACAAAATAGCTTTTACAAAGGGGTTACTAGATATATGGACTCACTGAGGTTTCACCGGCAGGCTAGAATCTCCAATTCTCCCACCCACGGGCCCCCTCTTGTGCCATGCAGTTCCCAGGGCAGTTCTCACTCGACTCCCATTCCCCGCGCCTTCCACAGTCCATAACACTCTAGCAACTTACCTAATTACTCAGCTAAGCCGCACCCATATTTGGCCTTGTGGTGGCACTGTTATCCTAACATGTGCATGCATGAACCGGTCCTTAGATCTATGGCAAGCAGAACCACCATCTCATGCTACCTCATTCACAAACCCAGGCTTGCCTAGATCCACCCCTCCGATCCTTGTTCATTAGCCTCATCAATTACTTATTATCAGTACGAGTGCAGTTAGCTAGACACATCTATCTCGCTTCCCAATCCCATGGACTCAGCGAAGCATAAAGCAAAAACCATACCCGACTCATAAACTTCCCGGGCGACAAGGGTGGTTCAACCAAAACTAGTAAACTCCTATAAAAAGGGTTTCCCATCATGTTTGACTCAGCACACACACCTTTTCGCAAAACAAAATAGTTTTACCCAAAACATAGGATCAACATGGTCAAGGAGCACTTGCCTTGTTCTTGCGGTTCCGGTTGTTCTTGATTCTCAAAACCTTGTTGCTGCAGCTCGTCGTAGACAGCTTCCTGGATCTGTCCTGCTATGTAGGATTTACGTGCATACAAGATTCACAGCAATCAATATCATGTTCAAACCTTAAACTAGATGCGATGATGCACATGCATGCCATCCCATGATTGTTATTAGATTGTCGTGCTCTTGCATGGTTTGCATGGACAGAGGTGTTCGGATCAAAAGTGGACGTAGCGATGATCTTGTCTTTAGATCAAACTGATCATCGAGTGTTCTGCCCACGAGAAAGCTTCTGTTCGAAAGGAATTGAAGAACAGATGCAAGAGATGAACACCATGATGTCGTAAGGTGGTATTGAAGTCCTACCTCACGCTCTTCTTGTCTTCGAGGTCCTCCTCAGACCGCTTGGTTCTCCTCCGATGATCTCCCTTGTTGTGCTTCGGCGATGTTTTGCTCGGCGAGTTAGGGCTAGGGCTCTAAGTCGTCGGCTCAGGAGTTGAAAGAGAAGTTTGTGGTTTCGGTCAGAGGTTTCGGGTTCTATTTATAATCGAGAAGAGAAGAGTCCTAATCTAATTGGATCCCGAATAAAAGTCTTATTCAGATCTTGTTGGATCCTAACGTCTTATCTTTGGTAACATCGTGGAATTTAGATCGGTTTCTGTTGCGTACCGGTATCTTTACGCGTAAAAACCGCTCCAGAACTCGCTACCTCCGTGATGATGAGCTCTGGAAGCTCCACGTGTCCTCCGGGCCTGGTATCTCCTCATCCGCAGAGACGAGCTCCGGTTGTGCCGCGTGTCAATCGATCGAGACCTCCCTCTTCTTCGGAGACGAGCTCTGCGCACGCCACGTGTGGGTGCCGGTCTTTCCGCCTTTCCTTCCCTCAGGGACATGCCCCGAGGTCGACACGTGTCCAGCAGCGACGGACCTCCGGAGATAAGCTCCGGTGGCGACACGTGTTCAATAGATCCGGACTTCTCGGAGATGGGTTCCGAGATCAACACGGTCGGTACCTGAGATATGGGGTACCCCCACGCACAGGGTAAAATGCCTAAGGAATTCGCCCTTCTCCGCAGGGAGAGCTCCGAAGGCGCCACGCGTCCGGCGGGGCCGGACCTCCCTCTCCTCAGAGGAGAGCTCCGGGCCCGCCACGTGGCATACAGAAGCCGGACCTCCCCCTCCGTGGGGAGAGGTTCGGAGGCTCCACGTGCCCCGCGGGGCTGACCCTCTTCTCTGAGAAGGGCTCTGGGCCCGCCACGTGGCAGCAGAGCGACGCTGCCTGCCCCGAGCGATAGGCAGCGGGCGTAAATACGCCCCATACCTTGCCCGTACAAGGTATTCAAGGCCCGCGTCTTCCAAGGCGCGGAGACGCGGAGCACGCTTCTGTCAGGTGTCGTTGCGCCCAGTCGCATCACAGACTGGCGCGCGGCGTCAGAACCTGTCAGCCAATAAACACTGCGACAAGACATCCCATGCCGCCTGCGCCGTCATCAACCACTACGACTAGCATGCAGCATGGGCAGGGCGGCAAGATGAAGACTCAGAAGCCTTCGACCACAGGCAACTACCGGCATAACTGCAGATACGGTAGATAATAGACAATCTTCCCGGGACCACCTGTCGGGTCCCAGCTCCCCTTGTAAGCCGCCCGAGTCTTGGACTATAAAAGGCTCGGGTAGGCGTCGATAGCAAGGGTTCGCACTTTGCAACTCGTACGCTAGCCATACACTCTCAAGCTGTAACTCACCCCCAAGCTCAGGCCTCCGGCCCTGAGCAGCAAGCAATACAGCGAGCTCCATAGCTCGCCGTGGACGTTGGGTTTTACGCTCCGGCGGCCTGAACCACGTAAAACTCGCCGTGTCAAGCTCCTACTAACTCGTCCATCTGCGCAAGCTCTCCGCTAGGGACTAGCCCCTCCAAAAAAAGAACCTCCGCGGGCTGCCCAGTGCAGGCCCGGGGGAAGTGTCGACCGCACACTTCGACATTTGGCGCGCCAGGTAGGGGGCTTTTCTCCTAGCGCGACGAGTTTCCGCCGACGGAGATGACCAAGCTTCCTTCAGCGGCAAACTCTCCCCCTCCGCGTTCATGGCGAACCGTGACCACTGGGGAGTACATGTCGACACACTCAGGACGGAGTGTGTCGGCACAAGCTGGTAGCCAGCAGCCGACTCCGGCTATGCAGGCCCCGACCAGTGTAAGATCTTCTGCAGCGCTGAGCGTACACCATGGAGGTGCGCTAGCTGCAGCAAGAGCGCTGCTGCGCAACCCACCTGCGGGGGATGTGCCCCATTCAGCGACCCAGCAATGGGTCCGCGAGGTGGACCGCCTCGTCGTCGCCGCCGCGAACCCTCGGTTTCGGTGAGGACGGCGCCCAGGACAACCGGCCGTGTCACTGACGCGCACACCCACGGTTGACGGGCTAACGGCGGATTCCAGCTCCTCCAGGCTCCTATCGACGGACCTGCGAAGGGAACTGGAACGGTGCCACTTGGGCCAGGACGCCCGGGTGTACCTCGAGCAACGCCGAGAGAGGCGTCGCAACCATGAGGCAGGCGACAGCATGTCGTCGGCCTCGACACAACCAGAAGGGCAGGCCTTCGCCACGCGAGCCCTGCCTCAGGCATATGCAGCGCAGCATATGCCACAACTATATGCGCCGCAAGCAGCGGCCCCGGTCTATGGTGCAGCCTTGCCCATGCCGGGATACGCGGTGCCAAGTATGAACCAAGCGTTAGCAGCGCCAGTACCTGCAGCAGCAGGTGCAGGATGTGCGGCCCTTGCACCCCACCTTCGCTTTGCAAGGTGGCCACGCAAGTTTCGCCCGCATCTGCCCGAGAAGTACGACGGTAGTGTCAACCCAGCGGAGTTCCTCCAGATCTACTCCACCGCCGTACTTGCCGCAGGAGGGGATGAGGCTGTCATGGCCAACTACTTCCTCGTCGTCTTTACCGGCCCAGCTCGGTCTTGGCTCATGAATCTACCTCAGGGGTCCATAACCTCCTGGGGAGAGCTCTGCCGGCAGTTCGTCGCCAACTTCGGCAGCTCCTACACCCGTCCCGGCACGGAGCTAGACCTCCACGCCGTCAAGCAACAGCCTAGGGAGTCGCTGCGCTCTATCATCCAGTGGTTCTCCCAGGTACGCAACACCATCCCGCATATTCAGAACGCTTCGGTGGTGGTGGCGTTCCGGCAAGGCGTTCGGGACAGGAAGATGCTAGAGAAGCTCGCGACCAGGGAGGTCCGCGATGCCTCAGAACTCTTCAACCTGGCGGACAAGTGTGCAAGAGCAGCCGAAGGGCGGAACTGGCACTCTCTGTCGGCCCCCAGGCCAGGGGGTCAGCCGGGATCCGGCGGCGCTTCGTACGGAAGTAGTGTAAAAACATCAGCCGTGGTCCCTGTTGCCGCAACGGCGGCGCCCAGTGGACCTCGGGGGCCGCGCCCTGACAAGAGGCCGCGACAACCACCGGCCCCAGACGGGGCCCAGGATGAGTTATGCCCTGTGCATGGCACCAGCTATCATACCGCTGCCGAATGCCGAGAAATCCAGAAGCTCGCGGAGCGCTTCCGGAAAAGGAAGCAGCCTCTAACTGATGCCCCACCCAACGATCAAAGGGGCGGCAATCGGAAGGTCGAGGCCTGAGACAGCGTCGACGGTCAGGTGGAGTCCCAGGAGCTTCAGCACGCCGTAAAGGCAGTGCGCAGTCATGGGAGCTCCAGTTCCAGTGATGACGAGCACCGGAAGATGCTCTATGTCATCTTCAGCGGGTCCGCTGACCCCCCGTCCCGGAGCACGGCTAAGGCCTTGTGTTGAGCGGTAGCGTCGGTGGCTCCCCTCCCAGGTGTAGCACCGCACCTCAGGTGGATGGGAACCCCCATCAGCTTCGATGACACCGACTGCCCCAGGAACATGGCTGGGGCCGGCCAACTACCGCTCGTGGTGGCCCCCACCATCGCCAACGTGAAGATGTACCACGTCTTAGTGGATGGCGGGGCTGGGCTGAACCTCATCAGTCGCGCAGCCTTCCAGAAGCTGCAGATCCCGATGGCCAAGCTCGCCCCATCGAGCCCGTTCTCAGGGGTGGGACCGGGACATGTCGTCCCCTACGGCCACATCAGCCTCCCGGTGACCTTTGGGGCACCGGACAGCTACCGGACAGAGTACGTTCTGTTCGACGTGGCCGAGACTGACCTCCCCTTCAACGCCATAATCGGCAGGCCAGCCCTGTACCGATTCATGGCAGTGGCCCACTACGGCTACCTTGTCTTGAAGATGCCTACACCAACAGGCGTCCTCAAGGTTTGTGGAGGCCGCGCTGCTGCAGTGTTAGCCTTGGAAAAGCTTCAGGCGCTTACAGCAACTAGAGCGCCAACCCTCGGCAGCGCAGAACAAAACCATCTCCACCCAAGTGCACGCCTCCGTGCCTCTACCGCAGCACCCCGCGTGCAACCCCTCGATGAGGACGACGTCCCCACAAGGCTCGTCCGAATCAGCGCCGATGCCACCCAGACCACCCGGGTAGCCGGGGGCCTGGATAGCAAATAGGAAGGCGCGCTCGTTGCCCCCCTCCGGCACAAGGTCGATGTGCTGCGTGACAGCCGTCGCCGAGGCTAGAGATCCCTAGGGAGGTGATTGAGCACTACCTAAAGGTCTTTCCCGACGTCCAGCCGTCCTACAAGACGGAGAGTCCGCCGCTCCCGGCGCTTGGCAAACCGTGTTGATACCCCGAAGGCCAGCGAGAAGCTCCGGAAGCGCATCCACTACACCAGTCCCAATAAGGCATGCCCTAAAGACCTATTTTCTCTCCCTATGATAAACCAAATAGTAGACTCGATGCCAGGCTGTGATATGCTGCGCTTCCCAAATGCTTGCTAGGACTCCCATCAGACCCCTTGGCCTGGGGTAGTTGAAGGACACCCTTTACCTGCTAATCCCGGCATAGCTAGCGAATTTCTAGTCTTCGCGCCAATGGCTTTAACCCCATACCACCGTAACCTGTTTCGCTACCAAGAAGCAAGCACCAAAAAAAAACCCGGAGGCCCAAACCGGACCTCGGATCCCCGACACGACCTCCCGGAGGTGCAATGGGACCCCTCCCCGGAGCTCCCGGGACATCAGCGGAGCTTCCCGGAAGGTCCGAAGCAGCCTGGGGACGTCCGAGTATCGAGCACCCGGCGGTCTCCCCAGGCTAAAAGCTATCCTCCACAGCCCCCACGCGTCGGACAATGCCGCCGAATGGGCGGCGGAACTACTGAAGTTTGACCTAGGCTCCCTTTCCCGTCATACAGACATTAGTCGAGCACTAGTTGACTTGTGGCTGAAGTAGACGCACGCTCAGGGGGCCACGAAGACGATGAAACAGGACCCTGGGCCCTGACCTTCACCGGGCCTTACCGAATGATGTTCCTCGACGGCTTCTTGCGAAAGCAGGGGGCCGATGCTAGCGTACTGTCCCTCACGCCATCGGGGGGGCAGTCTGGGCATGTGGCGCGTTTCAATTCCAAGGCAGCCAACAACACAGCAAAGTATGAAGTGCTCATCCTCCTTGCTAGTCGTTGGCTCAGGGCAGCTCCCAGTCTGGTTATCAACCAAGACGGTGGAGACAGACCTCCTCGCCTTGGACCTGCACCACGTACCGCGCGCTAGCAAGGCCGCAGCTGACGACCTTTCCACGAAGACCCCCACCGGAGCCACTGTGCCTGAAGGGGGCCTCGAGAGGACGTTGCCACGGCCCACAGCCCGGCCCGCCAAGCTGGGCGAAGGGGGCTAGACCAGCACCTCGAAGCTGGCGGTCCCGGCGGCCATGGACGCCGCCAAGGATCATAAGCGTCACTGGGGACTCGGTGCAACCCAGCGCTCAAGATCTAGATGCTCAAGTCAGACCCGATGCATGGATCACGGAGGTCCGGGACTACTTGAAAGACAATATCCTCCCTGATGAACGTGTATCCGCTGAACGGATTGTGCGTATGGCTAAGAGACACATGGCGGTAGAGGGGGATCTCTACCGATGTGGCGCCGACCACATCCTATTGTGGTGCATAACCCAGGGGGAAGGCTGCGACTTGTTCGCTGAGATCCATGGAGGCGAATGTGGGAGTCACTCTTCCTCACGCACGCTTGTTGGTAAAGCCTTTCGGCATGGCTTCTACTAGCCGGCAACACTCCAGGATGCCGTCGAGCTGGTCGAGAGCTGCTAGGCGTGCCTGTTCCACGCCAAGCAGATCCATACACCGACTTGGACGGTACAGATGATCCAGCCCACATGGCCATTTGCCATACTGGGGCTGGACATCCCGGGCCTGGGACCATTCCCCAGAACCAAGGACGGGGACCCGCTCCCGAACCTTCGGAACACGGAACACCGCTGTAAGTTCTACCCCTAGAGCAACAATAGGACAGGCCCTTCTTTTTATAATAAATTCCATAAAAGTCCAAAAACAGGGCTTGGAGCAACTAAGCCTCAAGGGACGGTCCAGGACTATGTTCAGCTTCGCCTGGTTCCGACCCCAAGCGCGTAGAGTCTTGCTTCCCTTGAGGTGGGTCGTGGCCTACATATTCGGCCCGCCTTCCCCCTTATGGAAATTTATATGAAAAGAAACCTACCCTACGTTGCTCTTCTTTGGTACTCATTTAATTTACTTATTAAATTTTTATGATTACCCTACTAACGCGTGCTCGCTATGCGTTCAACTCCCTCTTCTCATTCTCATCTTTAGTCGGAATCTGCTGCCCTGCCAAAGGTGGTTGCGCGGGAGGTACCGGCCGAAAGCCAGGGGGGCCCCAAGCCCCCGGCACTTCGCGCACGGTAGTTCCCAAGCACCATATAAGTGGACGGGGACCGTAAGCCAGATAAGACTAAGAGATAGAGGGGGGGGAGCCCCCAAGGAGAATTACTTTTTCCTTACTTGTGTGCAGGACCTCCCAGCCTCAGCTCCCGCAGGAGTATGGTAGGCGCATCCATCCAATAGAACGCACCTACCAGGGGGCCGCTACGGGATCGCGCAAGGCCAAAAAACCCCAAGGTAAGATCAAGGAGCTAGACCTCACAGGGGCGAGGCCCGAAGGCCCCACGCGTCCGGCAGGGCCAGACCTCCCACCTCCTTGAGAGTGGGAGCTTACAGTGAGGACCCGGAGAAGGTGTCTATGCAGAGCTTCGAGATTGGTCAAGGCCTCCGAGTCCTTGCGGAGCTAAGGACTCGGTCAGGAAAGGACAAGAAGAAGACTAGGACATGCAGACACAGAAAGAAACAGGAGTCTGTCCATACGAAGGCTCCACGAGCTGGGCTACAGACTCAACAAAAATAAAAAAGAAAGTACAGGGCTTTGTGGACACAAGGGCAGATGCCTAGGGGTCCCCGGACTCCCGATGAAACCTAGAGGCCACGAGGGCGGCTAAGTCCTCGACTCCGGCCCTGGCAGCTTCCTCCCGATCGGCGACGGGTCCTAGACGAACTGGCCCCAGAGAAAAGGAAGGGTCTCGGCTAACGAAGCACGACAGAACGTGCATCGCAACCTCATTCGCGAGGCCCCGACCTTCCGCTTCCAGCTCGTCGGCGATCACTGATTCGAGCCGACCTAGCTCGTCGCCAAGAGACTCAAGGGCCGGGGCCGCTTCGGACATCGGCCGCGCTGGGGTCTCCACCTGCACAGGGCTGAAACCAAGAGGAGCCAAGGCGGACCCCGCCTTGGCAATGAAGCACCAGACCGCCTGGGCCTCGGCAGTCTGCAAGGACTGGAGCCTCTCTACCTCTTGGCGAGCCGCTAGCTCGCGATCCATCGCCGCCTGACGCTCCTTGGAGAACTGCTCCTCCCTCGCGGCGACAGCCGACTCACGGGGCTCCAGTTCCTCGGACCGAGCCCTTAGCTCCTCCACCTTGGCCCTCAGCCGGGCAGTGGTCTTCTCCTCCTCGGCCGCAGCGGCGCGTTCCCGATCAGCGACGGCGTGCTCCCGACGGGCTACCTGCAGCTGCAACTCCTCCGCGGCGGCGGAACACTCCTTGGCTTTGGCTTCAGCTTGGGCCAGAGCCTCGCGGTAGGTGGCACGAACCCGCTGGGCCTCTGACTCCAAGCGGCTAATGGCCTTCTTCTGAGTGCCAAGCAGAGCACTCATGGCCTCAAGCCTTTACTGCCTTGAGTCAAGGTCCGCCCGGGCCCGCTGCTGCCAGCTGAGAAGGCGTTCCCTCTCGCCGGCCAATGCCTTCCGCTCCTGATCAAAGGCAGATTGGAGCTGCCGGGCGCTGGTCTGGGCACGCTCCAGGGCGTCCCACACGGGCGTCGGAGCAGGGGGGATAGGAGTTGCGCCGCTGGACCCCCCTGACGAGCCTAAGACCGGCAGGGGCGCCGGCGCCTCAGCAGCCACGGTGGGGCACTGTCCTAAGCAGGCCAGGGGGCCAGCAGGCGCACCTACAGCAGCCCTCCCGGTCTCAAGACCTGGCCTCTGGACTGGTGAAGGAGGGCGGGTAGGAGCAGATGCGGCCACCGCGGGAAATGAACCCGCTGGTGTAGAGGGTGCCCCCGTTGATTTGGGAGCCATGGGGGCCGCCACGGGCCCCAGGTGCTGAGGCGCGGAGCTCCCGCTGGTTGAAGGCGGCCGGATAAGAGGCCCGCCCCTGGCAGCCGGTCGGTCCCTGCAAAGAAGTAGAAGCCCTCAGAATAAGAGAAGAGGCAAGAGCTCTGCTCCTATAAGCCAGAAAGAATAACACTTACTGGGCGGCATGAGCGCTCCAGCGAGCTTGCAGCACTGGCCTCTGGGCTGTAGCTGAACCACCAGGACCAGCGACTGGAACGGTCGCGGGATGGGATGCCTGGATCCCCGGCGCACTCGCCGGCGTCGCCCCACCAACATCCGTCCTGGGAGCCCCTCCGCTTGAGGAAGGATGGCGAGGTACTTGGGCCGATTCGGACGGCTGCTGTCTGGGGAGAGACCCGCCGGGGAGGGACACTCGGGACCTCTTCGGGTCGCCACCCGACGGACCAGCGCTTCCGGAAGATGGAAGCAAAGTAGCTCCGGCACCCTGACTCAGCACAGGCGGCACCCTCGGAGGAGACCGGGCGCGTTTCTTCTCTAGATGCCCGGGGGCCGGCTCTTTTCCTTTCCCTTTGTCGGCGGCTTGGGTTCCGTCGGCTCTGGGGGAGGGTTTGACAGCAGCGGATGCCTCATGCCCCGATCCGGGGTGCTCGGTTCCTGGAATGGTGATACCCTGGAAGGCATCCCCGACCTGTCGGACGGCGATCCCGATATCATCAAGGTTCGGCATCTTCCGCAGCAGCTCTGACCTCCTCTGAGGCTCCAAGAAGAGGGGGGTGGCAGAGGGCGGAAGGGCGGGGTCGCCACTGGGAATGTAGTCACCACTCACCTTGCTCACCATCTCGTTCAGCTCCTCTTCGGAAGGGTCAGAGCCGGGGCCTCTCTCCAGCCTGGTACAGTCCTGCTCGCCGGTGTAGTACCACGCTGGGCGGCTACGCTGCTGCAAGGGAGCAATGCGGCGCGACACAAAGTCCATCAGCACCATTAGAGACGTCAGCCCCTCATTGGCCAAGAACCAGATCCGCTCCAAGACCGGGGTGTACTCCTGCTCCAGCTCAGGGATCTCCTCCCAGAAGCGGCGATCGGTGGTTGGGCTGGCGGATGGAAGTTGAAGGCGATTGTGCTCGTCGGTCTGCACCACCACCCAGATCTCCCTACAGTTTTCCCACCTTGATGCGCTGAAGGGCAGGAGGTATCCGGAGATCTTGGGGTCTTTGCAGCGATGCTGGAAGTAGTATGCCCCCATCTGGGTCTTTGAGCCGCGCCCAGTCGTCCGCAGCACAAAGAAGTGGTGGAAGAGCGTCACGGAGGCGTGCACCCCCACGAACATCTCGCAGAAGTGGACAAAAACGGCAACCATTGCGAAGGAATTGGGGGAAAGATGGTGGAGCTGGAGACCATATGTCTCCAACAGGGTGACAAAGAAGGAAGAAATCGGCGGAACAAACCCCGCCAGAGCATAAGCGGTGAATAAGACTATCTCCCCCTTTTCCAGGACCAGGGGGAGAGATCCTCGGCAAAGCCGATGTTTCTGCTCTTCTGAGCGCCAGCCCAGCAGCCTGCGCACTGGCCCGAGCTCGGAAGAGCGGACGAGGCGCGTCGGGAGCAAGTTGGAAGCCATGGCGAAAGAGGGCGCAAGGGCAGAAGAGCCGGGGCGCAAGAGTTCAAGGGAAGTACGAGCGCAATGCGAAGGGAAGCCGCGATGCGGGTGAGATCCCCTTTTAAAACTTTCCAGGGATGGTTCGGTGTAATTCAAAAACCTCCGGAAACATCGCGTCGGCGACCTCGTTGGCTCCGAGACCGGGCGCCGATGAAAGGTGGACCCAAGCCGCCCAACTGAAGCGGTAGGTCAAGGAGTCAGTCTCCCGAGAAGATGTGCCGGCAAGGCACTTCGGCGGTTCCCGAAGAAAGCGCCGCAACGTGCAGAAGTGGCAGTCTTGGGAACCGCCGCAGTAAAAGCAACCATCAAGTAAGCGCACGCTCCCACGATCCCGTGGCCGTTCATGCTCCGGCAGCGGTCAATTCGGGACTTAGAGAAAGTGCGCGGATCGGAAGAGACGGAGGTCCCACCTCGGGCTCGCTATCTCCCCCGAGATGGGCCCGGGGGCCACTGTCGGTACCTGAGATATGGGGTACCCCCGCGCACAGGGTAAAATGCCTAAGGAACTCGCCCTTCTCCGTAGGGAGAGCTCCAAAGGCGCCACGCGTCCGGCGGGGCCGGACCTCCCTCTCCTCAGAGGAGAGCTCCGGGCCCGCCACGTGGCATACAGAAGCCGGACCTCCCCCTCCGTGGGGAGAGGTCCGGAGGCTCCACGTGCCCCGCGGGGCTGACCCTCCTCTTCTCTGAGAAGGGCTCCGGGCCCGCCACGTGGCAGCAGAGCGACGCTGCCTGCCCCGAGCGATAGGCAGCGGGCGTAAATACGCCCCATACCTTGCCCGTACAAGGTATTCAAGGCCCGCGTCTTCCAAGGCGCGGAGACGCGGAGCACGCTTCTGTCAGGTGCCGTTGCGCCCAGTCGCATCACAGACTGGCGCGTGGCGTCAGAACCTGTCAGCCAATAAACACTGCGACAAGACATCCCATGCCGCCTGCGCCGTCATCAACCACTGCGACTAGCATGCAGCATGGGCAGGGCGGCAAGATGAAGACTCAGAAGCCTTCGACCACAGACAACTACCGGCATAACTGCAGATACGGTAGATAATAGACAATCTTCTTGGAACCACCTGTCGGGTCCCGGCTCCCCTTGTAAGCCGCCCGAGTCTTGGACTATAAAAGGCTCGGGTAGGCGTCGATAGCAAGGGTTCGCACTTTGTAACTCATACGCTAGCCATACACTCTCAAGCTGTAACTCACCCCCAAGCTCAAGCCTCCGGCCCTAAGCAGCAAGCAATACAGCGAGCTCCATAGCTCGCCGTGGACGTAGGGTTTTACGCTCCGGCGACCTGAACCACGTAAAACTCGCCATGTCAAGCACCTACTAACTCGTCCATCTGCGCAAGCTCTCCGCTAGGGACTAGCCCCTCTGAAAAAAGAACCTCCGCGGGCTGCCCAGTGCAGGCCCGGGGGAAGTGTCGACCGCACACTTCAACAAACACGTATCCCGTGCGACTGGTCCCCTGACTTCCGCGACGACTAGCTCCGAGGATGACACGTGCCCTCTGAAAAAAAATGCCTTTGCTTCTTCCGCAGAGGCTAGCTCTGCGGCAGCACATGTCCCACAGGGTCGGACCTCTTTCCAATTGCGGAGGTGACCCCCGAGCCTGCCACGTAGCCAGTTTAGCATCGGACCTCTCCAATCTCTTCGGGGATGAGCTCCGAACGCGCCACGTGGTCTGCTGGCCGTGGAAGTTGCTTTCGGCGCTCTCAGGGAACTTTACTGGCTATCCTTTTGATACTTGTTTCTGTTCCCTCTTTTCTAAAAATGTTTTTCCTCTTCATAAAACATGAATATATGCTGACACCCGAGATGAGGGTGTCACAAATCTACCCCCCTTAAATTGAATCTCGCCCTCGAGATTCGTTAGTAGAAAATAGATAGGGGAATTCAGCCTCAATATCCTCTTCACGCTCCCATGTGGCTTCAGCTTCAGTGTGATGGCTCCATTGTATTTTGCACCATCGAATCACCTTGTTTCGGGTAACCCTTTCCTTTACGTCCAAGATTCGGATAGGGTGTTCTGCGTAAGTCAGGTCCTCTTGAAGTTTAAGTTCTCCCATTGACACTTGTTCCTCTGGTATTCTCAAGCACTTCTTGAGCTGGGATACATGAAACACGTCATGTACGTCGGAGAGGTGGTTTGGGAGCTCTAGTTGATAGGCTACTTCTCCTCGCTTATCCAAAATCTTAAATGGTCCGATGTAGCGAGGCGCTAGTTTGCCTTTGACGTTAAAACGTCGTTGGCCTCGGATAGGCGATACTTTAAGGTATACGAAGTCTCCTACTTCAAAGGTCAACTTCCTACGCCTATTGTCCGCAGCCTTTCTGTCGTGACTGAGCAGCCTTTAAGTTCTGCCGTATCGTTTGGCCTTGCTTTTCAGCTTCTTGTAGTACTTCGGGTCCAAACACCTAGTTCTCTCCAGTCTCGTTCCAGAACAGTGGCGTTCTACACCGTCTACCATATAAGGCTTCGAAAGGCGACATCTTCAAGCTAGCTTGATAGCTGTTGTTATAGGAGAACTCGGCATACGGTAAACTCCTATCCCAACTACGCCCACGTTTCAAGGCGCAAGCTCTCAGCATGTCCTCCAAAATTTGGTTCGTCCTTTCGGTTTGTCCATCTGTTTGTGGGTGATAGGCGGAGCTAAAATCCAGTCGTGTACCCATGGCTTTCTGCAGCTTCCTCCAGAATCTAGAGGTAAACTGAGAACCTCGATCTGAGACTATCCTCTTCGGAACTCCGTGACGGCACACGATCTGCTCCATGTACAACTCTGCCAACTGTGTAACGTTGTAACTGGTCTTTACCGGAAGAAAATGGGCGGTTTTCGTCAACCGGTCCACAATGACCCAGATGGAGTCGTATCCTGACTGAGTTCGTGGCAATCCGACAATAAAGTCCATACTGATGTCCTCCCATTTCCATTCAGGTATTTTCAAAGGTTGCAACAATCCAGCGGGTTTTTTATGTTCGGCTTTTACCCGTTGGCATGTGTTGCATAGGGCAACGTATTCGGCTATATCCCTCTTCATACCATCCCACCAATAGCAAGTTTTCAAGTCCTTGTACATTTTGGTGCTCCCTGGATGTATGGAATAGGGTGAATCATGTGCCTCCTTCAATATCATTTCGCGAAGGTGTCTTATGTTTGGCACACAAATCCTTTTTCCTAGCCAAAGCGTACCCTTTTCATCCTCCTTGAAATCCTTTTCTATCCCTTGTCGGATTCTTTCCTTGATCTCCTTGATCCCCTCGTCCGTTGCTTGTCCCTTTCTTATTTCTTGCTCCAATGAGGAGTGGATTTCCATCATTTCCATGTTATTCAAGAATCCGAGGTGTAACCGTTCGAACTCCTTACGTAGTTCGGGTGGTAGCTCCCGAGCCATGAGTTGGTGGCATGCTCCCTTTCTGCTCAATGCGTCAGCGACCACATTGGCCTTCCCGGGGTGGTAGTTGATTCCCACATCATAATACTTGATGAGTTCTAACCATCGACGTTGCCTCAAATTCAGGTCCGTTTGTGTAAATATGTACTTGAGGCTTTTATGATCTGTATAGATCTCACATCGATGACCAAGGATATAATGTCTCCAAATCTTCAATGCATGCACCACTGCTGCTAACTCCAAATCATGTGTAGGATAGTTAAGCTCATGCTTATTTAATTGTCGTGAGGCATAGGCTACCACTTGTCCTTCCTGCATGAGTACACACCCGAGCCCTTGTCTAGATGCGTCACAATATATGTCAAAGCTCTTGCTTACGTCTGGCAATACCAGAACTAGTGCTGTGGTTAGCCTTTTCTTGAGTTCCTCAAAACTTTCTTGGCAGGCATGTGTCCATTGAAAGATCTTCCCCTTCGTTAGCAACTCCGTCATAGGTTTTGCTATTTTAGAGAAGTCTTTAATGAAGCGCCGATAGTATCCTGCCATCCCAAGGAAACTCCGAATATCCCTCACGCTCTTCGGTTGGTCCCACTTCAGAACATCTCTCACCTTTCCAGGATCAACCGATACCCCTTCCTTGGAGATGATGTGGCCTAGGAAGGATATTTCTTTTAGCCAAAATTGACATTTGTTGAGCTTGGCATACAACTGATGCTCTCGCAACTTCTGCAAGGTCAATCTCAGATGTTCTTCATGCTCCTCCTCACTTTTTGAATACACCATAATGTCGTCGATGAAAACCACGACGAACTTGTCCAAGTACTCCATGAAAACCTTATTCATAAGGTACATGAAGTATGCGGGTGCATTCGTCAATCCAAAAGACATAACGGTATATTCATATGAAGCATACCGCGTCCGAAAGGCTGTCTTAGGTATATCAGAGGGCTTAATCTTCAGCTGGAAATATCCCGACCGAAGATCAATCTTGGAGAACACTTGGGCTCCTTTCATTTGATCGAACAGGTCCTCTATACGGGGCAGAGGGTATTTATTCTTGATTGTTACCTCATTGAGAGACCTGTAGTCCACGCACATTCTTTGGGTTCCGTCCTTCTTGTCCACGAAGAGTACCGGGGCTCCCCATGGTGACGAACTTGGACGGATAAAACCCTTCTCCAACTGTTCTTGAATTTGCTTCTTGAGTTCAACTAACTCGTTGACGGGCATCCTATATGGTCTCTTAGCTATGGGTGCAGTTCCAGGTACCAAATCTATGGCAAACTCAATGTCCCGGTCAGGTGGCATACCTGCAAGTTCTTCCGGGAACACATCCGAAAATTCCTGAACCACTGGAATATTGTCCAATGCTACTCCTTCAACATGGTTCAGATCCGCCCGTTCGGTCGCTTGCTGGGCTGACTCAAACTCGACACGGATACCGTGTTCGTTTGTCAATTGCACGCTTCTCTCAGCGCATTGGATTACTCCATTGTGCTTGCTTAACCAGTCCATTCCGAGTATGATGTCAATTCCGTGGAAGTCCAAGACAATAAGGTTGGCAAGGAAGTCTACCCCCCTTATTTTAAGGCTTACTTTCAGACATACTATATTGGTCCTCATTTCTCCTCCGGGAGAATTAACTAACATAGCACATTCTAAGTGGGATACGGGTAGATGATGTTTGGCAACATATTTGGATGATATGAAGGAATGTGATGCTCCGGAATCAAATAAAATGGTGGCTGGGTTGGAGTTGGCAAGGAACATACCAATTGCGACGTCCTCAGCCCGTTGTGCTTCCTCAGCAGTGACATGGTTAACGTGGCCACGAGCATAGTTCTGCGGTCCACGGTTCCCTTGGTGGTCCCCTCCGTTTGGTCGCTGGTTCTGCTTGGGCACGTTACCTTGCTGTCCAGGGCCTCGCTTCGGACACTGGTTAGTGAAGTGGCCTACTTCCCCGCATGCAAAGCATGCCCTGTTTCCTACGGCAGCAGGTACGTTGGGGCGGGGGTTTTGAACAGGAGCGCCATTGTTAGGCCGGGGCGCAGGAGGCATGGGCACTCGAGGTGCCAGTGCAACAAACCGTTGCTGTGGTGGCTGACCAGGGCGGTACATAGGAGTGGTTGGTCCATACTGCGGTGCAGGGGGCATGTACCTAGGTCGTACATTGCTCCCTTGGGGCTGGTATGGCATCTTTCTTTTGCACTCGCGCTCAATCTCTCGGATCTTGTTTTCCACCACAATAGCCTTATCAACCAGCTTCTGGAAGCTTACGTAGTCATTGTTGAGGAGCTGAACTTGGATCTCATTGTTCAACCCTCTCATGAACAGGTACTGCTTCTTTTGATCTGAGTTGACATCTTTGGGGGCATACCGGGACAGTTGTATGAACTTGTTGAGGTATTCGTTCACACTTTTCTGCCCTTGGCGGAGACCTTCAAACTCCTGCCTCTTGAGCATCATTACGCCAACAGGGATGTAGTGGGCGCGGAAACTTTCCTTGAACTCAGTCCAAGTGATTGTCTTCGGGTTGGCATGGGCGTTGCTCAAGGCATCCCACCAGTCAGCAGCTGCTCCCATCAGTTGGTGCGACGCAAAGAGAACCTTCTCTCGGTCGTTGCACTGAACAATGGCAAGCTTCTTCTCCATGGATTTCAACCAATCATCGGCCTCCATTGGATCGCTTGCTTGAGCAAAGGTGGGTGGTCGAGTCCTCATGAACTCTCCCAACCTGTTATGAGCCGCCGGGGGTGGTGGCGGTGGTGCCGGAACGGAGTTTTGGTTGGCCTGTATCTGACCCAAAGTTTGGATCATGGTTTGCATAAGCTGGTTTTGCATGGCCATCAACCTTTCTAGGTGGTTTTTGCCAGCTCCGGGGTTGGCAGGAATTTCCTCGTGGTCATCTTCCTGGACGTTCCTTCGGCTGGCGTTTCCTCTCACCATCTGTGAGAGAGAACGAAGTAGAATAGAAGGTTAGAAGGTTAGATAGGTCCTTTCAACTATATGCATCAACATGGGTTGGACTATATATATTAGCCCTTATGAGGATGTGAGCAAGTGCCGAAACATCTCACACCTCCTTCTTCTTACGTGTGGATATGGACAACGTTTTTGAGACGTCCCACCACTCACACTAAGCACATATTCACAAATAATCATCACAAGGGCCCACTCAACTCCTATTCAAGGATGGTTTCCTATGTCAAGGTGGTTTTAAAGGCCAATCTAGGCTATTCTCCCTAGGGCGCTTCCTTTGGTCAGCGTGGCTTCTATTTAGGGGTGTAACTTGCTGTTAACCCGTGACTCTAATATCAATCTAAGGTTTCTATCCAGGCGTGTAACCTACTGTCAACCCGTGGCTCTGATACCAATCTGTGACACCCTCAATTCTGTGGAAAACCACGGAACCGAGAACTAATGCATATGTGTGCCCAGGATGTTCATCACACATACACATACGTTCCACAAACTGAATTCAGATTATATATTACCACGAATAACAGAGTTTATTACAACACCTCATGAGTCTTGGACTCATGCTCACAGCGGAAGTCTTTATTTCTACGCAGCGGAAATCTTTATTTAAATGTGGAAGCAAAAACTAATGCGGGAGCAAAACTAAGCAGAAGTGGCTTCATCTCTACTCCCTCCACAGGCAAGGTTGAGAACAGATCACACGCTATAATGCTCTACTTGATCTTCATAGTAGCCTTCTCTTTCTGTTGATGAAGAAATAATAATGCAAGTTTGAGCACAATGATGTACTCAGCAAGTGCGGGAATAATACATGATATGCAGCTCATAAACAAGGTAGGTATAAAAGGCTTATTTGCAGAAAAGCAGATTTATAAAACCGTGATAAAACAGCAACTTAACTTTAGATGAATGTAGTCCCAGCATGTATGAAATTTCCAACATACCTCCATCACTTCCCGTGTTCCATCCTCACATTAACCAAATCCTTTACCCATACTCACGAATACCTCCTCGTATTCGCTACCATCTCACCTCATGAAACAACCTGGTCTCACACCGAGACCAATCTCATGTTATGACCCACCAGTCATGCAAACATCTCATCATCCGGACTCAACAGTCTCAAACCAAACCACAATCAATATCCATAACCAAGAACCTTCCCAATGACCATCCCAATAACCATCCCATCTAATCATGGCAGTTTAGCCAGGTGCTCGTAACCGTAAGCTCGGCTATCATGATAGTTTTAGTAACTCTTTACCCACAAGTTTGTGATTTCGTCACCCGTCGGCGACTGCAGAACCTCCATTATACCAGTACACAACCGTCGGTGTATGGTCAAGAGATCACAATATAGCTTTTACAAAGGGGTTACTAGATGTATGGACTCACTGAGGTTTCACCGGCGGGCTAGAATCTCCAATTCTCCCACCCACGGGCCCCCTCTTGTGCCATGCAGTTCCCAGGGCAGTTCTCACTCGACTCCCATTCCCCGCGCCTTCCACAGTCCATAACACTCTAGCAACTTACCTAATTACTCAGCTAAGCCGCACCCATATTTGGCCTTGTGGTGGCACTGTTATCCTGGCATGTGCATGCATGAACCGGTCCTTAGATCTACGGCAAGCAGAACCACCATCTCATGCTACCTCATTCACAAACCCAGGCTTGCCTAGATCCCCCCCTCCGATCCATGTTCATTAGCCTCATCAATTACTTATTATCAGTACGAGTGCAGTTAGCTAGACACATCTATCTCGCTTCCCAATCCCATGGACTCAGCAAAGCATAAAGCAAAAACCATACCCGACTCATAAACTTCCCGGGCGACAAGGGTGGTTCAACCAAAACTAGTAAACTCCTATAAAAAGGGTTTCCCATCATGTTTGACTCAGCACACACACCTTTTCGCAAAACAAAATAGTTTTACCCAAAACATAGGATCAACATGGTCAAGGAGCACTTGCCTTGTTCTTGCGGTTCCGGTTGTTCTTGATTCTCAAAACCTTGTTGCTGCAGCTCGTCGTAGACAGCTTCCTGGATCTGTCCTGCTATGTAGGATTTACGTGCATACAAGATTCACAGCAATCAATATCATGTTCAAACCTTAAACTAGATGCGATGATGCACATGCATGCCATCCCATGATTGTTATTAGATTGTCGTGCTCTTGCATGGTTTGCATGGGCAGAGGTGTTCGGATCAAAAGTGGACGTAGCGATGATCTTGTCTTTAGATCAAACTGATCATCGAGTGTTCTGCCCACGAGAAAGCTTCTGTTCGAAAGGAATTGAAGAACAGATGCAAGAGATGAACACCATGATGTCGTAAGGTGGTATTGAAGTCCTACCTCACGCTCTTCTTGTCTTCGAGGTCCTCCTCAGACCGCTTGGTTCTCCTCCGATGATCTCCCTTGTTGTGCTTCGGCGGTGTTTTGCTCGGCGAGTTAGGGCTAGGGCTCTAAGTCGTCGGCTCAGGAGTTGAAAGAGAAGTTTGTGGTTTCGGCCAGAGGTTTCGGGTTCTATTTATAATCGAGAAGAGAAGAGTCCTAATCTATTTGGATCCCGAATAAAAGTCTTATTCAGATCTTGTTGGATCCTGACGTCTTATCTTTGGTAACATCGTGGAATTTAGATCGGTTTCTGTTGCGTACCGGTATCTTTACGCGTAAAAACCGCTCCAGAACTCGCTACCTCCGTGATGATGAGCTCCGGAAGCTCCACGTGTCCTCCGGGCCTGGTATCTCCTCATCCGCAGAGACGAGCTCCGGTTGTGCCGCGTGTCAATCGATCGAGACCTCCCTCTTCTTCGGAGACGAGCTCCGCGCACGCCACGTGTGGGTGCCGGTCTTTCCGCCTTTCCTTCCCTCAGGGACATGCCCCGAGGTCGACATGTGTCCAGCAGCGACGGACCTCCGGAGATAAGCTCCGGTGGCGACACGTGTTCAATAGATCCGGACTTCTCGGAGATGGGTTCGGAGATCAACACGTATCCAGTGCGACTGGTCCCCTGACTTCCGCGACAACTAGCTCCGAGGATGACACGTGCCCTCTGAAAAAAATGCCTTTGCTTCTTCCGCAGAGGCTAGCTCCGCGGCAGCACGTGTCCCACAGGGTCGGACCTCTTTCCAATTGCGGAGGTGACCCCCGAGCCTGCCACGTAGCCAGTTTAGCGTCGGACCTCTCCAATCTCTTCGGGGATGAGCTCCGAACGCGCCACGTGGTCTGCTGGCCGTGGAAGTTGCTTTCGGCGCTCTCAGGGAGCTTTACTGGCTATACTTTTGAAACTTGTTTCTGTTCCCTCTTTTCTAAAAATGTTTTCCTCTTCATAAAACATGAATATATGCTGACACCCGAGATGAGGGTGTCACATCCTTATCCCGATGAAGGAGCGTCCCCACGGATCTCTGTCACACCCGTGAGACGTGCATCTGCGATGGCATGAAAGTCCTTGGCCTCAACAAGGAGGCCCTACTCGATTCTAGGCATCCTTGGGAGGTGAACAAGGGCACTCCACAGGAGCGGATCTACCAGCCGGCTTCTTCTCTCTGTTTGGTAGTGAGTTCGGCGCAGTCCCCGCCTGGCCACCGGCACTATCCGCCCCCGGGGATCTCAATGCCCCGTGAGGGATCACCGATCTGCTACACTGCAACATCAATGTCGTCTAGTGTCGGCAGCTCCCCGAGCATCCTCGACTGCGCCTGCGGGTTGAGGTAGACGGGCTGACGCCTCGCCGGCAGGGTGATGACTATCCCGCTCCGCGCGCCAACCGGGTCACGTTGCCCTCCCCGGTGTACTGCAAACCGGGCCGGACGCGCTGCTGGAGAGCCGCGATCCGGCGGGACAGAAAGTCAGCCAGAACCATCAACGAGGTCAGGCCTTCCTCCGCCAAGTAGTTAATCCTCTCCTGCACCGGCGTGTAGGCGACCTTCAGGTCGGGGATCTCATCCCCAACGGCCACCTCAGCCATCGGCGGGCCACCCGGCAGCTCCAGATGGTCATGGACGTAGCCTGGGCGATCACCCAGACCTCCCTCTAGTGCTCCCACTTCCCGGGTGTCGGTACCCTCAATACCGAGTACCCCGCGCACAGGGTAAAACTTCCTAAGGACCTCGCTCCCTCTGCAGGGGCGAGGTTTGAAGGCGCCACGTGTCCAGCGGGGCCGGAGCTCCCCTCGCCACGGAGGATAGCTCCGGGCCTGCCGCGTGGCCCAGGAGGCCGGACCTCGCCCCCTCCGCAAGGGCGAGCTCCGAAGGCACCACGTGTCCGGCAGGGCCGGGGCTCTCCTCTCCTCAAAGGATAGCTCCAAGCCTGCCACGTGTCCTGGAAGACCGGACCTCGCCCCCTCCGCGGGGGTGAGCTCCGAAGGCTCCACGTGTCCAGCGGAGCCGGAGCTCCCCCCCTCCTCAGAGGAGAGCTCCGGGTCCGACACGTGGCCAGCAGAACAGTGCTGCCGACCGGCGCGGTAGGCAGCGGGAGTAAAGGTGTGCCATGCCTTTACCGTACAAAGCATTCAAGACCCGCGCCTTCCCGAGACGAAGAGGCGCAGCGCACGCCTGTCAGGAGGCGCTGTGACCAGTCACAGTCAGGACAGGTGTACAGTGTCTGAAGCTGCAGGCCATTGAAGGCAGCGACAAGACCGGACAAGACATGCCCTGCCGCCCCTGCCATTGCCAACGACTACACGCTACACTTAGCCTGCGGCATGGGTAGGGCGGCAGGACGAGGACTTCGACGCTAGCGCCAAGATATAATAACTGGTAGGAAATCACCCCGAGGCCACCTGTCGGGTTCCGGGCCCCCCTTGTAAGCCACTCGAGCCTTGGACTATAAAAGGCTCGGGTAGGCAACGTTAGCAAGGGTTCGAACGCTGTTGGTTCGAACTCTGTTGGTTCGCACTCTAGCCATTCGCACCCAAGGTGTAACTCATCCTCAAGCTTAGGACTCTGGTTCTGAGCAACAAGCAATACAGCGAGCTCCATAGCTCGCCGTGGACGTAGGGTTTTACGCTCCGGCGGCCTGAACCACGTAAAACTCGCCGTGTCAAGCTCTTCCTAACTCGTCCATATGCTCAAGCTCTCCGCAAGTGACTAGCCCCTCCGAAAAAGAACCTTTGCGGGCTGCCCAGTGCAGGTCCGGGGGAAGTGTCGACCGCACACTTCGACATTTGGCACGCCAGGAAGGGGGCTTTTCCCTTGCACGACGAGCTTCTGCCGACGAAGATGACCAAGCTTCCTTCAGCGGCAAGCTCTCCTCCCCCGCATTTACGACGGAGCGTGATTAGCGGGGAGTACGTGTCGACACACTCTGGACGGAGTGTGTCGGCGCAAGCTGGAAGCCAGCAGCCGACTCCGGCAACGCCGACTCCGGCAATGCAGGCTCTAGCCAGCGTGAGATCTTCTGCAGCACTGAGCGTTCCCCACGCGGCCGCGCTAGCTGCAGCAAGAGCGCTACTGCACAATCCACCTGCTGGGGACGCACCCCATTCAGCGACCCAGCAGTGGATTCGCGAGGTAGACCGCCTCATCGTCGCTGCCGCAAACCCTCGACTTCGGCGGGGACGACGCTCCAGCCAACCGTCTGTATCGCTGACGCGCACGCCAACGGTTGACGGACAGACGGCGGATTCCAGCTCCACCAGGCTTCCGATGACGGACCTGACGACAGAGCTGGAACGGTGCCCCTTGGGCCAGGATGCCCGGGTGTACCTCGAGCGACGTCGGGAAAGGCGTTGCAACCAAGAGGCTGGCGACAGCATGACGTCGGCCTCGACCCAGCCTGAAGAGCAGATCTTCGCCACGCGATCTCTGCCCCAGGCATACGCCGCGCAGCATATGCCACAACCATATGCCCTGCAAACGGCGCCCCCGGTCTATGGAGCTGCCTTGCCCATACCGGGATACACCGTGCCAATGGCGAACCAAGCGTTCGCGGCACCAACACCTGCGGAAACAGGGGCAGGATGTGAGGCCCTAGCACCCCACCTTCGCTTCGCGAGATGGCCGCGCAAGTTCCAGCCGCACCTGCCTGAGAAGTACGATGGCAGCGTCAACCCGGCGGAGTTTCTCCAGATCTACTCCACCGCCGTACTTGCCGCAGGAGGGGATGAGGCCGTCATGGCCAACTACTTCCCCGTCGCCTTGACCGGCCCAGCCCGGTCTTGGCTCATGAACCTCCCCCAGGGTTCCATAACTTCCTGGGGAGAGCTCTGCCAGCAGTTCATCGCCAACTTCGGCAGCTCCTACACCCGTCCTGGCACGGAGCTTGACCTCCACGCCATCAAACAACAACCTGGGGAATCACTGTGCTACTTCATCCAGCGGTTCTCCTAGGTAGGCAACACCATCCCGCACATTCGAAGTGCTTCTGTGGGGGTGGCGTTCCGGCAGGGTGTCCGGGACGAGAAGATGCTTGAGAAGCTTGCGACCAGAGAGGTCTGCGATGCCTCTGAGCTCTTCAGCCTGGTGGACAAGTGCGCCAGAGCAGCCGAAGGGCAGAATTGGCACTCACTGCCAGCTTCCGAAGCCGAAAGACAGCCCGAAGACGGCGGAGTTCAAGCTGAGCTCCCGACCACGTCAGACAGCCAAGAGCCAAGCACTCGCTGGCTTCGTGGCTGAGTGGACGCCAACGAAGGCTGACCCAGGGGGCCGCGAAGACGGTGAACCTAAGTACCGAGCTCCGGTCTTCACCGGGCCTCACTGGACGCTCTTCTTTGACGGCTCCTCGCGAAAGCAGTTGGCCGGTGCCGGCGTACTACTTCTCGTGCCATCGGGGGAGCAGTCTGGGTACATGGTGCGTCTCAATTCCAAGGCAACCAACAACTTGGCAGAGTATGAAGCACTCATCTTTGGCCTAAAAGACAATCCTATCTCTGGGCGCTCGCCAGTTGTTGGCGCAGGGCGACTCCCAGCTAGTTATCAAGCAAGTTAAGGGTGAATGCCCCTGCAATGACCCACAGCTAGCTGCTTATCTGCTCCACGTGCGGATGTTGGAGAAAGACTTCCTCGCCTTGGACCTGCGCCATGTACCGCGCGCTGGCATGGCCGCAACTGACGACCTCTCAACGAAGGCCTCCATTGGAGCCCCTGCGCCTGAAGGAGTCTTCGAGAGGACGTTGCTGCGGTTCACAGCACGGCCCGCCGAGCCGGGCGAAGGGGGCTGAACCAGTGCCTCGAAGCTAGGCAGTCCCGGCGGCCCTGCAGCCATGGATGCCACCAAAGGATCGTAAGCGTCACTGGGGACTCCGTGCAACCCAGCGCTCAAGATCCAGAAGCTCAAGTAGTCCCGATGCATGGACCACGGAGGTCCGGGACTCCTTGAAGGACATCCTTCCTGATGAACGTGCATTCGCTGAACGGGTGGTGCGGATGGCTAAGTGCTACGCGCTGGTATCTTTACTGGCGTGGCGCCATGACATCCTATTGCGGTGCATAACCCAGGAGGAAGGCTGCGACTAGCTCGCACTAGTCCACGGAGGCGAGTGCTGGGAACGCTCATCGTCTCGCACGCTGGTCGGTTAAGCCACCCGGCATGGCTCCTACTGACCGAGAGCCACCAGGATGCCGTCAAACCGGTTAGGGATGCAATGCGTGCCAGGTCCACGCCAAGCAGACCCACACAACCGGAGCAGACGCGCACCCAGAGCCGTCGGGGGATACCAGCTCCTCCATGTCGAGGGCCAGCCGGACTTCCCAGGGCCGGGTCACGGGAACTACCCTTCCACATGGTATGTGGGGCCGAAGCCATGCTTCCCCCTGAGATCGCCATGGGGGTCCCCCCGTGTCCGGCGTACGACGAAGCCACGCATGACCCGCTCCGCGTGAAGACAGGCGCTCCGACGCTACCCCAGTAAGTTCACCATGCTTACTTAGGTGTTTATTCAAATTACGCATTAATTTATATGAACACCTCCCCACGCTCTAGACAGTGTGTGTCCATTGTACACTCGGTTCCTCTTTCCTGCTCTCATGCATAATCGATATTTGCCGTCCTGCCGAAGGTGGTAGTGCTTGGGGTACCTGCCAGAGGCCCGGTGGCCTTTTGGATCTCCCCTTGTAAGGGTACTGTACAGCCAGTTGGTCTCCTCCGAGAAAAGACCTACGCTAGACCGGGGGGTCAGGAGCCTTGCTTTGCCCGGTCTGGCACCCAAAGCATGCGCACTCTTCCCCCCGGCACTACGGTCTGAGTACCAGGGGGCCGAACGGTTACACCCTGACTGGGGCTGGGGCCAGACCTCCGGGACCAAGTGCACTGGATTACCCAAGCCCCGTATTCCGGCCTGGGAATGTAAGCCAAATGAGACTAGGGGACAGGAAAGGGGGGACCACTGAGCAGTGCCGGACTCCGCCTCCACAGCCAGGCCGAGCTCCGAGGCCAGCTCTCGTCCTCCTTTCAGAGGCGAGAGCTGATGCCGGACCTCACGCCCTTCGTTGGCCTGAGCTCCGATGACTGTCGGACTCTGCCTCCACAGCCGGGCCGAGCTCCGAGGCCAGCCCTCGCCCTCCTTTGAGAGGCGAGCATTGATACCGGACCTCACGCCCTTCGTTGGCCTGAGCTCCGATGACTTCCAGACTCCGCCCCCACAGCTGGGCCGAGCTCCAAGGCCAGCCCACGCCCTCCTTTCACAGGCGAGCGCTGATGCCGGACCTCACGCCCTTCGCTAGCCTGAGCTCCGATGACTTCCGGACTCCGCCCCACAGCTGGGCCGAGCTCTGAGGCCAGCCCTCGCCCTCCTTTCACAGGCGAGCGCAGATGCCGGACCTCACGCCCTTCGCTGGCCTGAGCTCCGATGACTTCCGGACCTCCGCCCCCACAGCTGGGCCGAGCTCCGATGCCAGCCCTCGCCCTCCTTTCAGAGGCGAGCGCTGATGCCGGACCTCACGCCCTTCGCTGGCCTGAGCTCCGATGTCCTCCGGACCTCACGCCCTTCGCTGGCCTGAGATACGATGACCTCAGGGGTCTTTGTCGCGAAGACGGCGCAGCAGAAGCCTTCCATGCTCATGACCTCGACGCCGTAGATTCGCCCCGTGTTTGGGCTGCCCTCGACGGCTGAGGAGCCGATGGCGCTGCAGGAACCCTCGTCGCCGACGACGACACTCCAGGAGCCTTCCCCGACAACGGCTCCCAAGATGGGGACACACCCAAAGGCCTCTTTTGCAACGAAGGCGCCTTGGGGCCCTCCTTGAAGCTCCAGCAGCGCCACCCACCCTTTCCGCGGCTGCCGGGGCTGCTCCGGCTGCAGCAGCTCTAGAGTTGCCACTGACGCCAGTCGCCGAGCCTGGTGCGGGGCCGCGGGAAGCCATGGAACCCCTCGCCTGGAGGCCCGAGACAGAGCTTCCGTCGGAACGGGCCAACATCCTCTTTGGTGCCCTACTCGATTCTAGGCATCCTTGGGAGGTGAACAAGGGCACTCCACAGGAGCGGATCTACCAGCCGGCTTCTTCCCTCTGTTTGGGAGTGAGTTCGGCGCAGTCCCCGCCTGGCCACCGGCACTATCCGCCCCCGGGGATCTCAATGCCCCGTGAGGAATCACCGATCTGCTACACTGCAACATCAATGTCGTCTAGTGTCGGCAGCTCCCCGAGCATCCTCGACTGCGCCTGCGCATTGAGGTAGACGGGCTGACACCTCGCCGGCAGGGTGATGACTATCCCGCTCCGCGCGCCAACCGGGTCACGTCGCCCTCCCCGGTGTACTGCAAACCGGGCTGGACGCGCTGCTGGAGAACCGCGATCCGGCGGGACAGAAAGTCAGCCAGAACCATCAATGAGGTCAGGCCTTCCTCCGCCAAGTAGTTAATCCTCTCCTGCACCGGCGTGTAGGCGACCTTCAGGTCAGGGATCTCATCCCCAACGGCCACCTCAGCCATCGGCGGGCCACCCGGCAGCTCCAGATGGTCATGGACGTAGCCTGGGCGATCACCCAGACCTCCCTCCAGCGCTCCCACTTCCCGGGTGCCGGTACCCTCAATACCGAGTACCCCCACGCACAGGGTAAAACTTCCTAAGGACCTCGCTCCCTCTGCAGGGGCGAGGTTTGAAGGCGCCACGTGTCCAGCGGGGTCGGAGCTCCCCTCCCCACGGAGGATATCTCCAGGCCTGCCGTGTGGCCCAGGAGGCCGGACCTCGCCACCTCCGCAAGGGCGAGCTCCGAAGGCACCACGTGTCCGGCAGGGCCGGGGCTCTCCTCTCCTCAAAGGATAGCTCCGAACCTGCCACGTGGCCCGGAAGACCGGACCTCGCCCCCTCCGCGGGGGTGAGCTCCGAAGGCTCCATGTGTCCAGCGGAGCCAGAGCTCCCCCCCCCCCTCCTCAGAGGAGAGCTCCGGGTCCGACACGTGGCCAGCAGAATAGTGCTGCCGACCGGCGCGGTAGGCAGCGGGAGTAAAGGTGTGCCATGCCTTTACCGTACAAAGCATTCAAGACCGGCGCCTTCCCAAGACGAAGAGGCGCAACGCACGCCTGTCAGGAGGCGATGTGACCAGTCACAGTCAGGACAGGCGTACAGTGTCTGAAGCTGCAGGCCATTGAAGGCAGCGACAAGACCGGACAAGACATGCCCTGCCGCCCCTGCCATCGCCAACGACTACACGCTACACTTAGCCTGCGGCATGGGTAGGGCGGCAGGACGAGGACTTCGATGCTAGCGCCAAGATATAATAGCTGGTAGGAAATCACCCCGAGGCCACCTGTCGGATCCCGGGCCCCCCTTGTAAGCCACTCGAGCCATGGACTATAAAAGGCTCGGGTAGGCAACGTTAGCAAGGGTTCGAACGCTGTTGGTTCGAACTCTGTTGGTTCGCACTCTAGCCATTCGCACCCAAGGTGTAACTCATCCTCAAGCTCAGGACTCCGGTTCTGAGCAACAAGCAATACAGCGAGCTCCATAGCTCGCCGTGGACGTAGTGTTTTACGCTCCGGCGGCCTGAACCACGTAAAACTCGCTGTGTCAAGATCTTCCTAACTCTTCCATACGCTCAAGCTCTCCGCAAGTGACTAGCCCCTCCAAAAAAGAACCTCCGCAGGCTGCCCAGTGCAGGTCAGGGGGAAGTATCGACCGCACACTTCGACACCGGGAGTGAAGGGCGTGATGTAGGGCGCGAAGCTTCTCCCTCGGTGCTGGAAGTAGTAAGCCCCCAGGTGGCTTGTGCTTCTCCCCGAGACCCTTAAGGAGAAGAACGCCCTGAAGAGCCGCACTGTCGGTACCCTGCAGACCGGGTACCCCAGCGTGGTGGGTAAAAGACAACTTGGGCCCCGCCTTCCAGCTTAGGCGGGTCCCAGCATAAGCCGCGTGCCCTAGACCTCGGGTCCGACCACCTACTAAGGAGAGCTCCGAGGCTGCCATGTATCTTCAGGCTCTAAACCTCACTGACCATCGAGGATGGCTCCGGAGCCACCACATGTCCGATGGCGCTGGGCCTGACCTCCCGCCAGGGCGGGCTCCAGTGCTGCCATGTGTCCGGAACCTCCGAGCCACACCCCCCGCCAGAGAAGGCTCCGGAGGTGCCACGTGTCCTATGGCTACGGGCCCGACCTCCAGCATGGAGAGCTCCGGTGCTGCCACGTGGGCAATGACTCCAAGTGTACCATCCCGCCAAGGAGAGCTCCGGAGGTGCCACGTGTCCTACGGCTCCGGGCCTGAAATCCAGCAGGGGAGGGCTCCGGTGCTGCCACATGGACAAGGACTCGAGACCCCTCGCTACTCCGCAGGACAGCTCCGGTGGCAATGTGTATCCTGGGGGGCCAGCCACCCGGACGTTGCGCCGACAAGCTGTGGGCAGATAGCCAAGGAGTAGAGAAGAAGGTGCGCTGCCATGCCATGCATTCAAGGCTCGCGCCTTCCCTAGAAGCACGGCATGCAGCGCACGCCTCTCTCCTCCGCCTGTTCACCATTACGGTGATGAGACAGGGCGGCGAGGCATGATGGTGGAGCAGTGCCTCCCAATGGCACAGAGCCACGCAGCAGAGCGAGAAGACGCGATGACAAGACGCGGACTTCATCATCACTGGCTACCCGGTCAGAGGCGCCCGGCGCGTCAGGCGGCGCACCTTAACTCCTCCAACAGCGACAGTACATAAAGTTGTGAATACCCTAGCTCATGTATAGGGTACAAATAGTTGCGGGGCCACCAGTCGGGCCCCAGGCCACATTGTAACTGCCCCGGCCTTGGGCTATAAAAGAACCAGGGCAGCCTCCGGGCAAGGGGTTCACACTCTGATTCGCAACCCAGCCAACTCACTCTCTCACACACTCATACGCGCAAGCAATACAACAAGCTCTCTTATGGACGTAGGGTATTACGCTCCGGCAACCCGAACCACGTAAATCCTCGTGTTCACCCTCGGCATCATGCTACGACCTTCGAGATCCACTAGCCCCTACGAAAAAAGAACCTCCGCGGGCTGCTTCCGAGCAGACCGAGGTAAGTGTCGTAGCGAACACTTCGACTTTTGGCGCGCCAGGTAGGGGGGTTTTGGTTCTTGAGGGTGTTCGAGAAGCCCACAATGGTGAACATCCAATCTATCGGAGTTTCTTCCTGCCCCTCACGTCGCCAGCGGTAGAGCGAGCAGGAAGCACCCTCTGGTCCCAAAGCGGGACTGTCTGCGCCAGCGCCAGTCCCTACGGTGACGGTGCCCGTTGCCTCCTTGTAGCCTTCGGTTGCGACGGCATTGCAAGCACCGGCCGAAGCCATCCCAAAGAGCGCGCTCCTAGCAGCTCGCGCGCTCCTTCACAACCCCCGAAGCGCGGGAGCTTCCCCGTTCGCTGCTGAGCAATGGTGCAACAACGTCGACCACCTGGTCGTCACCGCACTCAACTCGCCGTGTCACCGGAGATGGCAGCCACAAACGGTGCAGTTGCTGCCCCGTACCCTGACAAGGGATTACAGGACGGCAACAACCCACTCAACTGTGACACCCAGGCGCCCCACCACAGATCTTAGAGTAGACCTGGACCACCGCTGCCATCAGAAAGAAGATGGCCACATCACCATCGAGCGACAACGCGAGTGGCAGCGCGGCCTCGAGGAGGAGTATGGTACCCCAGGTACCAGCGCCCCATCTGTGCGAGGCAGAACCCCGTCTCCCCAGGCTCAGTGGGAGCTGTGTGGCTCTGGATCCACACCTTCGTATGGCGGTGTGGCTGTGCAAGTTCCGGCCGCACTTGCTGGAGAAGTTCGACGGGACAGTCAACCACGTCGAGTTCCTGCAGATCTACTCCACCGCCATCCTAGCTGCAGGAGGGGATGAGGCCATCATGGCCAACTACTTCCCCGTGGCCTTGACCGGGTCACCCGGTCAAGGCTCATGAACCTGCCCCAGGAGTCTATAACCTCCTGGGAAGAGTTGTGTCATCAGTTCATGGCCAACTTCGGGAGTTCCTACACCCGACCGAGCTCGGAGGCCGACCTCCACGCCCTGCAACAGCAACAGGGAGAGTTGCTACGCTCCTTCATTCAGCGTTTCTACCAGGTTAGGAACACCATCCCTCACATCTCCAACGCCTCCATCGTCGTCGCCTTCCGACAGGGCGTCTGTCGGTACCCGCGATATGGGGTACCCCCGCGCACAGAGGAAAATGCCTAAGGATCTCGCCCTTCTCCGCAGGGAGAGCTCCGAAGGCGCCACGCGTCCAGCGGGGCCGGACCTCCCTCTCCTCAGAGGAGAGCTCCGGGCTCGCCACGTGGCCTGCATAAGCCGGACCTCCCCCCTCCGCCGGGGAGAGGTCCGAAGGCGCCACGTGTCTAGCGGGGCCGGACCTCCCTCTCCTCAGAGGAGAGCTCCGGGCCCGCCACGTGGCCGACAGAAGCCGGACCTCCCCCGACGCAGGGAGAGGTCCGAAGGCTCCACGTGTCCTGCGGGGCCGGACCTCCTTCTCCTCTGAGGAGGGCTCCGGACCCGCCATGTATCCAGCAGAAGAGCGCTGCCTGCCCCCGAGCGGTAGGCAGCGGGTGTAAAGACGCCCCATACCTTGCCCGTACAAGGTATTCAAGGCCCGCGCCTTCCCAAGACGCGGAGCACGCCTCTGTCAGGTGCCGTTGCGCCCAGTCGCATCACAGACTGACGCGCGGTGTCAGAGCCTGCCAGCCAATAAACACAGCGACAAGACATCCCCTGCCGCTCCCGCTGTCATCAACCACTACGACTAGCATGCGGCATGGGCAGGGCGGCAAGACGAAGACTCAGAAGCCTTCGCCGGAGACAAGTACCGACATAACTGCAGATATGATAGTCGGCAGGCAATCTCCCCGGGACCACCTATCGGGTCCCGGGCCTCCCCTTGTAAGCCACGTGAGCCTTGGACTATAAAAGGCTCCGTTAGGCGACGTTAGCAAGAGTTGGCAGTCTAGCCATTCACACCCTGGGTTCGCACTCTAGCCATTCACACCCTGGGTTCGCACTCCAGCAACTCACACCCTAGGCATAACTCATCCTCAAGCTCAGGACTCCGGTTATGAGCAACAAGCAATACAGCGAGCACCTCTGCTCACCGTGGACGTAGGGTTTTACGCTCCGGCGGCCCGAACCACGTAAAACTCGCTGTGTCAAGCTCCTCCCTCACTCGTCCCTTACGCTTAAGCTCTCCGCAAGCGACTAGCCCCTCCGAAAAAGAACCTCCGCGGGCTGCCCAGAGCAGGTCCGGGGGAAGTGTCGACCACACACTTTGACAGCGTCCGCGACAAGAAGATGCTCGAGAAGTTGGCCACGCACGACGTGCAGGACGTCTCCGAGCTCTTCAGCTTGGCGGACAAGTGTGCCAGGGCCGCGGAGGGCTGCAACTGTCACACATCGCCCGACAAAGGGAGTGAGTCTGCCAGGGAGGGATCTGGCGGCAAGAAGAAGAAGACCGGCGACTGGGACAAGCCGCTGGCCGGAGCCCACACAGCAGCCGCAGTAGCGGCTCCACGGGTTGGGGGCCACGCACCGACAAGCGCCCGTGACAGCCGTCCGGTAGCGACGACGGCGACCAGAGGTGCCCGGTCCACAACACCAAACGACACAGCGCCAGCGAGTGACGGGAAATCCAGAAGCTGGCGAAGCGCTTCCGAGAGCTCCGACAGCAACACCAGGATGGTGCGCCCTTCCGCCTGCGGGAGGGCAAGCAAAAGGCTGACCCGGAGGTCAGTAACGACTAGGAGATGGAGTTCCAAGATGCCAATCGGGCGTTGAAGGTCATCTATGACCAAGGAGGGAGCTCCGACTCCGACCACAGCGAGCGACACAAGACGCTCCACGCCTAACCAGGTGTTTCTACCTCCGTCGTACGACAGTGGCTCACCTGACGTCCAGACATACGGCGAAGCCACTCAGGATCAGCTTCTGCGTGAAGAGTAGGCAGCCCAAGGTAGGGCCACCTGGTGCCTCGGCCAATGCTTTCTCGAGGAGTGGTGAAAAACCCTCCCCCAGCTAGGAGGGTCCCTCCCAACCAGTACAAGCATGTCGCTCCAGGTGCGCCCGCCTGGCTGCAGGGGGTGGGTATCTCTACCTAGACCACAGGACATAGGACACCTCTATAAGTTCTATCCTTATTATAGTGGTAGGATATTTTTTTTCTTTTTCTCTTTCTTGTAAGGGTGTTATAGTGTCTAGGAATAGTGCTTAGAACAACTAAAGTCCCGAAAGGGTCCATCTACTCTTGTTACCTGGGACGGGTCGCTGCCTTCTTACACGGCATGTTACCTCCTATTGCCCGAAGGAAGCCAGAAATAAGAAAAGTGTATCCTATCCTGCGCACTTTATTTACAATTTATGCTAGCTCATGCATATCAACTATAAACGACATGTCCGGAGCCCGTCCTACACACTTGTCCTAGGACCCGTGCCACTGAAAGAGTCTCCTCGCTGAAAGGTTAACGCCAGCGGGAGGTCCAGAGTGTGTAGCCTGCTATGACTCGTACCGCACCCATAGCATGCACATCCTGCCTCCTCAGAGCGACAACTGAGTACTCGGAGAGCCAGAAAGAGCACGCTCACGGACAAGAGAAGTAATCGGACCCCAGACATTGCCCTGATACTCTTTACGCGTTTTCTTTCCATCCCACACCGGCCGTGTGGCCAGTCACTTTTTTTGCGTTCCACCATAGCAGGAGCTGTGTTATCCTCCTGCAGGCGGGTCTGCTTGAGGTACCTATGACGTACCGGGGTCCGGTGGTTGTCTCATTGCTCGGGGGCCCTATGGTGCCTAATGTACCTCCCCTGAAAGGCTTACGCCAGTGGGAGGTCCAGTGTGTGTGGCATGCTTAGCTAATCCTGTGCCCTAAGCGTACACATCCTGCCTCTCTAGTGCCGCAGCTCAGTACTAGAGAACCGGACGGCTCATGCCCCTGAGCAAGGCTTCAACCATATCCTGGACGATCCACATCGAATTACCCAAGCCCCATAGCTCGGCTGAGGACCGTAAGCCACAATAATGCTACCAAACAAGGGAAGATGACCAGAGAGTACGACTACTCCCTTTTTCTGTCGTGTCAGCAGATCTACACAGGCCCTTGGTGTCTCAGACCTCCCAGGGAGCCCGATGCTGACGTCCAGCCTCATTTGATGGATGGCGGACCTCTGCGACAGCGAGCAGAAGGCTCGGAGTGCCAGTCACGACAAGCTAAAGATAAGGGCCGAACTTCCCTTGGGTCTTTGCATCGCCAGTGACCTGGAAGGAGAGGTAGACGCACTGCCAGAGTTTCCTGGGTCCTTACACTGCTAAGGGCTCGGAGGAACAAGCTTGGGATATTGGCAAAGATCTACCCACGTTAGCTAAGTCGCACTAGACCTTTGCGCTCTCTTGCCCTACCTTATGCATGTTTACATTTTTTGCAGCTTTCCTTTCAAGCTTGCTTACATTTTTGCATACCTCTCGACGTGTACATAGTTGTGTTTCTCTGTCTCGCTCTTGGCCAAAGTTATGCTGTCCAGCTACAAGGCGGAAGCGCTTGAGGCACTTGTGTTGTCTCTGTACCACCTTTGGTTACCTTCCCGCTCGGGTCCGGTGGCGCCAGAAGGATGCCTCCCCTCTTCGGAGAGCGTGGCCAGCGGGAGGTCCAGGGTGTGTAGCCTGCTTAGCTGGTCCTGCGCCCTAAGAGTGCACACTCTGCCTCTTCAGCGTAGCACCCAAGTCCTGGAGGCCCGGATGGCACACCGCCCTGGGAAGGATGGTAACCAAGGTCCGGACACTACTACACTGAATTGCTCAGGTCCGTAGCTTAGCAGAGGACCATAAGCCGTAATGGAGCCATCGAGTAGAGAAAATACAACTACATGGCACGATCACCCTTTTCTTCTAGTGCGTGTGCAGGCCACAGTGCTCCGGTCTGTAGGGCTGGTCCTAGAACCCTAACTTTCCCAGGGGGCCACTCTCGGACCCCCAAAGCTTGCGTCTCCCGAGGTCTCCAGAGCTGGTGTCTTGTGCCTTTTCCGTAGGCGTCCCTAAACACTTGGGTACACCTACCAGGGCGTCATCACGACTGGTCGAGGTAAGCAAGACGGCCGGACCCTGCGCCGAGTGGGTGAAGAATGGAAGACCAACACAAGGATTTTTCATTCATCCACACAAGAATACAAGACGAGACAATGAAGAACTTGAAACAAAGACACTTTTATTAATAACGGAGTTCTAGCATACAAAAGGGGATACAAGACAACTAAGGAACTCAGCAGCTACAAGTCGAGTAGTCTCCTTCTCCGTAGCCTCCTTGGTTGCCCCCCGAGCTGATCTCTGTGCAGTGAAACGATCACCTGCTGTTAGACCGAGGATGGCAGCAACGCATGCTGGACCGAGGCAACAGTGACATCCAGTGTCATGTGGGCAAATCGCCATCTATGGCAGATTTTGTTGTCTACCACAGCACCTAGAAGAAGGCTTGATCACTCTGGACTTAACCTCCCCCCGGTACCGGCAGGCATCCCTTTCGACACTGGCGTAGGGGTTCACTGCGAGTCGAGGACCCTGTCCCCGACGGCCTCCCCTACCGCCGGCACACCATCAGGATCGCTGTGCTTCTATCCAAGGCCGTCAAGGAGAGGGATGCACCACAAAATCTCACCGAAGACCGCACACACACGAACATCTCGCGGAAGTGGACGAAGATAGCTACCAGTGAGGAAGCATTTGGTGGGCGAGAATGCATGGAAGCAGAGACTTCCAGCGCGCAAGAGGAAGACAAAGGCCAAATGGTGAGGAAGAGCGCCATCCTAAAGCGCAAGGCCTTCTTTTATACTCAGCCACGGCCTCTGGCAGAGCAACAGGCGTGGCGATTGGGTTGCCATCACTGCACGCTGTGGGTTATTCCCCTCCCCCAACGATGGGATGGATGCAGGTCCACTCATCAGACATTGGGGGGCCGGGAGGATAACCTCTTGGGAACGTCCGGCGGTTCCAGAGGAGAGCGGTGCGACCAACCCATCGGTTGCCGCAGTAAATGACTCGAGGCAACCCCTCGAACACACTGCCTTAGCACTCGCCCCTTCGAAGACACCACGCGGGAGAGATAGGGGCCCCACCTGCGGGCTCAATACCTCCCCCTAGACGGGCCCGGGGGCCACTATCGGTACCCTGCAGATCGGGTACCCCCGCATGGTGGGTAAAAGACAACCTGGGCCTCGCCTTCTAGCTTAGGCGGGCCTCAGCATAAGCCGCATGCCCTAGGCCTCGGGTCCAACCACCTACTAAGGAGAACTCCGAGGCTGCCACGTGTCTTCAGGCTCTGAGCCTCACTGACCATCGAGGATGGCTCCGGAGCCGCCACGTGTCCGATGGCGCCGGGCCTGACCTCCCACCAGGGAGGGCTCCAGCGCTGCCACGTGTGCAGAACCTCCGAGCTGCACCCCCCCCCCCCAGAGAAGGCTCCAGAGGTGCCACGTGTCCTACGGCTCCGGGCTCGATCTCCAGCATGGGAGGGCGCCGGTGCTGCCTCGTGGTCAACGACTCCAGGCGTACCATCACGCCAAGTCAGCTTCGGAGGTGCCACGTGTCCTACGGCTCCGGGCCCAAACTCCAGCAGGGGAGAGCTCCGGTGTTGCCATGTGGCCAACGACTCCGGACCCCTCGCTACTCCGCAGGACAGCTCCGATGGCGACGTGTGTCCCGAGGGCCAGCCACCCGGACGCCGCGCCGACAAGCAATGTGCGGATAGCCAAGGAGTAGAGAAGAAGGTGTGCTGCCATGCCATGCATTCAAGGCTCGCGCCTTCCCCAGAAGAATGGCCTGCGGTGCACGCCTCCGTCCTCTGCCCGTTCACCATTACGGTGACGAGATAGGGCGGCGAGGCATGACGATGGAGCAGTGCCTCCCAACGGCACAGAGCCACTCAGCAGAGCGAGAAGACGTGGCGACAATACGTGGACTTCATCATCACCGGCTACCCGGTCAGAGGTGCCCGGCATGTTAGGTGACACGCCTTAACTCCTCCAACAGCGACAATACATATAGCTGTGAATACCCTAGCTCATGTATAGGGTACAGATAGCTATGGGGCCACCTGTCGGGCCCCGTGCCACATTGTAACTGCCCCGTCCTTGGCTATAGAAGGACCGGGGCAGCCTCCGGGCAAGGGGTTCGCACTCTGATTCGCAACCCATCCAACTCACTCTCTCACACACTCATACGCGCAAGCAATACAACAAGCTCTCCCGTGGACATAGGGTATTACGCTCCGATGGCCCGAAACACGTAAATCCTCGTGTTCACCCGCGCCATCGTGCTCCGACCTTTGAGATCCACTAGCCCCTCCGAAAAAAGAACCTCCACGGGCTGCTTCCGAGCAAACCGAGGGAAGTGTTGTAGCGAACACTTCGACACGCATCGAGGGCCGCAAGCACACGAACATATCGCAGAAGTGGACAAATACGACCACCAGAGCGAGGGCGTGCGACGTGAGGTGCTGCAGCTGGAGCACATACACCTCTAGCAGGGTGAGGAGGAATGACGACACCGAGAGCGCGAAACCGGACAGCACGTACGAGGTGAACAGAACCACCTCGACGGGTTGCATGTTGGTAAGTGGGACCCTCCCTCGACGGATCTTTTCATCGAAAGTGGCTGACTGCCAGCCGAGCAGGTGCCTCACAAGTGCGATGTCACCATCGTTGTGGAGCCTGGAGGAGAGGAGGCCGGAAGACATGGTGGAGCGAGAAAGATGAGAGCGCTGGGGAGCGGAGAGGTCGAGCGTGCAGAAGGAGGACGAAGATCGCAAAAGGCAGGAAGGAACCACCCTTCTCCGGAAGGCTTCCTTTTCTACGTCCGCAACCTCTGGTAGGGCAACACGCGTGACGTTTGGGTTTCCAACGCCGCGCAGTCCGCCATCCCAATGACAGATGGGACCTAGATCCACCCGTTAGACGCTGGAGGCCAGGCGGGTAGCTTCTCAGGAACGTTTGGTGGTTCTCGAGAAAGTGGTGTGGTAGATCTGCAGCGGTCGACCCGAGGACTGCCGCAGTAAATACCCTAGGGCAATCCCTCAAGCACGTCGCCATGACCCTCTAGTCAAGAGTAGACACGTGTCCACTACACTAACAGCGTGCTGCCGCTTCGACTGTCGACTACGCCCATTGCGCCAAGGGCGTGCATCCTTTTCATCATCCAGATACAATGATGCACCCACTACGCTGAAAGCTCGCCACCACTTCGGTTTCCAAAGTGCAGGCTCAAAAACCACCACGCGGAAAAGATGGAGGCCCCACCTGTGGCCTCGTTGCCTCCCCCGAGATGGGCCTGCGGGCCACTGTCGGTACCCTAAAGACCGGGTACCCCCGCATGGAGGGTAAAAGACAGCCCAGGCTCTGCCTCTATGCTGAGGCAAGCGCCAGCATAGCCACGTGTCCTTGGCCCCGAGGTTAGCCCCGGGGCTGCCACGTGCGCTTGGGCTACGAAGCTGACACGTGCCCTTGGCTCCGGCTCGAGCCTCCCCGCTGAGGTGAGGTCCGGGGCTGCCATGTGTCGGTGGATTCTCAACCTCCTCCCTGCTGAGGAGGGCTTCGGAGCCGACATGTGCCCTGGGCTCCGGTCCGAGCCTTCCCGCTGAGGTGAGGTCCGGAGTTGCCATGTGTCAGTGGGCTCTGAACCTCCTCCCTGTTGAGGAGGGCTCCGAAGCCGACACGTGCTCTAGGCTCCGGTCCGAGCCTCCGCGCTGAGGTAAGGTCCGGAGCTGCCACGTGTCGGTGGGCCCAAAACCTCCTCCCTGCTGAGGAGGGCTCCAGAGCCGACACGTGCCCTAGGCTTTGGTCCAAGCCTCCCCACTGATGTATGGTTCGGAGCTGCCACATGTCTCTCGGCTCCGAACCCGTCGATGAGAGCTCCGAAGCCGCCATGTGCCCCATGATCTGTCGTGGGCCGTGGGTCGACGAAGCCAAGGAGGAAGTGTGTTGTCAGGCCATGTATTCAAGGCTCGCGCCTTCCCCAGAAGCATGGCGCACGGCGCACACCTCCGTCCTCCGCCTGTCCACCATTACGGTGACTAGACAGGGCGGCGAGGGCGTGATAGCGATACTGTGCCGCCCAACGGCACAGAGCCGCCCAAGCAGAACGAGAAGACGCGGCGACAAGACAACATATTCATCATCACCTGACACACGGACAGGGGCGCTCAGCGCGCCAACCGACTGGACTTAACTCCCCCACCGACTACTCTACTCAGAGTGTAAAATTCTAGATCATGTGTAGGGTTCGTATAGCTTCGGGGCCACCTGTCGAGCCCAAGCTACATTGTAATCACCCCGACCTTAGACTATAAAAGGATAGGAGTGTCCACCCAACAAAGGGTTGGCAACCCAATGACTCCCACACTCGTACACACGAGCAATACAGCAAACACTCCCGTGGATGTAGGGTATTACACTCCGGCGGTCCGAACCATGTAAATCTCGGTGTTCACCAGCTCTCTCGAGTCGGATCACGCTAGGGACGTCAAGTCCCTCCAAACCAAGAACCTCCGCAGGCTGCTCCTGTAGCAGGTCGGGAGGAGTGACGCAGCTCACGCTCCGACAGTGTTTGTTTCACGGTTAGATGTTGGATGGAGTGGTCCAGAAATATTTGCTGGATGAGCTCATTCATCTTGTCTAAATATACTTGTTGGTTGCGTAGTTAGTGATAAGTAGTCTATTTTATCATTGATTAGTAATTCTTATTATGATATTAATATTAATATGTACTAGTAATATGATAATTAGTATATAATATTTAGTATCATGTGAAAACATCAATTTGGATGGTGCAATCATCCATCTTTCATCCAACATATCAAACAAAAAACTAGATCATCCAATCCATCTAAACAAACATTAACTTGGATGATTCAGTACAAAAAAAATTATGGATGGTACTATCGAGTGATATACTAAACGGTATTAAACGACCGTTTAAACGTGTTTAAACGATAAACAGACACTTGTTGTGTAGTTTAGGTCCTAAACGGACATTTAAACAGTTGACCCGTTTAAACGCAGGTCCGTCCCCTCGCGCGCACTCTCAACTCAGAAATATATAGTATACATATGGTACATGTGAGTTGCATCTTTTTATTAGCCTTTTATTTTCTAACTTGCTAGATTTTTCATGTTTGTGGGTTGAAACACGGCTAAAACTCAATTAAAAGTATGAGAATCTAATTTATCTAAATAACCTACAGGAATGCAAGTTATGTACTTGTCGGTACCCTCGATATGGGGTACCCCCGCGCACAGGGTAAAATGCCTAAGGAACTCGCCCTTCTCCGCAGGGAGAGCTCCGAAGGCGCCACGCGTCTGGCGGGGCCGGACCTCCCTCTCCTCAGAGGAGAGCTCCGGGCCCGCCACGTGGCATACAGAAGCCGGACCTCCCCGCCCGCGGGAGAGAGGCCCGAAGGCGCCGCGTGTCCAGCGGGGCCGGACCTCCCTCTCCTCAGAGGAGAGCTCTGGGCCCGCCACGTGGCCAACAGAAGCCGGGCCTCCCCCACCGCGGGGAGAGGTCCGGAGGCTCCACGTGCCCCGCGGGGCTGACCCTCCTCTTCTCTGAGAGGGGCTCCGGGCCCGCCACGTGGCAGCAGAGCGACGCTGCCTGCCCCGAGCGATAGGCAGCGGACGTAAATACACCCCATACCTTGCCCGTACAAGGTATTCAAGGCCCGCGTCTTCCCAAGACGCGGAGACGCGGAGCACGCTTCTGTCAGGTGCCGTTGCGCCCAGTCGCATCACAGACTGGCGCGCGGTGTCAGAACCTGTCAGCCGATAAACACCGCGACAAGACATCCCATGCCGCCTGCGTCGTCATCAACCACTACGACTAGCAGGCGGCATGGGCAGGGCGGCAAGATGAAGACTCAGAAGCCTTCGGCAGAGACAACTACCGGCATAACTGCAGATACGGTAGATATCAGTCAATCTCCCCGGGACCACCTGTCGGGTCCCGGCCCCTTTTGTAAGCCACCCGAGTCTTGGACTATAAAAGGCTCAGGTAGGCGACGTTAGCAGGGGTTCGGACGCTAGCCATCCGCATCCCTGGGTTCGCACTTTGCAACTCATACGCTAGCCATACACTCTCAAGCTGTAACTCACCCCCAAGCTCAGGTCTCCGGCCCTGAGCAGCAAGCAATACAGCGAGCTCCATAGCTCGCCGTGGACGTAGGGTTTTACGCTCCGGCGGCCTGAACCACGTAAAACTCGCCGTGTCAAGCTCCTACTAACTCGTCCATCTGCGCAAGCTCTCTGCTAGGGACTAGCCCCTCCGAAAAAAGAACCTCCGCGGGCTGCCCAGTGCAGGCCCAGGGGAAGTTTCGATCGCACACTTCGACATTTGGCGCGCCAGGTAGGGGGCTATTCCCCTAGCGCGACGAGTTCCCGCCTACGAAGATGACCAAGCTTCCTTCAGCGGCAAACTCTCCCCCTCCGCATTCACGGCGAACCGTGACCACTGGGGAGTACATGTCGACACACTCAGGACGGAGTGTGTCGGCACAAGCTGGTAGCCAACAATCGACTCCGGCAACGCCGACTCCGGCTATGCAGGCCCCGACCAGTGTGAGATCTTCTGCAGCGCTGAGCGTACACCATGGAGGTGCGCTAGCTGCAGCAAGAGCGCTGCTGCGCAACCCACCTGCGGGGGATGCGCCCCATTCAGCGACCCAGCAATGGGTCCGCGAGGTGGACCGCCTCGTCGTCGCCGCCGCGAACCCTCGGTTTCGGCGAGGACGGCGCCCAGGACAACCGGCTGTGTCGCTGACACGCACACCCATGGTTGACGGGCTAACGGCGGATTCCAGCTCCTCCAGGCTCCTGTCGACGGACCTGCGAAGGAAACTGGAACGGTGCCACTTGGGCCAGGACGCCCGGGTGTACCTCGAGCGACGCCGAGAGAGGCGTCGCAGCCATGAGGCAGGCGACAACATGTCGTCGGCCTCAACACAACCAGAAGGGCAGGCCTTCGCCACGCGAGCCCTGCCTCAGGCATGTGCTGCGCAGCATATGCAACAGCTATATGCGCCGCAAGTAGCGGCCCCGGTCTATGGTGCAACCTTGCCCATACCGGGGTACACTGTGCCAGGCGCAACCAAGCGTTCGCGGCACCAGTACCTGCACTGGGAGCCAGCAACCGGCTCTGGCAGCGCCGACCCCGGCAATGCAGGCTCCAACCAGCGTGAGGTCTTCAGTAGCACTTGGCGTACCCGGCGGGAGTGCGCTAGCCGCAACAACAGCGCTACTGCACAATCCGCCTGCTGGGGACGCGCCTCAGGCAACGACCCAGCAGTGGATTCGCGAGGTAGACCGTCTCGTCGTCGCCGCTGCAACCCCTAGACTTCAGCGGGGACGACGCTCCGGCCAACCGGTTGTGTCGCTGATGCGCACACCAATGGTTGACGAGCAGACGGCAGATTCCAGCTCCACCAGGCTCCAGTCGACGGATCTGAGGACAGAGCTGGAACGGTGTCACTTGGGCCAGGATGCCCGGGTGTACCTCGAGCGATGTCGAGAAAGGCGTCACACTCAAGAGGCTGGCGACAACATGACGTCGGCCTCAACCCAGCCTGAAGGGCGGACCTTCGCCACGCGAGCTCTGCCCCAGGCGTACGCCGCGCAGCATGAGCCACAACCATGTGCTCTGCAAGCGGCGTCCCCGGCCTATGGTGCAGCCTTGCCCATACCGGGGTACACTGTGTCAGGCGCAACCAAGCGTTCGTGCCGCCAGTACCTGCACTGGGAGCCAGCAACCGGCTCTGGCAGCGCCGACCCCGGCAATGCAGGCTCCAACCAGCGTCAGGTCTTCAGTAGCGCTGGGCGTACCCGGTGGGGGTGCCCCAGCCGCAGCAAGAGCGCTACCGCACAATCCGCCTGTTGGGGACCCGCCTCAGGCAGCGACCCAGCAGTGGATTCGCGAGATAGACCGTCTCGTCGTCGCCTCCGCAAACCCTCGACTTCGGCGGGGACGACGCTCCGGCCAACCGGCTGTGTCGCTGATGCGCACGCCAATGGTTGACGGACAGACGGCGGGTTCCAGCTCCACCAGGCTTCCGTCGACGGACCTGAGGACTGAGCTGGAACGATGCCACCTGGGCAAAGACGCCCGAATGTTCCTCGAGCGGCGACGAGAAGGCGTCACAGCCAAGAGGCCGGCGTCAGCATGACGACTGCCTCAACCCTGCCTGAGGCGCAGACTTTCGCCACGCGAACTCTGCCCCAGACATACGCCACGCAGCATATGCCACAACCATATGTCCTGCAAACGGCGCCCCCGGTCTATGGCGCAGCCTTGCCCATATCGGGGTACACTGTGCCAGCGGCGAACCAAGCGTTCGCGGCACCAACACCTGCAGCAACAGGGGCAGGATATACGGCCCTAGAGCCCCACCTCCGCTTCACGAGGTGGTCGCGCAAGTTCCGGCCGCACCTGACCGAGAAGTACGACGGCAGCGTCAACCCGGCGGGGTCCCTCCAGATCCACTCCACCGCCGTACTTGCCGCAGGAGGGGATGAGGCCGTCATGGCCAAACTACATCCCCATCACCTTGACCGGCCTAGCCCGGTCTTGGCTAATGAACCTCCCTCAAGGTTCCATAACTTCCTGGGGAGAGCTCTGCCGGCAGTTCATCGCCAACTTCGGCAGCTCCTACACCCGTCCCGGCACGGACCTTGACCTCCAAGCCATCAAGCAACAACCTGGGGAGTCGCTGCGCTCCTTCATCCAGCGGTTCTCCCAGGTACGCAACACCATTCCGCATATTCAAAGTGCTTCTGTGGTGGCGGCACTTCGACAGTGTCCAGGACAAGAAGATGCTTGAGAGGCTTGCAACCAGAGAGGTCTGCGATGCCTCCGAGCTCTTCAGCCTGGCGTACAAGTGCGCCAGAGCAGCCGGAAGGCGGAGCTGGCACTCACTGCCGGCTTCCGAAGCCGGAAGACAGCCCGAAGACGGCGGAGTTCAAGCTGAGCTCCCGACCACGTCAGACAGCCAAGAGCCAAGCACTGGCTGACTTCGTGGCTGAGTGAACGCCAACGAAGGCTGACCCAGGGGGCCGCGAAGACGGTGAACCAAAGTACCGAGCTCCGGTCTTCACCGGGCCTCACTGGACGCTCTTCTTCAACGGCTCCTCGCGAAAGCAGGGGGCCGGTGCCGGCGTACTGCTTCTCATGCCATCGGGGGAGCAGTCTGGGTACATGGTGCGTCTCAATTCCAAGGCAACCAACAACTTGGTAGAGTATGAAGCACTCATCTTTGGCCTAAAAGACAGCCCTGTCTCTGGGCGCTCGCCAGTTGTTGGCGCAGGGCGACTCCCAGCTAGTTATCAAGCAAGTTAAGGGTGAATGCCCCTGCAATGACTCACAGCTAGCTTCTTATCTGCTTCGCGTGCGGATGTTGGAGAAAGAATTCCTCGCCCTGGACCTACGCCATGCACCGCGCGCTTGCACGGCCGCAGCTGACGACCTCTCAACGAAAGCCTCCATCGGAGCCCCTGCGCACGAAGGAGTCTTCGAGAGGACGTTACTGCGGTCCACAGCCCAGCCCGCCGAGCCAGGCGAAGGGGGCTGAACCAGTGCCTCGAAGCTAGGCAGTCCTGGCGGCCCTGGATGCCGCCAAAGGATCATAAGAGTCACTTGGGACTCCGTGCAACCCAGCGCTCAAGATCCAGAAGCTCAAGTAGTCCCGATGCATGGACCACGGAGGTCCGGCACTCCTTGAAGGACATCCTTCCTGATGAACGTGCATCCGCTGAACGGGTGGTGCGGTTGGCTAAGTGCTACGCGCTGGTATCTTTACTAGCGTGGCGCCACGACATCCTATTGCGGTGCATAACCCAGGAGGAAGGCTGCGATTAGCTCGCAGTAGTCCAAGGAGGCGAGTGCAGGGAACGCTCATCGTCCCGCACGTTGGTCGGTTAAGCCACCCGGCATGGCTCCTACTGACCGAGAGCCACCTGGACGCCGTCAAACCGGTTAGGGATGCAATGTGTGCCAGGTCCACGCCAAGCAGACCCACACAACCGGTGCAGACGCGCACCCAGAGCCGTCGGGGGATACCGGCTCCTCCATGTCGAGGGCCAGCCGGACTTCCCAGGGCCGGGTCACGGGAACTACCCTTCCACATGGTATGCGGGGCCGAAGCCATGCTTCCCCCTGATATAGCCATGGGGGTCCCCCCGTGTCCGGCGTACGACGAAGCTACGCATGACCCGCTCTGCGTGAAGACAGGCGCTCTGACGCTACCCAGTAAGTTCACCATGCTTACTTAGGTGTTTATTTAAATTACGCATTAATTTATATGAACACCTCTCCACGCTCTAGACAGTGTGCGTCCATTGTACACTCGGCTCCTCTTTCCGGCTCTCATGCATAGTTGATATTTGCCGTCCTGCCGAAGGCGGTAGTGCTTGGGGTACCTGCCGGAGGCCCGGTGGCCTTTTGGATCTCCCCCTATAAGGGTACTGCACCGCCAGTTGGTCCCCTCCGGGAAAAGACCTACGCTAGAACGGGGGGTCAGGAGCCTTGCTTTGCCCAGTCTTGCACCCAAAGCATGCGCACTCTGCCTCCCGGCGCTACGGTCTGAGTACCAGGGGGTCGGGCGGTTACACCCTGACTGGGGCTGGGGCCAGACCTCTGGGACCAAGTGCACTGGATTACCCAAGCCCCGTATTCCGGCCTGGGACAGTAAGCCAAATGAGACTAAGGGATAGGAAAGGGGGGACCACTTAGCAGTGCCGGACTCCGCCCCCACAGCGGGGCCGAGCTCCGAGGCCAGCCCTCGCCCTCCTTTCAGAGGCGAGCGCTGATGCCGGACCTCATGCCCTTCGCTGGCCTGAGCTCCGATGACTTCCGGACCTCCGCCCCCACAGCCGGGCCGAGCTCCGATGCCAGGCTTCACCCTCTCCTAAGAGGCTGAACACCGAAGCCGTCAAGACCCTGCCAGCACAGGGAGTACTCAAGACAAGAAAGTGCGCGGATCAGAAGAGATGAAGGTCCCACCTCGGGCTCGCTATCTCCCTCGAGATGGCCCCGGGGGCCACTGTCGGTACCCTCGATATGGGGTACCCCCGCGCACAGGGTAAAATGCCTAAGGAACTCGCCCTTCTCCGTAGGGAGAGCTCCGAAGGCGCCACGCGTCCGGCGGGGTCGGACCTCCCTCTCCTCAGAGGAGAGCTCCGGGCCCGCCACGTGGCATACAAAAGCCGGACCTCCCCGCCCGCGGGAGAGAGGCCCGAAGGCGCCGCGTGTCCAGCGGGGCCGGACCTCCCTCTCCTCAGAGGAGAGCTCTGGGCCCGCCACGTGGCCAACAGAAGCCGGGCCTCCCCCACCGCGGGGAGAGGTCCGGAGGCTCCACGTGCCCCGTGGGGCTGACCCTCCTCTTCTCTGAGAGGGGCTCCGGGCCCGCCACGTGGCAGCAGAGCGACGCTGCCTGCCCCGAGCGATAGGCAGCGGGCGTAAATACACCCCATACCTTGCCCGTACAAGGTATTCAAGGCCCGCGTCTTCCCAAGACGCGGAGCACGCTTCTGTCAGGTGACGTTGCACCCAGTCGCATCATAGACTGGCGCGCGGTGTCAGAACCTGTCAGCCGATAAACACCGCGACAAGACATCCCATGCCGCCTGCGCCGTCATCAACCACTACGACTAGCAGGCAGCATGGGCAGGGCGGCAAGATGAAGACTCAGAAGCCTTCGGCAGAGACAACTACCGGCATAACTGCAGATACGGTAGATATCAGTCAATCTCCCCGGGACCACCTGTCGGGTCCCGGCCCCTTTTGTAAGCCACCCGAGTCTTGGACTATAAAAGGCTCGGGTAGGCGACGTTAGCAGGGGTTCGGACGCTAGCCATCCGCATCCCTGGGTTCGCACTTTGCAACTCATACGCTAGCCATACACTCTCAAGCTGTAACTCACCCCCAAGCTCAGGTCTCCGGCCCTGAGCAGCAAGCAATACAGCGAGCTCCATAGCTCGCCGTGGACGTAGGGTTTTACGCTCCGGCGGCCTGAACCACGTAAAACTCGCCGTGTCAAGCTCCTACTAACTCGTCCATCTGCGCAAGCTCTCCGCTAGGGACTAGCCCCTCCGAAAAAAGAACCTCCGCGGGCTGCCCAGTGCAGGCCCGGGGGAAGTGTCGATCGCACACTTCGACAGTACTTTAGTTGTGAAGACCGGAATTTATAGACTAAAGTCACATATTTTACTTGCTCTACAGTACAAATCCTTTAATCTGTTTAAATACTGTTTAGACAGGCTAAATGGTAAATAGACCTTCACCGATTGTCTACCTTTTATCGTTTAGCATAACACTGCTACCGAAAACACATCCTGAGCATTTTCGAAGGTGGCTGGCCGAAAACCCGAGGGAATTTACACCAGGAAACATACCGGACGAGCGACAAGCGACGTGGCGTCGCACGTTGAGCCAATAGTGAGGATCAGCAGTAAATGTACCTGCCCTTCCGGCTGATACGTTCGCCACTTAGAGAGAGGCCGCTAGCTCGCGCGGGCCTGGATCGATCGGTCGATCTGGCACCTCGATCCCGTCTCTCGCCGCGCGGATCTGTCACTCAACTCGTCACGGACATGTCGCCGTTCTTGAAGCAGGGGGTCCTGGACTTCAGCTGTATGCGATATGCGAAACATCGACAGGAAAGTCGAAGCAGCGGTAGTGGATCGAACCTCCACGTCCGAATCGCTCCTGCACCGGACCGCTGGATCCAGCACCGCACGCACGGCCGCACGGGCGCGGCGGCATGCGGCAGCAGGGGAGGACGGGCCCGTGCGATGGAAGGTTCGGCACGTCGCAAGCTGTGGCGGCCCGAGAGCCCGGCCCGCTCGTCCTGGAATACAAGGTGAAGAAGAGGCCCGTCGTGCATAGTTAGTCTCCCTTTTGATTGAGAGATTTTTTCTCTAAATCTGTCCAGGCCCCCCTTCTCCTGTGTGTTGTTTGGTTGGTTGGATCGAAATCTAAAGCCGGGCTGCATCAGTGGGATTCATCTGCATCTGCCACCTGCTGGTTGCGTCACCGGGCCAGTCTGAGGAGGGAAGATCAACCCCCACGCTCCCATCGAGACGGGTTCCAAACCGAATCTCGCGTCAGTTCCAACTTCCATCTGGTGCAAGAGATTTCAGGCAACCAAACACGCAGCTAGAAAGGTCCTGCGCGCACGCAGGAATGACGCAACTGCTCATAACTAACTCCCTGCCGGTGTGCGGTAGGTGCGGGCGTTCGGTTAAAATGGTTAATTTGGTTCGGTTAATTCGGTTAAGAGAAATTTCAGTTATGAAAAATTGATAATCACGATTTTAAAAAAGTCATAATCGCGTAATTCGGTTGCGGTTAATTCGGTTCAGTTTTGCGGTTAACCGTATTTTAATGTGTAACATAGTTTATTGGGCAAAAACGATAATAAACATATAAAAAATAAACAATAAATATACCAAAATTACATATATGTGACGGTAGGGGTGAAAATTATTAAGATTAGGTTGTACTATGAGAAAAATTTGGTGAGGATAAAGATTAGTACTATTAAACTTTATTTTTTTACTTATATGATAGTGTGGGTTAATATTTCGGTTAAATCGGTTATTCGGTTAATACGATATAATAACCGCATAAAATTTAGTTAAACGAAATACATAAAAATGATAACCACACTTGATCAAAAATTTCGGTTAAACGCGTATTTCAGTTCGATGCTGTTCGGTTCAGTTTTACGGTTAACGGTTAAACATGCCCCCCCCCCCCCCCCCCCGGTAAGGGAGGGATTTGGTGCGTGCCGGTGTCGACACATCATGTGCGTACTACATGTCTACATGTGCTTGCGCGGGGGCGGTTTGGGTTGCTGCTCATGTGGGAGCACCCAGGTAGCGCCCCACCGGGGATTCCTAACCTCACCCGGCCGTCGGTCGGTCCTCGGTCGGTCGGTGACCCTACGCACGTGCACGGTGAAACGCGCTGCCGGGCGAGCGGTCGCGACGCGTGCTGGAGCTGAAACCCGCAAGGTTTGCACGCATTTCACCCCACCATCGTCGGCGTTACTCACTACTCTACAGTGCGCAATCAACGCGTGCATGGAGGTCGACGGGCAGAACTATAGGCCGGAATTCTCGCTGCGTGCTCTGGCCCCTTGCATGGGCCTGGACCTTCCAAAAGTTCATTCCCATCGACCACATCATTGCCGTCTGCCAACTCATCAGGCCCCCTCTTCCCCCACGATCCATCTCTCTCCTGAGATGACGATTTTTGAGGCACTGAATGGACGGTACATTGTGGAGGGGGGCCTCTCGCGCCCCTCCCCTGCCACTCGCACACGCGATTGTCCAACAATAATGGTGCCTGGCGCCCACAAAACACATGCCCCCAGCCCAATCAATGGTGCCTCTGCACTGCACACCAAATCTCACTGCCTACACTCCCCTCCCCGATTCTCAGTGCCTCTTGACTCCCTCTCTCTGCCCATTTGGAGTAACAGTCCTACACATTGCACTGGAATGGAAACCAAGCAATCATCGCAACCATGCACAGGGCGTACGAAGCACATTTACAATCTATTTGTATTTGTATATGTATATGTATTGTCATGAAAAAAATCTTCTTCATCAGACCACCGCTTCTTATTTTGCTGCCACTCGTCAAGCTTGGAGTGGAGGGATCCTCGTGACGAGTAAACTTGACTGATCGACCTCACTCACTCACTGACTGAACACACTCACCGGGGTCTCTGTTCTTTTGTAGATATAGAGATTTACAATCGAAAAAAGAAAGAAAAACGGAAGAAGAGGGAGGAGGAGGAAATGGAAAGAATCGACAGAAGCAGGAAACAATTGGCACTGATGATGGTCACAGCAGAGCGGGTCGATGAACAAGGGAGGTACCGTCTGATCCATCGGCCCGCGCGCGCGCTCAGAAGAGCTCCCAGTCGAACCGCGGGATCGGGGAGGTCGCGGCCGCCGGCGGCGAGGTGGTGGTCGCGGCCGCCATGGTGGTCACGGTGGCCGAGGAGGTTGACGGGGCCGACGACAGGAGGTCGAACGTCTCCCAGCTCGCCGTGGGCGCCGGCTGCTGGAAGTTCCGCCGCTGCGAGACGGGCGGCGGGCGCGGCGGGAGGTGCGGAGCCCGGGCCCTGGCGTGGCCGTTGGCGTTGGCCTTGGCCGCCGCTGCGTTCTTGGCGCGGATGGCGTCCAGCGTCTCCACATACTTCTGCACCCGCTTCTCCTGCAAGCGTCACCGCCGTTTTTCCGTCAAAGAGTTGCGGCGAGCTATATGCGATTCTCCAAGATCGCGAATCCGTGCGAGAAATGGCAAGCACTTAATATTCCGCGTACGCCCTGACCTGCATTCGTCGCTGCACCTTGACCTCGCCCTCGGCGGAGATGGAGTCCAGCTTGAGCAGCTCGTTCATCAGCGCCTCGGTGAGGGTCAGCACGTCGGCGTCCACCACCTTCCCGCCCTTGGCCACAACGGTCTCCAGCGCCGACACCTGCATACCGAATCGATGAACGTCACCGGCCGAAATCAAGCAGCAACTCGAGGGCGGGGGCGAAAAACGACGGAACGAGGATCACCGTGGGCTGTCGGTAAGTCGTTCGATTGATTACCTTGGTGGCTAGCTTGTCGACGTCGAGGCTGATGCGGGTGATGGCCTTGGCGGCGCGCTCGGCCTTGCTTGTCCGGCGCTCCTCGAGGAGTCGCTTGGCCTTGGCGGCGGGGTCCTCGAGCATGACCATCTTCGAGCGGTCCTTGACGCCGGCCATGTCCAAGAACGCCTTGGAATCCCGCTCCTTGTCCTTGTACACGACCTTCTGGTCCTCCGGGTGCAGCCCCGTCTTCAGCGACAGCATCTTCTTGAGCTCACCTGCACACCACCAGACGGACCCTCTGAGTCAGTCAGTCAGTCAGCATCCTCTCGGAACGAGAACAGCTGCCGAATCGGGAAGCCAGCGCCGGCGGCCTGGCGCATATTACCGAACGATGCCTGCGAGCTGATGTAGATCTCGTGGTAGACGCCGTTGAACTTGACCTTGACGCGGATGTTGGGGACGGGCGCGGCGGGCGCGTCGGAGTCCGGGCTCCGCTTCTGCACTAGCATGCCGCCGGGCCGCACCTCCCACTCGTCCTCCTTCGCCGCCGCCGCCACCGAAGGAGGGGACGTCTCCTTCATCGCGGCCGGGAACGTACCTCTGGCCTTAGCGCGCATCATCTTCTCATGGTACGGCGGCGCGCAAACGGATCAACCACTCCTGCACTCCCGACCGACACCAGCGGCAACCACTGACTCTCCTCCCCGACAGGAAGATCTCTGCTTTACCGTGGGGGTGGTCGACGAGGCAAGATTTGGAGGCGCCGGATCTGGGCACGGCGGAAGACACACGGTTTGCTGGTGCAGCGCTGGCGCCGCCTCCGGGCCTCGATTCGTCCAGGCCCGTCGCAAGGGAATCGAAAACCAAGATTTGCTTTGGACTATTAGGATACTCAGATCCGCCTCATCTTCCTTCTCATCTCCGGCTCGGGAAACCAGAATCAGGGGGCGGGGCAGCAGGCGGAGAGGTAGGTGGGGGTGAGGTGGGGGAAGGAAGAAGAGACAGACAGACAGAAAAGGACAGGGGAAAAAACAGGGGCGTACAACTCAGCAACAGGGCGGCAGAATATTTATATACCGGTATGGGAGTAGTGAAAAAAACACGGCATGACCAAGAACCGAGCAAGCAAAGCAGCGGGCAAGATTGTCAAGATGAGCAAAAGCGGCACCTGCCCTCCGCGTCCACAGATCCTTTTCGTCCCGCTTCGTTTCGGTTTCGCGACGCGCGGTTTTCACCGTCCGCGGAGGGGAGGACCCCCGGCGCGGCGACGCAAAAGGAAAAGAAAATCGGCGAGCGTGCGGTACGGTGGTGGCCGGCCTTAGCCTCCAAGCAACCCCCGCGCGCGACGCTTGACAGACGCCGATTAGGCGCGCGACAGCCGCGCACCAACCTCCGCTCTGCTTTCCCGTCCCCCACGCCGCCGACCTCGATCGCTTTCAAAAGGGGGGAGAGAGAAGGGCTTCACGCACACTGTGCGCCTGCAACCGCAACAGAGCTGCTGATGCCTGCCTTTACCTCCAAGCGTTACCCGGAGTGACAGTAAGTGGAAGGCGATCTCGGCGACCTTTCTTTTCCGTCTAGAATGCATTGCGGCACGCGCAACTACCGCTAGGATACCCACGCGCGACCGACAGCTTGAATGCCCACGTGTCGCTCGCCGGAGCTCCCCACGTCGGCGCGTGCGGGCCCCCTCTCTCCCGCCACGGCATCGGCGACGTGACCGGAAAGCGACGGTGTAACCTACGGCGGCCGGCCGGGTTTGCGCGCCGGTGACGACGCTGCACCCACCCACCCGCCGTGCCCACGACCGCGCCGCGAGGCAGAGCAGAGAACCCTCGTCTCCACCGACGCCTAAGACCAGATGGATGGCTGGGAAGAAAATAAGGCGAGAAGAAACGCTTTCCACGACGGAACGGTGACATCAACGCTTCTTCCTCACTTCCGCCGCCGATGTCGTCAGACCTGATGCTAAGGGTCTGGGTCATGGTCTGTAAAAAGGGAAAAACAAAACTGAACCCTTTTTGGGTCGAACTGCCGCACACGTGCAGTCGAGCGGTTGTTATTAACCGGAAGGAACGGCCGCATGGACGGTGTCGGCTGACCAAGTGCATGTTGACTCAGCTTCAGCCTCCTCGGCTTGACCTCTCTTTTTTTCGCGGCCTCGCCAAACCGCTGATGCTGCTACACGTAGCGTACCGCCGGCCGTCTCTAGGACGACGAGATGGACAGGATGCTGGACGGAGCTCGTGAACTCGGTCACCGAACCGGCGTTCAAGCTGCAGTAGTGGAACTCATGGCGCGGCGCGTGGCGAGACGCGGGGGGGGGGGGGGGGGGGGGGGTGGCGGGGGTCCATGGCGTACGGCGACCTCCGGGCGGGCCTCTTGCCGAATCGCCGTCAGCTGACTGCCGGACGTCGGGGCACGCTGCTCGGCTCGCCCAAACCACGACATCCGATCCTTTCACCTCACCTGTCACATCATCGCTCGTGCGTGGTCGTGATCTCGCGGAGGCGACAACCCCGCCGCCGCCATGTCACCAGCTCGTAATGAACCTCCCGCCTCTACGTGTCCGCCTTCCTTCCGTCGCATCCGTCTCGATAGACCCATGCATCGCCGTGCAAAAGATGCAGATAAAATTCGTGTGCCATTTTGTACCCACTTGCGCGTGCGTGTTGCTGACTTATCTCCTTAGCGGCAGCTACTGATGAGCCCCGAGGTCATCTCATGACCGCACCTGCACACGCCATTTTTTTAAGCTACACACGACCACTTCTTGTGATGGGTCTCGCCAGGACTAACACTCATCAAGCATGCAGCTGCGCGAATGGCATCCATGATAGTTTGATGATTACCAGCAGTTCAATACGCGCAGGACGATCCTGCAGCCGCTGCGCAAACAAATTAGCCGCCACTGTTACCTTCCGGACCTAGCTAACCAATTGTTTAGTACATCTTGAAGCAGTTGGACTTGATGATCTTAGCCGTTGTACTCTTAATTAACACGCTGTACGTAGTAGACCGCAGTAGAAAAGATGCAACTAGCTAGCTAGTTAGGCTCTCATGACATGCCAAAGAATAGAAAGTTTGATCTGATCTTTGCGTGCTTTCATTCTATAATCCATCCATGGAGGTGAACCGGCTCTGCGCTTTTAGCGGGTCAACTACCGGTAAAAAATCCGATCCAGATCCATGAACTCACAATCTGTACTGTATGTCAGTAATCAAAGTTTCTGCTCAGTGACCACATTGTGGTAACACCAACTAACCATAGAGTTCTATAAAAGCTGATGATGCGTTCAGAAGTTGGAAAAGTACAAGGACTAAGCACGAAGCAAGAATAGAATCTCGTAGGGCTTTAGCAGCAATCATAATGCCGAGCTTCTTTATCAAATACTCCTACGCTGTAGCTTCTTTTCCCAGGACCATATGAGGTGCGCGCGCCTGCTGGCTGCTTGCCTTTGCTAGCTTTTGTTTTCGGGTTTCCATCATCACAACAAAACAGAACTAATTCGCAGATCACGATTTGGCGAACGGTGGTGAATCGATCAATGGAGATATCGCGTACCTAAGATGTACCACACTTCTAAACTGTGTTTGGTTCAGTTGTCGATTACTGAAAATCTAATTTAGCTGTGAGCTATAAGAAAGCTGCTGTGAGTAGAGAGCTACTGTGAATTTGAAATCTGTTTGAGTGGAAACAACTATAAACTGTAGATTCTGTAATAAATGTGTGTTATAAAAAAATAACGTTTTGAGTTGTGTAATTAGTGACATGCTGGGTAATTTCTGAAAATAATTGAAAGAGGAGTCTGAGAAATCTGAGGTCGTGACAGATTTTTTATTTGCACTAGAACAATGTGTAGATTTTCGATAATCTGATTCTCATAAGAACTGATGATTTAGATTTCTAATTTTTAATAGAGAATCTGGTCGGTGGGCTGAACTAAAAGGATCTAAATCATCATCAGATTCTTCTAAAGCTTCGCACAGAAAAAGGATTCTCTGAATGTTTTATTAGTGTATGATTCCAGAGCATCTAATCAGTGCGCTGTCCTTGTTAGAAAAACACACACACACACAAAATTCACGGCCCTAGCGTTGCGTGGGGGATGTATGATGGGATATCCGATTCACATGGAAGAATCTAAATGTGCTGTTACGTTTGGTGCTGAGACCTACCGCACCACAGAGGGGGAGTACTCTGTACTGTTCTTGTTGCGGTAATCAACGAATGTAAACAGAAGTTGTTGTGTGCGTACAAGAAACAGCATTCCACTTTTTATATACGGCGAACAGTATTCAGTCATACGACCGCAACTTCTGACCAAATCTTCCCCCCTTCTATTTTTGTTCTGTCGATTGCAGAATTGCATAGTCCACTGCCAAACGTCCTCTTCTGAACTTTTCCATCTCTACTATCTGAACTTTTCCTTTTGGATTAGCTAGTTTGTTTGTCCATTAGGTCAGGAATGACTCATACTTCAATTGCATGACCAAATAAACCCTCGGGTCAAGGGTAGAAGAAGTATCCCTGCTTTAGAATATTACCATGCTAAATAGCTTATGACATCCGGTAGAAGTCAAGTAGTTGGAATCTACTCGCGAGCTATAGTTCGGGATCACACGGTTATGGTTGATAAGCAAACTAAAGTTTATGTTTCCAAAGATGACACTGGGCAGAGAGTGTAGGTAACGACAAGACGAGGTCTTGGTCGAGTAGCTCTGACCTAAACCCAAACCAGGATTTTTTTGGCTATGCATTTGGGTTTCCAAACAAGACTCTAATGCATAATTGAAATGAGTGCTCAAAGTAAGTTTTCAAAATAGTAAAAGTTATAAAAATGCTAATGCAAACCGGGGCTTGCCTTGCTGCTGTTGGTCGTAGGCTAGCTGTTCCTCTGGAGTGATGAAGTCTAAGACTTCAGGCTCCTCCTAAACCTTAGCGACTACATGATATAAAATACATATATGTATCAATTGAATGCATTTGAATTTAAAGTTAAATTTGTGAAGACTATAAGTATTGCTAGACAGGCCCAATGACTCTAAAACTTTTACTATGGTTTGGATACAACCTAAACAGAAACTTGGCCAAGTTTCATTTTCAGCAATGCTAATTTGAGCCCTCCACAAATAATTGTGTATTTGGCCTTAATTAGAGCTCATAGGGTGTTCTAGGAATTTTCATGGAGCAAGCCATGATTTTCTGAAAACTAGATTTTTAGAGTGTTCTAATAGAGTTAGTTTCACTTCATTTGAAGGTTCCTAGCCAAATATATAAGCTAAACAATTTTCAGAGAAAATCTGAAAATGTTTCTAGACATTTTTCATTTTCTCTGGAATAGTTTTATTAATCACACCATTAGGTGGACCAAATGAGCTCTTATGAATCTGAAATTTTTATGGTAGCTCAACGATATTATTATGAACATCCTGGCCAAATTTCAGAATTTTTCTCCAAAGGGTTCTCTAGTTAAAATTCTAAATAGATTAAAATTTGAAGAATTAGTTCTGGAGAAATAAAGATTTCATAAAGTGAAACTTGATTTGTTGGAAAGTACTCAGAGAGCTGAATCCAAAAAAATTTGGTTCACTCGATTTGGAGTCTCCTAGCCAAAGTTATGTGGGTTTGAAGTTTGAACTAAATCTGAAAATTGGGAAAAAGTTTAAATCGCTGCGCGTAGGACCGGGGCCACGTGTCAGTTTCTCAGCGGCTGACACACGGGGCTATGGAGTTTTTTGCGTGCTGCCACATAAGATCCGGTGCCACAACTGATCCCCGGTTTAAATATCTGGCCGCTGACACGTGGGACCGGGGGCTTCTTCAACCTCCCGCCATCCGCGCTCGATCGCCGCCCCCCTCGCCGGAGGGGCCTTGCCGTGCGCCGAACTCAAAGATTTTCGCCGCCTCTGCCTAATCCCACACGGGGAACACGGTGCTGGACTTAGCTCGACATGACACCACCGGAACATGGTCGGTGACGAGTGGCGGCTTCGGAAGAACTTCAGCCGTGTCGGCCGAACTTCCTAGCACTCTAAATGATCGAGCAACCGGTCGTAGAGCATCAGTGCACTCTAGGAAAGGTCGACATGAACTCAAAGGAGCTCGGAAATGGCCGCAACTAGGATGTCATCGTGCGACCTAGGTCGAAAATCCGAAATCCTAGCAAAACTCGAAGCACAGTGGCTACACCCAATGGTTCTTCGAAGTTTCGGATCCTATAGACTCGCACGGACGTCTAGAAGTAGTTTTCTACATTAGGTGATGAGTGATGCGGTGTGTATCACAAATTTTACGAATCTTTCCGGTGGTCTCTTTTATACACCGGCGCAAAATCGTGAAATTCCGGTGTCGGCAGCTCATGTCACGCCGCCGGAGCTTGCGGTAATGAAAGAGGGATCAATAGCGAACCTCTTTGCTGTTCACAGCTCGGAGAAAGGTGGACTGTGGTGGCCGGGAGAGTTGTTCCTGTGGCGGCGGCTCGAGTTGATCGAAGAAGAAATATTTGGTGCGGTGGGGCTCGAGGAGGGTCGGTCACGGTCTGGAACCGGTGCGAGAACGTCAAGTAAGGCTTGGCGCACTCGGTTGTGGTCTCAGCTCGCCGTGGCAACCCCGGGTTTGGCCGGGCGACGGTGGAACCGAGAGCTCAGGAGAGCTGCGAGGTGTATCTAAGTTTCTATACGGGAGGACGTCGGGACAACGGTGAGATGAAGTTGGGACGGCTCGAGCGCGAGGATAAGAGGGCAGCGAGGCGGTTCGGTGGCCAGAGGCGGCAACCAGCTGTTGTCCTTGCCGTTTCTCGCCATGGAGCCCGCTCTGTCGAGCGCAAGAAACCGAGCTTAGTGGTTTCACTCGGTTTGATCACTAGTTAGGCTGACAGGAGGGCCCCACTTCCATTTTAACCTCTGAAATTAAATTTCTCCCACCGCTCTAAACAGTAGTACCACTAATACCCCTTGAAATTTGAATTATCTACCAAATACCCATTTGAACTTGATAGAATTCAAATTGTGAAGTGTTTGAATATATTCATAGCACAATTGCAGTTTGAAATTCAAATTGGATTTGAATTTGCTCAAAATGGGCTCATGTCAAAATCAACTCCAAATAAAGTGAAAATTGGTGTGTGAGCTCACAAAAATGTGCTGAGTGTGAATATGAATCCCACTTTTGAATTCATGGGCTGAAAGGAGTTTGAATTTGAATTTACTTTCAAACTAGCCTCTTTCTAATTATACCCAAAAATACCTCAAAAGGTTTTGGATTTGAGTGAAATTTGGCATGAGCATTCCTAGCAAGGTGTAGGAGTTTTTTATATGCTCAGCCCCTATATGATGCATGTGGGAAATACCACTTTTGCATTTTGTGAGTTTATCTTCTAATGACCATGTTGATGGTGTTTACTTGCTCTTCAAATGTGTTCATAAGTTTTCCTCAAATGAGGTGTGTGTGGTGTGATGAACACTTTGATTGTGTGCAAAAACTTAGGCCCTTACATTTCCTCCCCTTTAAAAGAATCTCGTCCCGAGATTATAAGGTAAAAATGAGAGAGAGGACGGTGGAAAATTACCGTATGTGCGACGTGAAAAAGTCGGGATAGTTAGCGCGAAGAAATCCTTCGCTTTCCCATGTCGCTTCATCTATGGAGTGATTACTCTATAGAAGTTTGTAGAACCACAACGTACGATTGTGTGTGGTTCGAGCCTTTTCATCAATTATCTGAACTTATTCCTCCCGATAAGTGAGATCTGGTTTCAGTTCTTCAATATCCCCTAGCTGAACGATAGTTGATAGCTTAAGACACTTCCTCAGCTGAGATATGTGAAAGACGTTGTGCACACCGGAGAGTGTTTCAGGTAAATCTAGCCGGTATGCCACTGATCCACATCTTTCTACAATCTGGAATGGACCGATGAATCAGGGTGCCAACTTTCCTCTCACCCCGAATTTGTTCACACCCTTCATTGGAGACACACGTAGATATAGTGATCCCCGACTTCGAATTGTAGCGGGCGTCTTCTCCGGTCCGCATACTGTTTTTGTCCGGATTGGGCGGCTTTTAGGTTCGCTTGAATCACCCGAACCTCTTCCTCCGTATTGTTGACAAGATCAATTCCGAGAGTGATCCTTTCGCTAGACTCACACCAATTCAGCGGTGTGCGGTATTTTCTCCCGTATACTGCCTCGTAAGGCGCCATCTTGATGCTGGCTTGGTACCCATTGTTGTACGAGAATTTGGCCAACGGTAAGTGATCATCCCAATTCTTACCGTGGTTGATAGCACAAGCTCGTAATATATCTTCAAAAATTATCTACCCGCTCGGTTTTCCCATCTGTCTGCGGGTGGTATGCTGAACTACGGATCAGCTTCGTCCCCAACGTAGCATGTAGCTGCTCCAAAAAACGGGACACAAATAAAGTGCCCCGATCTGATATGATGGTGCGGGGTACGCCGTACTATCCACGAGATGTACAATTCAGCATACTTCTTGGCGTTGTAGTTGGTGTTGCCCAGGATAAAATGGGCAAATTTGATGAACCGATCGATGATCACCCACACGGAATCATGCTTCTGAAATGTGGTGGGTAAACCGACGATGAAGTCCATGCTCACATCTTCCCACTTCCAGGCGGGAACGCCCAGTGGTTGTAGCAGTCCCGGTTTTCTCATGTGGTCTGCCTTCACCCTTCGGCATGTATCACACTCTGACACGTACTTTGAGATCTCCCGCTTCATTTGTGTCCATCAAAACTTGTTTCTGAGTTCTTGATACATTTTGTTGCTGCCGTGGTGAATAGAAAACTTTGATAAGTGAGCCTCATGAAAGATTTTCTTCCGTAACCCCGGGTTACGGGGTACGACGATCTGGTCCTTGAACCATAGGACACCGTCTCCGCCTTTCCGGAAACATTTCAGCTCCCCACTGTCTACATCTCCGCAAATGCGATATGCCCTTGTCATGTTTCTGAGCTGCCGCTATCTCTTCACGGATGGTGGGGATCAAAGCTAAGTTGTAGAGAGGTCCATGTGGAATCACATGCACTGGTGGCTCGCTCTCTTTCAACGGTTTGATGATCAGATTGTTGTCGTGTGACTTGTGACTCAGTGCATCCGCCACTACGCTTGCCTTGCCAGGGTGATAATGGATCTCTATTTCGTAATCCTTTATCAACTCCAACCATCTTCGCTGCCTCATGTTCATCTCCTTCTGAGCGAATATGTACTTGAGGCTTTTGTGGTCGGTATATAAATGCACGAGGTTACCGAGGAGGTAGTGCCTCCACATCTTGAGTGCGATTATCGCGGCAGCGAGCTCTAGATCATGAGTTGGATAATTCTGCTCATGGTTTCTAAGCTACCGTGATCCATACGTGATCACCCTTCGGTCTTGAATCAACACACATCCGAGCCCCAATATGTCGTCGATGAAGACCACGACAAACTTGTCCAGCTCCGACATGAACACCGAGTTCATCAAATACATGAAGTGAGCTGGAGCGTTGGTGAGGCCCAAGGACATGACCAGGTACTCATAAAGTCTGTACCTCGTCGAGAAAGCCGTCTTCAAAATATCCTCAACCCGTATCTTAATCTGATGGCACCCGAATCTTAAGTCCATTTTAGAAAAGATCTTTGCTTTGACCAACTGATCAAACAACATGTCGATCCGTGGCAACAGGTACTTGTTCTTGATGGTTACGGCGTTTAGTGGATGATAGTCCACGCAAAGCCACAACGTTTTGTCTTTCTTCTTCACAAATAATGCCGAACAGCCCCATGGCGAGGAGCTCGGCCTAATAAAACCCTTCTCCAACAGGTCCGTTAACTGTGTCTTTAGTTCTGGCAATTCCTTTGGCGCCACCTTGTACGACCTTTGGGATATTGGCATAGTTCCCGGTGTAAGTTCAATCTTGAACTCCACCTCTCGGTCGGGCGACATCCCCAATTAATCATCCGGGAACATGTCACAGAACTCACGGACTACTGGAATGTCTTCCAATCTGATGGTGGTGGATTGATATACACTTGGAAGTTTTATTTCTAGACTGTCCAGAAATAACGAATGTAACTCGTGCATTTCTGAGTGTAGATGCACGACTCGGAGGACGGTGTCTAAAACAGTGCCGTGGCGGGTTAACCATGACATCTCTAAGATGACATCGACCTTTTGTCCCTCTAAAGCTATGAGAGACGTGGGGTATACTCTACCCGCTAAGCAAAATGGTGCTTTTGAAACCATCATGCTTGCTGAAATATTCCCACCCGGTGAACAAATCAAATGTGGACTTTCGGTGGGTAGTATTTGCACGCTGTGTTTAGCAATAAAAGCTTGGATAATAAAATTATGTGTGGCGTCTGAATCAAATAACACTATGGCGGGATGCTAGTGGAGTTGGAACATACCCGTAAGGATTGGCTCCCCCTCCGGCACGTCCTCTATGGCGAGTTGGTGAACGGTGGCGGGCTTAGGATTTGCCCGCCGCGCATTAATGGGGTTCCGGGGCTGATTCCTCCCCGGAAACTTTGGTGCCACTCCGCCTCCTTGCCTCTCAGGACAGTTGTTGGCGAAGTGTCCTGGGCGACCACATTTGAAGCATGTGGCGGCTGTCTGGCCCGTGCTTGGTGGACGAAAGCCCGGCATGCGCTGCTGAGGTGCAAACACACGCGGCATCGCCCGCTGCTACTGTTGTTGCTGCGGAGGTGGTGCTGGTAGTACCGGCCTGAACGCTGGTGGAGAATATGGCCGACTTCGGAATGGCATCGGCCTCTGTGGTGGCTGCCAGCGTTGACCCGATGGTGAGCGATACACCATTCGGTATTTTTGAGAAGGACCACCTTCCCCTCCGCTGCTCTACGACGCGCTTCTCTTCTTCTCCGCCGCTGCTAACTCCTTGCTGGAGTCCTCCTGAATAATCGCAGCATCAATAATGTCGTTGAGGCTGCCGCGATTGAACATTGCCAGCTTGTCGTTCAGGAGCAGGTTAAGCCCCTGGTAAAAATGGTCCCGCCGCTTCTCGTCAGTATCGGCTTGATATGACGCGTAGAGCGCGAGCTCCTTGAACGCTCTGGAGTATTCCAGCGCATTCCTATTTCCTTGCTACAGGCGAAGGAACTCATGCGTCTTTCTTTTCATAAGACCCAACAGTATGTGATAGGCCCTGAAGGCCGTCCAGAATTCCGCCCAGGTCATAACTCGCTCGGTGCGTTGCGAGGCACAATAGTTCGCCCACCAAGCGCTCGCGGACCCTTGAAGCTGTTGGACCGTGAACTGAGTCTTACGCTGCTCACTCACTTGGAGCAGCCCGAACTTCATCTCCATCGTGCGGATCCAATTGTCCGTATTGAGGGGTTCATCCGCCCTTGAGAATACCGAGGGATGAGTATCCAGAAAGTCGGAGTAGGATCTTTGTTGGCCCTCCTCGCGATCTTGACACCTCTCTGGTCGAGACATATTGGAAATTAAAGTCTGCAACAACTCCGTGTGCTGCTGATGAGAACCCGCCATAGCCGCAACGATGTCGGCCAATGTAACCGTTGGCGGTGGTGGTTGTTGCTGTTGCTATTGCTGCTGTTGCTGTCCCGAGGAATCCTCGGGAGGCTGTTGGGAGGCCTCTCCCCCCACACTAGAACCACCAACGTGTGGGGTTGGCACTAGTGCGAGTCATTCTGAAATTCAAAACAGCAGCGATCAGCACATGCCATTCTTAAAATTCCATATGAAACAGTAGGTATTGCAGTGACACATGAATAAACTTGCACAACATTCACATATATTGATAAAGCATAAACTTTATACAAGATACATTATTCCCATGTCTCCGAGAAGTCGTGCTCATGTCGTCACTGCCTATACACATACTACTGTCTACACGACATGTCACTGATTATAAAAGTTTCATACACTACCCTCGCTGCCCTTCTTGGCAATGGTAACCCACTACTCGGAGTAGAACTCGACCTCCTGCGGGTTGTCCTCCTCCACTACCTCTACAGGTGGCTCCGGGTCCATGACCTCCTCTTCCGGTTCAGGTTCCCCTATCCCCGGGATACCCAAAACCACGGGTACGGCACCTACCATCGGTAGGCCCACTACCGGAGGCACGAGGTCCTGCAACGCATGCACCTCATCCATGACCTAGTTGTAGTCCTCTTCTCAGCCCTGCCCCTCCTCAATAGCGTCATCACGCTCTTGAGTGAGGATCTCATTCTGCTGGGTCAGGGCCTGCACTTGCTGTTGCAAATCCATGATGTCGACGCGGCTTTTCTTCTTCGCCTTCTTCGGACGATGCAACTGATTATGTTGTTCGTTCAGTCGCTTTATCGTCGGAAGGAGAACATTGCGGAGTGCGCTGTGAGCACTCTCGAAATGGTCTCCACGGCGGGTGCTCTCCTTGAGTTTCATGGCAATACAATCTGTATGGACAGCTTGGCCGTCCATCACGGCCTTCCCTGCCCTCAACTGGGGGCTGAGGTTCGCTTCCGCGGGGTTGTACCTTGGGCAACCCGGATCAGTTGCCTCCAAGTACCTCTCCCTCCACACGTGATTAGCTCGTCCCTCCACCGGAACGAGCGCGTATGGAGCACCCTCCATAGCTCTCACGTGTAGTTGGCAGAAATGCGACATGGTGTCGCGGGCTGCCACTTGCCACATTTTCTCTGGTTGTCTACCTCTCACCGTGACGGTGAACGGCACCCAACCGGGTGGCGTAGGTCCTGCAGGAACTTCGACATGGATAGTCCACGTCTTGTTCCCCTCCTCGCCTTCGTCCTTAGTGAGGTACTACAGCGTCTCCACGTACCCGAAATATTGAAGCATTTGCTTCAACACTTCCGGATAACCGCTGCGTTTAGAACAGTGGGAGACCACCCACCCGTTCTCCAATTGTCTCGCTTTTTGGGAAGCCCGTTCCCACCGCGCTCACGGCCCGGCTGGCCTGCCTTCCCCTGTCATCTGTAGAAACATATTTGAAAAAAAACAAATACTCATTTTGACAGTAAATCATTGAGGTATAACATTAAAACATGTCATTGAACTCATAAAACCTTGAAACACAACTCAAACTTAGCCAAATTTGACTGCTGGTCTGCTGCCCAAAATGACAGCTCTGACCAGTTTCCATTTCAACCTGATTTAGACCATGCTAAAAGCAAATCCAATTCTGGAGATCAACATCAAAGTTAAATTTACCTTCAATAACTTTCCATAAATTATTTTCTTGGCCTAAGATTTGTCCTAGTACAAAAGTTATGAAATGTCAAAGTTGACATAATTTCTGGAGAAAAATTGGACAGCACCTCCCAGCTTGAGGTACTGATTTGATCCGAGAATTCCAGTTATTTCTACACCAAATTTGACAAAACGTTCTGTTCCAAAGTTGTAACCCCTCTCCTGAACTTTTCAGAACTACCTTATTTTCTATTTTTAGATTTTTGCGCAGGAAGTTGTGCTCAATTTACAGAGAGTTACCGAGAGTATTTGGTCTGCCCTGTTTTCTGGACAGTTTCAACTCTATTATAATTTTCGACTGGTTAAGGCATGAAACACCTATGGACATCAACAGAAGAGTTGTAAAGATCTCCCAAAGCTTTCCAGAAATGTATCATACGACACCAAACTCAAAACAACTCAACCTCTAACCTCTGATTAACTTCAGCCTTATTTCAGCTGGAAACAGGGGACTCTGTCCTTAGCATCCTATAAGTTGAAAACTTGTTAACTTTGAACATCCTGATTAAGGGAAGAAATTATATCAAAGTTTTAGTACTCTAGATCAAAACCATCAAGTTTCATAATTAGGTTGCTCATTTAGTGGGGTGTGACGTTGATGCGTCACTAGTTCATGTTGGTACTAAGTTCCTCACAAAGAAAAACCTATACCAGACTTAGCCGGCTTCGTTAGTTCAGTGGCACTAAACGTCTCTCGCACATGTATGCTACTCGTCTACCGATTCGTGGTTAGACTACCAGCAAATAACTCACACAATCATCAGTCTCGGCTGCACACCGAACCCGGTCCCAATACAGTTCATGCACAAATCTGTCATCACTCGCACGGGTGTTCTCAAGGCAAACACGCCTTGAGCTACGTGTTCATGTTACTAACCACGTGACGGGGTCTCCCAAACTTGCCCGTAGCACGCCAGGGAAGGGCGTTGCTTGAATACCCCAAACGACATGAAGAGTCGTAGAGAATATTAAAGCGGGCCGGGTTACCTGGCACCCGTGAGGCTCCAACCTTCAACTTGTGCACACTGGTGAACAGAGCTTACATGCACCCCAAGACATATGACGTCCCGAGATGCATGATTTTCCGACATAAGCAAATAGGTTAGTATTGCCACTTTCTATACACTAATAACATCCTTATATGGGCTACTGACTCGTTCCTCACCGAATTTTTAAAAAAGATGACATTTCTAGTGCGTTAAACCTCAAGCGAGATCTGATACCACGCTGACGCGGCCCCACGGCCTCGTCGAGCCAGGATCACGCTGAGGGGTGTTGCGTTGCACAACACCGGATAACACACATAAAAAGTACAAAGCGGAAGGAAAGTTTTATTACATAAACGAGTTTATGAACATTTTTATCATAAAATATGTTTAATCTACACTCACGGGCATAGACTACGCATCGAGTTCACCTTCATCCCGTGAACGTGTCCCCGCTAGCACACACGCACACTAACATGACGGCGTGCACGACTCCCACTCGACGGGGTTTCTCTCTTGGGGTTTCGTCGCCTCCTCGGGAGACTCTTCCTCATAATACCCTGCAAAAGCTTCAAACACAAGCAGTGAGCATGATGGCTCAGCAAGTCTGACCCGTCTCTCCTATACATGAAACTTCTACATGAGAGATTACAGGGTACATGAGGCAAATAAGTTGCAAAGGACTTGCCTAAATTATTTGAACCTTACTTTTAAGTTTTAGCAGCAAGTTGTGGAGAACCTCACGCTAAGGCACATGAGAAAGCCGCAATCAAATAAGAAACACATTTCTCTCATGTACTTTGCCCAAGGTCGAAATAAACTTTAATTAGCTCTAAACTATAGCACTTCATTAACAATCAAGGTCCATTCTTCAAATCAGCAACTTTTAACATGTATCTAGCCTGTTCTTTCTACGTCACGGTACAGTGAACAAGTGGTACTCACTGACCGCAAGGGACGGTGATTATAATCGATTTACAACTGCAGGGTTACCCGAATAACCTGTCACGTACGCTCGTACTCGATGTTGCCTACAACAACCATCACGGACGTCGTACGCAACCACCTTTCGTCCGTCAGCCAAATGTTGAACCGATCCTATCATCCCTAGCAAGAGGTCTCTATGCGCGCATCCACAGTGCCGTCAACCGATTTACACCTCAAGCTCTCAACCTACCCTTTGGACGACAAGCAATGCCTCAACACCCAACTACCCGAATTACATTGGTTTCTCGGTTCTCATATATCCAGTAGGTCTTCAGTACTGTTCTAGCTTGTTCAACAGGCCCGCACACGGCTTGGTCGTCAATCGACACAAGCAGAGCTATGGCACACAGGCCCCAACGTCCTGCTGCCCTTACTCTCCGCTCAGTCTCATCTTTCTTGCCATGTGTGTCATTTGCTATCTTTACCCAAGTAGTGTGCCTCTAGCCTATTCTCATAAGCAGTTCCAACTACTCGACTTGTACCGAATCCTACACTAACTTAGCATTGCAGTAGCTAATCGAGGTTGAAAAACCTAAGCCCAAACCAGGGTTTTCTTGGCTATGCATTTGGGTTTCCAAACAAGACTCTAATGCATAATTGAAGTGGGTGCTCAAAGTAAGTTTTCAAAACAGTAAAAGTTATAAAAAGGCTAATGAAAACCGGGGCTTGCCTTGCTGCTGTTGGTCGTAGGCTAGCTGTTCCTCTAGAGTGATGAAGTCTAAGACTTCATGCTCCTCCTCAACCTTAGCGACTACATGATATAAATACATATATGTATCAATTGAATGCATTTGAATTTGAAGTTGAATTTGTGAAGACTATAAGTATTGCTAGACAGGCCCAATGACTCTGAAACTTTTACTGTGGTTTGGATACAACCTAAATAGAAACTTGGCCAAGTTTCATTTGCAGCAATGCTCATTTGAGCCCTCCACAAATAATTATACTTGGCCTTAATTGGAGCTCTTAGGGTGTTCTAGTGTTTTTCATGGAGCAAGCCATGACTTTCTGAAAACTAGATTTTCAGAGTATTCTAATGGAGTTGGTTTCACTTCATTTGAAGGTTCCTAGTCAAAGATATGAGCTAAACAATTTTCAGAGAAAATCTGAAAATGTTTCTGGACATTTTCCATTTTCTCTAGAACAGTTTTATTAATCACACCATTAGGTGGATCCAATCAGCTTGAATGGATCTGAAATTTTTATGGTAGCTCAAGTATATTATGATGAACATCCTGGCCAAATTTCAGAATTTTCCTCCAAAGGGCTCTCCAGTTAAAATTCTAAACAGTTTAAATTTGAAGAATTAATTCTGGAGAAATAAGGATTTTCATAAAGTGAAACTTGATTTGTTGGAAAGTACTCAGAGAGCTGAATCCAACAAAATTTGGTTCACTCGATTTGTAGTCTTCTAGCCAAAGTTATGTGGGTTTGAACTTTGAACTAAATCTGAAAATTGGGGAAAAGTTTAAATCGTTGCGCGTGGGACCGGGGCTACGTGTCAGTTTCTCAGCGACTGACACACGGGCCTATGGAGTTTTTCGCGCGCAGCCACATCAGATCCGATGCCACAGCTGATCCCTGGTTTAAATATCTGGCCGCTGACACGTGGGACTGGGGGCTTCTTCAACCTCCCGCCATCCCGCGCTCGGCCGCCGCCCCCTCGCCGGAGTGCTCGTCTGAGGGGCTTTGCCGTGCGCCAAACTCCAAGATTTTCGCCGCCTCTGCCTAATCCCACACGGGGAACACGGTGCTGGACTTATCTCGACATGACAACCACCAGAACATGGCCGGCGACGAGCTGCGGCTTCGAAAGAACTTCGGTCGTGTCGGCTGGACTTCCTAGCACCCTAAATGATCGAGCAACCGGTCATAGAGCATCAGTGCACCCTAGAGAAGGTCGACATGAACTCAAAGAAGCTCGGAAACAACCGTAACTAGGATGTCACCGTGCGACCTAGGTCGGAAACTCAAAATCCTAGCAAAACTCGAAGAACAGTGGCTACACCCAACGGTTCTTCGAAGTTTCGGATCCTATAGACTCGCACGGACGTCTAAAAGTAGTTCTCTACATTAGGTGATGAGTGGTGCGGTGTGTATCATGAATTTTGCAAATCGGTCCGGCGGTCTCTTTTGTACACCGACGCAAAATCGTGAAATTCCTATGTCGGCAGCTCATGTCACGCTGTCGGAGCTTGCGGTAATTAAAGAGGGATTGATGGTGAACCTCTTTGCTGTTCACAGCTCGGAGAAAGGTGGACTGTGGTGGCCGGGAGGGTTGTTCCCGTGGCGGCGGCTCGAGTTGAACCGAAGAAGAAATATTTGGTGCGGTGGGGCTCGAGGAGGGTCGGTCACGGTCTGGAACCGGTGCGAGAATGTCGAGTAAGGCTTGGCGCACTCGGTTGCGGTCTCAGCTCGCCGTGGCAACCCCGGGTTTGGTCGTGCGACGGTGGAACCGAGAGCTCGGGAGAGCGGCGAGGTGTATCGAAGTTTCTGTGTGGAAGGACGTCGGGACAGCGGTGAGATGAAGCTGGGACGGCTCGGGCGCGAGGATAAGAGGGTAGCGAGGAGGTTCGGTGGCCAGAGGCGGCAACCACATGCTGTCCTCGCAGTTTCTCGCCGTGGTGTCCGCTCTGTCGAGCGCAAGAAACCGAGCTCAGTGGTTTCACTCGGTTTGATCACTGGTTAGGCTGACAGGTGGGCCTCACTTCCATTTTAACCTCTAAAATTAAATTTTTCACACTGCTCTAAACAGTAGTACCACTAATACCCCTTGAAATTTGAATTATCTACCAAATACCCATTTGAACTTGATAGAATTCAAATTGTGAAGTGTTTAAATATATTCATAGCACAATTGCAGTTTGAAATTCAAATTGGATTTGAATTAGCTCAAAATGGGCTCATGTCAAGATCAATTCCAAATGGAGTGAAAATTGGTGTGTGAGCTTACAAAAATGTGTTGAGTGTGAATATGAATCCCACTTTTAAATTCATGGGCTGAAAGGAGTTTGAATTTGAATTTGGTTTCAAACTAGCATCTTTCTAATTATACCCAAAAATACCTCAAAAGATTTTGGATTTGAGTGAAATTTGGCATGAGCATTCTTAGCAAGGTGTAGCAGTTTTTCATATGCTCAGTCCCTATATGATGCATGTGAGAAATAACACTTTTGCATTTTGTGAGTTTAGCATCTAATGACCATGTTGATGGTGTTTACTTACTCTTTAAATGTGTTTATAAATTGTGTGTGGTGTGATAAACACTTTGATTATGTTTAAAAAGTTAGGCCCTTACAAAGATCATCTACGCGGATGGGATGGGATACGTGCAGGCTGCAGTGCGAGCTGCTGAAGCTTTTCGGTGGGAACCGTCGAGAAGATGGTTCGTAGACAGGAGACAGCGACACTGTAAAGTTCAGCGTCGGCCGAACTGCTACACTGGACCAAAAGTCCGAACCATACATGGGCTACGGATGCTTGAGTCAGGTATAAAATGTCGGGCTTCTGGACCGAGCTGAAACGGGCCAGGCCAAACCGTGGTTCGGTAGTAGCGGAGGTAAACTAACATGAAGCGGTCCGAACCAAAGGTCTGTTTCCGTTGTAAAAAAAGGTCCGTTTCCGCTCCTGACGGTTGACCCCAAGCAAATCTCGACCGTGTTTGGTTCCGATTCAAACTCCATAATCCCATCCAAACTCGGCGAGCGGCAGCCGGCGCCTGCTCGCAATCGTGGAGCTCTATATCGGACCTCTAAAAAAATATTACTACTCTTTTACAGTTAACTCTAAAAGTAAAAGATTCCTACTTTTACAGTTCAATTCAGTGCACTCGTTCACCTCTAAGTCAAACATCTATATCAACTATAACATATTTTATATTAGATAATACAACTATTTCATATTTTAAATATTTCATATAATTATTTTTATGTTACTAGTTTTATAATTACAACTTATGAAAATTCACTAAATTTATTTTTCACTTTTTTTATTCCCTGTTTTCTTTTTCTTTTTTCCTTTTCTTCTTTTTCCTTTCTTTTCTCCTTTTGCCCTCCCTTAGGGATGACAATCCCACCCGTGGCGCGTGGGTACCCGACCGGTTTTGCACATGTCGGTACCATCAAGACCGGGTACCCCTGCGTGTAAGAACAAAAGAAGACATATGTCAGCACGTATGCAGAAGACAGGGACCCAGCCTGCAGGGTAGGCCCAACCGCCAGCTAGGGAGCACTCATGAGAAGGCGCGTGTCCTACGTCTCGGGTCCAACCACCTGCAAGGGAGGGCTCCGAGGCTGCCACATGTCTGCAGGCTCTGAGTCTCACTACCGGCCAAGGATGGCTCCGGAGTCGCCACGTGTTCGATGGTGCCGTACCCGACCTCCCGCCAGGGAGGGCTCCGGCACTTCCACGTGTCCGGAACCTCCGAGCCACATCTTTGGCCGGAGAGAGCTCCGGGGGTGCCACGTGTCCAACGACTCCGGGCCCGACCTCCAGCATGGCAGGGTTCCGGTGCTGCCACGTAGGCAACAACTCCAGGCGTCCCTTCCTGCCAAGGAGGGCTCCGGTGCGGCCACGTGCCTGACAGCTCCGGACCTCCACTCCTGTCAGGGAGAGCTCCGGCGTTGCCACGTGTCCAACGACTCCGGATCCCTCGCTACCCCGCAAAACAACTCCGGTGACGACGCGTGTCCCGGGGGCCAGCCACCTGGATGTCCCGCCGACAAGCAACGGGCAGATAGCCAAGGAGTAAAGAGGAAGGTGTGCTGTCCTATCGCGCATTTAAAATTCGCATGTTCCACAGTCAAGCAATCCAGCGTATCTCGGTACAGGCGTGCCTGGCAGCGGAGACCATTCGCGCGGCGCCCTGACGGAGCTACAGTGCAGCGCCGCGGGACAAGACGCATTCCTACAACCTTCATCAGACAACATTTAAGGAAGCCGACGTGACAGGGCGATGTGCTCCACGGCGCAATCAAGTGCGCTACTACTAGCAGGGAGCAGACTACCCGAAGTAGAGTCATCTGCCCATAACGGGGCCACCAGTCGTGCTCCAGACCCACATGTAAGGTTGCTTGGCCTTGAACTATAAAAGGTCCAAGCAGCCAACGGGAAAAACAGCTCCAGAGACCCCATCCAAAAGACGCCATTCAGACTCCGAACAACTCCATTCGAATTCCATTCTAGCTCAGACACAGTCCCAGTATCCGAACACAATTGTAAGCTCGCAAGCTCGAGCCACCCTCAAACTCAGGCAACAATGAACAGCCAACACTCCGTGGACGTAGGGTATTACGCTCAGGTGGCCTGAACCACGTAAATCTTCGTGTTCATCTCGCCATCGTGCTACAACGATCAAAACAACTAAGCTCCTCCTAAAAAAGAACCTCCGTGGGCTGCTCCAGAGTGGACCGGGGGAAGCGTCGCAGAAAACACTTCGACATTTGGCGCACCAAGAAGGGGGCTTCTGGTTTTTGATGTTGTTCATGCACCTCACGATGGTGGACGTCCAATCTCTCGGAGGTTCTTTTCACCCTTCGCGTTGCCAGTAGCGAAGGGAGCAGGAAGCCTCATCCCGCTCAAAAGCGGGCCATACCGCTCCAGCAGCGGCCCCGGCAGCAACAGTGTCGGTCACCTCCCGGCAACCCTCAGTCGCGGCGCCGCCGGCGACGCCGTTGGCGAATACTTTCCCGGGATGGTTCCAATAAGCTTTCCCCAATTGGGAAGGACCCCTCCTGGTGACACAAGTATGCCACCCAGGGTGCGTCTGCCTAGCGACATAGGATGCGTACCTCTACCCAAACCACGGGACATAGAACACCTCTGTAAGTTCTATCCTTAACGCAGTGGTAGGGTATTTTTTTTCTTTTTCTCTTTCTTTGTAAAGGTGTCATAGTGTCTAGGAACAACGCTCAGAGCAGCTAAGTCGCGGAAGGGTCCTGCTACTCTTGTCATCCGGGGCGGGTCGGTGTCTTCTTGCACAACCTGTTTCCTTCTATCACCCGAAGGAAGCCAAAAATAAGAAAAATTTATCCTACCCTGCGTACCTTATTTATAATTTGTGCTTGCACATGCATATCAACTGTAAATGGCATGTCTAGAGCCTGTCTTACATACTTGTCCTATGTCCTGCGGCGCTGGAAGGTCTCCTCGCTAAAAGGTTAACGCCCGCGGAAGGTCCAGGGTGTGTAGCCTGCTATGCCTGGTTCCGTACCCCTAGCGTGCACATCCTGCCCCTTGCGCTACAAGTGAGTACTTGGGAGCCAAAAAGAACACGCCTACGGACAATAAAAGTAACCAGACCTCGGACATTGCCCCAATACTCTTTTTGTACTTTCTTTCCATACTACTCCGGCCGTGTGGCCAATCACTTTTCCCTGTGTTCAACCATAGCAAGAATTGTGCTATCCTTCTGCAGGCCGGTCTGCTTGAGGTACCTGTGGCGTACCTGGGTCCTATGGTTGTCTCATTGCTCGGGGGCCCTATGGCACCGAATCGTCCCTCTCTGAAAGGCTTACGCCAGCGGAAGGTCCAGGGTGTGTAGCTTGCTATGCCTGGTTCCGTACCCCTAGGGTGCACACCTTGCCTCTCCAGCGCTACATCTCGGTACCGGGGAACCGGGCGGCTCATACCCCTCAGCAAGGCTTTAACCATATTCTGGATGACCCACATCGAATTACCCAAGCCCCGTAGCTCAGCTGAGGACCGTAAGCCACAGTAAAGCTACCAAACAAGGAAGAGTGACCACAGAGCACAACTACCCCCTCTTTCTGCCATGTCTGTAGGTCCGCACAAGTCCTTGGCGTCTCGGACCTTCCAAGCGGCCCGATGCTGGTGTCCTGCCTCATCCAGTAGAAGGTGCACCCCAACACAAGTGCCACACCTACCAGAGGGCCGTCACGGTGAACCACGCGGGCAGGACGTCGGACCACTGCAGCAGCGAGCAGAAGACTCGGAGCGCCAACTATGACAAGCGGAAGACAAGGGCCGAACTTCCCTCGAGTACTTGCGTGGCTAGGGACCCGGAAGGAATGGTAGCCACACTGCCAGAGCACCGTGGGTCCTTACGCTGCTAAGGACCCGGAGGAACAAGATTGGAACATTGGCAAAGAGCTATCCACATCGGCTAAGTCGTTCCGAACCTTTGCGCCCTCTTGCCCTACCTTATGCACGTCTATATTTTTGCAGATTTCCTTTCAAGCTTTCATATTTTTTTGCGTGCCTATCGACGTGTACATAGTTGTGTTTCTCTGTCTCGCTCTTGGCCAAAATTATGCCGTCTTGCTACAAGGCGGAAACGCCTGAGGCACCCGTGTTGTCTCTGGACCCCCTTGGTTACCTTCCCTCGGATCTCGTGGCACCAGAAGGACGCACCCCCTTCGGAGTGCCATGCCAGCGTGAGGTCCAGGGTGTGTAGCTTGCTTAGACTGGTCCTGTACCCTAAGCGTGCACACCCTGCCTCTTCAGCGCAGCAGCCAAGTGCTGGGGGCCCGGATGACACACCATCTTGGGAAGGATGGTAACCATGGTGTGGACACTACTATATCGAATTGCCCAGGTCGCGTAGCTTAGTAGAGGACCATAAGCTAGAATGGGGCCAACGAACACGGAAAATACAATTACACGGCACAATTACCCCATTCTTCTAGTGTTTGTGCAGGCCACAAGGCTCCAGTCCGTGGGGTTGGTTCTGGAGCACCAGCTTTCCAAGGGGACCACTCTCGGACCCCCAAGGCTGGCATCTCCCGAAGGGTCCGGAGCTGGTGTCTCCCCAAAGCAAGATCAGAAGACCACCACGCGGGATTTTTGACGGAGGCCCCATCCGCAAGAGCCTTCGTCTCTGTTCAGATGGGGCCAGGGGCCACTGTTGATACGTTCAAGACCGGATACCCCCGCATGTAAGAATAAAAGAAGACATGCATCAGCACGTATGCAGAAGACAGGGACCCAGCCTGCAGGTTGGGCCCAACCACCAGCTAGGGAGCACTCATGAGAAGGCGCGTGTCCTACGCCTCGGGTCCAACCACCTGCAAGGGAGGGCTCCGAGGCTCGTGTTTGCAGGCTCTGAGTATCACTACTGGCCGAGGATGGCTCCAAAGCCGCCACGTGTCCGATGGTGCCGGACCAGACCTCCCGCCAGGGAGGGCTCCGGCACTGCCACGTGTCCGGAACCTCCGAGCCACGTCTTTCGCCGGAGAGAGCTCCAGAGGTGCCACATGTCCAACGGCTCCGGGCCCGACCTCCAGCATGAGAGGGCTCCGGTGCTGGCACGTAGGCAACAACTCTAGAAGTCCCTTCCCGCCAAGGAGGGCTCCGGTGCGGCCACGTGTGTGACAGCTCCGGACCTCCCCTCCTTCCAGGGAGAGCTCCGGCGTTGCCTCGTGTCCAACGACTCCAGACCCCTCGCTACTCCGCAAGACAGCTCTGATGATGACGCGTGTCCCGGGGGCCAGCCACCTGGACGCCGCGTCGACAATCAACGGCCAGATAGCCAAGGAGTAAAGAGGAAGGTCTGTTGTCCTATCGTGTATTAAAGTTCGCATATTCCCCAGACAAGCAATCTAGCGTATCCCGGTACAGGCGTGCCTGGCAGTAGAGACCAATCGCGCGGCGCCCTGACGAAGCTACAGTGCAGCGCCGTGGAACAAGACACATTCCTACCGCCTTCATCAAATAACATTTAAAGAAGCCGACGTGACAGGGCGAAGTGCTCCACAGCGCAATCAAGTGCGCTACTACTAGCAGGGAGCAGAGTACCCGCAGTAAAGTCACCTGCCCATAACGGGGCCATCAGCAGGGCTCCGAACCCACATGTAAGGTTGTTTGGCCTTGAACTATAAAAGGTCCAAGCAGCCAACGGGAAAAACGGATCCAGAGACCCCATCCGTACTTCGAACAACTCCATTCGAATTTCATTCTAGCTCAAACACAGTTCCAGTCTTCGAACACCATTGTAAGCTCACAAGCTCGAGCCCTCAAACTTAGGCAACAAAGAACAACCAACACTCGGTGGACGTAGGGTATTACGCTCAGGCGGCCCGAACCACGTAAATCTTCGTGTTCATCTCGCCATCGTGCTACAACGATCAAAACCACTAAGCCCCTCCTAAAAAAGAAACTCCGCGGGCTGCTCCAGAGTGGACCGGGGGAAGTGTCGTAGAAAACACATTGACAGCACCCGACGGATGCGGGTGGGATTTTCCACGCATGGGTCTAACCCACACCCGATCCGACTTATCGCGGGTGCGGGTTTATTTTGCACCCGTGGGCGCCTGACGGGCACCCGAAATAATTTATTTTTATAATTTTAAAGTCAAATTTGATTGTGTTATATAATTTAATTGTTTCATCTTATCACAACCTATATTTATAATCTTTATAAGTAACTTAATATTTTTTATTGTATTGCCTTTTAAAATGGATGATTTTTTAAATTTATTTTATTAAACTTTGTAGTATGTATATAAAAAGTCAAACCCGACTAGCACCCGGAACCCGACGGGTGCGGGTGCGAATCCTCACCCGCGGGTGCGGGTCTCGAATTTCAACCGTAATCTCTTTTCTTTCGGGCGGGTTTTTGCTCCATCCACCCGAACCCGACTCATTGTCATCCCTACCCTTCCTTCTTCTTTTTTTTTCCTTTCTTCCTCTTCTCTTTCTCCTTCCCTCTCCTTCCCGGCGCTACAGTTGCTCACAGGATTTAGAGACCGCCTGCACCGCCATTTTGCAGTTCCTCTACGGCCTCCCGCTTCGGGCTCACAGGTCGGGCGCCCGTTACCTGAGTTTACAGGCGCGACGCGAGTAGCGTGCCCCCTTAGGCCTCAGCTTCTGCCGCCCGGGAGGCCTCACACTCACCTCGATCGCCGTGCGTCTACTTCTAGCAAGTAGCAAGCGCGACACTGAGGAAGACTCCGCCACTGCCTTGGAGGAGTTGGGTGACGACGCGGTATACGTTCTTTTTTTTTTCTGTAGAAGCATGTTAGAGGAGAGGGGATATGGACTGGTATGTTCCACCTCTTATCAGCTGTTGCTTCCTCTGCATCCATTCCTTGTCTGCTTTCAGTCCGATAAGTAGCAACTCAGGGAAGTCAAACACATAATCAAAGCATCACAACGCCCATCACTAACAACTGAGCACAGCGCAACAGCATGCAGTTTGTAATGAGCAACAATAATCTAGGAACATTTCATATAACATATCCTGAGAATTAGGAGCTCAAAAACAAAAAGATGATCCAATGAAATCCTAGGCATGTATGGACCAGGTGCTCTGCAGAAGATATACATTCCAAAGTTCAAACTGAACCATTTACAGAGGTGCAAGATGTTGCTAGAGGGGCAAGAGGAACCAGGAATCCTTACCCCTTCAATTACATTACAAGACCAGGAAAATGATTTGTAAATGTAACCACAGTTCTTTCTCTGTAGAATGGAAGTGTGGAACATATCTCTAAAGTATCAACACTTGTTCGACGAATCTAAGCATAATTTCGAGGTGCTTTTTTCTGTGCAATATATTGTGGCTTCACTACAACCGAATCCACACAGAGACCTCCTTTTGTGTGCGTACAATCTATTTGAACCATCGCAAACCGGATAGTTATTGGTTCATTTGAATCCTTCACGACAAAATCACCAACATGGTGATTCATCCAGACACCCAGATTAGTTAAATAGCACTTGGACTGAGCATGTTGTCCATCTGAAGTTAACATATGGAAGCGCACTGGCTTTATATCCCAACCATGGATGTGCTCTGAGCTATACAACCACCGTCCAAGCCGCTTGAATGGTTTGCCTAAATGAACCCGGAAAAACAGGCTATATGTACCTTTAGGAAAGCAGAATTCAACCTCCCCTCTGACCTCGAACCACCAAATTTGTGAGAGATAAGCAACCGAATGAAACCTGCAGAAGAAGCCACAGACTTCACATGAGGGGCCAGATGTGGCTGTGCGGTGGCCCAGGGTGGTGATGCGGCGGCATCTGGCCAGGGGGCAGTGGCGGCCGCGCCAGGCGGCGCGAAAGCGTGGGCGAGGGGCGCAGCTGTGGCGGTCCCAGCCCTGGGCGCCGCGGCGTGGTTGGGAGCAGCGGAGGCGAATGGGGCGGCGGCAGCAGCAGACCAGGAGGCGGCGTCGGCCATGCCAGCCCCTCCAGAGGCGGCGGCTGCAGGCCAAGGGGCGGCAGACCAGGGGGCAGCGGCAGCCACGCCAGCCCCTCTAGAGGCGACGGCGGCTCCCCCGTGCGCGCGCCGATTGGGCCGGAATTCGGGCGGCGGCGGCGGCGCAGATCCAGCAGCGCCCGCAGTGGTCCAGGGCACGGCAGCGTGGTGCCTTGCGGTAGAGCCGGCGGCTGCACCGGCGGGCGCGGCCCAGGGCGCGACGGCGGCGGCGTGAGGCGCGGTGGCCCTAGGCGCGGCGGCGTGGGCGTGGGCAGGCGGCGTGCCAGCGGGGGCAGCGGCGGCTCCGGCGGGCGGCGCGCCGGCAAAGGCGGCGGCGGCAGCGGCGGCGCAGGGCCGCTGCAGCGGCGGCGGCTGGGCCGGCGGCGGCTGGGCAGGGCCGCTGCAGCGGCGGCGCAGGGCTGCTGTAGCGGCGGCGCTGTGGAGGGGCTGTGGCGGCGGCGGCCGCACAGCCATCAGGGGAAGAGGATTAGGGTTAAGCCCTAATCCTTGATTACCTAGCTGATACCATATTAGAGGGATAAATCTGGACTGAATGGGATGAATACATCATGAGGGTACAGGGTCCATTATATAGAGGGATTAGGTGAGGGGAAATGACTAAATCACCCCTAACCCTAATCCCTCACTAATGACTAATATGCCCCTGTGACACACACATAATCACAGTGTCTAACAGGTATAATCAGTAGCTACACAATAATGCAACTGTAGAAGTACAAGTGGGACTAACACAACGTTTTAATTTAGGATTATATACAGCGGACATTATCTTTGTGGCATATAAAGCAGCAAAGTGAGCTTTCAATCTTGTACAAGTACCTTGATTCATCATTTGGAATGAAGTTCCAGTATCTCCTATCATCAATGCCAGTTATTGAAAGTGTCCTAGAAGAGATTGACATGCAGACACCTCCACCACCCTTGTCCAGCCAGAACTCCTACACAATGTACCATATAAACTTAACCGTTTATTAGCAACCGCAAGTCTGCAACAAAAAGTTATAGGTACAAGTACAAACATAAAGACACTGCGTTTACCCCCTTACCCAAAACATGTTCAAATCCTGCCATTTTAGTCCGTCACGACACAATTCAGATGTTGCATCGCGGAATTTCACCGAATTTAATCAAGCAGAATATAATTCACCTAGCACAAATGATGATGCATCCACGGGAGAAAACTCATACCTTTCTACCCCCATCGAAGCGGTTCCGGCGGCAGAGCCATGCGTACACCTCCTTCTTGGGTAGCGTCTCCGCTTCCAACGCCGCGGCAGCCGCCTTGAGCCCTTCCTGACAACCGGCCACGGCGACGGCGAAAAGGCGAGCATAGTTCCTCGGCAGCTTGGACTCCCACAGGCCGTCCCCGGACGCGGCGCCGCGGAACGTGCGGCTTAGCCGCGCCATCCGGCAGATCTCCGGCGGGTCCAGCCGGAGCAGCACCTCCGCGACGCAGTTCTCCGGCAAATCCCCCAGCAACGTCCTCCCACCTCCTTGCCCCCCTCCCGCCGAGGAGGCTGCGGCGCCCATGAGCCAAGAGACAGCAAATAGCAGGGGCTCAGCTCAACAGTACAGGGTGAGCGACTTGGACTGCAGCAGCAGGGACCCTAGCGACTTGGAGAAGGGCGGCGGCGTGATACGCCTCAGCGCAAGGGCACCCATCGCGATGACGCCACCTTGGTGGCCGTGCCTTCAGAAAAGGGGGGACCTCTCGTCGGCGTCGTTTACTCCACGAAGACAACCACCAACAGAGCTACCTCCCTTCTCCCCTCGCTTCTTCCCTCTCTCGCTGTCTCAACCGGTTCTTCCAGGTGATCGAGTCGAAGAAAAAGCTGCACCTATCGGTTCTTCTCGACTCTTCTTGATCAAGCAAACGATTTTCTCCTCTTGTTTCTACTGATAACTGATTTGACGGAGAAGAAACCAGCACAGAGAGAGATGAGCTGTGCCCGTGCGGCTTTGCGAGCCTCGATTACTTGGGGGTTGGATTGCTGCGTGGAAGCCGTGGAAGAAGACTTGTGGAAGCGGTGTGGTGGCGACAGGGGGATTTTCTGCTTCTGCAATCTGCGGTGGAAAGCGGTTTTTGTCCTTCGGAAAGTGGAACTTCTCTTTCTTTTATTTTAAAGTATGGCGATTATTTGTGCTTGATCTTTTTTCTGTCCGTGGGTCGTGGGGTTTTTATCTTCTCTTAAAAAAACAGATGTTAATATCACCATCATTTCAATCTTATTCTGTCCCATGGCATCTAAAGTAAAATGACACCAAATCTAATAGCATCCGGCCACGAAAAAAAGAATTGTGGTCTATCTCATAGATATTATCGGTACCCACGATATGGGGTACCCCTGCGCACAGGGGAAAATGCCTAAGGATCTCGCCCTTCTCCGCAAGGAGAGCTCCGAAGGCGCCACGTGTCCAGCGGGGCCGGACCTCCCTCTCCTCAAAGGAGAGCTCCGGGCCCACCACGTGGCCAGCAGCAGCCGGACCTCCCCCTCCGCGGGGAGAGCTCCGAAGGCGCCACGTGTCCCGCGGGGCCGGACCTCCCTCTCCTCAGTGGAGAGCTCCGAGCCCGCCACGTGGCCGATAGAAGCCGGACCTCCCCCCTCCGCGGGGAGAGGTCCGAAGGCTCCACGTGTCCCGCGGGGCCGGACCTCCCCCTCCTCAGAGGAGAGCTCCGGGCCCGCCACGTGGCCAGCAGGACAGCGCTGCCTGCCCCCGCGCGGTAGGCAGCAGGCGTCAAGACGCACCATACCTTGCCTGTACAAGGTATTCAAGGCCCGCGCCTTCCCAAGACGCGAAGACGCGGAGCACGCCTCTGTTAGGTGTCGTTGCGCCCAGTCGCATCACAGACTGGCGCGCCGTGTCATAACCAGCTAGCCAATAAACACAGCGATAAGACATCCCCTGCCGCCCCCGCCGTCATCAACCACTACGACTAGCTTGCGACATGGGCAGGGCGGCAGAACGAAGACTCGGAAGCCTTCGCTAGAGACAACTACCCACATAACTGCATATAAGATTGTCGGTACCTGAGATATGGGGTACCCCCGCGCACAGGGTGAAATGCCTAAGGTGCTCGCCCTTCTCCGCAGGGAGAGCTCCGAAGGCGCCACGCGTCTGGCGGGGCCGGACCTCCCTCTCCTCAGAGGAGAGCTCCGAGCCCGCCACGTGGCATACAGAAGCCGGACCTCCCCCTCCGCGGGAGAGAGGTCCGAAGACGCCACGCGTCCAGCAGGGCCGGACCTCCCTCTCCTCAGAGGTGAGCTCCGGGCCTGCCACGTGGCATGCAGAAGCCGGACCACCCCCTTCGCGGGAGAGAGGTCCGAAGGCGCCACGCGTCCAGCGGGGCCGGACCTCCCTCTCCTCAGAGAAGAGCTCCGGACCCGCCACGTGGCTAGAAGAACGCTGCAGCCTGCCCCCGAGCGGTAGGCAGCGGGCGTAAAGGCGCTCCTCACCTTGCCCGTACAAGGTATTCAAGGCCTGCGTCTTCCCAAGACGCGGAAACGCGGAGCACGCGCCTGTCAGGTGCCGTTGCGCCCAGTCGCATCACAGACTGGCGCGCGGTGTCAGAACCTGCCAGGTCATAAACGCCACGACAAGACATCCCATGCCGCCTGCGCCGTCATCAACCACTATGACTAGTGCGCGGCGTGGGCAGGGCGGCAAAATGAAGACTCAGAAGCCTTCGACCAGAGGCAACCACCGGCGTAACTACAGATACGGTAGATAATAGACAATCTTCCCGGGACCACCTGTCGGGTCCCGGCCCCCCTTGTAAGCCACCCGAGTCTTGGACTATAAAAGGCTCGGGTAGGCGTCGATAGCAAGGGTTCGCATTCTGCAACTCATACGCTAGCCATACACTCTCAAGCTGTAACTCACCCCCAAGCTCAGGCCCCCGGCCCTGAGCAGCAAGCAATACAGCGAGCTCCATAGCTCGTCGTGGACGTAGGGTTTTACGCTCCGGCGGCCTGAACCACGTAAAACTCCCCGTGTCAAGCTCTCACTAACTCGTCCATCCGCGCAAGCTCTCCGCTAGGAACTAGCCCCTCCGAAAAAAGAACCTCCGCGGGCTGCCCAGTGCAGGCCCGGGGGAAGTGTCGATCGCACACTTCGACATTTGGCGCGCCAGGTAGGGGGCTTTTCCCCTAGCGCGGCGAGTTTCCACCGACGAAGATGACCAAGCTTCCTTCAGCGACAAACTCTCCCTCTCCGCGGTCACGACGAACCGTGACCACAGGGGAGAGTACATGATGACACACTCAGGACGGAGTGTGACAAGGCAAGCTGGGAACCAGCAACCGGCTCTGGCAGCGCCGACCCCGGCAATGCAGGCTCCATCCAGCGTCAGGCCTTCAGTAGCGCCGGGCGTACCCGGTGAGGGTGCGCTAGCCTCAGCAAGGGCGGTACTGCGCAATCTGCCTGCTGGGACGCGCCTCAGGCGGCGACCCAGCAGTGGATTCGCGAGGTAGACCGTCTTGACGTCGGCCTCGACCCAGCCTGAAGGGCAGATCTTCGCTACGCGGGCTCTGCCCCAGGCATACGTCGCGCAGTATATGCCACAACCATATGCCCTGCAAACGGCGTCCCCGGTCTATAGAGCGGCCTTGCCCATACCGGGGCATACTGTGCCAGCGGAGGACCAGGCGTTCGCGGCGCCGATACCTGCACTGGGAGCCAGCAACCGGCTCTGGCAGCGCCGACCCCGGCAATGCCGGCTCCGACCAGCGTCAGGTTTTCAGTAGCGCTGGGTGTACCTAGTGAAGGTGCGCTAGCTGCAGCGAAGAGCGCTGCTACTCAATATGCCACAGTCGTATGTCCTGTGTATGGCCGCCGCAGCATGCGATGCTCAGCGCGAACCAAGCATTCGTGGCATCAGAACCTGCGGCGACAGAAGCGGGGTGTGCGGCCCTCGCGCCCCGCCTTCGCTTCACAAAATGGCCGCGCAAGTTTCAGTCACTCTCGCCTGAGAAGTACGACGGCAGCATCAACCCGGCGGAATTCCTCCAGAGGCCGGGAAATCCAGAAGCTCGCGGGGCGCTTCCGGAAGGGGAAGCAGCCCCTAGCTGATGCCCCATCCTATAGTAAGGGAGGGCAACCAGAAGGTCGAGGCCCGAGACGGCGACGACCGCCAGGTGGATTTCCAAGAGCTCCGGTGCGCCGCAAAGGCAGCGCGCAATCATGGAAGCTCCATCTCCAGTGACGACGAGCACTGGAAGATGCCCTGTGACATCTTCGGCGGGTCCGCTGACCCCCCTGACCAGAAGCATGGCTAAGGCCTTGCGACGAGCGGTAGCGTCGGTGGCTCCCCTCCCAGGTGCAGTACCGCACCTCAGGTGGATGGGAACCCCCATCAGCTCCGATGACACCGACTGCCCCAGGAACATGGCTGGGGCTGGCCAACTACCGCTCGTGGTGGCCCTTACCGTCGCCAACGTGAAGATGTACCACGTTTTGGTGGATGGTGGGGCTGGACTGAACCTCATCAGTCACGCAGCCTTCCAGAAGCTGCAGATCCCGATGGCCAAGCTCGCCCCATCAAGCCCGTTCTCAGGGGTAGGGCCGGGACAGGTCGTTTCCTACGGCCGCATCAGCCTCCCGGTGACCTTTAGGGCACCGGGCAGCTACCGGACGGAGTACATTCTGGTCGACATGGCCGAGACTGACCTCCCCTTCAATGCCACAATCGGTAGGCCAGCCCTGTACCGATTCATGGCAATAGCCCACTACGGCTACCTTGTCTTGAAGATGACTACACCAACAGGCGTCCCCAAGGTTGTGGAGACCGTGTTGACGCAGTATTAGCCTTGGAAAGGCTTCGGGCGCTTACAGCAGCTAGAGCGCCAGCCCTCGGCAGTACAGGAGCAAACCAGCTCCACCCAAGTGCACGCCACCGTGCCTCTACCGCCGCACCCCGCGTGCAACCCCTTGATGAGGACGACGTCCCCACAAGGCTCATCCGAATCAGCGCCGATGCCACCCAGACCACCCGGGTAGCCGGGGGCCCGGGTAGCATATAGGAAGGCGCGCTCGTTGCCCCCCTCCGGCATGAGGTCGATGTGCTGCATGACAGCCATCACCGAGGCCAGAGATCCCCAGGGAGGTGATGGAGCATTACTTAAAGGTCTTTCCCGACGTCCAGCCGTCCGACGAGACGGAGGGTCCGCCGCTCCTGGCGCTTGGCAAACCGTGCTATTATCCCGAGGGCCAGCGAGAAGCTCCGGAAGCGCATCCACTACACCAGTCTCAATAAGGCATGTCCTAAAGACCTATTCTCTCTTCGGCTGATAGAGCAAATAGTAGACTCGATACCAGGCTGTGATATGCTGCGCTTCCCAAATGCTTGCTAGGGCTCCCATCAGACCCCTGTGTCTGAAGTAGTTGAAGGGCGCCCCCTACCTACTAATCCCGGCGTAAGCCGACTCAGCATAGCTAGGGGTCCCGCGAATTTCTGGTTTTCGCGCAATGGCTTTAACCCCATACCACAGTAACCTGTTCCGCTACCAAGAAGCAAGCACCAGAAGACCAGACCTCGGATCCCTGACACAACCTCCCGGAGCCCCCGGGACGACAGCGGAGCTTCCCGCGAGGTCCAAAGCAGCCTGAGGACCCCCGAGTGTCGGGCACCCGGCGATCTCCCCAGGCTAAAAGCTATCCCTCATAGCTCCATGCGGCGGGCGATGCCGCCAAATGGGCGGCGGAGCTACTGAAGTTTGATCTAGGTTCCCTTTCCCACCATACAGACATTAACCGAGCATTAGTTCACTTGTGGCTGAAGTAGACGCACGCTCAGGGGGCCATGAAGACGATGAAACCGGACCCTGAGCCCTGACCTTCATCAGGACTCATCAAATGATGTTCGCCCACAGCTCCCCGCGAAAGCAGGGGGCCGATGCTAGCGTACTGTTCCTCATGCCATCGGGGGAGCAATCTGGGTATGTGGCGCGTCTCAATTCCAAGGCAGCCAACACCATAGCAGAGTATGGAGTGCTCATCCTTCTTGCTAGTCGTTGGCTCAGGGCAATCCCCAGTCTGGTTATCAACCAAGACGGCGGAGACAAACCCCCTCGCCTTGGACCTGCACCACGTACCGCGCGCTAGCAAGGCCGCAGCTGACGACCTTTCAACGAGGGCCCCCACTGCCACCGGAGCCACTGTGCCTGAAGGGGGCCTCGAGAGGACGTTGCCGCGACCCACAGCCCGGCCCGCCGAGCCGGGCGAAGGGGGCTAGACCAGCACCTCGAAGCTGGCGGTCCCGGCGGCCATGAGCGCCGCCAAGGATCATAAGCGTCACTGGGGACTCCGTGCAACCCAGCGCTCAAGATCCATATGCTCAAGTCAGACCCGATGCATGGATCACGGAGGTCCGGGACTACTTGAAAGACAATATCCTCCCTGATGAACGTGTATCCGCTGAACGGATTGTGCGTATGGCTAAGAGACACATGGCAGTAGAGGGGGATCTCTACCGACGTGGCGCCAACCACATCCTATTGCGGTGCATAAACCAGGGGGAAGGCTGCGACTTGTTCGCTGAGATCCATGGAGGCGAATGTGGGAGTCATTCTTCCTCACGCACGCTTGTCGGTAAAGCCTTTCGGCATGGCTTCTACTAGCCGGCAACACTCCAGGATGCCGTCGAGCTGGTCGAGAGCTGCTAGGCATGCCTGTTCCATGCCAAGTAGATCCATACACCGGCTTGGACGGTACGGATGATCCAGCCCGCATGGCCATTTGCCGTACTGGGGCTGGACATCCCGGGCCTGGGACCATTCCCCAGAACCGAAGACAGGGACCCGCTCCCGAACCTTCGGAACACGGAACACCACTGTAAGTTCTACCCCTAGAGCAACAATCAGGCAGGCCTTTCTTTTCGTAGTAATTTCCATAAAAGTCCGTGAACCGGGCTTGGAGCAACTAAGCCTCAGGGGACGGTCTAGGACTACGTTCAGCTTCGCCTGGTTCCGACCCCAAGCGCGTAGAGTCTTGCTTCCCTTGAGGTGGGTCGTGGCCTACATATGCGGCCCTCCTTCCCCCGTATGGAAATTTATATGAAAAGAAGCCCACCCTACGTTGCTCTTCTTTGGTACTCATTTAATTTACTTATTAAATTTCTATGATTACCCTACTAACGCGTGCTCACTATGCGTTCAATTCCCTCTTCTCATTTTCATCTTTAGTCGGAATTTGCTGCAGATATGACTAAGGAATAGAGGGGGGAGCCCCCAAGGAGAATTACTTTTTCCTTATGTGCAGTATTTCTCAGCCTCAGCTCCCCGTAGGAGTATGGTAGGCGCATCCACCCAATAGAACGCACCTACCAGGGGGCCGCTACGGGATCGCGGTAGGCCAAAAACCCTAAGGTAAGATCAAAGGGCTAGCCCTCGCAGGGGTGGGGTCCGAAGGCCCCACGTGTCCGGCAGGGCCGGGCCTCCCACCTCTTCGAGGGGAGCTCCGGGATCGCCGCGTGGTCTGCAGGGAGAGGCCCAGGACCTCCACGTGCCCTGCGGGCCCGGACCTCCTCCCAGGCAGGAGCTCCGGGCCCGCCACGTGACCAACAGGCTCGGACTGGGCAGCTTCCGATGCTTCTGCTCTTCCGAGCGCCAGCCCAGCAGCCTGCGCACTGGCCCGAGCTCGGAGGAGCGAACAAGGCGCGTCGGAAGCAAGTTGGAAGCCATAGCGAAAGAAGGCACAAGGGCAGGAGAGCCGGGGCGCAAGAGTTCAAGGGAAGTACGAGCGCAATGCGAAGGGAAGCCGCGATGCGGGTGAGATCACCTTTTAAAACTTTCCAGGGATAGTTCGAGGTAATTCGAAAACCTCCGGAAACATCACATCGGCGACCTCGCCGGCTCCGAGACTGGGCGCCAATGAAAGCTGGGCCCAAGCCGCTTAACTAAAGCGGTGGGGTCAAGGAGTCAGTCTCCTAAGAAGATAAGCCGGCAAGGCCCTTCGGCGGTTCCCGAAGAAAGCGCCGCAACGTGCAGAAGTGGCAGCCTTGGGAACCACCGCAGTAAAAGCAATCATCAAGTGAGCGCACGCTCTCACGACCCCGCGGCCGTTCGTGCTCCGGCAGCGGCCAAGTCGGGACTTAGAGAAAGTGCGCGGATCGGAAGAGACGGAGGTCCCACCTTGGGCTCGCTATCTCCCCCAAGATTGGCCCGGGGGCCACTGTCGGTACCTGAGATATGGGGTACCCCCGCGCACAGGGTGAAATGCCTAAGGTGCTCGCCCTTCTCCACAGGGAGAGCTCCGAAGGCGCCACGCGTCTGGCGGGGTCGGACCTCCCTCTCCTCAGAGGAGAGCTCCGGGCCCGCCACGTGGCATACAGAAGCCGGACCTCCCCCTCCGCGGGAGAGAGGTCCGAAGATGCCACGCGTCCAGCGGGGCCGGACCTCCCTCTCCTCAGAGGTGAGCTCCGGGCCCGCCACGTGGCATGCAGAAGCCGGACCACCCCCTCCGCGGGAGAGAGGTCCGAAGGCGCCATGCGTCCAGCGGGGCCGGACCTCCCTCTCCTCAGAGAAGAGCTCCGGACCCGCCACGTGGCTAGAAGAACGGTGCAGCCTGCCCCTGAGCGGTAGGCAGCGGGCGTAAAGGCGCTCCTCACCTTGCCCGTACAAGGTATTCAAGGCCCGCGTCTTCCCAAGACGCGGAAACGCGGAGCACGCGCCTGTCAGGTGCCGTTGCGCCCAGTCGCAACACAGACTGGCGCGCGGTGTCAGAACCTGCCAGGTAATAAACGCCGCGACAAGACATCCCATGCCGCCTGCGCCGTCATCAACCACTATGACTAGTGCGCGGCGTGGGCAGGGCGGCAAAATGAAGACTCAGAAGCCTTCGACCAGAGGCAACCACCGGCGTAACTACAGATATGGTAGATAATAGACAATCTTCCCGGGACCACCTGTCGGGTCCCGACCCCCCTTGTAAGCCACCCGAGTCTTGGACTATAAAAGGCTCGGGTAGGCGTCGATAGCAAGGGTTCGCATTCTGCAACTCATACGCTAGCCATACACTCTCAAGCTGTAACTCACCCCCAAGCTCAGGCCCCCGGCCCTGAGCAGCAAGCAATACAACGAGCTCCATAGCTCGCCGTGGACGTAGGGTTTTACGCTCCGGCGGCCTGAACCACGTAAAACTCCCCGTGTCAAGCTCTCACTAACTCGTCCATCCGCGCAAGATCTCCGCTAGGAACTAGCCCCTCCGAAAAAAGAACCTCCGCGGGCTGCCCAGTGCAGGCCCGGGGGAAGTGTCGATCGCACACTTCGACAACGATAGTCGGCAGGTGTCGGTACCCGCGATATGGGGTACCCCCGCGCACAGGGGAAAATGCCTGAGGATCTCGCCCTTCTCTGTAGGGAGAGCTCCGAAGGCGCCACGCGTCCAGCGGGGCCGGACCTCCCTCTCCTCAGAGGAGAGCTCCGGGCTCGCCACGTGGCCTACAGAAGCCGAACCTCCCCCCTCCGCGGGGGAGAGGTCCGAAGGCGCCACGTGTCCAGCGGGGCTGGACCTCCCTCTCCTCAGAGGAGAGCTCCGGGCCTGCCACGCGGCCGACAGAAGCCGGGCCTCCCCCTCCGCGGGGAGAGGTCCGAAGGCTCCACGTGTCCTGTGGGGCCGGACCCCCCTCTCCTCTGAGGAGGGCTCCGGGCCCGCCACGTGTCCAGCAAAACAGCGCTGCCTGCCCCCGAGCGGTAGGCAGCGGGCGTAAAGACGCCCCATACCTTGCCCGTACAAGGTATTCAAGGCCCGCGCCTTCCAAAGACGCGGAGACGCGGAGCACGCCTCTGTCAGGTGCCATTGTGCCCAGTCGCATCGCAGACTGGCGCGCGGTGTCAGAACCTGCCAGCCAATAAACACAGCGACAAGACATCCCCTGCCGCTCCCGCCGTCATCAACCACTACGACTAGCATGCGGCATGGGCAGGGTGGCAAGACGAAGACTCAGAAGCCTTCGCCAGATACAACTACCGACATAACTGTGGATACAATAGTCAGTAGGCAATCACCCCGGGACCACCTGTCGGGTCCTGGGCCCCCCTTGTAAGCCACACGAGCCTTGGACTATAAAAGGCTCGGGTAGGCGACGTTAGCAAGGGTTCGCACTCCAGCAACTCACACCCTAGGCATAACTCATCCTCAAGCTCAGGACTCCGGTTCTTAGCAACAAGCAATACAGCGAGCACCTCAGCTCACCGTGGACGTAGGGTTTTACGCTCCGGCGGCCCGAACCACGTAAAACTCGCCGTGTCAAGCTCCTCCCTAACTCGTCCCTACGCTTAAGCTCTCCGCAAGCGACTAGCCCCTCCGAAAAAGAACCTCCGCGGGATGCCCAGTGCAGGTCCGGGGGAAGTGTCGACCACACACTTCGACATTTGGCGCGCCAGGTAGGGGGCTTTTCCCTTGCGCGACGAGTTTCTGCCGACGAAGATGACCAAGCTTCCTTCAGCGGCAGGCTCTCCTCCCCCGCGTACATGACGGACCGTGACTAGCGGGGAATACGTGTTGACACACTCAGGACGGAGTGTGTCGGCGCAAGCTGGAAGCCAGCAGCCGACTCCGGCAATGCAGGCTCCAACTAGCGTGAGATCTTCTACAGCGCTGAGCGTTCCCCACGGGGATGCGCTAGCTGCAGCAAGAGCGCTACTGTGCAATCCGCCTGCTGGGGACGCGCCTCAGGCAGCGACCCAGCAGTGGATCCACGAGGTAGACTGTCTCGTCGTCGCCGCCGCAAACCCTCGACTTCGGCGGGGACGACGCTCTGGCCAACCGGCTGTGTCGCTGACGCGCGCGCCAACGGTTGACGTGCAGACAACGGATTCCAGCTCCACCAGGCTTCAGTCGACAGACCTGAGGACAGAGCTGGGACGGTGCCTGTCGAAGTGTTCGGTCGACACTTCCCCCGGGCCTGCACTGGGCAGCCCGCGGAGGTTCTTTTTTTGGTGGGGCTAGTCCCTTGCGGAGAGCTTGAGCGTATGGACGAGTTAGTAAGAGCTTGACACGGCAAGTTTTACGTGGTTCAGGCCACCGGAGCGTAAAACCCTACGTCCATGGCGAGCTATGGAGCTCGCTGTATTGCTTGCTGCTCAGAACCGGAGTCTTGAGCTTGAGGATGAGTTACAGCTTGGGGGTGAATGGCTAGCGTATGAGTTGCGGGCGTGTGAACCCTTGCTATCGTCGCCTACCCGAGTCTTTTATAGTCCAAGACTCGGGTGGCTTACAAGGGGGGCCCGGGACCCGACAGGTGGTCCCGGGGAGATTGTCTGTCATCTACCGTATCTGCAGTTATGCCGGTAGTTGTCTCTGGCGAAGGCTTCTGAGTCTTCATCTTGCAGCCCTGCCCATGCCGCATGCTAGTCGTAGTGGTTGATGACGGCGCGGGCTGCATGGGATGTCTTGTCGCTGCGTTTATTGGCTGGCAGGCTCTGACACTACGCGCCAGTCTGTGATGCAACTGGGCGCAACGGCACCTGACAGAGGCGTGCTCCGCGTCTCCGCGTCTTGGGAAGACGCGGGCCTTGAATACCTTGTACGGGCAAGGTATGCGGCGTCTTTACGCCCGCTGCCTATCGCTCGGGGGCAGGCAGCGCCATTCTGCTGGCCACGTGGCGGGCCCGGATCCCTCCTCAGAGGAGAGGAGGGTCTGGCTCCGCAGGACACGTGGAGCCTTCGGACCTCTCCCCGCGGAGGGGGAGGTCCGGCTTCTGTCGGCCACGTGGCGGGCCCGGAGCTCCTCTCTAAGGAGAGGGAGGTCCGGCCCCGCCGGATATGTTGCACCTTCGGACCTCTCTCCCGCGGAGGGGGAGGTCCAGCTTCTGTATGCCACGTGGCACACCCGGAGCTCTCCTCTGAGGAGAGGGAGGTCCGGCCCCGCCGGATGCGTGGCGCCTTTGGAGCTCTCCCTGCGGAGAAGGGCGAGTTCCTTAGGCATTTTCCCCTGTGCGCGGGGGTACCCCATATCTCGGGTACCGACAGTGGTCCCCGGGCCCATCTCGGGGGAGATAGCGAGCCCGAGGTGGGACCTCCGTATCTTCTGATCCGCGCACTTTCTCTAAGTCCCGCATTGACCGCTGCCGGAGCACGAACAGCCGCGGGACCGTGGGAGCGTGCGCCCACTTGATGGTTGCTTTCACTGCGGCGGTTCCCAAAACTGCCACTTCTGCATGTTGCGGTGCTTTCTTCGAGAACCGCTGAAGTGCCTTGCCGGCTCGTCTTCTTAGGAGACTGACTCCTTGACCCACCGCTTCAGTTGGGCGGCTTGGGTCCACCTGTCATCGGCGCTCGGTCTCGGAGCCAAAGCGGTTGCCGATGCGGCGTATTCGAAGAGTTTCGAATTGCTTTGACTCTTACCTGGAAGGTGTGAAAAGAAACGTGGGTACGCTCCCCTTATAAGGCTTCCAGCCCTTGCACCTCCCTCGAGTCTCTGCAGTCTTGTCTTCTTCCATGGCTTCCAACCCGCTTTTTGGGGGGAGAATCGCTCTCGATTTCCTCCAGCGACGGCGTCTGCACCAAGTCCGGGACCCAGGGAGCCTGCCTGCCTTGCCTCTGGAGGTGGCGCCTCCGAGGGGTCTCAGGTTTGTCCTCCCGACGGGGCCCTTCCTCGGTGACGGCAGGCAGAAAGCTCCCTGGCGTTGCGTCCCTTCTCAGATGGTGGAGTCTTCAAAGAAACCGCTAAAGCACCAAGGAGAATTCCAGGCGACAGAGTCTCCGAGAAGACCGCTGAAGCTGCGGAGGGGGCCTCAGGAGCACCCTTGATGACACCGGCTTTTGCGCCGGTGATGAGGGAACTTCAGGAGAAGGAAACCGCTGATGCACCAAGGAGGATTCCAGGCGGCAGAGTCTCCAAGAAGACCGCTGAAGCTGCGGAGGGGGCCTCGGGAGCACCCTTGATGACACCGGCTGTCGAAGTGTTCGGTCGACACTTCCCCCGGGCCTGCACTGGGCAGCCCGCGGAGGTTCTTTTTTCGGTGGGGCTAGTCCCTTGCGGAGAGCTTGTGCGGATGGACGAGTTAGTAAAAGCTTGACACGGTGAGTTTACGTGGTTCAGGCCGCCGGAGCGTAAAACCCTACGTCCACGGCGAGCTATGGATCTCGCTGTATTGCTTGCTGCTCAGGGCCGGAGTCCTGAGCTTGGGGGTGAGTTACAGCTTGGGAGTGTATGGCTAGCGTATGAGTTGCGGAGTGCGAACCCTTGCTATCGTCGCCTACCCGAGCATTTTATAGTCCAAGACCCGGGCAGCTTACAAGGGGGGCCGGGACCCGACAGGTGGTCCCGGGAAGATTGTCTATTATCTACCGTATCTGCAGTTATGCCGGTAGTTGTCTCTGGTCGAAGGCTTCTGAGTCTTCATCTTGCCGCCCTGCCCATGCCGCATGCTGGTCGTAGTGGTTGATGACGGCGCAGGCGGCATGGGATGTCTTGTCGCGGTGTTTATTGGCTGGCAGGTTCTGACACCGCGCGCCAGTCTGTGATGCGACTGGGCGCAACGGCACCTGACAGAAGCGTGCTCCGCGTCTCCGCGTCTTGGGAAGGCGCGGGCCTTGAATACCTTGTACGGGCAAGGTATGGGGCGTCTTTACGCCCGCTGCCTATCGCTTGGGGGCAGGCAGCGCCGTTCTGCTTCCACGTGGTGGGCCCGGAGCCCTTCTCAGAGGAGAGGAGGGTCCGTTCCGCGGGGCACGTGGAGCCTCCGGACCTCTCCCCGCGGAGGGGGAGGCTCGGCTTCTGTCGGCCACGTGGCGGGCCTGGAGCTCTCCTCTGAGGAGAGGGAGGTCTGGCACCGCTGGATGCGTGGCGCCTTCGGACCTCTCTCCCGCGGGGGGGAGGACCGGCTTCTGTATGCCACGTGGCGGGCCCGGAGCTCTCCTCCGAGGATAGGGAGGTCCGGCCCCGCCGGACGCGTGGCGCCTTCGAAGCTCTCCCGGCGGAGAAGGGCGAGTTCCTTAGGCATTTTCCCCTGTGCGCGGGGGTACCCCATATCTCAGGTACCGACAGTGGCCCCCGGGCCCATCTCGGGGGAGATAGCGAGCCCGAGGTGGGACCTCCGTCTCTTCCGATCCGCGCACTTTCTCTATGTCCCGAATTGACCGCTGCCGGAGCACGAACGACCGCGGGATCGTGGGAGCGTGCGCTCACTTGATGGTTGCTTTTACTGCGGCAGTTCCCAAGACTACCACTTCTGCACGTTGCGGCTCTTTCTTCGGGAACCACCGAAGTGCCTTGCCGGCTTGTCTTATGGGGCGTCTGACTCCTCGACCCACCGCTTCAGTTGGGCGGCTTGGGTCCACCTTTCATCGGCGCCCGGTCTCGGAGCCAATGCGGTCACCGATGTGATGTTTTCGGAGGTTTTCGAATTACCTCGAACCATCCCTGGAAAGTTTTAAAAGGGGATCTCACCCGCATCGCGGCTTCCCTTCGCATTGCGCTCGTACTTCCCTTGAACTCTTGCGCCCCGGCTTTCCTGCCCTTGTGCCCTCTTTCGCCATGGCTTCCAACTTGCTCTCAACGCGCCTCGTTCGTTCTTCCAAGCTCGGGCCAGTGCGCAGGCTGCTGGGCTGGCGCTCAGAAGAACAGAAACATCGACTTCGCCGAGGATCTCTCCCCTTGGTCCTGGAAAAGGGGGAGATAGTCTTCTTCACTGCTTATACTCTGGTGGGGTTCGTTCCGCCGATTTCTTCCTTCTTTGTCACCCTGCTGGAGACATATGGTCTCCAGCTCCACCATCTTTCCCCCAACTCTTTCGCAATGGCTGCTGTTTTTGTCCACTTCCGCGAGATGTTCGTGGGGGTGCACGCCTCCGTGACGCTCTTCCGCCACTTCTTTGTGCTGCGGACGACTGGGCGCGGCTCGAAGACTCAGATGGGGGCATACTACTTCCAGCATCGCTGCAAGGACCCCAAGGTCTCCGGATACCTTCTGCCCTTCAGCGCATCAAGGTGGGAAAACTAGAGGGAGAACTGGGTGGTAGTGCAGACCGACGAGCACGATCGCCTACAAATCCCAACCGCCAGCCCAACCACCGATCGCCGCTTCTGGGAGGAGATCCCTGAGCTGGAGCAGGAGTACTCCCCGGTCTTGGAGTGGATCCAGTTCTTGGCCAATGAGGGGCTGACGTCTCTAATGGTGCTGATGGACTTTATGTCGCGCCGTATTGCCCCCTTGCAGCAGCGTAGCCGCCCAGCGTGGTACTACACCGGCGAGCAGGACTGTACCAGGCTAGAGAGGGGCCCCGGCTCTGACCCTTCCGATGAGGATCTGAACGAGATGGTGAGCAAGGTGAGCGGTGACTACATTCCCAGTGGCGACCCCGCCCTTCCGCCCTCTGCCACCCCCCTCTTCTTGGAGCCTCAGAGGAGGTCATAGCTCCTGCAGAAGATGCCGAACCTTGATGACATCGGGATCGCTGTCCGGCAGGTCGGGGATGCCTTCCGGGGTATCACCATTCCAGGAACCGAGCACTCCGGGTCAGGGCATGAGGCATCCGCTGCTGTCAAACCCTCCCCCAGAGCCGACGGAACCCAAGCCGTCGACAAAGGGAAAGGAAAGGAGCCGGCCCCCGGGCATCTAGAGAAGAAACGCGCCCGGTCTCCTCCGAGGGCGCCGCCTGCGCCGAGTCAGTGTGCCGGAGCTACTTTGCTCCCATCTCCCGGGGGTGCTGGTCCATCAGGTGGCGACCCGAAGAGGCCCTGAGTGTCCCTCCCCGGCGGGTCTCTCCCTAGACAGCGGCCGTCCGAATCAGCCCAAGTACCTCGCCATCCTTCCTCAAGCGGAGGGGTTTCCAGGACGGATGTTGGTGGGGCGGTGCCGGCGAGTGTGCCGGGGATCCAGGCGTCACATTCCGCGACCGTTCCAGCCGCTGGTCCCGGTGGTTCAGCTACAGACCAGAGGCCAGTGCTGCAAGCCCGTTGGAGCGCTCATGCCGCCCAGTAAGTGTTGCTCTTTCTGGCTTGTAGGAGCAGAGCTCTTGTCTCTTCTCTTATCCTGAGGGCTTTCTCTTCCTGCAGGGACCGACCAGCTGCCGGGGGCGGCCCTCTTATCCGGCCGCCTTCAACCGACGGAAGCTCCGCGCCTCAGCACCTGGGGACCGTGGTGGCTCCCATGGCCCCCAAATCGACGGGGGCACCCTCTGCGCCAGCGGGTTCATTCTCCGCGGTGGCCGCATCTGCTCCTATCCACCCTCCTTCACCAGTCCAGAAGTCCGGTCCAGAGAACGGGAGGGCTGCTGTAGGTGCGCCTGCTGGCCCCCTGGCCTCCTTAGGACAGCGCCCCACCCTGGTTGCTGAGGCGCCGGCGCCTCCGCCGGTCTTAGACTCGTCAGGGGGGTCCAGCGGCGTGACTCCTGTCCCCCCTGCTGCGGCGCCCGTGTGGGACGCCCTGGGGCGTGTTCAGACCAGCGCCCGGCAGCTCCAATCTGCCTTTGAGCAGGAGCGGGGGGCGCTGGCCGGCGAGAGGGGACGCCTTCTCAGTTGGCAGCAACGGGCCCGGGAGGCTAAGGCGGACCTTGACTCGAGGCAGTCAAGGCTTGAGGCCATGAGTGCTCTGCTTGGCACTCAGAAGAAGGCCATTAGCCGCTTGGAGTCAGAGGCCCAGCGGGTTCGTGCCACCTACCGCGAGGCTCTGGCCCACGCTGAAGCCAAAGCCAAGGAGCGTTCCGCCGCCGCGGAGGAGTTGCAGCTGTAGGTAGCCCGTCGAGAGCGCGCCGTCGCCGATCAGGAACGCGCCGCTGCGGCCGAGGAGGAGAAGACCACCGCCCGGCTGAGTGCCAAAGTGGAGGAGCTAAGGGCTCGGTCCGAGGAGCTGGATCTCCGTGAGTCGGCTGTCGCCGCGAGGGAGGAGCAGTTCTCCAAAGAGCGCCAGGCGGCGATGGATCACGAGCTGGCGGCTCGCCAAGAGGTAGAGAAGCTCCAGTCCGTGCGGTCTGCCGAGGCCCAGGCAGTCTGGGGCTTTATTGCCAAGGCGGGGTCCGCCTTGGCTCCTCTTGGTTTCAGCCCTGTGCAGGTGGAGGTTCCGGCGCGGCCGATGTCTGAAGCGATCCCGGCCCTTGAGTCTATCGGCGACGAGCTGGGTCGGCTCGAATCAGTGATCGCCGACGAGCTGGAAGCGGAAGGTCAGGGCCTTGCGAAGGAGGTTGCTATGTGTAACACCCTCATCTCGGGTGTCAGCATATGTTCATGCTTTATGAAGAAGAAAAACATTTTAAGAAAAGGAGGAACAGAGACAAGTATCAAAAGGATGACCAACAAAGCTCTCTGAGAGCACTGAAGGCAATTTCTACGGCCAGCAGACCACGTGGCGTGTTCGGAGCTCATCCCTAAGAAAATGGGAGAGGTCCGCCGTTAAACTAGCTACGTGGCAGGCTCGGGGGACACCTCCGCAATTGGAAAAAGGTTCGACCCTGTGGGACACGTGTTGCCCACGGAGCTAGCCTCTGCGGAAGAAGCAAAGGCATTTCCGCAGGACACATGTCATCCCCGGAGCTAGTCCTCGCGGAAATAAGAAGGCCAGTCGCGGAGGATACGTGTCAATCTCGGAGCTCATCTCAGAGAAGTCCGGATCTATCGAACACGTGTCGTCACCGGAGCTTATCACCGGAAGGTCCGTCGCAGCTAAAACACGTGTCGACCTCGGGGCATGTCCCTGAGGAAAGGAGAGCGGAAAGACCGGCGCCAACACGTGGCGTGCGTGGAGCTCACCTCCGAAGAAGAGGGAGGTCTCGCTCGTGACACGTGGCACAATCGGAGCTCGTCTCTGTGGGAGAAGAGATACCAGGCTCGGAAGGACACGTGGAGCTTCCGGAGCTCTTCACCACGGAAGTAACGAGTCTGGAGCGGTTTTTACGCGTAAAGATACCAGTACGCAACAGAAACCGATCTAAACTCCACGATGTTACCGAAGATAAGACGTCAGGATCTAACAAAGATCTGAATAAGACTCTTATTCGGGATCCAATCAGAATAGGACTCTTCTCTTCCTGATTTTAAATAGAACCCAAAACCTATGGCCGAAACCACGAACTTATCTTTCAACTCCTGAGCCGACGACTTAGAGCCCTAGCCCTAACTCACCGAGCAAAACATCGCCAAAGCACAACAAGGGAGATCATCGGAGGAGAACCAAGCGGTCTAAGGAGGACCTCGAAGACAAGAAGAGCGTGAGGTAGGACTTCAATACCACCTTACGACATCATGGTGTTCATCTCTTGCATCTGTTCTTCGATTCCTTTCAAACAGAAGCCTTTTCGTGGGCAGAACACTCGATGATCAGTTTGATCTAAAGACAAGATCATCGCTACGTCCACTTTTGATCCGAACACCTCTGCCCATGCAAGCCATGCAAGAGCACAACAACCTAATCATAGGATAGCATGCATGTGCATCAACGCATCTAGTTTAAGGTTTGAACATGATATTGATTGCTGTGAATCTTGTATGCGCGTAAATCCTACATAGCAGGACAGATCCAGGAAGCTGTCTACGACGAGCTGCAGCAACAAGGTTTTGAGAATCAAGAACAACCGGAACCGCAAGAACAAGGCAAGTGCTCCTTGACCATGTTGATCCTATGTTTTGGGTAAAACTGTTTTGATTTGTGAAAAGGTGTGCGTACTGAGTCAAACATGATGGGAAACCCTTTTATAGGAGTTTACTAGTTTTGATTAAATCATCCTTGTCGCCTGGGAAGTTTATGAGTCGGGTATGGTTTTTGTTTTATGCTTCGCTGAGTCCATGGGATTGGGAATCGAGATAGATGTGTCTAGCTAACTGCACTCGTAATAATAATGAGAAAACTGATGCTAATAATGGACATGGATCGGAGGGAGATCTAGGCAAGCCTGGGTTTGTGAATGAGGTAGCACGAGATGGTGGTTTTGCTTGCCGTAGATCTAAGGACCGGTTCATGCATGCACATGCCAGGATAACAGTGCCACCACAAGGCCAAGTATGGGTGCGGCTTAGCTGAGTAATTAGGTAAGTTGCTAGAGTGTTATGGACTGTGGAAGGCGCGGGGAATGGGAGTCGAGTGAGGACTGCCCTGGGAACTGCATGGCACAAGAGGGGGCCCGTGGGTGGGAGAGTTGGAGATTCTAGCCTGCCGGTGAAACCTTAGTGAGTCCATACATCTAGTAACCCCTTTGTAAAGGCTATTTTGTGATCTCTTGACCATACACCGACGGTTGTGTACTGGTATAATGGAGGTTCTGCAGTCGCCGACGGGTGACGAAATCACAAACTTGTGGGTAAAGAGGTACAAACTCTGCAGAGTTATTAAAACTATCATGATAGCCGAGATTACGGTCACAAGCACCTGGCTAAACTGCCATGATTAGATGGGATGTTTACTGGGATGGTTATTGGGATGGTCATTGGGAAGGTTCTTGGTTATGGATATTGATTGTGGTTTGGTTTGAGACTGTTGAGTCCGGATGATGAGATGTTTGCATGACTGGTGGGTCATAACATGAGATTGGTCTCGGTGCGAGACGAGGTTGTTTTATGAGATGAGATGGTAGCGAATACGAGGAGATATTCGTGAGTATGAGTAAAGGATTGATTAATGTTCGGATGGAACACGGGAAGTGATGGAGGTATGTTAGTAATTTAGTACATGCTGGGACTACATTCATCTAAAGTTAATTTGCTGTTTTATCATGATTTTATAAATTTGCTTTTCTGCAAATAAGCCTTTTTATACCTACCTTGTTTATGAGCTGCATATCATGAGTTATTTCCGCACTTGCTGAGTACATCATTGTGCTCAAACTTGCATTATTATTTCTTCGTCAACAGCAAGAGAAGACTACTATGAAGACTGAGTAGAGCATTATGGCGTGTGATCTGTTCTCAACCTTGCCTGTGGAGGGAGTAGAGATGGAGCCACTTCTGCTTAGTTTTGCTTCCGCATTAGTTTTTGCTTCCACATTTAAATAAGGACTTCCGCTGCATAGAAATAAGACTACTGCTGTAGGCATGAGTCCAAGACTCAAGAGGTAATTGTAATAACTCTGTTATTCATGGTAATATATAATCTGAATTCAGTTTGTGGAACGTATGTGTATGTGTGATGAACATCCTGGGCACACATATGCATTAGTTCTCAATTTCGTGGTTTTCCACAGAATTGAGGGCGTCACAGATTGGTATCAGAGCCGCGGGTTGACAGTAGGTTACACGCCTAGATAGAAACCTTAGATTGATATTAGAGCCACGGGTTAACAGCAAGTTACACCCCTGAATAGGAGTCATAGGTAGCTAAGCCACACTGACCAAAGGAAGAATCCTAGGGTGAATAGCTTAGATTGGCTTTGAAACCACCTTGGCATAGGGAACTATCCTTGAATAGGAGTTGAGTGGGCCCTCGTGATGATTATTTGTGAATATGTGCTTAGTGTGAGTGGTAGGACGTCTCAAAAATGTTGTCCATATCCACACATAAGAAGAAGGAGGTGTGAAATGTTTCGGCACTTGCTCACATCCTCATAAGGACTAATATATATAGTCCAACTCACCTTGATGCATATAGTTGAAGGGACCTACCTAACCTTCTAACCTTCTATTCTATTTCGTTCTCTCTCACAGATGGTGAGAGGAAACGCCAGCCGAAGGAACGTCCAGGAAGATGACCACGAGGAAGTTCCTGCTAACCCCGGAGCTGGCGAAAACAACCTAGAAAGGTTGATGGCCATGCAAAACCAGCTTATGCAAACCATGATCCAAACTTTGGGTCAGTTGCAGGCCAACCAACACCCCGTTCCGGCACCACCGCGGCTCATAACAGGTTGGGAGAGTTCATGAGGACTCGACCACCCACCTTTGCTCAAGCAAGCGATCCAATGGAGGCCGATGATTGGTTGAAATCCATGGAGAAGAAGCTTGCCATTGTTCAGTGCAACGACCGAGAGAAGGTTCTCTTTGCGTCGCACCAACTGATGGGAGCAGCTGCTGACTGGTGGGATGCCTTGAGTAACGCCCATGCCAACCCGGAGACAATCACTTGGACTGAGTTCAAGGAAAGTTTCCGCTCCCACTACATCCCTGTTGGCATAATGATGCTCAAGAGGCAGGAGTTTGAAGGTCTCCGCCAAGGGCAGAAAAGTGTGAACGAATACCTCAACAAGTTCATACAACTGTCCCGGTATGCCCCCGAAGATGTCAACTCAGATCAGAGGAAGCAGTACCTGTTCATGAGAGGGTTGAACAATGAGATCCAAGTTCAGCTCCTCAACAATGACTACGTAAGCTTCCAGAAGCTGGTTGATAAGGCTATTGTGGTGGAAAACAAGATCCGAGAGATCGAGCGAGAGTGCAAAAGAAAGATGCCGTACCAGCCCCAAGGGAGCAACGTACGACCTAGGTACATGCCCCCTGCACCGCAGTATGGATCGACTACTCCTACGAACCGCCCTGGTCAGCCACCACAACAACGGTTCGTTGCACCAGCACCTCGTGTGCCCATGCCTCCTGCGCCCCGGCCTAACAATGGCGCTCCTGTTCAAAACCCCCGCCCCAACGTACCTGCTGCCGTAGGCAACAGGGCATGCTTTGCATGCGGGGAAGTGGGCCACTTCGCTAACCAGTGCCCGAAGAGAGGCCCTGGACAGCAAGGAAACGTGCCCAAGAAGAACCAGCGACCAAACAGAGGGGACAACCAAGGGAACCGTGGACCGCAGAACTATGCTCGTGGCCACGTTAACCATGTCACTGCTGAGGAAGCACAACAGGCTGAGGACGTCGCAATTGGTATGTTCCTGGCCAACTCCAACCCAGCCACCATTTTATTTGATTCCGGAGCATCACATTCCTTCATATCATCCAAATATGTTGCCAAACATCATCTACCCGTATCCCACTTAGAATGTGCTATGTTAGTTAATTCTCCCGGAGGAGAAATGAGGACTAGTATAGTATGTCCTAAGATAAGCCTTAAAATAAGGGGGTAGACTTCCTTGCCAACCTTATTGTCTTGGACTCCCACGGAATTGACATCATACTCGGAATGGACTGGTTAAGCAAGCACAAAGGAGTAATCCAATGCGCCGAGAAAAGCGTGCAGTTGACAAACGAACACGCTATCCGTGTCGAGTTTGAGTCAGCCTATCAAGCAACCGAACGGGCGGATTTGAACCATGTTGAAGGAGTAGCATTGGACAACATCCTAGTGGTTCAGGAATTTTCGGATGTGTTCCCAGAAGAACTTCCAGGCATGCCACCTGACCGGGACATCGAGTTTGCCATAGATTTGGCACCTGGAACTGCACCTATAGCTAAGAGACCATATAGGATGCCCGTCAACGAGTTAGTCGAACTCAAGAAGCAAATTCAAGAACAGTTGGAGAAGGGTTTTATCCGTCCAAGCTCGTCACCATGGGGAGCTCCGGAACTCTTCGTGGACAAGAAGGACGGAACCCAAAGAATGTGCGTGGACTACAGGTCTCTCAACGAGGTAACAATCAAGAATAAATACCCTCTGCCCGGTATAGAGGACCTGTTTGATCAAATGAAAGGAGCCCAAGTATTCTCCAAGATTGATCTTCGGTCAGGATATTTCCAGCTGAAGATTAAGCCCTCCGATATACCTAAGACAGCCTTTCGGACACGGTATGGTTCATATGAATATACCGTTATGTCTTTTGGATTGACAAATGCACCCGCATACTTCATGTACCTTATGAATAAGGTTTTCATGGAGTACTTGGACAAGTTCGTCGTAGTTTTCATCGACGACATTATGGTGTATTCAAAAAGTGAGGAGGAGCATGAAGAACATCTGAGATTGACCTTGCAGAAGCTGCGCGAGCATCAATTGTATGCCAAGCTCAACAAGTGTCAATTTTGGCTTAAGGAAATATCTTTCCTAGGCCACATCATCTCCAAGGAAGGGGTATTGGTTGATCCTGGAAAGGTGAGAGATGTTCTAAAGTGGGACCAACCGAAGAGCGTGAGGGATATTCGAAGTTTCCTTGGGATGGCAGGATACTATCGGCGCTTCATTAAAGACTTCTCCAAGATAGCAAAACCTATGACGGAGTTGTTAATGAAGGGGAAAGTCTTTCAATGGACACAAGCCTGCCAAGAAAGTTTTGAGGAGCTTAAGAAAAGGCTAACCACAACACCGGTTCTGGTATTGCCAGACGTAAGCAAGAGTTTTGACATATATTGTGACGCATCCAGACAAGGGCTCGGATGTGTACTCATGCAGGAAGGACAAGTGGTAGCCTATGCCTCACGACAATTAAAGAAGCACGAGCTTAACTATCCTACGCACGACTTGGAGTTAGCAGCAGTGGTGCATGCATTGAAGATTTGGAGACATTATATCCTTGGTCATCGATGTGAGATCTATATGGATCATAAAAGCCTCAAGTACATATTTACACAAACGGACTTGAATTTGAGGCAACGTCGATGGTTAGAACTTATAAAGGATTATAATGTGGGAATCAACTACCACCCCGGGAAGGCCAATGTAGTAGCTGACGCATTGAGCAGAAAGGGAGCATGCCACCAACTCACGGTTCGGGAGCTACCACCCGAACTACGTAAGGAGTTCGAACGATTACACCTCGGATTCTTGAATAACATGGAAATAATGGAGATCCACTCCTCATTGGAGCAAGAAATAAGGAAGGGCCAAGAAACAGACGAGAAGATCAAGGAGATCAAGGAAAGAATCCGACAAGGGAGAGAGAAGGATTTCAAAGAGGATAAAAAGGGTACGCTTTGGCTAGGAAAAAGGATTTGTGTGCCAAACCTAAGACACCTTCGCGACATGATATTAAGGGAGGCACATGATTCACCCTATTCCATACATCCAGGGAGCACCAAAATGTACAAGGACTTGAAAACTTGCTATTGGTGGGATGGTATGAAGAGGGATATAGCCGAATACGTTGCCCTATGCGACACATGCCAACGGGTGAAAGCCGAACATCAAAAACCCGCTGGATTGTTGCAACCTCTAAAAATTCCTGAATGGAAATGGGAGGACATCAGTATGGACTTCATCGTCGGATTGCCACGTACTCAGTCAGGATATGACTCCATCTGGGTCATTGTGGACCGGTTAACAAAAACCGCCCATTTTCTTCCAGTAAAGACCAGTTACAACGTTGCACAATTGGCAGAATTGTACATGGAGTAGATCGTGTGCCGTCATGGAGTTCCGAAGAGGATAGTCTCAGATCGAGGTTCTCAGTTTACCTCTAGATTCTGGAGGAAGCTGCAGAAAGCCATGGGTACACGACTGGATTTTAGCTCCGCCTATCACCCACAAACAGATGGGCAAACCGAAAGGACGAACCAATTTTTGGAGGACATGTTGAGAGCTTGCGCCTTGAAACGTGGGCGTAGTTGGGATAGGAGTTTACCATATGCCGAGTTCTCCTATAACAACAGCTATCAAACTAGCTTGAAGATGTCGCCTTTCGAAGCCCTATATGGCAGACGGTGTAGAACACCGCTGTTCTGGAACGAGACCGGAGAAAACCAGGTGTTTGGACCCGAAGTACTAGAAGAAGCTGAAAAGCAAGTCCAAACGGTACGGGAAAACTTAAAGGCTGCTCAGTCATGACAGAAAGGCTATGCGGACAATAGGCGAAGGAAGTTGACTTTCGAAGTAGGAGACTTCGTATACCTTAAGGTATCGCCTATCCGAGGCCAACAACGTTTTAACGTCAAAGGCAAACTAGCGCCTCGCTACATCGGACCATTTAAGATTCTGGACAAGCGAGGAGAAGTAGCCTATCAACTAGAGCTCCCAAACCACCTCTCCGACGTACATGACGTGTTTCATGTATCCCAGCTCAAGAAGTGCTTGAGAATGCCAGAGGAACAAGTGTCAATGGGAGAACTTGAACTTCAAGAGGACTTGACTTACGCAGAACACCCTGTCCGAATCTTGGACGTAAAGGAAAGGGTCACTCGAAACAAAGTGATTCGATGGTGCAAGATACAATGGAGCCATCACACTGAAGCCGAAGCCACGTGGGAACGTGAAGAGGATATCAAGGCAGAATTTCCCCATCTATTTCCTACTAACGAATCTCGAGGACGAGATTCAATTTAAGGGGGGTAGATTTGTAACACCCTCATCTCGGGTGTCAGCATATGTTCATGCTTTATGAAGAAGAAAAACATTTTAAGAAAAGGAGGAACAGAGACAAGTATCAAAAGGATGGCCAACAAAGCTCTCTGAGAGCACCGAAGGCAATTTCCACGGCCAGCAGACCACGTGGCGTGTTCGGAGCTCATCCCCAAGAAAATGGGAGAGGTCCGCCGTTAAACTAGCTACGTGGCAGGCTCGGGGGACACCTCCGCAATTGGAAAAAGGTTCGACCCTGTGGGACACGTGTTGCCCACGGAGCTAGCCTCTACGGAAGAAGCAAAGGCATTTCCGCAGGACACATGTCATCCCCGGAGCTAGTCCTCGCGGAAATAAGAAGGCCAGTCGCGGAGGATACGTGTCAATCTCGGAGCTCATCTCAGAGAAGTCCGGATCTATCAAACACGTGTCGCCACCGGAGCTTATCACCGGAAGGTCCGTCGCAGCTCAAACACGTGTCGACCTCGGGGCATGTCCCTGAGGAAAGGAGATCGGAAAGACCGGCGCCAACACGTGGCGTGCGTGGAGCTCACCTCCGAAGAAGAGGGAGGTCTCGCTCGTGACACGCGGCACAATCGGAGCTCATCTCTGTGGGAGAAGAGATACCAGGCTCGGAAGGACACGTGGAGCTTCCGGAGCTCTTCACCACGGAAGTAACGAGTCTGGAGCGGTTTTTAAGCGTAAAGATACCAGTACGCAACGGAAACCGATCTAAACTCCACGATGTTACCGAAGATAAGACGTCAGGATCTAACAAAGATCTGAATAAGACTCTTATTCGGGATCCAATCAGAATAGGACTCTTCTCTTCCTGATTTTAAATAGAACCCAATACCTATGGCCGAAACCACGAACTTCTCTTTCAACTCCTGAGCCGATGACTTAGAGCCCTAGACCTAATTCGCCGAGCAAAACATCGCCAAAGCACAACAAGGGAGATCATCGGAGGAGAACCAAGCGGTCTAAGGAGGACCTCGAAGACAAGAAGAGCGTGAGGTAGGACTTCAATACCACCTTACGACATCATGGTGTTCATCTCTTGCATCTGTTCTTCGATTCCTTTCGAACAGAAGCCTTTTCGTGGGCAGAACACTCGATGATCAGTTTGATCTAAGGACAAGATCATCGCTACGTCCACTTTTGATCCGAACACCTCTGCCCATGCAAGCCATGCAAGAGCACAACAACCTAATCATAGGATAGCATGCATGTGCATCAACGCATCTAGTTTAAGGTTTGAACATGATATTGATTGCTGTGAATCTTGTATGCGCATAAATCCTACATAGCAGGACAGATCCAGGAAGCTGTCTACGACGAGCTGCAGCAACAAGGTTTTGAGAATCAAGAACAACCGGAACCGCAAGAACAAGGCAAGTGCTCCTTGACCATGTTGATCCTATGTTTTGGGTAAAACTGTTTTGATTTGCGAAAAGGTGTGCGTACTGAGTCAAACATGATGGGAAACCCTTTTATAGGAGTTTACTAGTTTTGATTAAATCATCCTTGTCGCCTGGGAAGTTTATGAGTCGGGTATGGTTTTTGTTTTATGCTTCGCTGAGTCCATGGGATTGGGAAGCGAGATAGATGTGTCTAGCTAACTGCACTCGTAATAATAAAGAGAAAAATGATGCTAATAATGGACATGGATCGGATGGAGATCTAGGCAAGCCTGGATTTGTGAATGAGGTAGCACGAGATGGTGGTTTTGCTTGCCGTAGATCTAAGGACCGGTTCATGCATGCACATGCCAGGATAACAGTGCCACCACAAGGCCAAGTATGGGTGTGGCTTAGCTGAGTAATTAGGTAAGTTGCTAGAGTGTTATGGACTGTGGAAGGCGCGGGGAATGGGAGTCGAGTGAGGACTGCCCTGGGAACTGCATGGCACAAGAGGGGGCCCGTGCGTTGAAGAATTGGAGATTCTAGCCTGCCGGTGAAACCTTAGTGAGTCCATACATCTAGTAACCCCTTTGTAAAGGCTATTTTGTGATCTCTTGACCATACACCGGCGGTTGTGTACTGGTATAATGGAGGTTCTGCAGTCGCAGACGGGTGACGAAATCACAAACTTGTGGGTAAAGAGGTACAAACTCTGCAGAGTTATTAAAACTATCATGATAGCCGAGCTTATGGTCACAAGCACCTGGCTAAACTGCCATGATTAGATGGGATGTTTACTGGGATGGTTATTGGGATGGTCATTGGGAAGGTTCTTGGTTATGGATATTGATTGTGGTTTGGTTTGAGACTGTTGAGTCCGGATGATGAGATGTTTGCATGACTGGTGGGTCATAACATGAGATTGGTCTCGGTGCGAGACGAGGTTGTTTTATGAGATGAGAATACGAGGAGATATTCGTGAGTATGAGTAAAGGATTGATTAATGTTCGGATGGAACACGGGAAGTGATGGAGGTATGTTAGTAATTTAGTACATGATGGGACTACATTCATCTAAAGTTAAGTTGCTGTTTTATCATGATTTTATAAATTTGCTTTTCTGCAAATAAGCCTTTTTATACCTACCTTGTTTATGAGCTGCATATCATGAGTTATTTCCGCACTTGCTGAGTACATTATTATGCTCAAACTTGCATTATTATTTCTTCATCAACAGCAAGAGAAGACTACTATGAAGGCCGAGTAGAGCATTATGGCGTGTGATATGTTCTCAACCTTGCCTGTGGAGGGAGTAGAGATGGAGCCACTTCTGCTTAGTTTTGCTTCCGCATTAGTTTTTGCTTCCGCATTTAAATAAGGACTTCCGCTGCATAGAAATAGGACTACTGCTGTAGGCATGAGTCCAAGACTCATGAGGTAATTGTAATAACTCTGTTATTCGTGGTAATATAGAATCTGAATTCAGTTTGTGGAACGTATGTGTATGTGTGATGAACATCCTGGGCACACATATGCATTAGTTCTCGGTTCCGTGGTTTTCCACAGAATTGAGGGCATCACACTATGCACGTTCTGTCGTGCTTCCTTAGCCGAGACCCTTCCTTTTCTCTGGGGCCGGTTCGTCTAGGACCCGTCGCCGATCGGGAGGAAGCTGCCAGGGCCGAAGTCGAGGACTTAGCTGCCCTCGTGGCCTCTAGATTTCATCGGGAGTCCGGGGACTCTTAGGCATCTGCCCCCATGGCCACAAGGCCCTGTACTTCTATTTTTATTTTTGTTGAGTCTGTAGCCCAGCTCGTGGAGCCTTCGTATGGACAGACTCCTGTTTCTTTTTGTGTCTGCATGTCCTAGTCTTCTTCTTGGCTTTTCGTGGCCGAGTCCTTAGCTCCGCAAGGTACTCGGAGGCCTTGACCAATCTCGAAGCTCTGCATAGACACCTTCTCCGGGTCCTCACTGTATACTAAGGGTTCCGGAGGTCTCCAGGACCCGCCTCACGAGATCGAAGGGGGGTCCGGGCCTGTTGGACACGTGGCGAGCCCGGAGCTCCCGCCTGAGGGGAGGTCTGGGCTTGCGGGGCACGTGGAGTCCTCGGGCCTCTCCCCGCAGAGGGGGGAGGTCCGGCTTCTGTAGACCACGCGGCGGGCCCGGAGCTCCCCCTCAAGGAGGTGGAAGGTCTGGCCCTGCTGGACACGTGGGACCTTCGGGCCTCGCCCCTGTGAGGTCTAGTTCTTTGATCTTACCTTGGGGTTTCGGTCTTGCGCGATCCCGTAGCGGCCCCCTGGTAGGTGCGTTCCATTGGATGGATGTGCCTACCATACTCCTGCGGGGAGCTGAGGCCGAGAGTCCTGCACACAAGTAAGGAAAACGTAATTCTCCTTGGGGGCTCTCCCCCTCTATCTCTTAGTCTTATTTGGCTTACGGTCCCCGTCCACTTATACGGTGCTTGGGAACTACCGTGCACGAAGTGCCGGGGGCTTGGGCCCCCCCTGGCTCTCGGCCGGTACCTCCCACGCAACCGCCTTTGGCAGGGCAGCAAATGCCGACTAAAGATGAGAATGAGAAGAGGGAGCTGAACGCATGGTGAGCACGCGCTAGCAGGGTAATCATAAAAATTTAATAAGTAAACTAAATGAGCACCAAAGAAGAGCAACGTAGGACAGGTTTCTTTTCATATAAATTTCCATAGGCGGAAGGCAGGCTGAATATGTAGGCCACGACCCGCCTCAAGGAAAGCAAGACTCTACGCGCTTGGGGTCGGAACCAGACGAAGCTGAACGTAGTCCTGGACCGTCCCCTGAGGCTTAGCTGCTCCAAGCACTGTTCCTGGACTTTTATGGAATTTATTATAAAAAGAAGGGTCTGTCCTATTGTTGCTCTAGGGGTAGAACTTACAGTGGTGTTCTGTGTTCCGAAGGTTCGGGAGCGGGTCCCCATCCTCGGTTCTGGGGAATGGTCCCAGGCCCAGGATGTCCAGCCCTAGTATGGCAAATGGCCATGTGGGCTGGATCATCTGTACCGTCCAAGCCGGTGCCAAATGTCGAAGTGTTCGGTCGACACTTCCCCCGGGCCTGCACTGGGCAGCCCGCGGAGGTTCTTTTTTCGGTGGGGCTAGTCCCTTGCGGAGAGCTTGCGCGGATGGACGAGTTAGTAAAAGCTTGACACGGTGAGTTTACGTGGTTAAGGCCGCCGGAGCGTAAAACCCTACGTCCACGGCGAGCTATGGAGCTCGCTGTATTGCTTGCTGCTCAGGGCCGGAGTCCTGAGCTTGGGGTGAGTTACAGCTTGGGAGTGTATGGCTAGCGTATGAGTTGCGGAGTGCGAACCCTTGCTATCGTCGCCTACCCGAGCATTTTATAGTCCAAGACTCAGACAGCTTACAAGGGGGACCGGGACCCGACAGGTGGTCCCGGGAAGATTGTCTATTATCTACCGTATCTGCAGTTATGCCGGTAGTTGTCTCTGGTCGAAGGCTTCTGAGTCTTCATCTTGCCGCCCTGCCCATGCCGCATGCTGGTCGTAGTGGTTGATGACGGCGCAGGCGGCATGGGATGTCTTGTCGCGGTGTTTATTGGCTGGCAGGTTCTGACACCGAGCGCCAGTCTGTGATGCGACTGGGCGCAACGGCACCTGACAGAAGCGTGCTCCGCGTCTCCGCGTCTTGGGAAGGCGCGGGCCTTGAATACCTTGTACGGGCAAGGTATGGGGCGTCTTTACGCCCGCTGCCTATCGCTCGAGGGCAGGCAGCGCCGTTCTGCTGCCATGTGGCGGGCCCGGAGCCCTTCTCAGAGGAGAGGAGGGCCCGTTCCGCGGGGCACGTGGAGCCTCCGGACCTCTCCCCGCGGAGGGGGAGGCTTGGCTTCTGTCGGCCACGTGGCAGGCCCGGAGCTCTCCTCTGAGGAGAGGGAGGTCCGGCCCCGCTGGACTCGTGACGCCTTCGGACCTCTCTCCCACGGGGGGAGGACCGGCTTCTGTATGCCACGTGGCGGGCCCGGAGCTCTCCTCCGAGGAGAGGGAGGTCCGGCCCCGCCGGACACGTGGCGCCTTCGGAGATCTCCCTGCGGAGAAGGGCGAGTTCCTTAGGCATTTTCCCCTGTGCGCGGGGGTACCCCATATCTCAAGTACCGACACCGGCCTTTGTGCTGGTGATGAGGGAGGCGATTCCTGCGCTCGGTCATGGAGCGGGAGAACGCCGTTAGGGCTGAAGCCTGGTGACGCGGCCGTTCTTGCAACTTCTAGACTCTGGTCGTGTCAGGGGAACCTTGGGGCTTGTTTCTTTTTTTTTTCATCGAGTTTGTAGCCTAGCTCATGGAGCCATGAATACATGAACTCTTATGACCCTTCGTGCCTGCGATGTTTTCCGTCTTCTTCTTGGAATTGCCTGGCCGAGCCCTTAGCTCCGCAAGGTGCTCAGAGGCCTTCACCAATCTCAACGTTCTGCTCCGGCACCTTCCCCGGGCCCTCATTATATTAAGGGCCCCGGAGGTCCTCGGGGCCCGCCTCATGAGGATAGGGAGGCCCGGATCAGCCGGCCACGTGGCGGACCCGGAGCTCTCCTCTGAGGAGAGGGAGGTCCGGACCTGCAGTACACGTGGGGTCTTCGGGCCCCTCCCCTCAGAGGGGGGGGGGGTCCGGTCCCGCTGGACCCGTGGATCCTTCGGTCTTGCCTTGGAGTTCCAGTCTTGCGTGATCCCGTAGTGGCCTCCTGGCAGGGGCGTCCCATTGGTCAGGCGCTCCTACCACATTCCAATAGGGATTTCAGGCCGAGAGGTCCTGCACACAAGCAGGGAAAACGTAATTCTCCTTGGGGGCTCCCCCTCCCTTATCTCATAGTCTTATTTGACTTACGGTCCCTAACCACACGCACGGTGCTCGGGGACTGTAGTGCGCGAAGTGCCGGGGGCTCGGGGCCCCTTCGACTATCGGCAGGTACCTCCGATGCAACCGCCTCTGGTAGGGCAGCAAATGCCGACTAGTGGTGAGAATGAGAAGAGGGAGCTGAGCACATGGCAGCCATGCACCACAAGGGTAGTCATAAAAAACTTAGTACAAAATTTAAATGAGTACGAGGAAAGAGCAAAGTAGAACAGGTTTCTTTTCGTATAACTTTCCACAGGAGGAAGGCAGGCTAAACATGGAGGCCACGACCCGCCCCATTAAGAAGGGAAGCAAGACTCTACGCACTTGGAGTCGGAACCAGGCAAAGCTGAACGTAGTCTTGTACCGTCCCCTGGGGCTTAGTTGCTCCGAGCGCTGTTCCTGGACTCTATGGAGTTTATTATGAAAAGAAAGGACTGTCCTATCTTTGCTCTAGGGGTAGAACTTACGGAGGTGTTCTATGTTCCAAGGGTTTGGGAGCAGGTCCCCATCCTCGGTGGAAAGGCGCACACACCCGGGGCGGCATACTTTCGCGACTCGGAAAGGACCTTCCCAACTAGGGGAGAGTTTGTGGGTCCCTTCGCGAGAAAGTATGCGCCGCAGCACCAGGTCACCTTCCTGCAGCTCCCGGGCACGCACAGATCTCTGGTGATAGCGACGAAGCGCTTGTCTGTACCGTGCGTTATGGAGTGCTGCATGCAATCGGACCTCGTCGAGGAGGTCGATTTCTCCACGCCGGAGGTTGTCCTGCGCGGCTTCGTCGTAAGCCCGGACACGGTGAGACTTCATGGTGATTTCTGGGGTAAGTACAGCTTCGGCCCCATACACCATGAAGAAGGGTGTCTCTCCGGTGGCCCGGCTCTGGGATGTCCGGTTAGCCCATAGTGTGCTCGGAAGCTCATCAACCCAATTGGCACCATGTTTCTTCAGACTGGCGTATGTGCGAGTCTTAAGGCCCCGGAGAATCTCCGCGTTGGCCCTCTCGACTTGCCCATTGCTCTTTGGATGGGCAACAGAGGCATAGCACACCTGAATGCCGAGGTCTTCACAGTAGTCTTGTAAGGCTGCGCTGGTGAACTGGGTCCCGTTGTCGGAGATGATTCTGTTCGGGACCCCGAACCGGCAGACAATAGACTTGATGAACTTTACTGTGGATTGCTTGTTGATGGTGACAACTGGTGTGGCTTCCGGCCACTTGGTGAACTTGTCGATGGCGACATAGAGGTACCGGAATCCCCCGACGGTTCTGGGAAATGGTCCCAAGATGTCCAGCCCCCATACGGGAAATGGCCACGAGGGCGGGATCATCTGTACCGCCTGAGCCGGTAGATGGATCTGCTTGGCGTGGAACTGGCACGCCTTGCAGCTCTCGACCAGCTTGACGGCATCCTGGAGTGCTGTCGGCCAGTAGAAGCCATGCCGGAAGGATTTACCGACAAGCGTGAGTGAGGAATAGTGACTTCCACATTCGCCTCCATGGATCTCAGCGAGCAAGTCGCAGCCTTCCCCCTGGGTTATGTACCGCAATAGGATGTGGTTGGCGCCACGCCGGTAGAGATCCCCCTCTACCAGCATGTATCTCTTAGCCATACGCACAATCCGTTCAGCGGTTGCATGTTCATCAGGGAGGATGTTGTCCTTCAAGTAGTCCCGGATCTTCGTGATCCATGGATCGGGTCTGACTTGAGCTTCTGGATCTTGAGCGCTGGGTTGCACGGAGTCCCCAGTGACGCTTACGATCCTTGGCGGCATCCATGGCTGTAGGGCCGCCGGGACCGCCAGCTTCGAGGTGCTGGTCAAGCCCCCTTCGCCCGGCTCGGCAGGCCGGGCTGTCGCCGCAGCAACGTCCTCTCGAAAACTCCTTCGGGCGCAGGGGCTCCGGTGGAAGCCTTCGTTGAAAGGTTGTCAGCTGCGGCATTGCCAGCGCGCGGTACGTGGCGCAGGTCCAAGGCGAGGAATTCTTTCTCCAACATCTGCACGTGAAGCAGATACGCAGCTAGTGTGGGTCATTGCAGGAGCATTCGCCCTTGACTTGTTTGATGACCAGCTGGGAGTCGCCCTGTGCCAACAACTGGCGAGCGCCTAAAGACAGGGCTGTCTGCAGGCCAAAGATGAGTGCTTCATACTCTGCCGTGTTGTTGGTTGCCTTGAAATTGAGACGCACCATGTACCCAAACTGTTCCCCCGATGGCATGAGGAGCAGTACGCCGGCACCGGCCCCCTGGCTTTCGCGAGGAGCCGTCGAAGAAAAGTGTCCAGTGGGGCTCGGTGAAGACCGGAGCTTGGTGCTCTGGTTCACCGTCTTCGTGGCCCCCTGGGTCAGTCTTCGTTGGTGTCCACTCTGCCACAAAGTCGGCGAGTGCTTGGCTTTTGACTGCATGGCGTGGAAGGAAGTCCAGCTCGAACTCCGCCAGCTCCGCCGCCCATTTAGCAACGTTGCCAGTCGCATGGGGGCTGTGAATAATTGTCTTCAGCGGATACGAGGTGACTACCGAGACCCGGTGGGCCTGGAAGTAATGGTGGAGCTTCCTGGAGGCCACGAGCACCGCATACAGCAGCTTGTGGACTTCTAGGTACCTTGTCTTGGCATCATGAAGTACTTCGCTGATGTAGTAGACAGGCCTCTGGATGGTTCGAACCCTCTCTCTTAGGCCTGGGAGGTCTTCATCCATTGGCCCTAGCCCACTGGAGGTGAGTGGACCCACGGGGGCCTCCGGGAGCTGGGACCCGGAGGCCCCTAAGCTATCTTGGTTCTCCGGGGGGCCCCGAGGGTCCTGAGGGATCTCCGGGAGGTCCCGTTGGGCCCCCGGGGGGTCCCACAGGACCCTTGGGGGTTTATCTCGAGGGTCCGGGAGACCGCCCTGGACCTCCGGGAGGCCGACCTGGACCTCCGGGAGGTTGCCTTGGAGGTCCGAGAGACCGTCTTGGTCCTGCGGGGCCTCCTGGCGTCTACCTTTTGCTGCCGGAGCAGGTTGTGAAGATGAGAGGTCCGGCCGCTCTGCGACGAGGACCATACTCACCACTTCAATTGTCGCCACGATGTAGAGCAGCAGGTGCTCTCCGGGCTCAGGGGCTACCATGATAGGTAGGGTCGTCAGGAGTCGTTTCAACTCCTGGAAAGCCTCTTCTGCCTCGTCGGTCCAGGCAAATGGGCCAGACATGCGCAGGAGCTTAAAGAAAGGGAGTGCCCGCTCTGCTAGCCTCGGTATAAACCGACTCAGCGCGGCTAGACATCCCGTGAGTTTCTGGACATCCTTGACGCGGGCAGGAGGCCGCATCAAGTCGATGGCCTTGATCTTCTCTGGGTTGGCCTCAATCCCCCGGTGCGAGACCAGGAATCCTAAGAGCTTCCCAGAGGACACACCGAACACACATTTGTCGGGGTTCAGCTTGGTGCGCGTAGAGCACAATTTGTGAAAAACTAAGGCTAGGTTATCTAACAAAGATGAACCCTGCTTGCCTTGACAACGATGTCATCGACGTACACCTCAACTAAGTCTCTTATTAACTCCCCAAAGGTTTTGTGCATCGCTCGCACAAAGGTGGGGAGTGCATTCTTTAGGCCGTAAGGCATAGACACATAACAATAAAGGCCATCTACTGTGATGAAGGAGGTGTGCTCTTCATCCTCCCTAGACTTGGGGATCTGATGGAAACCCGAGTAGGCGTCTAGGAAGCACAGCATATCACAGCCTGATGTTGAGTCTACTTTTTGATCTATTATAGGGAGAGGGAATGGATCTTTGGGACATGCCTTATTGAGACTGGTGTAGTCGATGCACATCCGGAGCTTCCCGCCGGCCTTCGGGACAACGACGGGGTTCGCCAACCACCGGGGGTGGTGGACCTCCCGTATAAAGCCAGCGTCCAGCAGCTTCTTGATTTCTTCACGAATGAAGTTTTGCCGTTCAATGGACTGCTTTCGGGGCTTCTGTTGAACTGGTCGGGCGTCGGGGAATACTTTTAAGTGGTGCTCGATCACCTCCCTGGGGATCCCCAGCATCTGTGACGGCTGCCATGCAAACACGTCAACGTTGTGCCGGAGGAAGGTGACGAGCACGCCTTCCTATTTGCTATCCAGGCCCCCGGCAACCCGGGTGGTCTGGGTGGCTTCGGTGCCGACTTGGACGACCTTTAAGGGGACGCCGCCCTCGTCGAGGGGTTGCACCCGGGGTGCTGTGGCGGAGGCACGGTGGCGTGCGCTCGGGTGGAGCTGGTCCGGCTCTGCACTGCCAGGGGATGGTGCCCCAACTGTTGCGAGCGCTTGGAGTTTCTCTAAGGCCGACACTGCAGCAGTGCGGTCTCCACGAATCCTGAGGACGCCCGTTGGTGTAGGCATCTTTAGGACGAGGTAGCCGTAGTGGGCTACTGCCATGAATCGGTACAGGGCTGGCCTGCCGATTATGGCGTTGAAGGGGAGGTCGATCTCCGCTACGTCGAACAGAATGTACTCTGTCCGATAGCTGTCCGGAGCTCCGAAGGTCACCGGGAGGCTGATGTTGCCGTAGGGAACGACCTGTCCCGGCCCTACCCCTGAGAACGGGCTCGACGGGGTGAGCTTGGCCATCGGGATCTGCAGCTTCTTGAAAGCTGCATGGCTGATGAGGTTCAGCCCAGCTCCACCATCTACCAAAACGTGGTACATCCTCACGTTGGCGATGGTCGGAGCTACCAAGAGCGGTAGTTGGCCGGCCCCAGCCATGTTCCTGGGGCAATCGGTGGAGTCAAAGCTGATGGGGGTTCCCATCCACTTGAGGTGCGGTGCGGCACTTGGGAGTGGAGCCACCGACGCTACCGCTCGGCGTAGAGTCCTCATGGTTGCGTACTGCCTTCACGGCGCGCTGAGGCTCCTGGAACTTCACTGGGTGGTCGACGCTGTCTGGGACGTCGACCTTCTGCTTGCCCTCCCTTGGACGGAAGGGTGGGGCGTCAGCCCGCTGCTGCTTCCCTTCACGGAAGCGCTCTGTGAGCTTCCGGATCTCCCGGCACTCGGCAGTAGTGTGGCGACAGCTACCGTGCACGGGGCATATCTTGTCTTGATCACCTTCTGGGATTAGTGATCTTCGCTGCCTCTTGTTGGGGCGCGGCCCCCGAGCCCCACTGAGTGTCGCTGCTGTGACGACTGGAGCTGCGGTCGGTGATTCTATCTTGCCTCTGCCTCGGTTCTTGGCCTTCTTGCTGCCTCCATAGGGAGTAGGGCCAGATCCGGGCTGTCCTCCTGACTCGGAGGACGGCAGCGTGTGCCAGTTTCGCCCTTCGGCCGCTCTGGCGCACTTGTCTGCCAGGCTGAAGAGTTCGAAGACGTCGAGGACCTCTCTGGTCGCAAGCTTCTCGAGCATCTTCTTGTCCCGGACGCCTTGTCGGAACGCCACCACCACAGAAGCATTTTGGATGTGTGGGATGGTGTTCCGCACATGGGAGAACCGCTGGATGAAGGAGCGCAGCGACTCCCCCGGTTGTTGCTGGATGGCGTGGAGGTCGAGCTCCGTGCCAGGCCGGGTGTAGGAACTGCCGAAGTTGGCGATGAACTGCCGGCAGAGCTCTCCCCAGGAAGTTATGAAACCCTGGGGGAGGTTCATGAGCCAAGACCAAGCTGGACCGGTCAAGGCGACAGGGAAGTAATTGGCCATGACGGCTTCATTCCCCCCTGCGGGAAGTATGGCGGTGGAGTAGATCTGGAGGAACTCCGCCGGGTTGACGCTGCCGTCGTACTTCTCGGGCAGGTGCGGCCGAAACTTGCGCGGCCACTTCGCGAAGCGAAGGTGGGGCGCGAGGGCCGCACATCTTGCTTCTGTTGCCGCAGGTATTGGTGCCGCGAACGCTTGGTTCGCACCGGGCATAGTGTACCCCGGTATGGGCAAGGTTGCGCCATAGGCCGGGGGTGCCGTTTGCAGGACATATGACTGTGGCGTATTCTGCACGGCGTAAGCCTGGGGCAAAGATCGCGTGGCGAAAGTCTGCTCTTCAGGCTGGGTCGAGGATGACATCATGCTGTTGCCAGCCTCTTGGTTGCGACGCCTTTCTCGGCGTTGCTCGAGGTATACCCGGGCATCTTGACCCAAGTGACACCGTTCCAGCTCTGTCCTCAGATCCATCGACTGGAGCCTGGTGGAGCTGGAATCTGCCGTCTGCTCGTCAACCATTGGCGTGCGCATCAGCGACACAGCCGGTTGGCCGGAGCGTCGTCCCCGCTGAAGTCGAGGGTTTGCGGCGGTGACGACGAGACGGTCTACCTCGCGAATCCGCTGCTGGGTCGCTGCCTGGGGCGCGTCCCCAGCAGGTGGATTGTGCAGTAGCGCTCTTGCTGCAGCTAGCGCACCCCCACCAGGTACGTCCAGCACTACTGAAGACCTGACGCTGGTTGGAGCCTGCATTGCCGGGGTCGGCGCTGCCAGAGCCGGTTGCTGGCTCCCAGCTTGTACCGACACACTCCGTCCTGAGTGTGTTGACATGTACTCCCCCCTGGTCGCGGTTCGCTGCGGACGCGGGGGAGGAGAGTTTGCCGCTGAAGGAAGCTTGGTCATCTTTGTCGGCAGAAACTCGTCGCGCAAGGGGAAAAGTCCCCCTACCTGGCGCGCCAAATGTCGAAGTGTTCGGTCGACACTTCCCTCGGGCCTGCACTGGGCAGCCCGTGGAGGTTCTTTTTTCGGTGGGGCTAGTCCCTTGCGGAGAGCTTGCGCGTGTGGACGAGTTAGTAAGAGCTTGACACGGTGAGTTTTACGTGGTTCAGGCCGCCGGAGCGTAAAACCCTACGTCCACGGCGAGCTATGGAGCTCGCTGTATTGCTTGCCGCTCAGAACCGGAGGCCCGAGCTTGGGGGTGAGTTACAGCTTGGGCGTGAATGGCTAGCGTATGAGTTGCAGAGGTGCGAACCCTTGCTATCGTCGCCTACCCGAGTCTTTTATAGTCCAAGACTCGGGTGGCTTACAAGGGGGGGCCCGGGACCCGACAGGTGGTCCCGGGGAGATTGTCTGTCATCTACCGTATCTGCAGTTATGCCGGTAGTTGTCTCTGGCGAAGGCTTCTGAGTCTTCGTCTTGCAGCCCTGCCCATGCCGCATGCTAGTTGTAGTGGTTGATGATGGCGCAGGCGGCATGGGATGTCTTGTCGCGGTTTTTATTGGCTGGCAGGTTCTGACACCACGCGCCAGTCTGTGATGCGACTGGGCGCAACGGCACCTGACAGAGGCGTGCTCCGCGTCTCCGCGTCTTGAATACCTTGTACGGGCAAGGTATGGGGCGTCTTTACGCCCGCTACCTATTGCTCAGGGGCAGGCAGCGCCGTTCTGCTGGCCACGTGGTGGGCCCGGAGCCCTCCTCAGAGGAGAGGAGGGTTCGGCCCCGCGGGGCACGTGGAGCATTCGGACCTCTCCCCGCGGAGGGGGAGGTTTGGCTTCTGTTGCCACGTGGCAGGCCCAAAGCTCTTCTCTGAGGAGAGGGAGGTCCGACCCCGCCGGATATGTGGCACCTTCGGACCTCTCTCCCGCGGAGGGGGAGGTCCGGCCTCTGTATGCCACGTGGCGGGCCTGGAGCTCTCCTCTGAGGAGAGGGAGGTCCGGCCCCGCCGGACGCGTGGCGCCTTCGGAGCTCTCCCTGCGGAGAAGGGCGAGTTCCTTAGACATTTTCCCTTGTGCGTGGGGGTACCCCATATCGCAGGTACCGACAGTGGCCCCCGGGCCCACCTCGGGGGAGATAGCGAGCCCGAGGTGGGACCTCCATCTCTTCTGATCCGCGCACTTTCTCTAAGTCCCGCATTGACTGCTGCCGAGGCACGAACGGTCGCAGGATCGTGGGAGCGTGCGCCCACTTGATGGTTGCTTTTACTACGACGGTTCCCAAGGCCCCGGGCTGATGCGTTGAGGGAAGCTTCTAGGGCGTCCTCTGTTCCGCCAGTTCAAGCGACTGTGGAGCGGCCGTCAGTGACGGCAGCGGGCTCTGGGAGTCCTACCCCGGCTCGGAAGTCGGGGTTCAGAGCCCGCTGGAGTGTCCGCGCTTCCTGTCCATCCCCGACTAGCGGGGAGTCTGTGCCGTTGCGCTCGGAACCTGGGACAACTGCCGCGGCCCCCAAGCCAGCGCGAGCTTCTCCTGTTCCGGTGTGCCCGGACTCCGCGGCGGCGTCATCTCTTCCTCCCGAGACGGCCGCCGCGGCCCCCAAGCCAGCGCAGGTCGACCCTGCACCAGGCGGCCCGGCCTTTATTCTAGCGCCGCCTTCCCCGGCTCGCCCTTCTCCATAGGTCAAGAAGCCAGAAGCTAAAGAGGGCCCGGCAGGTCCGGCTGCCAGAGCCCCGGCGCCAGCTTCTCCTGAACGGCATGATGGAGGACGAGGTGATGGAGGAGGTCGGGGGAACTGTCCCGGCCTCTGTTGCTCCATTGCCCCTGGCAGATGCCTTCGCGCTTGCCAAGATGAGCGTCCGGCAGGTCTTGGCTGCACTAGGTCGCGAGCGGGAGGAGTATACAGTTGAACGGGATCGCCTCCTCACCTGGGGGAACCTTTTGTGGGAGCGGACCGCGAAGGTCAAGAGCGAGCTCGACTCCAGGCAGGAGTTGCTTAACTTCAGGGAAGTTCTCCTCGACCGGCTGAAGCGGGCTGTCAACCGTATGGACGCCGAATCGCGGCGGATCAACAGGGAGGCCCTGGAGGCACACGCCCGGGCCGAGGAGAGCCTCTCTGCCGCTGAGGAGATACGGCAGCGGATGGAGCGCCGTAAACTCGCCGTTGAGGAACGGGAGCGTTCCACGGCAGCCGAGGCGGAGAGGGTCGCCGCGCAGCTGGCGGCGGGCGAGGATGACCTTCGAGCTCGGATCGAGGAGCTAGAGATTCTGAAGGCAGACCTCGACTTGAGGGAGGAACAGGTCTCCCGTGAACGCCGGGCGGTCTTGGAATGGGAGTTGGCCGCCGACTTCAAGGCTTCTGAGTTGGAGCGGCTCGCCAAGACTCTCCACCTTCAGGAGAGCTCCCTGGCGGCCAAGGAGAAGGAATTCTCCGAGAGAAACCTAGAGGCCCTGCAGGCGGCCCGCCGCGAGGTGGAGGAGCTCTCGGCCTTGCGGTCCTCCGAGGCTCTTGCGGTCTCAAGCTTCATTGATCGAGCGGGGTCCGCCCTGATCCCTCTTGGCTTCAGTCCGGTGAGGGCAGCGGCTCCTGCGTTGAAGGTGGCGGAGGTGATCCCTGCGCTGGAGTCGATCGGTGCCAAGCTAGACAGGCTAGACTCGGTGGTCGCCAGTGAGCTTGAGGCCGAGGGACGCGGCCTAGCCTTAGAGGTCGCCTCACATGTGCTGGCATGCTTCAAGAGCCGCGACTCCTCTTTCTCGCTAGAACCAGCGAGAGAGGGCCCAGCCGCTGAGCGGGATGAAGCTGCCAGGGCTGAAGTCGAGGATGTGGCCGCCCTTGTAGCCGCAAGGTTCCGGCGGGAGCCGGGAGGTCCTTAGGACTTGTTTCTCCCTTTTTATTGAGTCTGTAGTCCAGCTCATGGAGCCTCGCTTAGTTCGACTCTTTTAGATATTTGTGTCTGTGATGCTTTTTCTCTCCTTCTTGGCTTTGCCTGACTGAGTCCTTAGCTCCGCAAGGTACTCAGAGGCCATCTCCAATCTCGGAGCTCTGCATAGACACCTTCCCCGGGTCCTAACCGTGTTAGGGGCCCCCGGGGGTCTCCGGATCTCGCCCTATGGGGAGCTCCAAATCTGCCTGCCACGCGGCGGGTCCGGAGCCCCTCCTTAAGAGGCGGGAGCTCCGGCCATGCTGGACACGTAGGGCTTTCGGAGCCTTCCCACCGGGGGGGGGGGGGGGGGGAGGTCCGGTTTCCGCCTGCCACGTGGCGAGCCCGGAGCCCTCCTCAGGGGAGGCGAGAGCTCCGGGCCCGCTGGACACGTGGGGCCCTCGGGTCCCGCCCCTGCTGAAGGGGCAGGACCCGGTCCTTCCAGTCCTAGGCCGGAGTAGTTGGTAGCTCCTTTCCCCCTGCTTCATGCAGTCCCTGTTGCCGTAACCTGGAGGTCCTGCACGCAGGCAGAGGAAACGTAATTCTCCTCGGGGGGTCCTCCCCTCCCGTCTCCTAGTCTTATCCGTCTTACGATCCTGATCCGTTATACGGGGCTTGGGCAATTCTGTGCACGAGGCGCCGGAGCTCCGGCTCCCTCCGAGGTTCGGGTACGGCCGTCCGATCCCTAGTACCGGGCAATGCGCTGGGGAAGCAGAGTGCACGTGCTTTGGGTTCATGACCAGGCAAAGCGGTTGTACTCCCCTGTACCTCCGGAGGGCAGGATGCGCATGCTTTGGGCTCATGGCCTGCTAAGCTGGATACGTGTGACACCCTCATCTCGGGTGTCAGCATATGTTCGTGTTTATGAAGAAGAAAAACATTTTTAGAAAAGAGGGAACAGAAACAAGTATCAAAAGGATAGCCAGTAAAGCTTTCTGAGAGCACCGAAGGCAATTTTCATGACCAGCAGACCACATGGTGTGTTCGGAACTCATCCCCGAAGATATTGGAGAGGTCCGACGCTAAACTGGATACGTGGCAGGCTCGGGGGTCACCTCCGCAATTGGAAGGAGGTGCGACCCTGTGGGACACGTACTGCCCACGGAGATAGCCTCTGCGGAAGAAGCAAAGGCATTTTTCATAGGACACGTGTCATCCACGGAGCTAGTCCTCGCGGAAATAAGAGGACCAGTCGCGGGGGATACGTGTCAATCTCGGAGCTCATCTCCGAGAAGTCCGGATCTATTGAACACGTGTCGCCACCAGAGCTTATCACCGGAAGGTCCGTCGCAGCTAAACACATGTCGACCTCGGGGCATGTCCCTGAGGAAAGGAGAGCAGAAAGACCGGCACCCACACGTGGCGTGCGCGGAGCTCACCTCCGAAGAAGAGGGAGGTCTCGATCGATTGACACGCGGCACGACCGGAGCTCGTCTCTGCGGATGAAGACATACCAGGCTCGGAAGGACACGTGGAGCTTCTGGAGCTCATCATCACGGAGGTAACGAGTCTGGAGCGGTTTTTACGCGTAAAGATACCGGTACACAACGGAAACCGATCTAAACTCCACAACGTTACCGAAGATAAGACGTCAGGATCTAACAAGGATCTGAATAAGACTCTTATTCGGAATCCAATCAGATTAGGACTCTTCTCTTCCCGATTATAAATAGAACCCAAAACCTCTGGCCGAAACCACGAACTTCTCTTTCAACTCCTGAGCCGACGACTTAGCGCTCTAGCCCTAACTCGCCGAGCAAAACATCGCCAAAAGCACAACAAGGGAGATCATCGGAGAAGAACCGAGTGATCTGAGGAGGACCTCAAAGTCAAGAAGAGCATGAGGTAGGACTTCAATACCACCTTACGACATCATGTTGTTCATCTCTTTGCATCTGTTCTTCGATTCCTTTCGAACAGAAGCCTTTTCGTGGACAGATCACTTGATGATCAGTTTGATTTAAAAACAAGATCATCGCCACGACCACCTTTGATCCGAACACCTCTGACCATGCAAGCCATGCAAGAACACCAGATCAATCTAATAGAACTAATCATAGGATAGCATGCATGAGCATCATCGCATCTAGTTTAGGGTTTGTGCATGATATTGATTGCTGTGAATTTTGTATGCACGTGAATCCTACATAGCAGAACAAGCTCAGGGAGCTGTCTACGACGGGCTGCAGCAACAAGGTTTTGAGAATCAAGAACAACCGGAACCGCAAGAACAAGGCAAGTGCTCCTTGACCATGTTGATCCTATGTTTTGGGTAAACTATTTTGTTTTGCGAAAAGATGTGTGTGCTGAGTCAAACATGATGGGAAACCCTTTTATAGGAGTTTACTAGTTTTGATTAAACCATCCTTGTCACCTGGGAAGTTTTATGAGTCGGGTATGATTTTTGTTTTATGCTTCGCTGAGTCCATGGGATTGGGAAGCGAGATAGATGTGTCTAGCTAACTGCACTCATAATAATAAGGGGAAACTGATGTTAATAATGAACATGGATCGGAGGGAGATCTAGACAAGACTGGGTTTGTGAATGAGGTAGCATGAGATGGTGGTTTTGCTTGCCATAGATCTAAGGACCGGTTCATGCATGCACATGCCAGGATAACAGTGCCACCACAAGGCCAAGTATGGGTGCGGCTTAGCTGAGTAAATAGGTAAGTTGCTAGGGTGTTATGGACTGTGGAAGGCGCGGGGAATGGGAGTCGAGTGAGGACTGCCCTGGGAACTGCATGGCACAAGAGGGGGCCCGTGGGTGGGAGAATTGGAGATTCTAGCCTGCCGGTGAAACCTTAGTGAGTCCATACATCTAGTAACCCCTTTGTAAAGGCTATTTTGTGATCTCTTGACCATACACCGATGGTTGTGTACTGGTATAATGGAGGTTCATCAGTCGCCGACGGGTGACAAAATCACAAACTTGTGGGTAAAGAGGTGCAAACTCTGCAGAGTTATTAAAACTATCATGATAGCCGAGCTTACGGTCACGAGCACCTGGCTAAACTGCCATGATTAGATGGGATGTTTACGGGAATGGTTATTGGGAAGGATCTTGGTTATGGTTATTGGTTATGGTTTGGTTTGGGACTGTCAAGTCCGGGAGATGAGATGGTTGCATGACTGATGGGTCATGACATGAGATTGGTCTCGGTGCGAGACAAGGTTGTTTTATGAGGTGAGATGGTAGCGAATACGAGGAGGTATTCATGAGTATGAGTAAAGGATTGGTTAATGTTCGGATGGAACACGGGAAGTGATGAAGGTATGTTGGTAATTTAATACATGCTGGGACTACATTCATCTAAAGATAAGTTGCTGTTTTATCAATGGTTTTATAAATTTGCTTTTCTGCAAATAAGCCTTTTATACCTACCTTGTTTATGAGCTGCATATCATGTGTTATTCCCGCACTTGCTGAGTACATCATTGTGCTCAAACTTGCATTATTATTTCTTCATCAACAGCAAGAGAAGGCTACTATGAAGACCGAGTAGAGCATTATGGCGTGTGATCTGTTCTCAACCTTGCCTGTGGAGGGAATAGAGATGGAGCCACTTCTGCTTAGTTTTGCATCCGCATTTAAATAAGAATTCCGCTGCGTAGAAATAAGGACTTCCGCTGTGAGCATGAGTCAAAGACTCATGAGGTGTTGTAATAAACTCTGTTATTCGTGGTAATATATAATCTGAATTCAGTTTGTGGAAAGTATGTGTATGTGTGATGAACATCCTGGGCACACATATGCATTAGTTCTCGGTTCCGTGGTTTTCCACAGAATTGAGGGCGTCACAGATTGGTATCAAAGCCACGGGTTGACAGTAGGTTACACGCCTAAAGATAGAAGCCTTAGATTGATATTAGAGCCGCGGGTTAACAGCAAGTTATACCCCTAAATAGAAGCTACGCGGACCAAAGGAAGCATCCTAGGGTGAATAGCCTAGATTGGCCTTGAAACCACCTTGACATAGGAAACCATCCTTGAATAAGAGTTGAGTGGGCCCTTGTAATGATTATTTGTGAATATGTGCTTAGTGTGAGTTGTGGGACGTCTCAAAAACGTTGTCCATATCAACACGTAAGAAGAAAGAGGAGTGAAATGCTTCGGCACTTGATCACATCCTCATAAGGGCTAATATATATAGTCCAACTCACCTTGATGCATATAAGACCTACCTAATCATCTAACCTTCTATTCTATTTCGTTCCACCTCACAGATGGTGAGAGGAAACGCCAGCCGAAGGAACGTCCAGGAAGATGACCACGAGGAAGTTCCTGCTAACCCCGGAGCTGGCGAAAACAACCTAGAAAGGTTGATGGCCATGCAAAACCAGCTTATGCAAACCATGATCCAAACTTTGGGTCAGTTGCAGGCCAACCAACACCCCGTTCCGGCACCACCGCCACCACCGGCTCATAACAGGCTGGGAGAGTTCATGAGGACTCGACCACCCACCTTTGCCCAAGCAAGCGATCCAATGGAGGCCGATGATTGGTTGAAATCCATGGAGAAGAAGCTTGCCATTGTTCAGTGCAACGACCAAGAGAAGGTTCTCTTTGCATCGCACCAACTGATGGGAGCAGCTGCTGACTGGTGGGATGCCTTGAGCAACGCCCATGCCAACCCGGAGACAATCACTTGGACTGAGTTCAAGGAAAATTTCGCTCCCACTACATCCCTGTTGGCGTAATGATGCTCAAGAGGCAGGAGTTTGAAGGTCTCCGCCAAGGGCAGAAAAGTGTGAACGAATATCTCAACAAGTTCATACAACTGTCCCGGTATGCCCCCGAAGATGTCAACTCAGATCAGAGGAAGCAGTACCTGTTCATGAGAGGGTTGAACAATGAGATCCAAGTTCAGCTCCTCAACAATGACTACGTAAGCTTCCAGAAGCTGGTTGATAAGGCTATTGTGGTGGAAAACAAGATCCGAGAGATCGAGCGCGAGTGCAAAAGGAAGATCCCATACCAGCCCCAAGGGAGCAACGTACGACCTAGATACATGCCCCCTGCACCGCAGTATGGATCGACCACTCCTACGTACCGCCCTGGTCAGCCACCACAGCAACGGCCCGTTGCACCGGCACCTCGTGTGCCCATGCCTCCTGCGCCCCGGCCTAACAATGGCGCTCCTGTTCAAAACCCCCGTCCCAACGTACCTGCTGCCGTAAGCAACAGGGCATGCTTTGCATGCGGGGAAGTAGGCCACTTCGCTAACCAGTGCCCGAAGAGAGGCCCTGGACAGCAAGGTAACGTGCCCAAGCAGAATCAGCGACCAAACAGAGGGGACAACCAAGGGAACCATGGACCGCAGAACTATGCTCGTGGCCACGTTAACCATGTCACTGCTGAGGAAGCACAACAGGCTGAGGACGTCGCAATTGGTATGTTCCTTGCCAACTCCAACCCAGCCACCATTTTATTTGATTCCGGAGCATCGCATTCCTTCATATCATCCAAATATGTTGCCAAACATCATCTACCCGTATCCCACTTAGAATGTGCTATGTTAGTTAATTCTCCCGGAGGAGAAATAAGGACTAGTATAGTATGTCCTAAGGTAAGCCTTAAAATTAGGGGGGTAGACTTCCTTGCCAACCTTATTGTCTTGGACTCCCACAGAATTGACATCATACTCGGAATGGACTGGTTAAGCAAGCACAATGGAGTAATCCAATGCACTGAGAGAAGCGTGCAGTTGACAAACGAACACGGTATCCGTGTCGAGTTTGAGTCAGCCCAGCAAGCGACCGAACGGGTGGATCTGAACCATGTTGAAGGAGTAGCATTGGACAACATTCCAGTGGTTCAGGAATTTTCGGATGTGTTCCCGGAAGAACTTCAAGGTATGCCACCTGACCGGGACATTGAGTTTGCCATAGATTTGGTACCTGGAACTGCACCCATAGCTAAGAGACCATATAGGATGCCCGTCAACGAGTTAGTTGAACTCAAGAAGCAAATTCAAGAACAGTTGGAGAAGGGTTTTATCCGGCCAAGTTCGTCACCATGGGGAGCCCCGGTACTTTTCGTGGACAAGAAGGACGGAACCCAAAGAATGTACGTGGACTACAGGTCTCTCAACGAGGTAACAATCAAGAATAAATACCCTCTTCCCCGTATAGAGGACCTGTTCGATCAAATGAAAGGAGCCCAAGTGTTCTCCAAGATTGATCTTCGGTCAGGATATTTCCAGCTGAAGATTAAGCCCTCCAATATACCTAAGACAACCTTTCGGACGCGGTATGGTTCATATGAATATACCGTTATGTCTTTTGGATTGACGAATGCACCCGCATACTTCATGTACCTTATGAATAAGGTTTTCATGGAGTACGTGGACAAGTTCATCGTGGTTTTCATCGACGACATTATGGTGTATTCAAAAAGTAAGGAGGAGCATGAAGAACATCTGAGATTGACCTTGCAGAAGTTGCGTGAGCATCAGTTGTATGCCAAGCTCAACAAGTGTCAATTTTGGCTTAAGGAAATATCTTTCCTAGGCCACATCATCTCCAAGGAAGGGGTATCGGTTGATCCTGGAAAGGTGAGAGTTGTTCTGAAGTGGGACCAACCGAAGAGCGTGAGGGATATTCGGAGTTTCCTTGGGATGGCAGGATACTATCGGCGCTTCATTAAAGACTTCTCTAAAAATAGCAAAACCTATGACGGAGTTGCTAATGAAGGGAAAAGTCTTTCAATGGACACAAGCCTGCCAAGAAAGTTTTGAGGAACTCAAGAAAAGGCTAACCACAGCACCAGTTCTGGTATTGCCAGACGTAAGCAAGAGCTTTGACATATATTGTGACGCATCCAGACAAGGGCTCGGATGTGTACTCATGCAGGAAGGACAAGTGGTAGCCTATGCCTCACGACAATTAAAGAAGCATGAGCTTAACTATCCTACACATGATTTGGAGTTAGCAGCAGTGGTGCATGCATTGAAGATTTGGAGACATTATATCCTTGGTCATCGATGTGAGATCTATACGGATCATAAAAGCCTCAAGTACATATTTACACAAACGGACTTGAATTTGAGGCAACGTCGATGGTTAGAACTTATAAAGGATTATGATGTGGGAATCAACTACCACCCAGGGAAGGCCAATGTGGTCGCTGACGCATTGAGCAGAAAGGGAGCATGCCACCAACTCACGGTTCGGGAGCTACCACCCAAACTTCGAAAGGAGTTCGAACGGTTACACCTCGGATTCTTGAATAATATGGAAATGATGGAGATCCACTCCTCATTGGAGCAAGAAATAAGAAAGGGACAAGCAACGGACGAGGGGATCAAGGAAATCAAGGAAAGAATCCGACAAGGGATAGAGAAGGATTTCAAAGAGGATGAAAAGGGTACACTTTGGCTAGGAAAAAGGATTTGTGTGCCAAACCTAAAACACCTTCGCGACATGATATTGAAGGAGGCACATGATTCACCCTATTCCATACATCCAGGGAGCACCAAAATGTACAAGGATTTGAAAACTTGCTATTGGTGGGATGGTATGAAGAGGGATATAGCCGAATACGTTGCCCTATGCGACACATGCCAACGGGTAAAAGCCGAACATCAAAAATCCGCTGGGTTGTTGCAACCTTTGAAAATACCTGAATGGAAATGGGAAGACATCAGTATGGACTTCATCGTCGGACTGCCAAGGACTCAGTCAGGATACGATTCTATCTGGGTCATTATGGACCGGTTGACGAAAACCGCCCATTTTCTTCCGGTAAAGGCCAGTTACAACGTTACACAGTTGGCAGAGTTGTACATGGAGCAGATCGTGTGCCGTCATGGAGTTCCAAAGAGGATAGTCTCAGATCGAGGTTCTCAGTTTACCTCTAGTTTAGGGTTTGTGCATGATATTGATTGCTGTGAATTTTGTATGCACGTGAATCCTACATAGCAGAACAAGCTCAGGGAGCTGTCTACGACGGGCTGCAGCAACAAGGTTTTGAGAATCAAGAACAACCGGAACCGCAAGAACAAGGCAAGTGCTCCTTGACCATGTTGATCCTATGTTTTGGGTAAACTATTTTGTTTTGCGAAAAGATGTGTGTGCTGAGTCAAACATGATGGGAAACCCTTTTATAGGAGTTTACTAGTTTTGATTAAACCATCCTTGTCACCTGGGAACTTTTATGAGTCGGGTATGATTTTTGTTTTATGCTTCGCTGAGTCCATGGGATTGGGAAGCGAGATAGATGTGTCTAGCTAACTGCACTCATAATAATAAGGGGAAACTGATGTTAATAATGAACATGGATCGGAGGGAGATCTAGGCAAGACTGGGTTTGTGAATGAGGTAGCATGAGATGGTGGTTTTGCTTGCCATAGATCTAAGGACCGGTTCATGCATGCACATGCCAGGATAACAGTGCCACCACAAGGCCAAGTATGGGTGCGGCTTAGCTGAGTAATTAGGTAAGTTGCTAGGGTGTTATGGACTGTGGAAGGCGCGGGGAATGGGAGTCGAGTGAGGACTGCCCTGGGAACTGCATGGCACAAGAGGGGGCCCGTGGGTGGGAGAATTGGAGATTCTAGCCTGCCGGTGAAACCTTAGTGAGTCCATACATCTAGTAACCCCTTTGTAAAGGCTATTTTGTGATCTCTTGACCATACACCGACGGTTGTGTACTGGTATAATGGAGGTTCAGCAGTCGCCGACGGGTGACAAAATCACAAACTTGTGGGTAAAGAGGTGCAAACTCTGCAGAGTTATTAAAACTATCATGATAGCCGAGCTTACGGTCACGAGCACCTGGCTAAACTGCCATGATTAGATGGGATGTTTACGGGAATGGTTATTGGGAAGGATCTTGGTTATGGTTATTGGTTATGGTTTGGTTTGGGACTGTCAAGTCCGGGAGATGAGATGGTTGCATGACTGATGGGTCATGACATGAGATTGGTCTCGGTGCGAGACAAGGTTGTTTTATGAGGTGAGATGGTAGCGAATACGAGGAGGTATTCATGAGTATGAGTAAAGGATTGGTTAATGTTCGGATGGAACACGGGAAGTGATGAAGGTATGTTGGTAATTTAATACATGCTGGGACTACATTCATCTAAAGATAAGTTGCTGTTTTATCAATGGTTTTATAAATTTGCTTTTCTGCAAATAAGCCTTTTATACCTACCTTGTCTATGAGCTGCATATCATGTGTTATTCCCGCACTTGCTGAGTACATCATTGTGCTCAAACTTGCATTATTATTTCTTCATCAACAGCAAGAGAAGGCTACTATGAAGACCGAGTAGAGCATTATGGCGTGTGATCTGTTCTCAACCTTGCCTGTGGAGGGAATAGAGATGGAGCCACTTCTGCTTAGTTTTGCATCCGCATTAGTTTTTGCTTCCGCATTTAAATAAGAATTCCGCTGCGTAGAAATAAGGACTTCCGCTGTGAGCATGAGTCCAAGACTCATGAGGTGTTGTAATAAACTCTGTTATTCGTGGTAATATATAATCTGAATTCAGTTTATGGAAAGTATGTGTATGTGTGATGAACATTCTGGGCACACATATGCATTAGTTCTCGGTTCCGTGGTTTTCCACAGAATTGAGGGCGTCACAGATTGGTATCAGAGCCACGGGTTGACAGTAGGTTACACGCCTAAAGATAGAAGCCTTAGATTGATATTAGAGCCGCGGGTTAACAGCAAGTTATACCCCTAAATAGAAGCTACGCGGACCAAAGGAAGCATCCTAGGGTGAATAGCCTAGATTGGCCTTGAAACCACCTTGACATAGGAAACCATCCTTGAATAAGAGTTGAGTGAGCCCTTGTAATGATTATTTGTGAATATGTGCTTAGTGTGAGTTGTGGGACGTCTCAAAAACGTTGTCCATATCAACACGTAAGAAGAAAGAGGAGTGAAATGCTTCGGCACTTGATCACATCCTCATAAGGGCTAATATATATAGTCCAACTCACCTTGATGCATATAAGACCTACCTAATCATCTAACCTTCTATTCTATTTCGTTCCCCCTCACAGATGGTGAGAGGAAACGCCAGCCGAAGGAACGTCCAGGAAGATGACCACGAGGAAGTTCCTGCTAACCCCGGAGCTGGCGAAAACAACCTAGAAAGGTTGATGGCCATGCAAAACCAGCTTATGCAAACCATGATCCAAACATTGGGTCAGTTGCAGGCCAACCAACACCCCGTTCCGGCACCACCGCCACCACCGGCTCATAACAGGCTGGGAGAGTTCATGAGGACTCGACCACCCACCTTTGCCCAAGCAAGCGATCCAATGGAGGCCGATGATTGGTTGAAATCCATGGAGAAGAAGCTTGCCATTGTTCAGTGCAACGACCAAGAGAAGGTTCTCTTTGCATCGCACCAACTGATGGGAGCAGCTGCTGACTGGTGGGATGCCTTGAGCAACGCCCATGCCAACCCGGAGACAATCACTTGGACTGAGTTCAACGAAAATTTCGCTCCCACTACATCCCTGTTGGCGTAATGATGCTCAAGAGGCAGGAGTTTGAAGGTCTCCGCCAAGGGCAGAAAAGTGTGAACGAATATCTCAACAAGTTCATACAACTGTCCCGGTATGCCCCCGAAGATGTCAACTCAGATCAGAGGAAGCAGTACCTGTTCATGAGAGGGTTGAACAATGAGATCCAAGTTCAGCTCCTCAACAATGACTACGTAAGCTTCCAGAAGCTGGTTGATAAGGCTATTGTGGTGGAAAACAAGATCCGAGAGATCGAGCGCGAGTGCAAAAGGAAGATCCCATACCAGCCCCAAGGGAGCAACGTACGACCTAGATACATGCCCCCTGCACCGCAGTATGGATCGACCACTCCTACGTACCGCCCTGGTCAGCCACCACAGCAACGGCCCGTTGCACCGGCACCTCGTGTGCCCATGCCTCCTGCGCCCCAGCCTAACAATGGCGCTCCTGTTCAAAACCCCCGTCCCAACGTACCTGCTGCCGTAAGCAACAGGGCATGCTTTGCATGCGGGGAAGTAGGCCACTTCGCTAACCAGTGCCCGAAGAGAGGCCCTGGACAGCAAGGTAACGTGCCCAAGCAGAATCAGCGACCAAACAGAGGGGACAACCAAGGGAACCGTGGACCGCAGAACTATGCTCGTGGCCATGTTAACCATGTCACTGCTGAGGAAGCACAACAGGCTGAGGACGTCGCAATTGGTATGTTCCTTGCCAACTCCAACCCAGCCACCATTTTATTTGATTCCGGAGCATCGCATTCCTTCATATCATCCAAATATGTTGCCAAACATCATCTACCCGTATCGCACTTAGAATGTGCTATGTTAGTTAATTCTCCCGGAGGAGAAATAAGGACTAGTATAGTATGTCCTAAGGTAAGCCTTAAAATTAGGGGGGGTAGACTTCCTTGCCAACCTTATTGTCTTGGACTCCCACGGAATTGACATCATACTCGGAATGGACTGGTTAAGCAAGCACAATGGAGTAATCCAATGCGCTGAGAGAAGCGTGCAGTTGACAAACGAACACGGTATCCGTGTCGAGTTTGAGTCAGCCCAGCAAGCGACCGAACGGGTGGATCTGAACCATGTTGAAGGAGTAGCATTGGACAACATTCCAGTGGTTCAGGAATTTTCGGATGTGTTCCCGGAAGAACTTCAAGGTATGCCACCTGACCGGGACATTGAGTTTGCCATAGATTTGGTACCTGGAACTGCACCCATAGCTAAGAGACCATATAGGATGCCCGTCAACGAGTTAGTTGAACTCAAGAAGCAAATTCAAGAACAGTTGAAGAAGGGTTTTATCCGGCCAAGTTCGTCACCATGGGGAGCCCCGGTACTTTTCGTGGACAAGAAGGACGGAACCCAAAGAATGTACGTGGACTACAGGTCTCTCAACGAGGTAACAATCAAGAATAAATACCCTCTTCCCCGTATAGAGGACCTGTTCGATCAAATGAAAGGAGCCCAAGTGTTCTCCAAGATTGATCTTCGGTCAGGATATTTCCAGCTGAAGATTAAGCCCTCCAATATACCTAAGACAGCCTTTCGGACGCGGTATGGTTCATATGAATATACCGTTATGTCTTTTGGATTGACGAATGCACCCGCATACTTCATGTACCTTATGAATAAGGTTTTCATGGAGTACTTGGACAAGTTCGTCGTGGTTTTCATCGACGACATTAGGGTGTATTCAAAAAGTAAGGAGGAGCATGAAGAACATCTGAGATTGACCTTGCAGAAGTTGCGTGAGCATCAGTTGTATGCCAAGCTCAACAAGTGTCAATTTTGGCTTAAGGAAATATCTTTCCTAGGCCACATCATCTCCAAGGAAGGGGTATCGGTTGATCCTGGAAATGTGAGAGTTGTTCTGAAGTAGGACCAACCGAAGAGCGTGAGGGATATTCGGAGTTTCCTTGGGATGGCAGGATACTATCGGCGCTTCATTAAAGACTTCTCTAAAAATAGCAAAACCTATGACGGAGTTGCTAATGAAGGGAAAAGTCTTTCAATGGACACAAGCCTGCCAAGAAAGTTTTGAGGAACTCAAGAAAAGGCTAACCACAGCACCAGTTCTGGTATTGCCAGACGTAAGCAAGAGCTTTGACATATATTGTGACGCATCCAGACAAGGGCTCGGATGTGTACTCATGCAGGAAGGACAAGTGGTAGCCTATGCCTCACGACAATTAAAGAAGCATGAGCTTAACTATCCTACACATGATTTGGAGTTAGCAGCAGTGGTGCATGCATTGAAGATTTGGAGACATTATATCCTTGGTCATCGATGTGAGATCTATACGGATCATAAAAGCCTCAAGTACATATTTACACAAACGGACTTGAATTTGAGGCAACGTCGATGGTTAGAACTTATAAAGGATTATGATGTGGGAATCAACTACCACCCCGGGAAGGCCAATGTGGTCGCTGACGCATTGAGCAGAAATGGAGCATGCCACCAACTCACGGTTCGGGAGCTACCACCCGAACTTCGAAAGGAGTTCGAACGGTTACACCTCGGATTCTTGAATAATATGGAAATGATGGAGATCCACTCCTCATTGGAGCAAGAAATAAGAAAGGGACAAGCAACGGACGAGGGGATCAAGGAAATCAAGGAAAGAATCCGACAAGGGATAGAGAAGGATTTCAAAGAGGATGAAAAGGGTACACTTTGGCTAGGAAAAAGGATTTGTGTGCCAAACCTAAAACACCTTCGCGACATGATATTGAAGGAGGCACATGATTCACCCTATTCCATACATCCAGGGAGCACCAAAATGTACAAGGATTTGAAAACTTGCTATTGGTGGGATGGTATGAAGAGGGATATAGCCGAATACGTTGCCCTATGCGACACATGCCAACGGGTAAAAGCCGAACATCAAAAACCCGCTGGGTTGTTGCAACCTTTGAAAATACCTGAATGGAAATGGGAAGACATCAGTATGGACTTCATCGTCGGACTGCCAAGGACTCAGTCAGGATACGATTCTATCTGGGTCATTATGGACCGGTTGACGAAAACCGCCCATTTTCTTCCGGTAAAGGCCAGTTACAACGTTACACAGTTGGCAGAGTTGTACATGGAGCAGATCGTGTGCCGTCATGGAGTTCCAAAGAGGATAGTCTCAGATCGAGGTTCTCAGTTTACCTCTAGATTCTGAAGGAAGCTGCAGAAAGCCATGGGTACACGACTGGATTTTAGCTCTGCCTATCACCCACAAACAGATGGGCAAACCGAAAGGACGAACCAAATTTTGGAAGACATGTTGAGAGCTTGCGCCTTGAAACGTGGGCGTAGTTGGGATAGGAGTTTACCGTATGCCGAGTTCTCCTATAACAACAGCTATCAAGCTAGCTTGAAGATGTCGCCTTTCGAAGCCTTATATGGTAGACGGTGTAGAACGCCACTGTTCTGGAACGAGACTGGAGAGAACCAGGTGTTTGGACCCGAAGTACTACAAGAGGCTGAAAAGCAAGTCCAAACGATACCGGAGAACTTAAAGGCTGCTCAGTCACGACAGAAAGGCTATGCGGACAACAGGCGAATGAAGTTGACCTTTGAAGTTGGAGACTTCGCATACCTTAAGGTATCGCCTATCCGAGACCAACGGCGTTTTAATGTCAAAGGCAAGCTAGCACCTCGCTACATCGGGCCATTTAAGATTTTGGGTAAGCGAGGAGAAGTAGCCTATCAACTAGAGCTCCCAAACCACCTCTCCGACGTACATGACGTGTTTCATGTATCTCAGCTCATGAAGTGCTTGAGAATACCAGAGGAACAAGTGTCAATGGGAGAACTTAAACTTCAAGAGGACCTGACTTATGCAGAACACCCTATCCGAATCTTGGACGTAAAAGAAAGGGTCACCCGAAACAAAGTAATTCGATGGTGCAAGGTACAATGGAGCCATCACACTGAAGCTGAAGCCACGTGGGAGCGTGAAGAGGATATTAAGGCTGAATTTCCCTATCTATTTTCTACTAACGAATCTCGAGGGCGAGATTCAATTTAAGGGGGGTAGATTTGTGACACCCTCATCTCGGGTGTCAGCATATGTTCATGTTTATGAAGAAGAAAAACATTTTTAGAAAAGAGGGAACAGAAACAAGTATCAAAAGGATAGTCAGTAAAGCTTTCTGAGAGCACCGAAGGCAATTTTCACGACCAGCAGACCACATGGTGTGTTCGGAACTCATCCCCGAAGATATTGGAGAGGTCCGACGCTAAACTGGATACGTGGCAGGCTCGGAGGTCACCTCCGCAATTGGAAAGAGGTCCGACCCTGTGGGACACGTACTGCCCACGGAGATAGCCTCTGCGGAAGAAGCAAAGGCATTTTTCATAGGACACGTGTCATCCACGGAGCTAGTCCTCGCGGAAATAAGAGGACCAGTCGCGGGGGATACGTGTCAATCTCGGAGCTCATCTCCGAGAAGTCCGGATCTATTGAACACGTGTCGCCACCGGAGCTTATCACCGGAAGGTCCGTCGCAGCTAAACACATGTCGACCTCGGGGCATGTCCCTGAGGAAAGGAGAGCGGAAAGACCGGCACCCACACGTGGCGTGCGCGGAGCTCACCTCCGAAGAAGAGGGAGGTCTCGATCGATTGACACGCGGCACGACCGGAGCTCGTCTCTGCGGATGAAGACATACCAGGCTCGGAAGGACACGTGGAGCTTCTGGAGCTCATCATCACGGAGGTAACGAGTCTGGAGCGGGTTTTACGCGTAAAGATACCGGTACGCAATGGAAACCGCTCTAAACTCCACAACTTTACCGAAGATAAGACGTCAGGATCTAACAAAGATCTGAATAAGACTCTTATTCGGAATCCAATCAGATTAGGACTCTTCTCTTCCCGATTATAAATAGAACCCAAAACCTCTGGCCGAAACCACGAACTTCTCTTTCAACTCCTGAGCCGACGACTTAGCGCTCTAGCCCTAACTCGCCGAGCAAAACATCGCCAAAAGCACAACAAGGGAGATCATCGGAGAAGAACCGAGTGATCTGAGGAGGACCTCAAAGTCAAGAAGAGCGTGAGGTAGGACTTCAATACCACCTTACGACATCATGTTGTTCATCTCTTTGCATCTGTTCTTCGATTCCTTTCGAACAGAAGCCTTTTCGTGGACAGATCACTTGATGATCAGTTTGATCTAAAAACAAGATCATCGCCACGACCACCTTTGATCCGAACACCTCTGACCATGCAAGCCATGCAAGAACACCAGATCAATCTAATAGAACTAATCATAGGATAGCATGCATGAGCATCATCGCATCTAGTTTAGGGTTTGTGCATGATATTGATTGCTGTGAATTTTGTATGCACGTGAATCCTACATAGCAGAACAAGCTCAGGGAGCTGTCTACGATGGGCTGCAGCAACAAGGTTTTGAGAATCAAGAACAACCGGAACCGCAAGAACAAGGCAAGTGCTCCTTGACCATGTTGATCCTATGTTTTGGGTAAACTATTTTGTTTTGCAAAAAGATGTGTGTGCTGAGTCAAACATGATGGGAAACCCTTTTATAGGAGTTTACTAGTTTTGATTAAACCATCCTTGTCACCTGGGAACTTTTATGAGTCGGGTATGATTTTTGTTTTATGCTTCGCTGAGTCCATGGGATTGGGAAGCGAGATAGATGTGTCTAGCTAACTGCACTCATAATAATAAGGGGAAACTGATGTTAATAATGAACATGGATCGGAGGGAGATCTAGGCAAGACTGGGTTTGTGAATGAGGTAGCATGAGATGGTGGTTTTGCTTGCCATAGATCTAAGGACCGGTTCATGCATGCACATGCCAGGATAACAGTGCCACCACAAGGCCAAGTATGGGTGCGGCTTAGCTGAGTAATTAGGTAAGTTGCTAGGGTGTTATGGACTGTGGAAGGCGCGGGGAATGGGAGTCGAGTGAGGACTGCCCTGGGAACTGCATGGCACAAGAGGGGGCCCGTGGGTGGGAGAATTGGAGATTCTAGCCTGCCGGTGAAACCTTAGTGAGTCTATACATCTAGTAACCCCTTTGTAAAGGCTATTTTGTGATCTCTTGACCATACACCGACGGTTGTGTACTGGTATAATGGAGGTTCTGCAGTCGCCGACGGGTGACAAAATCACAAACTTGTGGGTAAAGAGGTGCAAACTCTGCAGAGTTATTAAAACTATCATGATAGCCGAGCTTACGGTCACGAGCACCTGGCTAAACTGCCATGATTAGATGGGATGTTTACGGGAATGGTTATTGGGAAGGATCTTGGTTATGGTTATTGGTTATGGTTTGGTTTGGGATTGTCAAGTCCGGGAGATGAGATGGTTGCATGACTGATGGGTCATGACATGAGATTGGTCTCGGTGCGAGACAAGGTTGTTTTATGAGGTGAGATGGTAGCGAATACGAGGAGGTATTCATGAGTATGAGTAAAGGATTGGTTAATGTTCGGATGGAACACGGGAAGTGATGAAGGTATGTTGGTAATTTAATACATGCTGGGACTACATTCATCTAAAGATAAGTTGCTGTTTTATCAATGGGTTTATAAATTTGCTTTTCTGCAAATAAGCCTTTTATACCTACCTTGTTTATGAGCTGCATATCATGTGTTATTCCCGCACTTGCTGAGTACATCATTGTGCTCAAACTTGCATTATTATTTCTTCATCAACAGCAAGAGAAGGCTACTATGAAGACCGAGTAGAGCATTATGGCGTGTGATCTGTTCTCAACCTTGTCTGTGGAGGGAATAGAGATGGAGCCACTTCTGCTTAGTTTTGCATCCGCATTAGTTTTTGCTTCCGCATTTAAATAAGAATTCCGCTGCGTAGAAATAAGGACTTCCGCTGTGAGCATGAGTCCAAGACTCATGAGGTGTTGTAATAAACTCTGTTATTCGTGGTAATATATAATCTGAATTCAGTTTGTGGAAAGTATGTGTATGTGTGATGAACATCCTGGGCACACATATGCATTAGTTCTCGGTTCCGTGGTTTTCCACAGAATTGAGGGCGTCACAATACGCACCCTGGACCCCCCATGCACAACGCAGGCCTTTCCTGGAGGTGACCAACTGGCACCGCAACACCTGACTGGGGGAGGCCCGAGAGACTCACTCGGCCATCGGCAGGTGCCTCAAGCGCAGCCGCCCTTGGTAGGATAGCGAATGCCGACTATGGATGAGCGCGGGAGAGGGGGAGCTAGATGTACGATGAACATACAAAGATAGTGCGGTCATAAAAATTAATGCATAATCTAAATGAGCGCATGAGAGAGAGCTAAGTAGAACAGGTTTCTGTATTCGTGCCCATAGGTGGAATTCTGGCTGTACATGGAGCCAATATTCCGCCTCGTCTACAAGGGAAGCAAGACTCTACGCGCTTAGGGTCGGAACTAGGCTAAACTGGACGTAGTCCTGTACCGTCCCTTGAGACTTAGCTGCCCCAAGCTCTGTTCCTAAATTCTATGGGATTCATTACAGAAGGGAATAACCCTGTTCTACTGATGCTTGGGAAGTAGGACTTACAGTGTTGCTTCATGACACGACCCCACTGGTCCTGTCGAGCCAGGATCACGCTGAGGGGTGCTGCGTTGCACAACACCGTATAACACACGTCAAAGGTACAAAGCGGAAGCGGAAGCTTTATTACATAAACAAGTTTATTAACATGTTTACATCAAAATAAGTTTAGTCCACACTCGCGGGCGTAGACTAAGCATCAAGTGCACGTTCAGCCCTCGAACGTGTCCTTGCTAGCACACACGCACACTAACTCTGCGGCGTGCACGACTCCCACTCGACGGGGTTCCCCTCCTGGGGTTCCGTCTCCTCTTCGGGAGTCCCTTCCTCATAGAACCCTGCAAAAGCTTCAAACACAAGCAGTGAGCACGAAGGCTCAGCAAGTCTGACCCGTCTCACCTAAACATGAAACTTCTACATGAGGGTGATGGGTTGCATGAGGTAAAAATCATTTGCAAGGACTCGCCTAATTAGTAGAACCTTACTTTCAAGTTTTAGCAGCAGGTTGTGGAGAACTTTACGCTAAGGCACATGAGAGAGCCGCAATCAAACAAGAAACGCATTTCTCTCATGTACTTTGCCCAAAGTTGAAAAGAACTTTAGTTAGCACTAAGCTACAACATATCATTAACAATCAATATCCAACTTTCAATCAGCAACATTTTAACATGTAACTAGCCTGTTCTTTCTACGTCACGGTACAGTGAACAAGTGGTACTCACTGACCGCGAGGGACGGCGATTATAATCGATTTACACCTGCAGGGTTACCCGAACAACCCGTCACGTACGCCCGTACTCGATGTTGCCTACAACAACCATCACGGACGCCGTACGCGACTACCTTTCACCCGTTAGCCAAATATTGAACCGGTCCCATCGTCCCGAGCAAGAGGTCCCTGCACGCGCATCTCTGTGCCGCCAGCTGATTTACACCTCGAGCTCTCAACCTACCCTCTGAACGACGGGCAATGCCTCAATACCCAGCTACCCGAGTTACATCAGTTTCCCGGTTCCCATATAGCCGGTAGGTCTTCGGTACTGTTCTAGCTTGTTCAACAGGCCCGCACACGGCTCGGTCCTCAATCGACACAAGCGGAGCTACAGCACACAGGCCCCAAAGTCCTGCTGCCCTTACTCTCCGCTCGGTCTCATTTTCTTGCCATGTGTATCATGTGCTATCTCTACCCGAGCAATGTGCCTCTAGCCTATTCTCGCGAGTAGTTCCAACTACTCGACTTGTACCGAATCCTACTCTATCCTAGCAATGCAGTGGCTAACGGGGTTTGCAATCCTAAACCCCAACCCATGGTTTTCTTGGCTATGCAGTGGGGTTTCCAAACAAGACTCTGATGCACAACATAAAGAAAACAAGTATGTGCTCAAAACAATAAAAATTTATAAAATGGTTAATGCAAACCGGGGCTTGCCTTGCTGCTCTTGGTCGTAGGCTAGCTGTTCCTCCGGAGTAACGAAGTCTAGGACTTCGGGTTCCTCCTCGACCTTAGCGACTACATGATAAGAACAATGTATGTATTAATTAAATGCTTTTGTATTAACTTTGAAGTTGTGAAGTCTATAACCTTTACTAGATAGACCTAATGACTGTGAAACTTTTACTGTGGCTTGGTTACAACCTAAACAGAGACTTGGTCAAGTTTTAGTTGCAGCAAAGCTCATTTGAGCCCTCCACAAATAATTATGTCCTTGACCTTAATTAAAGGCTTTTAGGGTGTTCTAGGTATTTTCATGAAACAAACTATGACTTTCTGAAAACTAGATTTTCAGAGGGTTCTAATGGAATTGGTCTCACTTAATTTGGAAGTCTCTAACTAAAGATATGAGCTAAACAATTTCAGAGAAAATTCTGAAAATGTTTCTGAACATTTTCTATTTTCTCTGGAACAGTTTTACTAATCACACCATTAGGTGGACTAAATGAGCTCAAATGGATCTGAAATTTTTATGGTAGTTCAAGGATATTTTGGTGAACATCTCAGCAAAATTTCAGGATTTTCCTCCAAATGATTCTCCAGTTAAAATTCCTAACAGTTTAAACTTTAAGGAATTAATTCTGGAGAATTAAGGAATCTCATGAAGTGACACTTGATTTTCTGGAAAGTACTCAAAGAGCTGAATCCAGCAAAATTTGGTTCACTCAATTTGGAGCTTTCTAGCCAAAGTTATAAGGATTTGAAGTTTGAAGGAAATCTGAAAATCGGGGAAAAGTTTAAACTCGCGCGTGGGCCCAGGAGACACGCGTCGCACGCCGAAGCGACAGCACACCGCGGCCCACAAGGCTTTTGCGCGCCAGCACACCCGATCCCGGCCGCAGCCGGATCCCGATTCAAAATATCGGCCGCTGACAGCTGGGGTCCACCCCCTTCTTCAACCTCGCGACACCCGCGCTCCGCCGCCGAGGGACCTCGCCGGAGAGCTCGCCGCCGGCTGCTGTACAGCTTCAAACTTCTTGATTCTGGCCGCCACTGCCTACTTTTACTTGGGGAACATGATCCGAGGGTCAGCTGCTCATGACAACGGCCGGAGCATGGTCGGCGACGAGCCGCCATATCGGAACGACTTCGGCCATGTCGGCTGATGCTCCTAGTGCCTCAGCTACTTGGGAAACCGGTCGGGGAGCATCAGTGGACCTCAGAGAAGGTCGACATGAACTCGGGGCAGCTCGGGGAAGGCCCGAAATAGGTCCTCACCGTGCGCCCGATACCCCCCGTGCGTTCCGCCATTAGTAGACCTTGAATTACGCCGGGCACAGAAGTTCTCCGGCCCAGAGTTGTGAAGGCAACTTGTGCGTCACCGTGTCTAGTTCGTGTGGGAGTGGCCTGAGGCCCTCTAATCCTTTCTAGAGCACGAATTAAACAGAATCGTACCCGAGGGTCGTTCTGCACACAGAAAGGGGAAAAGTGGAAATTCGCCGCCGGTGAGCAACCACTCGAGCTGTGGCTCGGGGATGAGCAGCACCGGTCACCTGCGCGTCCAAGGGTGTCTTGGCTCGGGCGTGACAACGCCCAGGTTGGGCTGTCCACGAGAGCCCGAGGTGCGGCGGTTTCCAGTTCCGAGTTTGATCTTTCGGCACAGCCGATATCACTCGGTTTCAATCGATTTCTATCAATGGGAAGGATGGAGGATGGTTGCTAGTACCTTGCTGGGACCTTGGAATGGAAAGAGGGAGCTGCGATCGGCTTGATCAAGCAGGAACTCGAGCGGCGGCGATGGCAGTGGAAAAACAAGTCGTGTGCGTCGGCAGCTCGAGGAAATGGTGACTGAAGCACGCCGGGGAGGGAATAAATAGCCCGGCCGGCTGGTCTCCGGCTTGGGGCACGCAGCAGGAGCTGGCGCCGGCTGCCCCCTTCGGTGGCGTGCGCGCACAGCTGCCGGGAACCGACTGAACTGTGGTTCAGTCGGTTTGCTTTGAGGCTGAGGCTGACATGTGGGTCCCACTCCTCTTTTAACCTCTGAAATTTATTCCTAACAGCTGTGGTAAACAGTGAACCCTATTCTACCCTTGGCAACTCAAATTATTCACCCAAGAGCCATTTGAATTGATCAAAGTTCAAATGAGGTTTGGTTTGAATGAATTTCAGCACAAGTGCAGTTTGAAATTCAAATAAAGTTTGAATTTCTCCCCCTTAGCTCATGTCAAGATCAACTCCAAATGGAGTGAAAATTGGTGTGTGAGCTCACAAAAATGTGCTGAGCAAGAATATGCCTTCCACTTTTAAATTCAGTGGGTGAAAACAGTTTGAATTTGAATATGTTTTCAAACTGCCCCTTTCCTATCTACACCCAAGATGACCTCAAAAATGTTTTGAATTTGGGTGAAACTTGGCATGGACATCCTTGGCAAAGTGTAGGAGTTTTCATATGTCCAGCCCATCTATATCACATGTGGGAAGTACCACTTTTGCAATGTGTGAGTTTGTTCCCTAATGAGCATGTTGATAATTGTTACTTGCTCTTTATTTGTGTTCATCATTTTTCCTCAAATGAGGTGTGTGGTGTGGGGATGAACACTGCAAATGGGTGTCAAAAACTGAGGCCCTTACATTCCTCCCCCCTTAAAAGAATCTCGTCCCGAGATTATAAGGTGAAAATGAGAGAGAGGACGGTGGAAAATTACCGAATATGCGACGTGAAAAAGTCGGGGTAGTTAGTGCGAAGGAATTCTTCGCTCTCCCATGTCGCTTCGTCCATGGAGTGATTACTCCATAGAACCTTGTAGAACCACAACGTACGGTTGCGTGTGGTTCGGGCCTTTTCATCAATAATCTGCACCGGTTCCTCCCGATAGGTGAGATCCGGTTGCAGTTCTTCAATGTCTTCCAGCTGAACGGTAGTTGATAGCTTGAGACACTTCCTCAGCTGGGAAATGTGAAAGACGTCGTGCACACCGGAAAGTGCTTCTGGTAATCTTAGCCGGTATGCCACCGATCCACATCTTTCGGTAATCTGGAATGGACCGATGAATCGGGGTGCTAACTTTCCTCTCACCCCAAATCTGTTTACGCCCTTCATTGGAGACACTCGTAGATATACGTGGTCTCCAGCTTCGAATTGTAACGGACGCCTTCTCCGGTCCGCATACTATTTCTGTCGGGATTGAGCGGCTTTTAGGTTCGCTTGAATTAATCGAACCTTTTCTTCCGCGTTGTTGACAAGATCAATCCCGAAGATAACCCTCTCGCCAGACTCACACCAATTCAATGGTGTGCGGCATTTTCTCCCGTATAGCGCCTCGTAGGGCGCCATCTTGATGCTGGCTTGGTACCCATTGTTGTACGAGAACTCGGCTAACGGCAAGTGATCATCCCAGTTCTTGCCGTGGTCGATAGCGCAAGCTCGTAGCATGTCTTCTAAGATTTGATTTACCCGCTCCGTTTGCCCATCCGTCTGCGGGTGGTAGGCTGAACTACGGATCAGCTTCGTCCCCAAGGCAGCGTGGAGCTGCTCCCAAAAACGGGACACAAATAAAGTGCCCCGGTCCGATACGATAGTACGGGGTACGCCGTATAAGCATAGGATCCGTGAGATGTACAGTTCAGCGTACTTCTTGGCGTTGTAGTTGGTGTTGACCGGGATGAAATGGGCAACTTTGGTGAGCCGATCGACGATCACCCACACAGAATCATGTTTCTGTAAGGTGGTGGGTAAACCGACGACGAAATCCATGCTCACGTCCTCCCACTTCCAGGCAGGAATGCCCAGTGGTTGCAGCAGTCCCGGTTTCCGCAGGTGGTCTGCCTTCACCCTTCGACATGTATCACACTCGGACACGTATTTTGCAGTCTCTCGCTTCATCCGTGTCCACCAAAACTTTCTCCTGAGTTCTTGATACATTTTGTTGCTGCCGGGGTGAATAGAAAACTTTGATAAGTGAGCCTCATCAAAGATTTTTCTTCCGTAACTCCGGGTTTCGGGGTACGACGATCCGGTCCTTGAACCATAGGACGCCGTCTCCGTCCTTCCGGAAACATTTCAACTCCCCACTGTCTACACGTCTCCGCAAATGTGATATGCCCTTGTCATTCTTCTGGGCTGCCGCTATCTCTTCACGGATGGTGGGGATCAAAGCTAGGTTGTAGAGAGCTCCATGTGGAATCACATGTAGTGGTGGTTCGCTCTCTTCCAACGGTGTGATGGTCAGATTATTGACGTGTGACTTGCGGCTTAGCGCGTCTGCCACAACGTTTGCCTTGCCCGGATGATAATGGATCTCTATCTCGTAATCCTTTATCAGTTCTAACCATCTTCGTTGCCTCATGTTCAGCTCCTTCTGAGTGAATATGTACTTGAGGCTTTTGTGGTCGGTATATAAATGTACGAGGTTACCGAGTAGGTAGTGCCTCCACATTTTCAGTGCAAGTACCACGGCAGCGAGCTCCAAGTCGTGAGTTGGATAATTTTGCTCATGATTCCTAAGCTGCCGTGACCCATACGCGACCACCCTTCGGTCTTGCATCAACACACATCCGAGCCCAATGCCGGATGCATCGCAGTACACATCGAACGGTTTTGTTGTGTCTGGCTGCGCCAAAACCGGTGCTGATGTCAGGTGCTTGACTAAAGCCTTGAATGCTGCTTTACATGCTGGACTCCAAACATATTTGGTAGCCTTCTTCAGCAGCTCTGTCATTGGCTTGGCAATCTTCGAGAAGTTCGGAATGAACCTCCGATAATATCCCGCGAGTCCGAGGAAACTCCGTACCTCATGAACAGTTCTCGGGGATTTCCAATTCAGCACTTGCGTGATTTTGCTCGGGTCCACAGCGATACCCTCCGCTGAGATGATATGCCCGAGGAAAGGCACTTGCGATATCCAAAACTCGCATTTGCTGAACTTTGCGTATAACTTGTGATCCCGCAGCCGTTGCAAGACTATACGCAGATGTTTCTTGTGATCTTCCTCCGACTTGGAATATACCAGGATGTCGTCGATGAAGACCACGACAAACTTGTCCAGCTCCGGCATGAACACCGAGTTCATTAAGTACATGAAGTGAGCTGGAGCATTGGTGAGGCCAAAGGACATGACCAGGTACTCATAAAGTCCGTACCTTGTCGAAAAAGCTGTCTTTGGAATGTCCTCAGCCCTGATCTTAATCTGATGGTACCCGGATCTTAAATCCATCTTGGAAAAGACCCTTGCTTCGACCAACTGATCAAACAACATGTCGATCCGTGGCAACGGGTACTTGTTCTTGATGGTTACGGCATTTAATGGACGGTAGTCCACGCAAAGCCGCAACGTTTCATCCTTCTTTTTGACAAATAATGCCGAACAGCCCCATGGCGAGGAGCTCGGCCTAATAAAACCCTTCTCCAGAAGGTCCGTGAGCTGAGTCTTCAGTTCAGCCAACTCCTTGGGCGCCATCTTGTACGGCCTTCGGGATATTGGCATGGTTCCCGGTGCAAGTTCAATCTTGAACTCCACCTCTCTATCGGGTGGCATCCCCGGCAAATCATCCGGGAATACATCAGGGAATTCTCGGACCACTGGAATGTCTTCCAATCTGATGGTTGTGGCTTGATAGACACTTGGAAGTTTTATTTCTGGACTGTCCAGAAATAATGAGTGAGAACCGTGCACTCCTGAGTTTAAGTGCACGACTCGGAGGACGGTGTCTAAAACAGCGCCGTGGCGGTTTAACCACGACATCCCTAGGATGACATCGACCTTCTGTCCCTCTAAGATAATGAGAGACGTGGGGTACACTCTACCCGCTAAGCATAATGGTGCTTTGGAGACCATTACGCTTGCTGAAATCTTCCCACCCGGTGAACAAATTAAATATGGACTATCGGTGGGTAGTATTGGCAAGCTGTGTTTAGCAATGAAAGCTTGGCTAATAAAATTATGCGTGGCGCCTGAATCAAATAGTACTATAGCGGGATGCTGGTGGAGTTGGAACATACCCGCAAGGATTGGCTCGCCCTCCGGCACGTCCTCAATGGCAAGCTGGTGGACAGTACCGGGCCTAGGGTTTGCCCGCCGCGCATTAGTAGGGTTCCGGGGTTGATTCCTCCCCGGAAACTGTGGTACCACTCCGCCGCCTTGCCTCTCCGGGCAACTGCTCGCGAAGTGTCCTGGACGACCACACTTGTAACATGTGGCCGCTGCTGGTGGAGTACTTGGTGGACGAAAGCCCGGCATGCGTTGCGGAGGTGCAAACGCACGCGGCATCGCCCGCTGCTGCTGTTGTTGTTGCGGTGGTGCTGGCAGTGCCGGCCGGAATGCCGGTGAAGAATACGGCCGACCGCGGAACGGCATCGACCGCTGTGGTGGCTGCCAGCGCGGACCTGATGGTGGGCGATTCACCATCCGAAACTTCTGAGAAGGACCGCCTCCTTCTCCGCTGCTCTGCGGCGCGCTTCGCTTTCGCTCTGCCGCCGCCAACTCCTTGCCGGAGTCTTCCTGAACAATCGCAGCATCAATTATGTCGTTGAGGCTGCCGCGATTGAACATCGCCAGCTTGTCCTTCAGGAGCGGGTTAAGCCCCTGGTAAAAGTGGTCCCGCCGCTTCTCGTCCGTATCTGCGTGATACGACGCGTAGAGTGCGAGATCGTTGAACGCTCTGGAGTACTCCAGCGCGTTCCGGCTCCCTTGTTGCAGGTGTAGGAATTCCTGCGTCTTCCTCTTCATCAAACCGGCGGTATATGATAGGCCCGGAAGGCCGTCCGGAACTCCGCCCAGGTCATCACTCGGTCGGTGGGTTGTGAAGCACAAAAGTTGGCCCACCACGCGCTCGCGGATCCTTGGAGCTGCTGGACCGCGAACTGAGTCTTGCGCTGCTCGCTGATTTGGAGCAGCCCGAACTTCATCTCTATGGCGCGGAGCCAGTTGTCCGCGTCAAGTGGTTCATCCGCCCTTGAGAATACAGGGGGATGAGTCGCCAGGAAGTCGGAGTAGGAGCTCTGTTGGCGCTCCTCACGATCTTGACGTCTCTCTGGGCGAGACGTATTGGCGATGAGAGTCTGCAGCAACTCTGTGTGCTGCTGATGCGAGCCCGCCATTGCCGCGACAATGTCGGCCAATGTAACCGTTGGTAGTGGCGGTGGCGGGGTTTGCTGTTGCTGCTGCTGCTGCTGTCCCGAGGAGTCCTCAGGAGGTGGTTGGGAGGTCTCTCCCCCTTGGCTAGTACCTCCAACATCGGGGTTGGCACGAGTACGCGTCATTCTGAAATTCAACCCCACAGCCATTAGCACATGTCTTAATCAAAATTCCATAAACAGCAGTAGGTATCGAAGCGACGCATGATTAACTTGCACAACATTCACATATATTGATAAAGCATAAACTTTATACAAGATACATTATTCTCGGATCTCCGAGAAGTCGTGCTCATGTCGTCACTACCTATACATACGCTACTGTCTACACGATATGTCACCGATTACAAAAGTTGGGTTACGCTACCCTAGCTGCCCTACTTGGCAACCGTAACCCCCTACTCGGAGTAAAATTCGACCTCCTGTGGGTCGTCCTCCTCCGGTACTTCTGCTGGTGGCTCTGGATCTACCACCTCTTCTCCCATTCCAGGTTCTCCCATGGCTGGAAGACCCAAGACTACCGGTACGCCCAATACCGGGGGCACGAGGTCCTGCAATGCATGCACCTCGTCCATAGCCTGGTTGTAGTCCTCTTCCCAGCCTTGTCCTTCCTCAATAGCGTCGTCCCGCTCTTGAGCAAGGTCCTCATTCTGCTGGGTTAGGGTCTGCACCAGCTCTTGCAACGCCGCAATGTCAACACGGCTCTTCTTCTTTGCCTTCTTCAGACGACGCAACTGATTGTGTTGTTCATTCAGTCGCTTGATCGTCGGAAGGAGCACATTGCGGAGTGCACTGTGAGCACTCTCAAAATGATCTCCACGGCTTGTGCTCTCCTTGAGCTTGGTGGCGAGATGCTCCGTATGAACAGCTTGGCTGTCCATCACAGCGTTTCCCGCCCTCATTTGGAGGCTGAGATTTGCCTCCGCGGGGTTGTACCTTGGGCAACTCGGGTTTGTTGCCTCTAGGTACCTCTCTTCCCACACATGCTGAGCTCGTCCCTCCACCGGAACGAGTGCGTATGGAGTTCCCTCCATAGCCTGCACGTGTAGTTGGCAGAAACGTGACATAGTGTCACGGGCTGCCACTTGCCACATCCCTTCCGGTTGTCTTCCTCTCACCGTGACGGTGAATGGCACCCAACCGGGTGGCGTAGGCCCTGCAGGAATCTCGACATGGATCGTCCACGTCTTGTTCCCCTCTTCGCCTTCTCCCTTGGCGAAGTATTGCGGCATCTGGTTGTACCCGAAATATTGGAGCATTAGCCACAATGCTCCCGGGTAGCCGCTACGGTCAGAGCAGTGGGAAACTACCCACCCGTTCTCCAACCGTTTATCTGCTGCCATCTGTAAAAATATATTTGAGAAATGTCAAATATTTATTTAAACAGTAAACCATTGAGTTATAACATAAGATATGTCATTGAACCCTTAACACTTGGAAACATAGTTCAAATTTTTAAACAAATTTGACTGCTGATCTGCTGTTCCCATGACAGCCCTGACCAGTTTCCATATCAATCTGATTTAGGCCAGGTTAAAAGCAAAACCAGTCCTGGAGCTCAACATCAAAGTTAAAGTTAACTTCAATAGCTTTCCAGAAAGTATTTGGTTGGCCTAAGATCTGCTCTGGTTCAAAAGTTATGAGATGTCAAAGTTAACAGAATTTCTGGGAACAATTGGACAGCACCTCCCTGCCTTAGGTACTGATTTGATCCAAGAATTCCAGTTAATTCTGTTCCTAATCTGACAAAACTTTCTGTTACAAAGTTGTAACCCATCTCATAAGCTTCCCAGAACCACCTCATTTTCTATTTTGGGATTTTTATGCAGGAAGTTATGCTTAATTTACAGAGAGTCTACAGAGAGTCTTTGCTCCGTCCTGTTTTCTGGACAGTTTCAATTCTACTGCATTTTTCGAGTGGTTAAGGGATGAAACACCTCTGGAACTCAACAGAAAAGTTGTAAAGCTCCTCCAAAGCTTTCCAGAAATGTATCATACGACCCCAACCTCGAAAGAACTCAACCTCTAACCTCTGATTAACTTCAGCCTTGATTTAGCTGAAAACAGAGTGCTCTGTCCTTAACATCCTATAAGTTGAAAATTTATTAACTTTGAATATCCTGTTCAAGGGAAGGAGTTACATCAAGTTTTACTACTTTGGATCAAAACCTTCAAGTTTTTAAATGAAGTTGTTCATTTAGTTGGGTGTGACGTCGAGGCGTCACCAGATTATGTCGGTACTACGTCCTCACAAAGGAAAAACCTATACCGGATTTAGCCGGCTTCGTTAGTTCAGTGGCACTACTCGTCACTCGCACACGGATGCTACACGTCTACCGTTTCGTGGTAAGGCTACCTGCAGAAAATCAAACAATCATCAGACTCGGCTGCACACCGAGCCCGGAATCCATACAGTTTGTACACCCGGCCGTCATCACTCGCCCGGATGTTCTCAAGCCAAACACGCCTTGAGTTACGTGTTCACGTTTCAGACCACGTGACGGGGTCTCCCATGTTGCACCACGCACGCCAGGGACAGACGTTGCTCGAATACCCCAAACGACATGAAGAGTCGTAGAGGATATCAAAGCGGGTCGGGTTACCTGCCACCCGTGGGGCTCCACCCTTCAGCTTGTGCGCACTGGTGGACAGCGCTTACGTGCACCCCCCAAGACATGAACGTCCCGAGATGCACGATTTTCCGACATAACAAATAAGTTAATAAGCCACTTTCTATATACTAATAACATCCTTATACGGGCTACTAACTCGTTCCTCACTGGATTTTTGAAAAAGAAGACCTTTGTACTGTGTTAAACCTCAAGCGAGCTCTGATACCACGCTGACACGACCCCACTGGTCCTGTCGAGCCAGGATCACGCTGAGGGGTGCTGCGTTGCACAACACCGTATAACACACGTCAAAGGTACAAAGCGGAAGCGGAAGCTTTATTACATAAACAAGTTTATTAACATGTTTACATCAAAATAAGTTTAGTCCACACTCGCGGGCGTAGACTAAGCATCAAGTGCACGTTCAGCCCTCGAACGTGTCCTTGCTAGCACACACGCACACTAACTCTGCGGCGTGCACGACTCCCACTCGACGGGGTTCCCCTCCTGGGGTTCCGTCTCCTCTTCGGGAGTCCCTTCCTCATAGAACCCTGCAAAAGCTTCAAACACAAGCAGTGAGCACGAAGGCTCAGCAAGTCTGACCCGTCTCACCTAAACATGAAACTTCTACATGAGGGTGATGGGTTGCATGAGGTAAAAATCATTTGCAAGGACTCGCCTAATTAGTAGAACCTTACTTTCAAGTTTTAGCAGCAGGTTGTGGAGAACTTTACGCTAAGGCACATGAGAGAGCCGCAATCAAACAAGAAACGCATTTCTCTCATGTACTTTGCCCAAAGTTGAAAAGAACTTTAGTTAGCACTAAGCTACAACATATCATTAACAATCAATATCCAACTTTCAATCAGCAACATTTTAACATGTAACTAGCCTGTTCTTTCTACGTCACGGTACAGTGAACAAGTGGTACTCACTGACCGCGAGGGACGGCGATTATAATCGATTTACACCTGCAGGGTTACCCGAACAACCCGTCACGTACGCCCGTACTCGATGTTGCCTACAACAACCATCACGGACGCCGTACGCGACTACCTTTCACCCGTTAGCCAAATATTGAACCGGTCCCATCGTCCCGAGCAAGAGGTCCCTGCACGCGCATCTCTGTGCCGCCAGCTGATTTACACCTCGAGCTCTCAACCTACCCTCTGAACGACGGGCAATGCCTCAATACCCAGCTACCCGAGTTACATCAGTTTCCCGGTTCCCATATAGCCGGTAGGTCTTCGGTACTGTTCTAGCTTGTTCAACAGGCCCGCACACGGCTCGGTCCTCAATCGACACAAGCGGAGCTACAGCACACAGGCCCCAAAGTCCTGCTGCCCTTACTCTCCGCTCGGTCTCATTTTCTTGCCATGTGTATCATGTGCTATCTCTACCCGAGCAATGTGCCTCTAGCCTATTCTCGCGAGTAGTTCCAACTACTCGACTTGTACCGAATCCTACTCTATCCTAGCAATGCAGTGGCTAACGGGGTTTGCAATCCTAAACCCCAACCCATGGTTTTCTTGGCTATGCAGTGGGGTTTCCAAACAAGACTCTGATGCACAACATAAAGAAAACAAGTATGTGCTCAAAACAATAAAAATTTATAAAATGGTTAATGCAAACCGGGGCTTGCCTTGCTGCTCTTGGTCGTAGGCTAGCTGTTCCTCCGGAGTAACGAAGTCTAGGACTTCGGGTTCCTCCTCGACCTTAGCGACTACATGATAAGAACAATGTATGTATTAATTAAATGCTTTTGTATTAACTTTGAAGTTGTGAAGTCTATAACCTTTACTAGATAGACCTAATGACTGTGAAACTTTTACTGTGGCTTGGTTACAACCTAAACAGAGACTTGGTCAAGTTTTAGTTGCAGCAAAGCTCATTTGAGCCCTCCACAAATAATTATGTCCTTGACCTTAATTAAAGGCTTTTAGGGTGTTCTAGGTATTTTCATGAAACAAACTATGACTTTCTGAAAACTAGATTTTCAGAGGGTTCTAATGGAATTGGTCTCACTTAATTTGGAAGTCTCTAACTAAAGATATGAGCTAAACAATTTCAGAGAAAATTCTGAAAATGTTTCTGAACATTTTCTATTTTCTCTGGAACAGTTTTACTAATCACACCATTAGGTGGACTAAATGAGCTCAAATGGATCTGAAATTTTTATGGTAGTTCAAGGATATTTTGGTGAACATCTCAGCAAAATTTCAGGATTTTCCTCCAAATGATTCTCCAGTTAAAATTCCTAACAGTTTAAACTTTAAGGAATTAATTCTGGAGAATTAAGGAATCTCATGAAGTGACACTTGATTTTCTGGAAAGTACTCAAAGAGCTGAATCCAGCAAAATTTGGTTCACTCAATTTGGAGCTTTCTAGCCAAAGTTATAAGGATTTGAAGTTTGAAGGAAATCTGAAAATCGGGGAAAAGTTTAAACTCGCGCGTGGGCCCAGGAGACACGCGTCGCACGCCGAAGCGACAGCACACCGCGGCCCACAAGGCTTTTGCGCGCCAGCACACCCGATCCCGGCCGCAGCCGGATCCCGATTCAAAATATCGGCCGCTGACAGCTGGGGTCCACCCCCTTCTTCAACCTCGCGACACCCGCGCTCCGCCGCCGAGGGACCTCGCCGGAGAGCTCGCCGCCGGCTGCTGTACAGCTTCAAACTTCTTGATTCTGGCCGCCACTGCCTACTTTTACTTGGGGAACATGATCCGAGGGTCAGCTGCTCATGACAACGGCCGGAGCATGGTCGGCGACGAGCCGCCATATCGGAACGACTTCGGCCATGTCGGCTGATGCTCCTAGTGCCTCAGCTACTTGGGAAACCGGTCGGGGAGCATCAGTGGACCTCAGAGAAGGTCGACATGAACTCGGGGCAGCTCGGGGAAGGCCCGAAATAGGTCCTCACCGTGCGCCCGATACCCCCCGTGCGTTCCGCCATTAGTAGACCTTGAATTACGCCGGGCACAGAAGTTCTCCGGCCCAGAGTTGTGAAGGCAACTTGTGCGTCACCGTGTCTAGTTCGTGTGGGAGTGGCCTGAGGCCCTCTAATCCTTTCTAGAGCACGAATTAAACAGAATCGTACCCGAGGGTCGTTCTGCACACAGAAAGGGGAAAAGTGGAAATTCGCCGCCGGTGAGCAACCACTCGAGCTGTGGCTCGGGGATGAGAAGCACCGGTCACCTGCGCGTCCAAGGGTGTCTTGGCTCGGGCGTGACAACGCCCAGGTTGGGCTGTCCACGAGAGCCCGAGGTGCGGCGGTTTCCAGTTCCGAGTTTGATCTTTCGGCACAGCCGATATCACTCGGTTTCAATCGATTTCTATCAATGGGAAGGATGGAGGATGGTTGCTAGTACCTTGCTGGGACCTTGGAATGGAAAGAGGGAGCTGCGATCGGCTTGATCAAGCAGGAACTCGAGCGGCGGCGATGGCAGTGGAAAAACAAGTCGTGTGCGTCGGCAGCTCGAGGAAATGGTGACTGAAGCACGCCGGGGAGGGAATAAATAGCCCGGCCGGCTGGTCTCCGGCTTGGGGCACGCAGCAGGAGCTGGCGCCGGCTGCCCCCTTCGGTGGCGCGCGCGCACAGCTGCCGGGAACCGACTGAACTGTGGTTCAGTCGGTTTGCTTTGAGGCTGAGGCTGACATGTGGGTCCCACTCCTCTTTTAACCTCTGAAATTTATTCCTAACAGCTGTGGTAAACAGTGAACCCTATTCTACCCTTGGCAACTCAAATTATTCACCCAAGAGCCATTTGAATTGATCAAAGTTCAAATGAGGTTTGGTTTGAATGAATTTCAGCACAAGTGCAGTTTGAAATTCAAATAAAGTTTGAATTTCTCCCCCTTAGCTCATGTCAAGATCAACTCCAAATGGAGTGAAAATTGGTGTGTGAGCTCACAAAAATGTGCTGAGCAAGAATATGCCTTCCACTTTTAAATTCAGTGGGTGAAAACAGTTTGAATTTGAATATGTTTTCAAACTGCCCCTTTCCTATCTACACCCAAGATGACCTCAAAAATGTTTTGAATTTGGGTGAAACTTGGCATGGACATCCTTGGCAAAGTGTAGGAGTTTTCATATGTCCAGCCCATCTATATCACATGTGGGAAGTACCACTTTTGCAATGTGTGAGTTTGTTCCCTAATGAGCATGTTGATAATTGTTACTTGCTCTTTATTTGTGTTCATCATTTTTCCTCAAATGAGGTGTGTGGTGTGGGGATGAACACTGCAAATGGGTGTCAAAAACTGAGGCCCTTACACTTCATGGCAAGGATTTTTGGGAACGGATCCCACACTCGGTTGAAAGGCATGTGTACCTGGGGCGGCAGCTTTCATGATTTGGAGGGGACCTTCCCTGCTGGGGGAGAGCTTATGGGTCCTTTTTGGAATAGAGCGTGCCGCGACACCAGGTTGCCCTCCTGCAGGTCCCCAATGCGTTCGGTTCTTTGGCGGTAGTGCTTAGAGCATCAGCCGAGACCGCGCGTTGTGGGGTGTTACCTGCAGCCGAGTCTCGTCGACGAGGTTGTCATCTTCGCGCTGGATCAGGTCCTGCGCGGCTTCTCCTGGGGGCCCCCGGGGAGTTCTCCCCTTCTGGCTAAGGCCTTCAAGGGGTAGGTGGACCCGGGCTCGTCTTGGATGACCCAAGGCGTCTTCCCCTTCTGGCAATGCCTTCAAGGGGTTGACAGATCTTGGGCGGCCCCCGGGAGGTATGTCCGAGGCACGGAGGCGTGCCGCAGTTGGCTACCGCCCTGGCCCGTCACCGTCGGAGCTGGAGTCCTCGCCGTTATGCACTGTCTTTATGACACGCCGAGGCTCCTGGAACCCCACCTGATGGGCGGCGGTGACTGGGGCATCGACCTTCTGTTTGCCATCCCTCTGAGGGTAGGGCGGTGCTTCAGCTCTCTGCTGTCTTCCTTTGCGGAAGCGCTCTGCGAGCCTCTGGATATCCCAGCACTCGGCAGCAGTATGGTTGCCGGCGCCATGCACGGGGCATAGCCCGCCCTGGTCACTATCTGGGGCCGGTGACTGCCGCTGCCTTTTGTCGGGGCGTGGCCCCAGAGCTCCACTAGCCGTCGCTGCTGCGGCGACGAGAGCCGTGAACGATGACTTCATCTTGCCACTCCCCCGGTTCTTGATCTTCCTGCCGCTTCCGTATGAAGCGTCGCCGGATCCCGGCTGACCCCCTGGCTTGGGGGCCGGCAGAGGGTGCCAGTTCCGCCCTTCGGCTGCTCTAGCACACTTGTCCGCCAGGCTGAAGAGTTCTGAGACATCGCGGACCTCCCTGGTCGCGAGCTTCTCGAGCATCTTCTTGTCCCGAACGCCTTGCCGGAACACCACCACCACAGAAGCGTTCTGAATGTGTGGGATGGTGTTCCGCACCTGGGAGAACCGCTGGATGAACGAGCGCAGCGACTCCCCTGGTTGTTGTTGGATGGCGTGGAGGTCGAGCTCCATGCCAGGCCGGGTATAGGAACTGCCGAAGTTGGAGACAAACTGCCGGCAGAGCTCTCCCCAGGAGGTTATGGAATCCTGGGGTAGGTTCATGAGCCAAGACCGGGCAGGGCCGGTTAAGGCGACGGGGAAATAGTTGGCCATGACAGCCTCATCCCCCCCTGCGGCGAGTACGGCGGTGGAGTAGATCTGGAGGAACTCCGCCGGGTTGACGCTACCGTCGTACTTCTCGGGCAGGTGCGGCCGGAACTTGCGCGGCCACCTCGCGAAGTGAAGGTGGGGTGCAAGGGCCGCACATCCTGCACCTGCTGCTGCAGGTATTGGCGCTGCGAACGCTTGGTTCGCACTTGGCACCGTGTATCCCTGCATGGGCAAGGCTGCACCATAGACCGGAGGCGCTGCTTGCGGCGCATATGGTTGTGGCATATGCTGCATGGCGTATGCCTGAGGCAGGACTCGCATGGCGAAGACCTGCCCTCCAAGTTGCGTCGAGGCCGACGACATGTTGTCGCCAGCCTCATGGTTGCGACGCCTTTCTCGACGTCGCTCGAGGTACACCCGAGCATCCTGGCCCAAGTGGCACCGTTCCAGCTCCCTCCTCAGGTCCGTCGACGGGAGTCTGGAGGAGCTGGAATCCGCCGTTTGCCCGTCAACCGTAGGTGTGCGCGTCAGCGACACAGCCGGTTGTCCGGGGCGCCGTCCTTGCCGAAACCGAGGGTTCGCGGCGGCGACGACGAGACGGTCCACCTCGCGGACCCATTGCTGGGTCGCTGAATGGGGCGCATCCCCAGCAGGTGGGTTGTGCAGCAGTGCTCTTGCTGCCGCTAGCGCACCCCCATGGTGTACGCTCAGCGCTGCAGAAGATTTCACACTGGTCGGAGCCTGCATCGCGGGGTCGGCGTTGCCGGAGTCGGCTGTTGGCTACCAGCTTGTGCCGACACACTCCGTCCTGAGTGTGTCGACATGTACTCCCCGCTGGTCACGGTTCTCCGTGAACGCGGGGGAGGAGAGCTTGCCGCTGAAGGAAGCTTGGTCATCTTCGTCGGCGGAAACTCGTCGCGCTAGGAGAAAAGCCCCCTTCCTAGCGCGCCAAATGTCAAAGTGTTCGGTCGACACTTCCCCCGGGCCTGCACTGGGCAGCCCGCGGAGGTTCTTTTTTCGGTGGGGCTAGTCCCTTGCGGAGAGCTTGCGCGAATAGACGAGTTAGTAAGAGCTTGACGCGGTGAGTTTTACGTGGTTCAGGCCGCCGGAGCATAAAACCCTACGTCCACGGTGAGCTATGGAGCTCGCTGTATTGCTTGCTGCTCAGGGCCGGAGTCCTGAGCTTGGGGGTGAGTTACAGCTTGGAAGTGTATGGCTAGCGTATGAGTTGCAAAGTGCGAACCCTTGCTATCGTCGCCTACCCGAGCCTTTTATAGTCCAAGACTCGGGCAGCTTACAAGGGGGGCCGGGACCCGACAAGTGGTCCCGGGAAGATTGTCTATCATCTACCGTATCTGCAGTTATGCCGGTAGTTGTCTCTGGTCGAAGGCTTCTGAGTCTTCATCTTGCCACCCTGCCCATGCCGCATGCTAGTCGTAGTGGTTGATGACGGTGCAGGCGGCATGGGATGTCTTGTCGCGGTGTTTATTGGCTGGCAGGTTCTGACACCGCGCGCCAGTCTGTGATGCGACTGGGCGCAACGACACCTGACAGAAGCGTGCTCCGCATCTCCGCGTCTTGGGAAGACGCGGGCCTTGAATACCTTGTACGGGCAAGGTATGGGGCGTCTTTACGCCCGCTGCCTATCACTCGGGGGCAGGCAGCGCCGTTCTGCTGCCATGTGGCGAGCCCGGAGCCCTTCTCAGAGGAGAGGAGGACCCGGTCCGCGGGGCACGTGGAGCCTCCGGACCTCTCCCCGCGGAGGGGGAGGCTCGGCTTCTGTCGGCCACGTGGCGGGCCCGGAGCTCTCCTCTGAGGAGAGGGAGGTCCGGCCCCGCTGGACGCGTGGCGTCTTCGGACCTCTCTCCCGCGGAGGGGGAGGTCCGGCTTCTGTATGCCACGTGGCGGGCCCAGAGCTCTTCTCTGAGGAGAGGGAGGTCCGGCCCCGCCGGACGCGTGGCGCCTTCGGAGCTCTCCCTGTGGAGAAGGGCGAGTTCCTTAGGCATTTTCCCCTGTGCGCGGGGGTACCCCATATCTCAGGTACCTGTGGCGGACCGGAATCCGCTCATCCAGGATCGCAGAGGGTGGTGCCGCGCGATGCGACACCCGACAGCACACGTCATAAGAACATAATAGATTACATGGGAAAAACAACTGAAACTGTACAAACAGGTACAAACTTCAGTTACAACATTTGTTTATATTACACAGCGGAAGTCTACACTATACAACTCACGCCCGCCTATCTAGCAAAAGTGGTTGCCCAGCCCTAGGGCAACCCACACTAGCTACACTCCTCAGCTCAGCGCGGCGTGTACGGCTCCCACTCATCCGTGGTCCCCGACGGAGGGTAACCCTCGCCGGTGGACTCGTACTCCCAGTCCGTGGGTGGCTCCTCACCTGAAAAACACTCAAGCAGCAACCGTGAGCACGAAGGCTCAGCAAGGCTTAACCGACTCACCTAAGCATGAAACTCTACATGAGGGGTACAATTGACATAGGATAGTAACATTTCAGCGAAAGGACACGCCTACAAGTTCATCCTTAGTTCATCTTTTAGCAACGAGTTAACAGTTCATGAAATCTGAAATTTAGTAAGCAGTATTTGGTGGCACACATGTAGCAATACAATTATATCAACCAGCCATATTGAATCAACAGGTTTCATCCATTAATCTACGTCACGACTCAGTGACCAAGTGGTACTCTTCACCGCGAGGGACGGCGAATCGACTCGATATACACCTGCAGGGAAACCCAAAGAGCACGTCACGTACGCCCATCCGTGGAGCTGCACAGCACACTCACTCGATGTCGTACGGGACAACCTTTCACCCAACAGCCCAAACGTCGAACCGGTTGCACCGAAACGAGCAGGAGGTTCCCCACACGGAGCATCTCTCTATGCCCGTTGGCAGATTTCCACCTTGCTGCCCTCAACCTACACCTATAAATCGGTGTGCTATGCCTCGACGCCCGGAGGTTTAGGCTACATCTGTTTATCGGGGCCCATATATCCGATATGCCTTCGGTACGTTCAAACTTGATCAGCGTGGGCCGCACACGGCTCGGTCCTCAATCGATACGGACAGGGCTGCGCACACAAGACTCCCTCTTGCTGCGCCCTAGCCCCTGCCTAGTCTCATTTTCATTACTAAAATGATATCACATCACTCAACCGAACCCGTGTGTCCCAAGCCTATCTCGCGAGTAGATTCCAACTACTCGACTTGTACCGAAGTCCTATGACTCATTAAGCATAGCCGGTCTACTCGAGGTCTTAGACACTACCCTCACTCTTTTAGGAACCTTTGGTTATGCAAGTGGGGTTCCATCCATCCTATACCTAATGCACAATCATACTTCACATGACACATGTAAACAAATTAAAACTTATAAAAGGGTTAATGCAAACCGGGGCTTGGCTTGTTGCTGCTGGTCAGTAGTTATTTCTTCGTCCAGAAGAAGGAAGTCCAGCACTTCCGGAGTCTCTTCTTCAATGGCTACACGTTAATTAAATGCTACATGTTAATTTAGATGCAAATGCGAGTTTTAGAGTAAGACTTCTACTATTAGTTCTAATAACCAGCCTCTAACACCTGGAACTTTGTTTAAGAATTTAAAGATGAACTGGTGTTGGGAGTTTGGCTTGGACTTAATCACATGATTAAATGCTAAGTGGTTTTCCCCCTTTTCCATATTAATCCCTTAAGTGGTTAAGCAGGACAGGGGTGATCTAGAGCTCAAAGGGAGCTGAGAATTTTTGTGTGAGTTCCTTGTCACAAGAAAACTCTCTGGACCAAACATTAGCACTTTTCATGGAGTGGTTTGCTCAGAATAATTCTCTTGGCAAATCAGCAAGGAAGAATTTATTCTGAGGTAATACCCCTGTTCATGCCCAACTTAATGAACTACAATTTTAATTATAGTTCATAGAGTTTGCATGAATTTTCCTAGCATTTTTGGAGTTAAGATTTGCCCAGGACTGAATTTCCAAGTTTTGGGAAATTCTCTGAAAATGTTTCTGTATTCAAATGAACACAGCACCTTCCAATTTGAATTGCTCTGACCAAATCAACTCCAAATGGTCTGAAACTTTTACAGTTGTTCACTAATGTTCTAGAGAACATTCTGGCAAAATTTGGGGATTTTTGGATGAACCAAACTCCCTCTAAAATTCTTTTGCTGAAAAGCTTTAAAGAATTTTCCAGAATTAATTAATGGGTTTCATAAAAATTGGGTCTCAGATTTGGATTGTACTCTGTTAGAGGAATCCAACAAAAATTTGTTTCATAATTTTTGGATTCTCCTAACCCAAGTTGTGATCCTCCAAAGTTTGAACTACAAACTGGACATTTCAAAATGTTTAAATGTCTGCCGGTGGGTCCCACCCGGCAGTCTTCTCCTTCCTCGCGCCAAATAGGGGCCCGCAGCGGCGCACTCCGGCGAGCGTCACCGAAACTGCTTTCCCGGCCGTCTCCCGGCCCCAAACTTGCCGCCCCGCCCTAACTCACGTCGCTGAACTCGTCGGTGGTGTCGCCGGCGGCCGTAGCTCACCGGAACAGGGCTCACGACGGTGACAGCGGCGGTTAGGGTTCCGGCGTGGTCGGGAATGCGTTACAATGCATCAAAATGATTGGCAAAGGGTCGGATAGCACCACGGGAGCTCGAGGGTGATGGAAATGGCCGCCAAACCCCATGAACAGGTCGGCAACCTAGAGCTCCACGGTGAACCGAGCTGTTATTCTATGGCGGCCCGAAAAACAACCTAAACCCGGCCATTTCTGGGTCATTTCCCTTGATTCTTGGTCAAGGAGGGCCGCTAGGGAGTGAGGAAGGTGTTGGCAAGCCTGCGCGGCCAATAGCTAAACGAGTAGCAGGAATTTTGGGGTAGACCGCGCTCTACCCGAATGCACTACGTTTCGGAAGAACTGGAAATACTCTTCATCCGGTGGTTCAACCGCTATTCGGCTAGCATCTACACGATCTAGAGAGCACGGCGCACCTTTTTCGTGTAGGAGTCCGGCAGTGAAACTGGCCGTGGCGTGCTGTCCACGGGGAGCAGTCCTCGCCTTTCCGCCGGTGGCCGGAGCTCTCAGTGGCGATCGTCGATTTGTGGTCGAGTGCGGTGCTAACACTGTGGGGTGGTGAGATGGCTAGCTAGAGCACACACCGGCACCCCCTTTCTGTGTTGGGAGCTCGGTCAAAGGCCGAGCGGACGTCGGCGTGCAGGGGAGGATCGGGGGAGCGGCGTCGGTGACCGAGCAGAGCGGGGGCTCGCTGTTTTGCAAAGAAGCACGCGTACGTCTTCAGTGGCTTGGCGAGGGGGTCACGTAGAGGAGAGGGCGCGCCGTTTCCCGGCTGCCAGCGCGAGCGACGGGAACCAGGAGGTGGCCGTTCGGCCGGCGGTGCGTGCGCGGCAGCTGGCTGCGCTCGGTTGACTGAGAAACAGAGAGAAGACTTGGGGGCTAAGTCTATTTCACCCAATGACATGTGGGCCCCACTGGTCAGTGCTCTACTACCTCTCAAAAGATCTCCAAAACTTGACAAAAGATGAATTCAAATGTTGGAAATCTCAAACTGAGCTATATTGGTATGGTTTGGCAAATTTACCTCAAATTCAAATGTATATTTGAATTCTTGGCATATTTAGATCCTTTTTGGAAAAATGGGTAGCAAATCTTTTCAAAAATTTTTGAAACTTTGCCTCCCCACTAATTTGGACCTGAGGAATCCCATTATGCACTTTGATCCTTGTTTTAGCTGCTGAAATCATGAATTGGAATGCAACAGTTTTGAATCACCCTCTCATGTGTGATCATATGTGTATAAACCCTACTTTGTGAAAGTGAAGACTTTCCCCTCTAATCACTCTTTTGATGGAGGTTACTTGCTCTTCACAATATTTCACAATCTATCCACAACAAGACTGTGGTGTTGTGAGGTGCAGAAAAGTTTTTGCAAGTCCCTTTTCTTGGGCTTTTACATCCCTCCCCCCTTAAAAGAATCTCGTCCCGAGATTATAAAAGAAGAGATAGCGATGTAATAGGGACTTACCCGTGTTGAGAAGCCATGAACTCCGGGTAATTTGAGCGAAGGAACTCCTCGCTCTCCCATGTCGCTTCTTCGGCGGTGTGGTTGCTCCAGAGTATTTTGTAGAACCACAACGTTCTGCTGCGTGTGGTCCTGGCTTTCTCATCAAGAATTCCCACCGGATACTCATCATATGTTAAATCCGGTTTCAGCTCGCCGATGTCTTCGGTAGGAACAGCAGCCGTATGCTTCAAACATTTTCGCAGCTGCGAAACATGAAAAACATCATGGACACCAGCAAGAGATGCTGGTAACTCCAATCGATACGCCGCTGGTCCGCACCTCTCGGTGATAGCGTAGGGTCCAATGAAACGGGGAGCGAGCTTCCCCTTCACACCGAACCGGTGCACGCCCTTCATCGGAGACACGCGTAGGTACACGTGTTCCCCAACGTCAAAGTGCAACGGCCTACGCCTCTTATCAGCGTAGCTCTTCTGCCGGGATTGAGCGGCTTTTAAATTGGCTTGAATTTTCCGAACGCGCTCTTCGGCGTCGTTCACCACATCAACCCCGAATGTGACCCTTTCACCGGACTCGCACCAATTTAATGGGGTGCGGCACTTGCAACCGTAGAGAGCTTCGTAGGGTGCCATCTTGATACTCGCCTGATAGCCGTTGTTGTACGAGAATTCCGCCAATGGTAGGTGATTATCCCAGTTCCTACCATGGTGGATGGCACATGCTCTCAACATGTCCTCCAGAACTTGATTCACCCTCTCTGTCTGGCCATCTGTCTGAGGGTGGTAGGCGGAGCTCCTAATCAGTTTAGTACCCAAAGCAGCGTGCAACTGCTCCCAAAAGCGAGATACAAACAATGCACCTCGGTCTGAGACTATGGTCTTGGGTACACCATGCAGGCATAGAATCCTGGCAATGTATAACTCCGCATATCGGTTGGCAAGGAAATGTGTATGTACGGGGATGAAGTGAGCTGACTTGGTCAGTCGGTCAACAATCACCCAAATGGAATCATGTTTGTTGGATGTTAAGGGTAATCCCACGATGAAATCCATGCTCACATCTTCCCATTTCCATGCTGGAATCTTCAGGGGTTGCAGCAGCCCTGATTTCCTCATATGGTCAGCCTTCACTCGTCTACACGTATCACACTCGGATACGTACTTAGCTACCTCCCGCTTCATCCGTGTCCACCAAAATTTCTTTTTCAAATCTTGGTACATTTTGTTGCTGCCCGGATGAATGGAGTACTTGGACAAGTGAGCTTCATCGAGGATCTCCTTTCTCAACTCCATATCCCGGGGTACGACTATGCGGTCATTAAACCACAGCGTCCCCTCATCATCTTTCCGGAAACATTTGATCTCCCCATTGTCAATCCGTCTCCGGAGATGTGCCATGCCTTTATCATTTTTCTGAGCTGCAATGATGTCCTCCCTGATGGTAGGGACGAGGGCAAGGTTGTACAGCGATCCATAAGGAACCAAGTATAAACTTGGCTCTTCCTCCTCCACCGGTGTAATGGTGAGGTGATGGACATGTGATTTCCGACTCAGCGCGTCGGCAACCACATTCGCCTTGCCAGGGTGGTAATGGATCTCAATCTCATAATCTTTGATCAGCTCTAACCACCTCCTTTGCCTCATATTCAGCTCCTTCTGGGTGAAAATGTATTTCAAGCTCTTGTGGTCGGTGTAGAGATGCACCAAGTTCCCCAGGAGATAGTGCCTCCACATTTTCAGCGCCAACACCACGGCAGTAAGCTCAAGGTCATGAGTGGGATAATGCTGCTCATGGTTCCGAAGTTGGCGTGAGCCATAAGCGACCACACGTCCTTCCTGCATCAACACACAGCCGAGCCCAATACCGGACGCGCCACAATACACGTCGAAGGGTTTTGTTGTATCCGGCTGAGCTAACACCGGGGCTGTTGTGAGATGCTTCACCAATGTTCGGAACGCTCCTTCACACGCCGTGTTCCAAACATATTTCTTCCCTTTCTTCAGCAACTCTGTCATTGGCTTAGCGAGCTTGGAGAAGCTTGGAATGAATCTCCGGTAGTATCCCGCTAACCCGAGGAAGCTTCTGACTTCATGAACTGAAGTGGGAGCTTTCCATTTCAACACTTGCTCTATTTTACTTGGGTCAACCGCAATGCCTTCAGCTGAGATGATATGTCCCAAGAATGGCACTTGGCTAATCCAAAACTCGCATTTGCTGAACTTGGCGTAGAGCTTGTGGTCTCGCAATCGTTGAAGAACGATCCGCAAGTGTTTGGCATGTTCGGCTTCTGTCTTGGAGTAAACCAAGATATCGTCAATGAACACTACCACGAACTTGTCCAGCTCCGGCATGAACACTGAGTTCATGAGATACATGAAATGGGCTGGAGCATTTGTGAGACCAAAGGACATGACGAGATATTCATATAAGCCGTATCTCGTTGAGAACGCCGTCTTCGGGATGTCCTCCACCCGGATCTTGATCTGGTGATATCCAGAGCGAAGGTCCATCTTTGAGAATACACTTGCCCCCACAAGTTGATCAACAAGATGTCAATACGGGGCAGCGGGTACTTATTCTTGATGGTGACGGCGTTGAGCGGCCGGTAATCCACACACAGCCTCAGGGTCTCATCCTTCTTCTTCACGAATAGCGCCGAGCATCCCCAAGGCGAGGAACTTGGCCTAATGAAACCCTTGCTCAACAGATCATTGAGCTGTTCTTTCAGTTCAGCCAGCTCATTGGGAGCCATTTTGTATGGTCTCCGTGATATGGGCGTAGTCCCGGGTGCAAGTTCAATCTTAAACTCGACATCCCGCTCAGGTGGCATGCCCGGAAGATCATCCGGGAACACATCAGGATACTCCCGGACTACGGGGATGTCTTCTAACTTGAGAGCTTCAGCGTTATTAATTGCTAAAACTTCCCGGACTGGCGTGTCTAATACCATGGAATGTGGACGGTGAAATGGAGAATTTAAGTGAACCGTCCGTGTCCGAGTCTCTAGGACAGCGCCATGGTATTGTAGCCATGACATCCCTAAGATTGCATCAATCTTTTGTCCCATAAGGATTATCAAGGTGGTGGGATATAGTTTCCCACCTAATCACAGAGGTGCCTTTGGAATCATCATATTAGCTGAAATCTTCCCTTCGGTGAGCAGATCATATAAGTGCAGTCGGTTGGGAAGACTTGCAATTGATGTTTAGCCACATAGGATGCACTTATAAAGCTGTGGGTTGCACCAGAATCAAATAATATGACGGTGGCTTGATTGTTGAGAGTAAACGTACCCGTCAGCACGTTGTCTCCCTCTGGGGCGTCCTCATTGTCGAGGTTACGGACGCCTCCAGTCCGCTGACCAACCTTCTTCGCCGGAGGTCGGCCTCGAGCACCGCCCTGGAACTGGGCTTGCCCGCTGCTCTGCTGCCCCTGGGGACAGTCCTTCGCGAAGTGGCCCGCCTGGCCACACGTGAAGCAGGTGAAACGGGGCGGTCCCCCGCTGATCGGTGGACGGAAACCCGGGGCGTGTTGTGGCGGTGGAAACGCTCGGGGTACCGTCTGCTGCTGCTGCCTTGGTGGTGGCATCGGCGGACGGAACGGGGGTGCTTGGAACGAACGTCCCCCGAACTGTTGAGGTCGCGCCGGTGGACGCCACTGCTGCCCGGATGGTGTCCGATACACCATACGGTACTTCTGGGGCGCGCCACCACCGCTGCTAGGTGGAGCGCTGCGCTTCCTCTGCTCAGCTGCTAACTCCCGCTGAGCGTCCTCTTGCATGATGGCGGCATTGACTAGGTCGTTGAATGTGCCGCGGTTCCACTGTATGAGGTGGGTCTTCATTTCGGGGTGTAACCCCCGATAGAAGTGCTCCCTCTTCTTCTCCTCCGTGGAGATGTAGTCTGATGCATACTGCGCCAGATGGTTGAAGGCACGGGAGTAGTCGTGGGCACTCCTCCCGCCCTGCTTCAGTTCCAAAAATTCTTGGAACTTCCTCTTCATTATTCCGGGAGGGATGTGATAGGCGCGGAATGCCTCCCGGAACTCTTGCCATTCCACGGCATGGCCAGCCGGACGTGAGGCGACATAATTTGCCCACCACGCACCAGCGGCACCGTGGAGCTGCTGTGCTGCAAACAGGGTCTTCTGCCGCTCCGTACAATGGAGCAGCCCGAACTTGGACTCGATGGTCCTCAGCCAGTTGTCCGCCTCAAGTGGTTCCTCAGCTTCGGTGAACACTGGAGGGTGCGTACTCATGAAATCCGAGTACGACACTTCGCAGGGCTCACGAGGCCCTCGCTCTTGACGTCCCCCCGCCTGGGACGTATTCTGCACGATCGTGCGGAGCAGGTCGGTCTGCTCCTCACGACCTCCCACCAGTGCCGCTATCACATCCGCTGGAGTAAGCGGAGGCGGCGGTGGTGGCTGCTGCTGCGGGGTGCTGTCGTAGGCCGGTGGCTGGGAGTCATCGCCTCCACCTTGGCTAGAGCCACCAACCTCGTGCGTGGTCCTAGTGCGAAAGATCTGCAACCATACAACAATAACATCGTTCCCGCAACAGAGTGCATGCAGTCTAAATGAAATAGGTGTAAAACATAATGACAATGAAAACATGCGATACATCTCGTAAGTAGATAGTGTAATAACTTTGCACAAGCGACACCATTACCAGACCAAACACAAGCTAGTTTAATCCACTTGATGAACCTCCACTTTGGAAGCTCACCATAACTAGGTTTGGCCACCACGAGACATTACTATCACGTTGTCATCACATATACCACCCTTAGGGTACAACACCCTCTCCAATGAGTTCAACTGTCATTCTTCCGTCAGAATGACCAGTTTCTACCTATTCCAAGTTTTGATCTGGTTCTGGGCATTTTCATGACTCAAGTTGAATACCAAAGTTAAAGTTAACTTCAGTATCTTTCCAACGAGTACTCATTTGCCCTCAGATCAGCTATGGTTAAAAAGTTATGCTAATTCAAAGTCAGCAGAATTTCTGGAAGAATTTTAACAGCACCTCCCTTGGAAGTGGCTGTTTTCAACCCTGATTTCCACTAAATTCTGTGCTGAAATTTCAGGAACTTTGAATTGCAAAGATGTCACACATCTTCTACTCTTTCTATGGATGTATTATATACTAATTTTGATTTTTCACCTGGGAGTTATGTTTGAAAAACAGATCAGTTCAGAGGATGTTTTACTCTGCCCTGGTTCTGGACAGTTTACATTCCTCTGGGATTTCAGCCATCTTAAGGCGAGTTTCAGCTCTGGAAGTCTACAACAAAGTTGTAGAGTACTTGAATACCTTTCCAGAACTATACAGCACACCTCCCTGGGCTAAAAGACCTGTGAGTTATGCCCTGTTGAAGATCAGCAAACTTGCTGTCCAAAACAGAGCACTCTGTTTTTCGGCCCTGTTGGCTATCCTACTCCACTATCCCCTTCTTATACCCAACCAGGGTCTTAATTGTTGAACCTAATGATTTTAGTTCCTCGTTATCAATATTTTCATGCATATGCCTACAATATCTCGGTACTACGTTCCTCACAAAAGACAAACCTATCCGGATTATACCGGCATATACGTCTCAAATGTGGCACTAAACGGTCTCTCGCACACGTTTTCTACACGGATACCTACGTGGTTAGTACCTGAAAAAGACCACACAATAATGGTGCACTCACTGGTTATTCATTTCAGGCAGTACCATATTTTGAAATTAAATACAAACGCCCGTATCATTTCCATACGGCCGTCCTTGAGTTAGGTCACGTCTCAAGGTACGTGATCGTGTTTCAACACCACACGACGGGGAACCCGAGTAGGTCATGAACGGGTCGTCACGGTTGGGAATGTTATCAACCCAACAGATACCACCTACTGCCCTGCAGGGAACGCCGATGGCAAGCGCTGCGTATGTCCTCCTGGACTATTTCCAGACGAACACACTCTCGCGTTGCTGACCACGCGATGGGGTCTCCACTTACTTGCCTAATGCACGCTAGGGATCAGCGTTTCATATGAACTCAGGGACATGAAGAGTCCAAGAGTTTCATATTAACGTCTCACACCAAGCTGTGAGATCAGTCCCTGAACCACGTTCCTCGTCAGGGGGAGCTAACCGAAATTGAACCGCTTTCGGTGACGTTCCTTACCATACTTACCAGAGCGTAGGTGTGTCGTTACATAATTGAAATTCAGAATTATAACACATAGGTTAGTATTTGCCACTTTAAGTAACTATGCTAATATAGTTCTTACTTGGGCAACTACCGATTCCTCCTCGTAACCTATGTTTTCCCATAATGCAGTCCTTAAGTACTGTGCTATCCCCACTGCAGCTCTGATACCAGGCTGTGGCGGACCGGAATCCGCTCATCCAGGATCGCAGAGGGTGGTGCCGCGCGATGCGACACCTGACAGCACACGTCATAAGAACATAATAGATTACATGGGAAAAACAACTGAAACTGTACAAACAGGTACAAACTTCAGTTACAACATTTGTTTATATTACACAGCGGAAGTCTACACTATACAACTCACGCCCGCCTATCTAGCAAAAGTGGTTGCCCAGCCCTAGGGCAACCCACACTAGCTACACTCCTCAGCTCAGCGCGGCATGTACGGCTCCCATTCAGCCGTGGTCCCCGACGGAGGGTAACCCTCGCCGGTGGACTCGTACTCCGAGTCCGTGGGTGGCTCCTCACCTGAAAAACACTCAAGCAGCAACCGTGATCACGAAGGCTTAGCAAGGCTTAACCGACTCACCTAAGCATGAAACTCAACATGAGGGGTACAATGGACATAGGATAGTAACATTTCAGCGAAAGGACACGCCTACAAGTTCATCCTTAGTTCATCTTTTAGCAACGAGTTAACAGTTCATAAAATCTGAAATTTAGTAAGCAGTATTTGGTGGCACACATGTAGCAATACAATTATATCAACCAGCCATATTGAATCAACAGGTTTCATCCATTAATCTACGTCACGACTCAGTGACCAAGTGGTACTCTTCACCACGAGGGACGGCAAATCGACTCGATATACACCTGCAGGGAAACCCAAAGAGCATGTCACATACGCTCATCCGTGGAGCTGCACAGCACGCTCACTCGATGTCGTACGGGACAACCTTTCACCCAACAGCCCAAACGTCGAACCGGTCGCACCGAAACGAGAAGGAGGTTCCCCACACGGAGCATCTCTCTATGCCCGTTGGCAGATTTCCACCTTGCTGCCCTCAACCTACACCTATAAATCGGTGTGCTATGCATCGACGCCCGGAGGTTTAGGCTACATCAGTTTATCGGGGCCCATATATCCGATATGCCTTCGGTACGTTCAAACTTGATCAGCGTGGGCCACACACGGCTCGGTCCTCAATCGACACGGACAGGGCTGCGCACACAAGACTCCCTCTTGCTGCGCCCTAGCCCCTGCCTAGTCTCATTTTCATTACTAAAATGATCTCACATCACTCAACCGAACCCGTGTGTCCCAAGCCTATCTCGCGAGTAGATTCCAACTACTCGACTTGTACCGAAGTCCTATGACTCATTAAGCATAGCCGGTCTACTCGAGGTCTTAGACACTACCCTCACTCTTTTAGGAACCTTTGGTTATGCAAGTGGGGTTCCATCCATCCTATACCTAATGCACAATCATACTTCACATGACACATGTAAACAAATTAAAACTTATACAAGGGTTAATGCAAACCGGGGCTTGCCTTGTTGCTGCTGGTCAGTAGTTATTTCTTCGTCCGGAAGAAGGAAGTCCAGCACTTCCGGAGTCTCTTCTTCAATGGCTACACGTTAATGAAATGCTACATGTTAATTTAGATGCAAATGTGAGTTTTAGAGTAAGACTTCTACTATTAGTTCTAATAACCAGTCTCTAACACCTGGAACTTTGTTTAAGAATTTAAAGATGAACTGGTGTTGGGGGTTTGGCTTGGACTTAATCACATGGTTAAATGCTAAGTGGTTTTCCCCCTTTTCCATATTAATCCCTTAAGTGGTTAAGCAGGACAGGGGTGATCTAGAGCTCCAAGGGAGCTGAGAATTTTTGTGTGAGTTCCTTGTCACAAGAAAACTCTCTGGACCAAACATTAGCACTTTTCATGGAGTGGTTTGCTCAGAATAATTCTCTTGGCAAATCAGCAAGGAAGAATTTATTCTGAGGTAATACCCCTGTTCATGCCCAACTTAATGAACTACAATTTTAATTATAGTTCATAGAGTTTGCATGAATTTTCCTAGCATTTTTGGAGTTAAGATTTGCCCAGGACTGAATTTCCAAGTTTTGGGAAATTCTCTGAAAATGTTTCTGTATTCAAATGAACACAGCACCTTCCAATTTGAATTTCTCTGACCAAATCAACTCCAAATGGTCTGAAACTTTTACAGGTGTTCACTAATGTCCTAAAGAACATTCTGGCAAAATTTGGGGATTTTGGATGAACCAAACTCCCTCTAAAATTCTTTTGCTGAAAAGCTTTAAAGATTTTTCCAGAATTAATTAATGGGTTTCATAAAAATTGGGTTTCAGATTTGGATTGTACTCTGTTAGAGGAATCCAACAAAAATTTGTTTCATAATTTTTGGATATTCCTAACCCAAGTTGTGGTCCTCCAAAGTTTGAACTACAAACTGGACATTTCAAAATGTTTAAATGTCTGCCGGTGGGTCCCACCCGGCAGTCTTCTCCTTCCTCGCGCCAAACAGGGGCCCGCGGCGGCGCACTCCGGCGAGCGTCGCCGGAACTGCTTTCCCGGCCGTCTCCCGGCCCCAAACTTGCCGCCCCGCCCTAACTCACGTCGCTGAACTCGTCGGTGGCGTCACCGGCGGCCGTAGCTCACCGGAACAGGGCTCCCGACGGTGACAGCGGCGGTTAGAGTTCCGGCGTGGTCGGGAATGCGTTACAACGCATCAAAATGATTGGCAAAGGGTCGGAGAGCACCACGGGAGCTCGAGGGTGATGGAAATGGCCGCCAAACCCCATGAAAAGGTCGGCAATCTAGAGCTCCACGGTGAACCGAGCTGTTATTCTATGGCGGCCCGAAAAACAACCTAAACCCGGCCATTTCTGGGTCATTTCCCTTGATTCTTGGTCGAGGAGGGTCGCTAGGGAGTGAGGAAGGTGTTGGCAAGCCTGCGCGGCCAATAGCTAAACGAGTAGCAGGAATTTTGGGGTAGACCGCGCTCTACCCGAATGCACTACGTTTCAGAAGAACTGGAAATACTCTTCATCCGGTGGTTCAACTGCTATTCGGCTTGCATATACACGATCTAGAGAGCACGGCGCACCTTTTTCGTGTAGGAGTCCGGCGGTGAAACTGGCCGTGGCGTGCTGTCCACGGGGAGCAGTCCTCGCCTTTCCGCCGGTGGCCGGAGCTCTCAGTGGCGATCGTCGATTTGTGGTCGAGTGCGGTGCTAACACCGCGGGGTGGTGAGATGGCTAGCTAGAGCACACACCGGCACTCCCTTTCTGTGTTGGGAGCTCGGGCAAAGGCCGAGCGGACGTCGGCGTGCAGGGGAGGATCGGGGGAGCGGCGTCGGTGACCGAGCAGAGCGGGGGCTCGCTGTTTTGCAAAGAAGCACGCGTACGTCTTCGGTGGCTTGGCGAGGGGGTCACGTAGAGGAGAGGGCGCGCCGTTTCCCGGCTGCCAGCGTGAGCGACGGGAACCAGGAGGTGGCCGTTCGGCCGGCGGTGCGCGCGCGGCAGCTGGCTGCGCTCGGTTGACTGAGAAACAGAGAGAAGACTTGGGGGCTAAGTCTATTTCACCCAATGACATGTGGGCCCCACTGGTCAGTGCTCTACCACCTCTCAAAAGATCTCCAAAACTTGACAAAAGATGAATTCAAATGTTGGAAATCTCAAACTGAGCTATATTGGTATGGTTTGGCAAATTTACCTCAAATTCAAATGTATATTTGAATTCTTGGCATATTTGGATCCTTTTTGGAAAAATGGGTAGCAAATCTTTTCAAATTTTTTTGAAACTTTGCCTCCCCACTAATTTGGACCTGAGGAATCCAATTATGCACTTTGATCCTTGTTTTAGCTGCTGCAATCATGAATTGGAATGCAACAGTTTTGAATCACCCTCTCATGTGTGATCATATGTGTATAAATCCTACTTTGTGAAAGTGAAGACTTTCCCCTCTAATCACTCTTTTGATGGAGGTTACTTGCTCTTCACAATATTTCACAATCTATCCACAACAAGACTGTGGTGTTGTGAGGTGCAGAAAAGTTTTTGCAAGTCCCTTTTCTTGGGCTTTTAAAGTACCGACACTCCCTGATGAACGTGTATCCGCTGAACGGATCGTGTGCATGGCTAAGAGATACACGTTGGTAGAAGGGGATCTCTACCGACGTGGTGCCAACCACGTCTGTCGAAGTGTTCAGTCGACACTTCCCCCGGGCGTGCACTGGGCAGCCCGCGGAGGTACTTTTTTCGGAGGGGCTAGTCCCTTGCGGAGAGCTTGCGCGGATGGACGAGTTAGTAAGAGCTTGACACTGTGAGTTTTACGTGGTTCAGGCCACCGGAGCGTAAAACCCTACGTCCACGGCGAGCTATGGAGCTCGCTGTATTGCTTGCTGCTCAGGGCCGGAGTCCTGAGCTTGGGGGTGAGTTACAGCTTGGGTGTGAATGGCTAGCGTATGAGTTGCAGAGGTGCGAACCCTTGCTATCATCGCCTACCCAAGCCTTTTATAGTCCAAGACTCGGGTGGCTTACAAGGGGGCCCGGGACCCGACCGGTGGTCCCGGGGAGATTGACTGTTATCTACCGTATCTGCAGTTATGCCTGTCGAAGTGTTCGGTCGACACTTCCCTCGGGCCTGCACTGGGCAGCCCGCGGAGGTTCTTTTTTCGGTGGGGCTAGTCCCTTGCGGAGAGCTTGCGCGGATGGACGAGTTAGTAAGAGCTTGACACTGAGAGTTTTACGTGGTTCAGGCCGCCGGAGCGTAAAACCCTACGTTCATGGCGAGCTATGGAGCTCGCTGTATTGCTTGCTGCTCGGGGCCGGAGTCCCGAGCTTGGGGGTGAGTTACAGCTTGGGTGTGAATGGCTAGCGTATGAGTTGCAGAAGTGCGAACCAACAGGGTTCGATCCCTTGCTAACGTTGCCTACCCGAGCCTTTTATAGTCCAAGACTCGGGTGGCTTACAAGGGGGGCCCGGGACCCGACAGGTGGTCCCGGGGAGATTGTCTATTATCCACCGTATCTGCAGTTATGCCGGTAGTAGTCTCTGGCGAAGGCTTCTGAGTCTTCGTCTTGCAGCCCTGCCCATGCCGCACGCTAGTCGTAGTGGTTGATGACGGCGCAGGCGGCATGGGATGTCTTGTTGCGGTGTTTATTGGCTGACAGGTTCTGACACCGCACGCCAGTCTGTGATGCGACTGGGCGCAACGGCACCTGACAGAGGCGTGCTCCGCGTCTCCGCGTCTTGGAAAGACACGGGCCTTGAATACCTTGTACGGGCAAGGTATGGGGCGTCTTTACGCCCGCTGCCTATCGCTCGGGGGCAGGCAGCGCTGTTCTGCTGGCCACGTGGCGGGCCCGGAGCCCTTCTCATAGGAGAGGAGGGTCCGGCCCCGTGGGGCACGTGGAGCCTTCGGACCTCTCCCCACGGAGGGGGAGGTTCGGCTTCTGTCGGCCACGTGGCGGGCCCGGAGCTCCTCTCTGAGGAGAGGGAGGTCCGGCCCCGCCGGATACGTGGCACCTTCGGACCCCTCGCCCGCGGAGGGGAAGGTCCGGCTTCTGTATGCCACGTGGCAGGCCCGGAGCTCTCTTCTGAGGAGAGGGAGGTCCGGCCCTGCCGGATGCGTGGCGCCTTCGGAGCTCTCCCTGCGGAGAAGGGCGAGTTCCTTAGGCATTTCCCCTGTGCGCGGGGGTACCCCATATCGCAGGTACCGACAGTGGCCCCCGGGCCATCTCGGGGGAGTTAGTGAGCCCGAGGTGGGACCTCCGTTTCTTCTGATCCGCGCACTTTCTCTAAGTCTCGCATCGACCGCAGCCGGAGCGCGAACGGCCGCGGGATCGTGGGAGCGTGCGACCACTTGATGGTTGCTTTTACTGTGGCGGTTCCCAAGGCTGCCACTTCTGCACGCTACGGTGCTTTCTTCCGGAACCGACGAAGCGCCTTGCCGGTTTGTCTTCTGGGGCGACTGACCCCTCGACCCACCGCTTCAGTTGGGCGGCTTGGGTCCACCTGTCATCGGCGCCCGGTCCCGGAGCCAACGAGGTCACCGGTGCGATGTTCTCGAAGGTTTCCGAGTCACCTCGAATCATCTCTGGACAGTTTTAAAAGGGGATCTCACCCGCATCGCGGCTTCCCTTCGCCTTTCCTAGCACTCGTACTTTCCTTGAACTCTCGCGCCCCGGCTTTCCTGCCCTTGTGCCCTCTTTCGCCATGGCTTCCAACTTGCTCCCGACGCGCCTCGTTCGTTCTTCTGAGCTTGGGCCAGTGCGCAGGCTGCTGGGCTGGCGCTCAGAAGACCAGAAACACCGGCTTCGCCGAGGATCTCTCCCCCTGACCCTAGAAAAGGGGGAGATGGTTTTCTTCACGGCTTATGCTCTGGCGGGGTTCGTTCCGCCGATTTCTTCCTTCTTTGTCACCCTGCTGGAGACATATGGCCTCCAGCTCCACCATCTTTCCCCCAACTCTTTCGCAATGGCTGCTGTTTTTGTCCACTTCTGCGAGATGTTCGTGGGGGTGCATGCTTCCGTGATGCTCTTCCGCTACTTCTTTGTGTTGCGGGCGACTGGGCGCGGCTCGAAGACTCAGATGGGGGCATACTACTTTCAGCATCGCTGCAAGGACCCCAAGGTCTCTGGATACCTTCTGCCCTTCAGCGCATCAAGGTGGGAAAACTGGAGGGAGAGCTGGGTGGTAGTGCAGACCGACGAGCACGATCGCCTACAACTCCCAACCGCCAGCCCAACCACCGATCGTCGCTTCTGGGAGGAGATCCCTGAGCTGGAGCAGGAGTACTCCCCGGTCTTGGAGCGGATCCGGTTCCTGGCCAACGGGGGAACGAACGGCTGACGTCTCTGATGGTGCTGATGGACTTTATGTCACGCCGTATTGCACCCTTGCAGCAGCGTAGTCGCCCAGCATGGTACTACACCGGCGAGCAGGACTGTACCAGGCTGGAGAGGGGCCCTGGCTCTGACCCTTCCGACGAGGAGCTGAACGAGATGGTGGGCAAGGTGAGCGGTGACTACATCCCCAGTGGCGACCCTGCCCTTCCGCCCTGTGCCACTCCCCTCTTCTTGGAGCCACAGAGGAGGTCAGAGATCCTGCGGAAGATGCCGAACCTTGACGACATCGGGATCGCCGTCCGGCAGGTCGGGGATGCCTTCCGTGGTATCACCATCCCAGGAACCGAGCACTCCGGGTCAGGGCACGAGGCGTCTGCTGCTGTCAAACCCTCCCCCAGAGCCGACGGAACTCAAGCCACCGACAAAGGTAAGGGAAAGGAACCGGCCCCCGGGCATCCAGAGAAGAAACGCGCCCGGTCTCCTCCGAGGTCACCGCCTGCGCCGAGTCATGGTGCCGGAGCTATCTTGCTCCCATCTCCCGGGGGTTCTGGCCCATCGGGTGGCGACCCAAAGAGGCCCCAGGTGTCCCCCCTCGGCGGGTCTCTCCCGAGACAGCGGCCGTCCGAGTCAGCCCAAGTACCTTGTCACCCTTCCTCAAGCGGAGGGGTTTCCAGGACGGATGCTGGTGGGGCCACGCCGGCGAGTGTGCCGGGGACCCAGGCGTCACGCTCCGCGACCGTTCCAGCCGCTGGTCCCGGTGGTTCAGCTACAGCCCAGAGGCCAGTGCTGCAAGCCCGTTGGAGCGCTCATGCCGCCCAGTAAGTGTTGCTCTTTCTGGCTTGTAGGAGCAGAGCTCTTGTCCCCTCTCTTTGCCTGAGGGTTTTCTATTCTTGCAGGGACCGACCCGCTGCTAGGGGCGGGCCTCTTACCCGGCCGCCTTCAACCGACGGAGGCTCCGTGCCTCAGCACCTGGGGACCGTGGTGGCTCCCATGGTCCCCAAATCGACGGGGGCTCCCTCTGCACCGGCGAGTTCACCCTTCGTGGTGGCCGCATCTGCTCCTATCCGCCCTCCTTCACCAGTCCAGAAGTCCGGTCCTGAGACTGGGGGGGCCGCTGTAGGTGCGCCTGCTGGCCCCCTGGCCTCCCTAGGACAGCGCCCCACCCTGGTTGCTGAGGCGCCGGCGCCTCTGCCGGTCTTAGAATCGACAGAGGGGTCCAGTGGCGTGACTCCTATCCCCCCTGCCCCGGTGCCCGTGTGGGACGCCCTGGGGCGTGTCCAGACCAGCGCCCGACAGCTCCAATCCTCCTTTGAGCAGGAGCGGGGGGCGCTGGCCGGTGAGAAGGAACATCTTCTCAGCTGGCAGCAGCGGGCCCAGGAGGCTAAGGCGGACCTTGATTCGAGGCAGTCAAGGCTTGAGGCCATGAGTGCTCTGCTTGGCACTCTGAATAAGGCCATTAGCCGCTTGGAGTCAGAGTCCCGGTGGGTTCGTGCCACCTACCGCGAGGCTCCGGCCCACGCTGAAGCCAAAGCCAAGGAGCGTTCCGCCGCCGCGGAGGAGTTGCAGCTGCAGGCAGCCCGTTGGGAGTGCGCCGTCGCCGATCGGGAACGCGCTGTCGCGGCCGAGGAGGAGAAGACCACCGCTCGGCTGAGGGCCAAAGTGGAGGAGCTAAGGGCTCGGACCGAGGAGCTGGAGCTCCGTGAGTCGGCTGTTGCCGCGAGGGTGGAGCAGTTCTCCCAGGAGTGCCAGGCGGTGATGGATCGCGAGCTGGCGGCTCGCAAAGAGGTGGAGAAGCTCCAGTCCTTGCGGTCTGCTGAGGCCCAGGCAGTCTGGGGCTTTATTGCCAAGGCGGGGTCCGCCTTGGCTCCTCTTGGCTTCAGCCCTGTGCAGGTGGAGGCTCCGGCGCGGCCGATGTCCGAAGCAATCCCGGCACTTGAGTCCATCGGCGACGAGCTGGGTCGGCTCGAAACAGTGATCGCCGACGAGCTTGAAGCGGAAGGTCGGGGCCTTGCGAAGGAGGTCGCTATGCACGTTCTGTCGTGCTTCCTGAGCCGAGACCCTTCCTTTTCTCTGGGGCCAGTCCGTCTAGGACCCGTCGCCGATCGGGAGGAAGCTGCCAGGGCCGAGGCCGAGGACTTGGCCGCCCTCGTGGCCTCCAGGTTTCATCGGGAGTCCGGGGACTCTTAGGCATCTGCCCCCGTGGACACAGGGCCCTGTACTTCCTTTTTACTTTTGTTGAGTCTGTAGCCCAGCTCATGGAGCCTTTGTATGAACAGACTCCTGTTTCTTTCTGTGTCTGCATGTCCTAGTCTTCTTCCTGGCTTTTTCCTGGCTGAGTCCTTAGCTTCGCAAGGTACTCGGAGGCCTTGACCAATCTCGAAGCTCTGCATAGACACCTTCTCCGGGTCCTCACCGTATACTAAGGGCTCCGGAGGTCTCCAGGACCCGCCTCACAAGATCGGAGGGGGTCCGGGCCTGTTGGCCACGTGGCGGGCCCGGAGCTCCCCTCTGAGGGGAGGTCCGGCCTTGTGGGGCACGTGGAGTCCTCGGACCTCTCCCCGCTGAGGGGGGGGGGTCCGGCTTCTGTTGACCACGCGGCGGGCCCAGAGCTCCCCCTCAAGGAGGTGGAAGGTCTGGCCCCGCTGGACACGTGGGACCTTCGGGCCTCGTCCCTGTGAGGTCTAGTTCTTTGATCTTTCCTTGGGGTTTCGGTCTTGCGCGATCCCGTAGCGGCCCCCTGGTAGGTGCGTTCCATTGGATGGATGTGCCTACCATATTCCTGCGGGGAGCTGAGGCCGAGAGGTCCTGCACATAAGTAAGGGAAACGTAATTCTCCTTGGGGGCTCCCCCCCTCTATCTCTTAGTCTTATTTGGCTTACGGTCCCCGTCCACCTATACGGTGCTTGGGAACTACCGTGCGCGAAGTGCCGGGGGCTCGGGGCCCCCCTGGCTATCGGCCGGTACCTCCCACGCAACCGCCTTTGGTAGGGCAGCAAATGCCGACTAAAGATGAGAATGAGAAGGGGGAGCTGAACGCATGGTGAGGACACGCTAGCAGGGCAATTATAAAAATTTAATAAGTAAACTAAATGAGCACCAAAGAAGAGCAACGTAGGACAGGTTTCTTTTCATATAAATTTCCATAGGGGGAAGGCAGGCTGAATATGGAGGCCACGACCCGCCTCAAGGGAAGCAAGACTCTACGCGCTTGGGGTCGGAACCAGGCGAAGCTGAACGTAGTCCTGGACCATCCCCTGAGGCTTAGCTGCACCAAGCACTGTTCCTGGACTTTATGGAATTTATTATAAAAAGAAGGGTCTGTCCTATTGTTGCTCTAGGGGTAGAACTTACAGCGGCGTTCTGTGTTCCGAAGGTTCGGGAGCGGGTCCCCATCCTCGGTTCTGGGGAATGGTCCCAGGCCCAGGATGTCCAGCCCTAGTATGGCAAATGGCCATGTGGGCTGGATCATCTGTACCATCCAAGCCGGTGTATGGATCTGCTTGGCGTGGAACAGGCACGCCTTGCAGCTCTCGACCAGCTTGACGGCATCCTGGAGTGCTGCCGGCTATTAGAAGCCATGCCGAAAGGCTTTACCGACAAGCGTGCGTGAGGAAGAGTGACTCCCACATTCACCTCCATGGATCTCAGCGAACAAGTCGCAGCCTTCCCCCTGGGTTATGCACCGCAATAGGATGTGGTTGGCGCCACGTCGGTAGAGATCCCCCTCTACCACCATGTGTCTCTTAGCCATACGCACGATCCGTTCAGTGGATACACGTTCATTAGGGAGGATATTGTCTTTCAAGTAGTCCCGGACCTCCGTGATCCATGCATCGGGTCTGACTTGAGCATCTAGATCTTGAGCGCTGGGTTGCACGGAGTCCCCAGTGACGCTTATGATCCTTGGTGGCGTCCATGGCCACCGGGACTGCCAGCTTCGAGGTGCCAGTCTAGCCCCCTTCGCCCGGCTCGGTGGGCCGGGCTGTGGGCCGCGGCAACGTCCTCTCGAAGCCCCCTTCAGGCACAGGGGCTCCGGTGGGGGTCTTCGTTGAGAGGTCGTCAGCTGCGGCCTTGCTAGGGCGCGGTACGTGGTGCAGGTCCAAGGCGAGGAAGTCTGTCTCCACCATCTTGTTTGATAACCAGCTGGGAGTCGCCCTGAGCCAACGACTGGCGAGCGCCTAGAGACAGGGCTGTCTTTAGGCCAAGGATGAGTGCTTCATACTCTGCTATGTTGTTGGTTGCCTTGGAATTGAAACGCACCACATACCCAGACTGCCCCCCCCCCCGATGGCGTGAGAAACAGTACGCTAGCACCGGCCCCCTGCTTTCGCAAGGAGCCGTCGACGAACAGCATTCAGTAAGGCCCGGTGAAGGCCAGGGCTCAGGGTCCTGGTTCACCGTCTCCATGGCCCCCTGAGTCAGCCTGCGTTGGCGTCTACTTCAGCCACCAAGTCAGCTAGTGCTTGGCTGTTGTCTGCGTGACGGGGAAGGAAGCCTAGCTCAAACTCCAGTAGCTCCGCCGCCCATTTGGCGACATTGTCCGTCGCGTGGGGGCTGTGGAGGATAGCTTTCAGCCTGGGGAGACCGTCGGGTGCTGATACTCGGAGGTCCCCCAGGCTGTCTTGGACCTCCGGGGAGCCCCGCTGATTTCCCGGGAGCTCCGGGGGGTCCCGTTGGACGTCCGGGAGGTTCTGTTGGGCCTCCGGGGGGGGGGGGGGTCCCATTGCACCTCCGGGAGGTCCTGTTGGTCCTCCGGGAGGTTGTGTCGGGGATCCGGGGTCCGTTTTGGGCCTCCGGGGTTTCTTGGCACTTGTTTCTTGACAGCGAAACAGGTTACGGTGGTATGGGGTCCAGCCACTCTGCGGTGAGGACCATACTCACCTCTGCAGCCGTCGCCGCGATGTAGAGCAGCAGATGCTCTTCGGGCTCGGGGACTCCTATTACGGGTAGGGTCATCAGGAGCTGGTTCAGCTCCAGGGGAGCTTCCTCCGCTTCGTCGGCCTAAGCGAATGGGCCGGATTTAAGTAGGAGCTTTAGAGAAGTTTCACTTTGCTAACCTTGGTATAAACCGACTCAGCGCAGCTAGGCATCCCGCGAATTTCTGGTCTTCGAGCCAATGGCTTTGACCCTCTCTGGGTTAGCCTCAGTTCCTCAGCGTGAGGCCAGGTATTCTAAGGGTTTTCCAGAGGGTATACCGAGCTCACATTTGTCGGACGGACGAAGACTAAGGCCAGGTTATCTAGTAGGGACGAACCCTGCCTGATCTTGACAACAATGTCTTCGACACACACCTCAACTGAGTCTCTCATTAGCTCTCCTAAGGTCTTGTGCATTGCACGTACGAAGGTAGGGAGAGCGTTCCTTAGGCCATAAGGCATAGAGGCATAACAGTACAGGCCGACTACTGTGGTAAAGGGTGCCCTTCAACTTCTCTAGACATAGGGGTCTGGTGGAAACCCGAGCAAGCATCTAGGAAGCACAGTATATCGCAGCCTGACGTCAAGCCTACTATTTGATCTATCATAGGGAGAGAAAATAGATCTTTGGGACATGCCTTATCGAGACTGGTGTAGTCGATGCACTTCCGGAGCTTCCCGCCGGCCTTTGGAGCAATCAACGAAGCACCGGGGGTGGCGGACTTTCCGTATGGAGCCAGCGCTCAGCAGCTTCTTGGTTTCTTCCCGAATGAAACTTTTTACTGCTCGGTGGGCTGCCTGAGGGGCTCCTGTCGGACTGGCCAGGCGTTGGGGGAGACCTTTAGTTAGTGCCCAATCACCTCCCTAGTGATCTCTGGCATCCGCGACGGCTGTCATGCAGCACATTGGCATTGTGCCGGAGGGAGGTAACGAGCGTGCCCTCCTATCTGCTATCCAGACCCCCGGCTACTCGGGTGGTCTGGGTGGCATCGGCGCTGATTCGGACGAGCCTCAAGGGGACATCGTCCTCGTCGAGGGGTTGCACATGGGGTGCTGTGGTAGTGGCACGGTGGCGTGCACTTGGGTGGAGCCGGTTTGGTTCAGTACCGCCCGGGGTTGGTGCTCCAGCTGCTGTAAGTGCCTGGAGCTTTTCCAAGGCTAACACTGCTGCAGCACGGTCTCCACAAACCTTGAGGACGCCTGTTGGTGTAGGCATCTTCAAGACAAGGTAGCCGTAGTGGGCTACTGCCATGAATCGGTACAGGGCTGGCCTGCCAATTATGGCGTTGAACGGGAGGTCAATCTCGGCCACGTCGAACAGAATGTACTCTATCCGATAGCCGTCTGGTGCCCCAAAGGTCACCGGGAGGCTGGTGTGGCCACAGGGAACGACCCTTCCCGGCCCTACCCCTGAGAACGGGCTCGATGGGGTGAGCTTGGCCATCGGGATCTGCAGCCTCCGGAAGGCTGCGCGACTGATGAGGTTCAGTCCAGCCCTGCCATCCACCAAAACGTGGTACATCTTCATGTTGGCGATGGTGGGGGCCACCACGAGCGGTAGTTGGCCGGCCCCAGCCATGTTCCTGGGGCAGTCGGTGTCATCGAAGCTGATGGGGGTTCCCATCCACCTGAGGTGCGGTGCTGCACCTGGGAGGGGAGCCACCGACGCTACCGCTCGGTGCAAGGCCTTAGCTGCGCTTCGGGACGGGGGGTCAGCGGACCCGCCGAAGATGACATAGAGCATCTTCCGGTGCTCGTCATCACTGGAGCTGGAGCTCCCATGATTGTGCACTGCCTTTACGGCGCGCTGAAGCTCCTGGAACTCCACCTGGCGGTCGACGCCGTCTAGGGATTTGACCTTCTGCTTGCCCTCCCTTTGACGGTAGGGTGGGGCATCAGTTAGGGGCTGCTTCTCTTTCCGGAAGTGCTCTGCGAGCTTCTGGATTTCCCGGCATTCGGCAGCGGTATGATAACTGGTGCCATACACAGGGCATAATTCATCCTGGCCCCCGTCTGGGGCCGGTGATTGTCACGGCCTCTTGTCGGGGCGCGGCCCCCGAGCTCCACTGGGCACCGCCGTTGTGGCAACGGGCACCGCGGCTGACGACTTTATCTTGCTTTCGCCTCCGTTCTTGATCTTCCTGCCGCTTCCGTATGAAGCGTCGCCGGATCCCGGCTGACCCCCTGGCTCGGAGGCTGGCAGAGAGTGCCAGTTCCGCCCTTCGGCTGCTCTGGCACACTTGTCCGCCAGGCTGAAGAGTTCTGAGACATCGCGGACCTCCCTAGTCGCGAGCTTCTCGAGCATCTTCTTGTCCCGAACGCCTTGCCGGAACGCCACCACCACAGAAGCGTTCTGGACGTGTGGGATGGTGTTCCGCACCTGGGAGAACCGCTGGATGAAGGAGCGCAGCGACTCCCCTGGTTGTTGCTGGATGGCGTGGAGGTTGAGCTCCATGCCAGGCCGGGTGTAGGAACTGCCGAAGTTGGAGACGAACTGCCGGCAGAGCTATCCCTAGGAGGTTATGGAATCCTGGGGTAGGTTCATGAGCCAAGACCGGGCAGGGCCGGTTAAGGCGACGGGGAAATAGTTGGCCATGACAGCCTCATCCCCTCCTGCGGCGAGTACGGCAGTGGAGTAGATCTGGAGGAACTCCGCCGGGTTGACACTGCCGTCGTACTTTTCGGGCAGGTGCGGCCGAAACTTGCGCGGCCACTTCGCGAAGCGAAGGTGGGGTGCAAGAGCTGCACATCCTGCTCCTGCTGCCGCAGGTATTGGCGCTGCGAACGCTTGGTTCGCACTTGGCACCGTGTATCCCGGCATGGGCAAGGCTGCACCATAGACCGGGGGCGCTGCTTGCGGCGCATATGGTTGTGGCATATGCTGCGTGGCGTATGCCTGAGGCAGGACTCGCGTGGCGAAGATCTGCCCTCCAGGTTGTGTCGAGGCCAACGACATGCTGTCGCCAGCCTCATGGTTGCGACGCCTTTCTCGACGTCGCTCGAGGTACACCCGGGCATCCTGGCCCAAGTGGCACCGTTCCAGCTCCCTTCTCAGGTCCGTCGACGGGAGCCTGGAGGTGCTGGAATCCGCCGTTTTCCCGTCAACCGTGGGCATGCGCGTCAGCGACACTGCCGGTTGACTGGAGCGTCGTCCCCGCCAAAGTCGAGGGTTTGCGGCGGCGACGACGAGACGGTCTACCTCGCGAATCCACTGCTGGGTCGCTGCCTGAGGCGCGTCCCCAGCAGGCGGATTGTGCAGTAGCGCTCTTGCTGCGGCTAGCGCACCCCCACTGGGTACGCCTAGCGCTACTGAAGACCTGATGCTGGTTGGAGCCTGCATTGCCGGGGTCGGCGCTGCCAGAGCCGGTTGCTGGCTCCCAGCTTGTTTCGACACACTCCGCCCTGAGCGTGTCGACATGTACTCCCCCTTGGTCGTGGTTCGCCGTGAACGCGGAGGGGGAGAGTTTGCCGCTGAGGGAAGCTTGGTCATCTTCGTCGGCGAAAACTCGTCGCGCAAGGGGAAAAGCCCCCTACCTGGCACCAAATGTCGAAGTGTTCGGTCGACACTTCCCCCGGGCCTGCACTGGGCAGCCCGCGGAGGTTCTTTTTTCGGTGGGGCTAGTCCTTTGCGGAGAGCTTGCGCGGATGGACGAGTTAGTAAGAGCTTGACACTGTGAGTTTTACGTGGTTCAGGCCGCCGGAGCGTAAAATCCTACGTCCACGGCGAGCTATGGAGCTCGCTGTATTGCTTGCTGCTCAGGGCCGGAGTCCTGAGCTTGGGGGTGAGTTACAGCTTGGGTGTGAATGGCTAGCGCATGAGTTGCAGAGGTGCGAACCCTTGCTATCGTCGCCTACCCGAGCCTTTTATAGTCCAAGACTCGGGTGGCTTACAAGGGGGCCCGGGACCCGACAGGTGGTCCCGGGGAGATTGACTGTTATCTACCGTATCTGTAGTTATGCCGGTAGTTGTCTCTGGCGAAGGCTTCCAAGTCTCCGTCTTGCCGCCCTGCCCATGCTGCATGCTAGTCGTAGTGGTTGATGACGGCGCAGGCGGCATGGGATGTCTTGTCGCGTTGTTTTTTGGCTGGCAGGTTCTGACACCGCGCGCCAGTCTATGATGCGACTGGGCGCAACGGCACCTGACAGAGGCGTGCTCCGCGTCTCCGCATCTTGGGAAGACGCGGGCCTTGAATACCTTGTACGGGCAAGGTATGGGGCGTCTTTACGCCCGCTGCCTATCGCTCGGGGGCAGGCAGCGCCGTTTCGCTGGCCACGTGGCGGGCTCGGAGCCCTTCTCAGAGGAGAGGAGGGTCCGGCCCTGCGGGGCACGTGGAGCCTTCGGACCTCTCCCCACGAAGGGGGAGGTTTGGCTTCTGTCAGCCACGTGGCGGGTCCGGAGCTCCTCTCTGAGGAGAGGGAGGTCCGGCCCCGCTAGATACGTGGCACCTTCGGACCTCTCTCCCGCGGAGGGGGAGGTCCGACCTCTGTATGCCATGTGGCGGGCCCGGAGCTCTCCTCTGAGGAGAGGGAGGTCCGGCCCCGCCGGACGCGTGGCGCCTTCGGAGCTCTCCCTGCGGAGAAGGGCGAGTTACTTAGGCATTTTCCCCTGTGCGCGGGGGTACCCCATATCGCAGGTACCGACAACGTCCTATTGCGGTGCATAACCCAGGGGGAAGGCTGCGACTTGCTCGCTGAGATCCATGGAGGCGAATGTGGGAGTCACTCTTCCTCACGCATGCTTGTCGGTAAAGCCTTCCGGCATGGCTTCTACTGGCCGACAGCACTCCAGGATGCCGTCAAGCTGGTCGAGAGCTGCAAGGCGTGCCAGTTCCACGCCAAGCAGATCCATACACCGGCTCAGACGGTACAGATGATCCCGCCCTCATGGCCATTTGCCTTATGGGGGCTGGACATCTTGGGACCATTCCCCAGAGCCGTCGGGGGATTCCGGTACCTCTATGTTGCCATCGACAAGTTCACCAAGTGGCCGGAAGCCACACCAGTCACCACCATCAACAAGAAATCCACAATAAAGTTCATCAAGTCGACTGTCTGCCGGTTCGGGGTCCCAAACAGGATCATCACCGACAATGGGACCCAATTCACCAGTGCAGCGTTCCAAGACTACTGCGAAGACCTCGGCATCCAGGTGTGCTATGCCTCTGTTGCTCACCCAAAGAGCAATGGGCAAGTTGAGAGAGCCAACGCCGAGATTCTTAGGGGCCTCAAGACTCGCACATATGCCAACCTAAAGAAACATGGTGCCAATTGGGTGGATGAGCTTCCGAACACACTATGGGCTAACCGGACATCCCAGAGCCGGGCCACTGGAGAGACACCCTTCTTCATGGTGTATGGGGCCGAAGCTGTGCTTCCCCCAGAGATCACCATGAAGTCTCACCGTGTCCGGGCTTATGACGAAGCCGCGCAGGACAACCGCCGGCGTGGAGAAATCGACCTCGTCGACGAGGTCCAATTGCATGGAGCACTCCGTAACGCACGGTACAGATAAGCGCTCCACCGCTACCAACAGAGGTCTGTACGTGCCCGGGAGCTGCAGGAAGGTGACCTGGTGCTGCGGCGCATACTTTCTCGTGAAGGAACCCACAAACTCTCCCCTAGTTGGGAAGGTCCCTTCCGAGTCACAAAAGTGTGCCGTCCCGGGTGCGTACGCCTTTCCACCGAGGATGGGGACCCGCTCCTGAACCCTTGGAACATAGAACACCTCTGTAAGTTCTACCCCTAGAGCAACAATAGGACAGACTCTTCTTTTTGTAATAGATTCCATAGAGTCCAGGAACAGTGCTCGGAGCAGCTAAGCCTCAGGGGACGGTCCAAGACTACGTTCAGCTTCGCGTGGTTCCGACCCCAAGCACGTAGAGTCTTGCTTCCCTTCTTAATGGGGCGGGTCGTGGCCTCCATGTTTAGCCTGCCTTCCTCCTATGGAAATTTATATGAAAAGAAACGTATCCTACTTTGCTCTTCCTTGGTGCTCATTTAAATTATATATTAAATTTTTATGACTGCACTTCTGGCGCATGCTCACCATGCGCTCAGCTCCCTCTTCTCATTCTCACCTTTAGTCGGCATTTGCTGCCCTACCAAAGGCGGTCGCGTTGGAGGTACCTGCCGATAGCCAGGGGGACCCCGAGCTCCCGGCACTTCGCGCATGGTAGTCCCCAAGCACCGTATAAGTGGATGGGGACCTAAGCCAAATAAGACTATGAGATAGAGGAGGGGGAGCCCCCAAGGAGAATTACGTTTCCCTTACTTGTGTGCAGGACCTCTCGGCCTCAGCTCCCCGCAGGAGTATGGTAGATACATCCATCCAATGGAACGCACCTGTCGAAGTGTGTGGTCGACACTTCCCCCGGACCTGCACTAGTCAGCCCGTGGAGGTTATTTTTCGGAGGGGCTAGTCACTTGCGGAGAGCTTAAGCGTATGGACGAATTAAGGAGAAGCTTGACACGACGAGTTTTACGTGGTTCAGGCCGCCGGAGCGTAAAACCCTACGTCCACGGCGAGCTCAGGAGCTCGCTGTATTGCTTGCTGCTCAGAACCGGAGTCCTGAGCTTGGGGATGAGTGATGTATAGCGTATGAGTTGCCGGAGTGCGAACCCTTGCTAACGTTGCCTACCCGAGCCTTTTATAGTCCAAGGCTCGGGTGGCTTACAAGGGGGCCCCGGGACCCGACAGGTGGTCCCGGGGAGATAGCCTGCAGACTATCGTATCCGCAGTTATGTCGGTAGTTGTCTCTGGCGAAGGCTTCTGAGTCTTTGTCTTGCCGTCCTGCCCATGCCGCAAGCTAGTCGTAGTGGTTGATGACGGTGGAGGCGGCAGGGGATGTCTTGTCGCTGTGTTTATTGGCTGGCAGGTTCTGACACCGCGCGCCAGTCTGTGATGCGACTGGGCGCAACGGCACCTGACAGAGGCGTGCTCCGCGTCTCCGCGTCATGGGAAGGCGCGGGCCTTGAATACCTTGTACGGGCAAGGTATGGGGCGTCTTTACGCCCGCTGCCTACCGCTCGGGGGCAGGCAGCGCTATTCTGCTGGACACGTGGCGGGCTCGGAGCCCTCCTCAGAGGAGAGGGGGGTCCGGCCCCATAGGACACGTGGAGCCTTCGGACCTCTCCCCGCGGAGGGGGAGGTCTGGCTTCTGTTGGCCACGTGGCAAGCCCGGAGCTCTCCTCTAAGAAGAGGGAGGTCCGGCCCCGCTGGACACATGGCGCCTTCGGACCTCTCCCCCGCGGAGGGGGGAGGTCCGGCTTCTGCAGGCCACGTGGCGAGCCTGGAGCTCTCCTCTGAGGAGAGGGAGGTCTGGCCCCGCCGGACGCGTGGCGCATTCGGAGTTCTCCCTGCGGAGAAGGGCGAGATCCTTAGGCATTTTTCCCTGTGCGCGGGGGTACCCCATATCGCGGGTACCGACAGTAGCCCCCGGGCCCATCTCGGGGGAGATAGCGAGCCCGAGGTGGGACCTCCGTCTCTTCTGATCCGCGCACTTTTTCTAAGTCCCGTATTGACCGCTGCCGGAGCATGAACAGTCGCGGGATCGTGGGAGCGTGCGCCCACTTGATGGTTGCCTTTACTGCGGCGGTTCCCAAGGCTGCCATTCCTGTATGTCGCGGCGCTTTCTTCCGGAACCGCCAAAGCGCCTTGCCGGCTTGTCTTCTAGGGAGACTGACTCCTTGACCCACCGCTTCAGCTAGGCTGCTTGGGTCCACCTGTCATCGGCGCCCGGTCTCAGAGCCAATGCGGTCGCCGATGTGATGTATTCGAAGATTTTCGAATCACCTCGAATCGTTCCTGGAAAGTTTTTTAAAAGGGGATCTCACCCGCATCGCGGCTTCCCTTCGCATTTCCTAGCGCTCGTCCTTCCCTTGAACTCTTGCGCCTCGGCTTTCCTGTCCTTGTGCTCTCTTTCGCCATGGCTTCCAACTTGCTCCCGACACGTCTCGTTCGTTCCTCCGAGCTTGGGCCGGTGCGCAGGCTGCTGGGCTGGCGCACGGAGGAACAGAAACGCCGGCTCCGCCGGGGATCTCTCCCCCTGATCCTGGAAAAGGGGGATATGGTCTTCTTCACTGCTTATGCTCTGGCGGGGTTCGTCCCGCCAATTTCTTCCTTCTTTGTCACACTGCTGGAGACGTATGGGCTCCAGCTCCACCATCTCTCTCCCAACTCCTTCGCAATGGCCGCTGTCTTCATCCACTTCTGTGAGATGTTTGTGGGGGTGCACGCTTCTGTGACGCTCTTCCACTACTTCTTCGTGTTGCGGACGACTGGGCGCGGCTCGAAGACCCAGATGGGGCGTACTACTTCCAGCATCGCTGCAAGGACCCAAAGGTCTCTGGGTACCTTCTGCCCTTCAGCGCATCAAGGTGGGAAAACTGGAGGGAGAGCTGGGTGGTAGTGCAGACCGACGAGCACGATCGCCTACAACTCCCGACCGCTAGCCCAACCACCGATCGTCGCTTCTGGGAGGAGATCCCTGAGCTGGAGGTGGAGTACGCCCCGGTCTTGAAGCGTATCCGGTTCTTGGCCAACGAGGGGCTGACGTCCCTGATGGTGCTGATGGACTTCATGTCGCACCATATTGCGCCCTTGCAGCAGTGCAGTCGCCCAGCGTGGTACTATACTGGCGAGCAGGACTGTACCAGGCTGGAGAGGGGCCCCGGCTCTGACCCTTCCGACGAGGAGCTGTACGAGATGGTGGGTAAGGTGAGCGGCGACTACATTCCCAGTGGCGACCCCGCCCTTCCGGCCTCTGCTACCCCCTCTTCTTGGAGCCACAAAGGAGGTCAGAGCTCCTGCGGAAGATGCCGAACCTCGGTGACATCGGGATTGCCGTCCGGCAGGTCGGGGATGCCTTCCGGGGTATTATGATCCCAGGAACCGAGCGCTCCGGATCAGGGCACGAGGCGTATGCTGCTGCCCAACCCTTCCCAAGAGCCGACGGAACTCAAGCCGCCGACAAGGGGAAGGGGAAGGAGCCGGCCCCCGGGCATCCAGAGAAGAAACGCGCCCGGTCTCCTCCGAGGGCGCCGCCTGCGCCGAGTCAGGGTGCCGGAGCACCCTTGCACCCATCTCCCGGGGGTGCTGGTCCATCAGGTGGTGACCCGAAGAGGCCCCGGGTGTCCCACCCCAGCGGGTCTCTCCCCGGACAGCGGCAGTCCGAAGTAACCCAAGCACCTCGTCATCCTTCCTCAAGCGGAGGGGCTTCTAGGACGGATGCTGGTGGGGCGACGCCGGAGAGTGTGCCGGGGGTCCAGGCGCCATGTCCCATGACCATTCCAACCGCAGATCCTGGCGGCACAATTACAGCCCAGAGGCCGGTGCTGCAAGCCCGTTGGAGCGCTCATGTCGCCCAGTAAGTGTTGCTCCTTCTGGCTTGTAGGAGCAGCGTTCTCGTCTCCTCTCTTAGCCTGAGAGCTTTCTTTTCTTGCAGGGACCGACCAGCTGCCAGGGGCGGGCCTCTTACTCGGCCGTCTTCAACTGACGGAGGCTCCGCGCCTCAGCATCTGGGAACCGTGGTGGCTCCCATGGCCCCCAAGTCGACGGGGCTTCCTCTGTGCCGGCGAGTTCACCCTCTATGGTGGCCGCATCTGCTCCTGTCCGCCCTCCTTCACCAGCCCAGAAATCCGGTCCTGAGACTGGGAGGGCCGTTGTAGGTGCGCCTTCTGGCCCCCTGGCTTCCTTAGGACAGCGTCCCACTCCGGTTGCTGAGGCACCGGCGCCTCCGCCAGCCTTAGACTCGACAGGGGGGGGGGGGTCAGGGGCGTGACTCCTGCCCCCTCTGTCCCGGCGCCCGTGTGGGATGCCCTGGGGCATGTCCAGACCAGCGCACGGAAGCTCCAGTCCGCCTTCGAGCAGGAGCGGGGGGCGCTGGCCGGCGAGAGGGAACGCCTTCTCAGCTGGCAGCAGCGGGCCCAGGAGGCTAGGGCGGATCTTGACTCGTGGCAGTCAAGGCTTGAGGCCATGAGTGCTCTGCTTGAAACTCAGAAGAAGGCCATTAGCCGCTTGGAGTCAGAGACCCGACGGCTTCGTGCTTCCTACCGCTAGGCCCTGGCCCATGTTGAAGCCAAAGCCGAGGAGCGTTCCGCCGCCGCGGAGGAGTTGCGGCTGCAGGTAGCTCGTCGAGAGTGCGCCATCGCCGACCGGGAACGCGCTGCAGCAGCCGAGGAGGAGAAGACCACCGCCCGGCTGAGAGCCAAAGTGGGGGAGCTGAGGGCTCGGACCGAGGAGCTGGAGCTTCGTGAGTCGGCTTTTGCCGCGAGGGAGGAGCAGTTCTCCCAGGAGCGCCAGGCGGCGATGGATCACGAGCTGGCGGCTCACCAAGAGGTAGAGAAGCTCCAGTCTTTGCGGTCTGCCGAGGCCCAGGCAGTCTGGGGCTTTATTGCCAAGGCGGGGTCCGCCTTGGCTCCTCTTGGTTTCAGCCCTGTGCGGATGGAGGCTCTGGCGCGGCAGATGTCCGAAGCGATCCCGGCACTTGAGTCAATCGGCGACAAGCTGGGTCGGCTCGAAGCGGTGATCGCCGGTGAGCTTGAAGTGGAAGGACAGGGCCTCGCGAAGGAGGTCGCTATGCACGTACTGGCGTGCTTCCGGAGCCAAGACCCTTCCTTTTCTCTGGGGCCAGTCCGTCTAGGGCCCGTTGCCGAGCGGGAGGAAGCTGCCAGGGCCGAGGTCGAGGACGTGGCTGCCCTTGTGGCCTCTAGGTTTCATCGGGAGTCCGGGGACTCTTAGGCATCTGCCCCCGTGGCCACAAGGCCCTGTACCTCCTTTTTTATTTTTGTTGAGTCTGTAGCCCCGCTCGTGGAGCCTTGTATGAACAGACTCTTGTTTCCTTCTGTGTCTGCATGTCCTAGTCTTCTTCCTGGTTTTTCCTGGCTGAGTCCTTAGCTCCGCAAGGTACTCGGAGGCCTTGACCAATCTCGAAGCTCTGCATAGACACCTTCTCCGGGTCCTTACTATATATTAAGGGCCCCGGAGGTCTCCAGGACCCGCCCCATGAGAATGGGGGGGGGTCCAGGCCTGCTGGCCACGTGGCGGGCCCGGAGCTTCCCTCTGAGGGGAGGACAGGTTTCTTTTCATATAAATTTCCATAAGAGGAAGGCAGGCTAAGTGTGAAGGCCAAAACCCGCCTCATTACAAAGGGAAGCAAGACTCTACGCGCTCGGGGTCGGAACCAGGCGAAGCTGAACGTAGTCCTGGACCGTCCCCTGAGGCTTAGCTGCTCCAAGCACTGTTCCTGGACTTTATGGAATTTATTATAAAAAGAAGAGTCTGTCCTATTGTTGCTCTAGGGGTAGAACTTACGGAGGCGTTCAGTGTTCCGAGGGTTCGGGAGCGGGTCCCCATCCTCGGTTCTGGGGAATGGTCTCAGTATGTCCAGCCCCTGTACGGCAAATGGCCATGGGGGCGGGATCATCTGTACCGTCCAAGCCGGTGTATGGATCTGCTTGGCATGGAACAGGCACGCCTTGCAGTTCTCGACCAGCTTGATGGCATCCTGGAGTGTTGTCGACTAGTAGAAGCCATGCCGGAAGGCTTTACCGACAAGCGTGCGTGAGGAAGAGTGAATCCCATATTCGCCTCCATGGATCTCAGCGAGCAAGTCGCATCCTTCCCCCTGGGTTATGCACCGCAATAGGATGCGGTTGGCGCCGCGTCGGTAGAGATCCCCTTCTACCAACACGTGTCTCTTACCCATACGCACGATCCGTTCAGCGGATACACGTTCATCAGGGAGGATATTGTCTTTCAAGTAGTCCCGGATCTCCGTGATCCATGCATCGGGTCTGACTTGAGCGTCTGGATCTTGAGCGCTGGGTTGCACGGAGTTCCCAGTGACGCTTACGATCCTTGGCGGCGTCCATGGCCGCCGGGGCCGCCAGCTTCGAGGTGCTGGTCTAGCCCCCTTTGCCCGGCTCAGCGGGCCGGGCTGTGGGCCGCGGCAACGTCCACTCGAAGCCTCCTTCGGGCACAGGGGCTCCGGTGGGGGCCTTCGTTGAGAGGTCGTCAGCTGCGGCCTTGCCAGCGCGCGGTACGTGGCGCAGGTCCAAGGCGAGGAAGTCTTTCTCCACCATCTACACATGAAGCAGATGAGCAGCTAGCTGTGGGTCACTGCAGGAGCATTCACCCTAAACTTGCTTGATAACTTGCTGGGAGTCGCCCTGTGCCAACAACTGGCGAGCACCTAGAGACAGTGCTGTCTTTAGGCCAAAGATGAGTGCTTCATACTCTGCCATGTTGTTGGTTGCCTTGGAATTGAGACACACCATATACCCAGACTGCTCCCCCGATGACATGAGGAGCAGTACGCCAGCACCGGCCCCCTGCTTTCGCGAGGAGCCGTCGAAGAAGAGCGTCCAGTAAGGCCCGGTGAAGGCCAGAGCTCGGGGTCCTGGTTCACCGTCTTTATGGCCCCCTGGGTCAGCCTGCGTTGGTGTCCACTCAGCCACGAAGTCAGCCAGTGCTTGGCTGTTGACTGCGTGACGAGGAAGGAAGCTGTCGGTACCTGAGATATGGGGTACCCCCGCACACAGGGTAAAATGCCTAAGGAACTCGCCCTTCTCCGCAGGGAGAGCTCCGAAGGCGCCACGCGTCCGGCGGGGCCGGACCTCCCTCTCCTCAGAGGAGAGCTCCGGGCCCGCCACGTGGCATACAGAAGCCGGACCTCCCCCTCCGCGGGAGAGAGGTCCGAAGGCGCCGCGTGTCCAGCGGGGCCGGACCTCCCTCTCCTCAGAGGAGAGCTCCGGGCCCGCCATGTGGCCAGCAGAAGCCGGACCTCCCCCTCCGCGGGAGAGAGGTCCGAAGACGCCACGTACCCCGCGGGACTGACCCTTCTCTTCTCTGAGAAGGGCTCCGGGCCCGCCACGTGGCGGCAGAGCGACGCTGCCTGCCCCGAGTGATAGGCAGCGGGCGTAAATACGCCCCATACCTTGCCCGTACAAGGTATTCAAGGCCCTCGTCTTCCCAAGACGTGGAAACGCGGAGCACGCGTCTGTCAGGTGCCATTGCGTCCAGTCGCATCACAGACTGGCGCGCGGTGTCAGAACCTGTCAGCCAATAAACACCGCGACAAGACAACCCATGCCGCCTGCGCCGTCATCAACCGCTACGACTGGCATGCGGCATGGGAAGGGCGGCAAGATGAAGACTCAGAAGCCTTCGGCCAGAGACAACTACAGGCATAACTGCAGATACGGTAGATAATAGACAATCTTCCCGGGACCACCTGTCGGGTCCCGGCTCCCCTTGTAAGCCGCCCGAGTCTTGGACTATAAAAGGCTCGGGTAGGCGTCGATAGCAAGGGTTCGCATTTTGCAACTCATACGCTAGCCATACACTCTCAAGCTGTAACTCACCCCCAAGCTCAGGCCTCCGGCCCTGAGCAGCAAGCAATACAGCGAGCTCCATAGCTCGCCGTGGACGTAGGGTTTTACGCTCCGGCGGCCTGAACCACGTAAAACTCGCCGTGTCAAGCTCTTACTAACTCGTTCCATCCGCGCAAGCTCTCCGCTAGGAACTAGCCCCTCCAAAAAAGAACCTCCGCGGGCTGCCCAGTGCAGGCCCGGGGGAAGTGTCGACCGCACACTTCGACATTTGGCGCGCCAGGTAGGGGGCTTTTCCCCTAGCGCGACGAGTTTCCGCCGACGAAGATGACCAAGCTTCCTTCAGCGGCAAACTCTCCCCCTCTGCGTTCACGGCGAACCGTGACCACAGGGGAGTACATGTCGACACACTCAGGACGGAGTGTGTCGGCACGAGCTGGTAGCCAGCAGCCGACTCTAGCAATGCCGACTCCGGCTATGCAGGCCCAGACCAGTGTGAGATCTTCTGCAGCGCTGAGCGTACACCATGGAGGTGCGCTAGCTGCAGCAAGAGCGCTGCTGCGCAACCCACCTGCGGGGGATGCGCCCCATTCAGCGACCCAGCAATGGGTCCGTGAGGTGGACCGCCTCGTCGTCGCCGCCGCGAACCCTCGGTTTTGGTGAGGACGGCGCCCAGGACAACCGGCTGTGTCGCTGACGCGCACACCCACGGTTGACGGGCTGACGGCGGATTCCAGCTCCTCCAGGCTCCTGTCGACGGACCTGCGAAGGAAACTGGAACGGTGCCACTTGGGCCAGGACGCCCGGGTGTACCTCGAGCGACGCCGAGAGAGGCGTCGCAGCCATGAGGCAGGCGACAGCATGTCGTCGGCCTCGACACAACCAGAAGGGCAGGCCTTCGCCACGCGAGCCCTGCCTCAGGCATATGCTGCGCAGCATATGCCACAGCTATATGCGCCGCAAGTAGCGGCCCCGGCCTATGGTGCAGCCTTGCCCATGCCGGGATACGCGGTGCCAGGTGCGAACCAAACGTTCGCAGCGCCAGTACCTGCAGCAGCAGGTGCAGGATGTGCGGCCCTTGCACCCCACCTTCGCTTCGCTAGGTGGCCACGCAAGTTTCGCCCGCATCTGCCCGAGAAGTACGACGGTAGCGTCAACCCAGCGGAGTTCCTCCAGATCTACTCCACCGCTGTACTTGCTGCAGGAGGGGTCGAGGCTGTCATGGCCAACTACTTCCCCGCCGCCTTGACCGACCCAGCTCGGTCTTGGCTCATGAATCTACCTCAGGGGTCCATAACCTCCTGGGGTGAGCTCTGCCGACAGTTCGTCGCCAACTTCGGCAGCTCCTACACCCATCCCGGCACGGAGCTTGACCTCCACGCCGTCAAGCAACAACCTGGGGAGTCGCTGCATTCTTTCATCCAGCGGTTCTCTCAGGTACGCAACACCATCCCGCATATCCAAAGTGCCTCTGTGGTGGAGGCGTTCTGACAGGGTGTCCGGGACGAGAAAATGCTTGAGAAGCTCGCGACCAGAGAGGTCCGCGACGTCTCGGAGCTCTTTAGCCTGGCGGACAAGTGCGCCAGAGCGGCTGAAGGGCGGAACTGGCACGCTCTGCCGACCTCCGAGTCAGGAGGGCAGCCCGGGTCCGGTGCTGCTTCCTATGGGGGTGGCTAGATGACCAAGAACCGGGGGAGTGGAAAGATGAAGTCACCATTCACGGCCCCCGTCGCCGCAGCTGCGACGACCAGTGGAGCTCGGGGGCCACGCCCCGACAAGAGGCAGCGGCAATCACCGGCCCCAGACAGTGGCCAAGGCGGGCTATGCCCCGTGCATGGCACCTGCAACCATACTGCTGCCGAGTGCTGGGAGATCCAGAGGCTCGCAGAGCGCTTCCGCAAAGGGAAACAGCAGAGGGCTGAAGCGCTGCCCTACCCTCAGAGGGATGGCAAACAGAAGGTCGATGCCCCAGTCACTGCTACCCACCAGGTGGGGTTCCAGGAGCCTCAGCGTGTCATAAAGACAGTGCATGACGGTGAGGACTCCAGTTCCGACGGTGACAGGCCAGGGCGTTAGCCAACTGCGGCGCACCTCCGTGCCTCGAACATACCTCTCGGGGGCCGCCTAAGGTCTGTCAACCCCTTGAAGGCCTTGCCAGAAGGGGAAGACGCCTTAGGTCATCCAAGACGAGCCCGGGCCTACCTACCCCTTGAAGGCCTTAGCCAGAAGGGGAAAACTTCCCGGGGGCCCCCAGGAGAAGCCGCGCAGGACCTGATCCAGCGCGAAGATTACAACCTCATCGACAAGACTCGGCTGCAGCGAACACCCCGCAACGCATGGTCTCGGCTAATGCTCTAAGCACTACCGCCAAAGAACCAAACGCGTCGGGGGCCTGCAGGAGGGCAACCTGGTGAAGCGGCACGCTCTATTCCAAGAAGGACCCATAAGCTCTCCCCCAGCAGGGAAGGTCCCTTCCGAATCACGAAAGCTGCCGCCCCAGGTACACATGCCCTTCAACCGAGTGGGATCCGTTCCCAAAAATCCTTGCCATGGAGCAACACTGTAAGTCCTACTTCCTGAGCATCAGTAGGACAGGGTTATTCCCTTCTGTAAAAGATCCCATAGAATTTAGGAACAGCGCTTGGGGCAGCTAAATCTCAAGGGACGGTACAGGACTACGTCCAGTTTAGCCTGGTTCCGACCCTAAGCGCGTAGAGTCTTGCTTCCCTTGAAGACAAGGAAGAACATTGCCTCCCTGTACAGCCAGAATTCCACCTATGGGTACGAATACAGAGCCCTGTTCTACTTAGCTCTCTCTCATGCGCTCATTTAAATTATGTATTAATTTTTATGATCGCACTATCTCTGTATGTTCATCGTACATCTAGCTCCCCCTCTCCTGCGCTCATCCATAGTCGGCATTTGCTATCCTACCGAAGGCGGCTGCGCTTGAGGCACCTGCCGATGGCCGAGTGAGTCTCTCGGGCCTCCCCCAGTCAGGTGTTGCGGTGCCAGTTGGTTACCTCCAGGAAAGGCCAGCGTTGTGCATGGGGGGTCCAGGGTGCGTATCCAGCTTAGCCGGCCCAGAGCCCAAAGCATGCGCATCCTGCCCTCCGGAGGTCCAGGGGAGTACGTCCGCTTTGCCTGGTCATGAACCCAAAGCGCGTGCACTCTGCTTCCCCAGCGCATGGCCCGGTACTAGGGATCGGATGGCCGTACCAGGACCTCGGAGGGAGCCGGAGCCCCGGCGCTTCGCGCACAGAATTGCCCAAGCCCCGTATAATGGATCAGGATCGTAAGTCGAATAAGACTAAGAGACGGGAGGGGAGGACCCCCCAAGGAGAATTACGTTTCCTCTGCCTGTGTGCAGGACCTCCAGGTTACGGCAACAGGGACTGCATGAAGCGGGGGGAAAGGAGCTACCAGCTACTCCGGCCTGGGACTGGAAGGACCGGGACCTGCCCCTCCAGCAGGGGCGGGACCCGGGGGCCCCACGTGTCTAGCGGGCCCAGAGCTCCCGCCTCTTAGGAAGGAGCTCCGGACCCGCCACGTGGCAGGCAGATCTGGAGCTCCCCATAGGGCGAGATCCGGAGACCTCCGGGGGCCCCTAACACGGTTAAGACCCGGGGAAGGTGTCTGTGCAAGGCTCCGAGATTGGAAATGGCCTCTGAGTACCTTGCGGAGCTAAGGACTCAGCCAGGCAAAGCCACGAAGGAGAGAAAAAGCATCGCAGACACAAGTATCCAAGAGAGTCAAATTAAGCAAGGCTCCATGAGCTGGACTACAGACTCGATAAAAAGGGAGAAACAAGTCCTAAGGACCTCCCGGCTCTCGCCGGAACCTTGCGGCTACAAGGGCGGCCACATCCTCGATTTCAGCCCAGGCAGCTTCCTCCTGCTCCGCGGCTGGGCCCTCTCTCGCTGGCTCTAGCAAAAAAGAGGGATCGCGGCTCTTGAAGCATGCCAGCACATGCGAGGCGACCTCTAAAGCTAAGCCGCGGCCCTCGGCCTCAAGCTCGCTGGCAACCACCAAGTCGAGTCTGTCCAGCTTGGCGCCGATCGACTCCAACGCAGGGATCACCTCCGCCACCTTCAATGCGGGAGTCGCGACCCTCACCGGACTGAAGCCAAGAGGGATCAGGGCGGACCCCGCTCGATCCACGAAGCTTGAGACCGCAGGAGCCTCGGAGGACCGCAAGGCTGAGAGCTCCTCCACCTCGCGGCGAGCCGCCTGCAGAGCCTCCAGGTTCCTCCCGGAGAATTCCTTCTCCTTGGCCACCAGGGAGCTCTCCCTAAGGTGGAGAGTCTTGGCGAGCCGCTCCAACTCAGCGGCCTTGAAGTCGGCGGTCAGCTCCCGGTCCAAGACCGCCCGGCGATCACGGGAGACCTGTTCCTCCCTCAAGTCAAGGTCTGCTTTCAGGATCTCCAGCTCCTCCATCCGAGCTCGAAGGTCATCCTCGCCCGCAGCCAGCTGCGCGGCGACCCTCTCCGCCTCAGCTGCCATGGAACGCTGTCGAAGTGTGCGATCGACACTTCCCCCGGGCCTGCACTGGGCAGCCCGCGGAGGTTCTTTTTTCGGAGGGGCTAGTTCCTAGCGGAGAGCTTGCGCGAATGGACGAGTTAGTGAGAGCTTGACACGGGAAGTTTTACGTGGTTCAGGCCACCGGAGCGTAAAACCCTACGTCCACGGCGAGCTATGGAGCTCGCTGTATTGCTTGCTGCTCAGGGCCGGGGGCCTGAGCTTGGGGGTGAGTTACAGCTTGAGAGTGTATGGCTAGCGTATGAGTTGCAGAATGCCAACCCTTGCTATCGACGCCTACCCGAGCCTTTTATAGTCCAAGGCTCGGGCGGCTTACAAGGGAAGCCGGGACCCGACAGGTGGTCCCGGGAAGATTGTCTATTATCTACCGTATCTGTAGTTATGCCGGTGGTTGCCTCCGGTCGAAGGCTTCTGAGTCTTCCTTTTGCCGCCCTGCCCATGCCGTGCGCTAGTCGTAGTGGTTGATGACGGCGCAGGCGGCATGGGATGTCTTGTCGCGGCGTTTATTACCTGTCAGGTTCTGACACCACGCGCCAGTCTGTGATGCGACTGGACGCAACGGCACCTGACAGGCGCGTGCTCCGCGTTTCCGCGTCTTGGGAAGACGCGGGCCTTGAATTCCTTGTACGGGCAAGGTGAGGGGCGCCTTTACGCCCGCTGCCTACCGCCCGGGGGAAGGCAGCACCGTTCCTCCAGCCACGTGGCGGGTCCAGAGCTCACCTCTGAGGAGAGGGAGGTCCGGCCCCGCTGGACGCGTGGCGTCTTCGGACCTCTCTCCCGCGGAGGGGGAGGTCCGGCTTCTGCATGCCACGTGGTGGGCCCGGAGCTCTCCTCTGAGGAGAGGGAGGTCCGGCCCCGCCAGACGCGTGGTGCCTTCGGAGCTCTCCCTGCGGAGAAGGGCGAGCACCTTAGGCATTTTACCCTGTGCGTGGGGGTACCCCATATCTCAGGTACCGACAGTGGCCCCCGGGCCCATCTCGGGGGAGATAGCGAGCCCGAGGTGGGACCTCCGTCTCTTCCGATCCGCGCACTTTCTCTAAGTCCCGACTTGACCGCTGCTGGAGCACGAACGGCCGCGGGGTCGTGAGAGCGTGCGCCCACTTGATGATTGCTTTTACTGCGGTGGTTCCCAAGGCTGCCACTTCTGCACGTTGCGGCGCTTTCTTCGGGAACCGCCGAAGGGCCTTGCCGACTCATCTTCTTAGGAGACTGACTCCATGACCCCACCGCTTTAGCTAAGCGGCTTGGGCCCAGCTTTCATTGGCACTTGGTCTAGGAACCGAAGCGGTTGTGGGTGCGGGGTATTCGAAGAGTTCCGAATTGCTTGGAACTGCACCGGGAAGCTTTTTAGAGGGGGTCTCACCCACGTTGTAGCTTCCCTTCGCACTTCTCTGCGTTTCTTCTTGGACTCTTGCGCTTTTGCTTTCTTGCCTTTGAGCTCTCCCTTGCCATGGCTTCCAACCCGCTGCCAGAGAAGAAACGCGCCCGATCTCCTCCAGCAACGGCGCCGGTGCCAAGTCGGGATTCTGGAGTGCCTGACACCCCCTCCGGTGGTGACTCGAAGAGGCCCCGGGCTAATGTGCTAGGGGAAGCCTCTGCGGCGTCCCCTGTTCCGCCAGTCCAAGCGACTGCGGAGCGGTCGTCGGAGACGGTAGCGGGCTCTGGAAATCCTACCCCGGCTCGGAAGTCGGGGTTCAGAGCCCGCTGGAGTGTCCGCGCTTCCCGGTCTTCCCCGTCTTGCGGGGAATCTGTGCCGATGCGCTCGGAACCAGGGGCGACTGCTGCAGCCGCCAGGCCAGCGCGGACTTCTCCTGTTCCGGTGTGCTCGGACTCTGCGGCGGCGCCGTCTCTTCCTGCCGAGACGGTTACCGCGGCCCCCGAGCCAGCACAGGTTGATCCTGCACTAGGCGGTCTGGCTTCTTCTCCAGCTCCGTCCTCCCCGGCTCGTCCCCCTCCTCAGGTCAAGGAGCCTGAAGCTGAAGAAAGTCCGGCTGGCCCGGCTGCTAGGGCCGCTGGGCCAGTTTCTCCTGATCGGCGTCTCGTCTCGGCGGCTGGCGCGCCGGCTCTTCCCGAGGACGTGGTAATGGAGGAGGTCGGAGGGACTGCCCCAGCTTCTGTTGCTCCATTGCCTCTGGCGGACGCCTTCGCGCTCGCCGAGTCGAGCGTCCGGCAGGTCTTGGCTGCACTAGGGCGCGAGCGGGAGGAGTATACGGTTGAACGGGACCGCCTCCTCACCTGGGGGAACCTTTTGCGGGAGAGGAACGCGAAGGTTAAGAGCGAGCTCGACTCCAGGCGGGAGTTGCTCGACTTCCGGGAAATGCTCGTCGACCGGATGAAGCGGGCTGTTGACCGCATGGACACCCAGTCGTGGCGGATCAACAAGGAGGCCCTGGAGGCTCACGCCCGGGCCGAAGAGAGCCTCTCAGCTTCTGTGGAAATACGGCAGCGGTTGGAGCGCCGCGAACTCGCCGTTGAGGAGCGGGAGCGTTCCGTGGCAGCTGAGGCAGAGAGGGTCGCCGCGCAGCTGGCTGCGGGCGAGGATGACCTCCGAGCTCGGATGGAGGAACTGGAGATTCTGAAGGCAGACCTCGACTTGAGGGATGAACAGGTCTCCCATGATCGCCGGGCGGTCTTGGACCGCGAGTTGACTGCCGGCTTCAGGGCCGCTGAGTTGGAGCGGCTAGCCGAGACCCTCCGCCTTCGGGAGAGTTCCCTGGCGTCCCAGGAGAAGGAATTCTCCGAGAGGAACCTGGAGGCTCTGCGGGCGGCCCGCCGCGAGGTGGAGGAACTCTCAGCCCTACGGTCCTCTGAGGCCCTTGCGGTCTCAAGCTTCGTGGATCGGGCGGGGTCCGCCCTGATCCCTCTTGGTTTCAGTCCGGTGAGGGCCGCAACTCCCGCATTGCAGGTGGCAGAGGTGATCCCTGCATTGGAGTCGATCGGCGCCAAGCTGGACAGACTCGACTCGGTGGTCGCCAGCGAGCTTGAAGCCGAGGGCCGCGGCTTAGCTTTAGAGGTCGCCTCGCATGTGCTGGCATGCTTCAAGAGCCGCGACCCCTCTTTCTCACTGGAGCCAGCAAGAGAGGGCCCAGCCGCGGAGAGGGAGGAAGCTGCCAGGGCTGAAGTCGAGGATGTGGCCGCCCTTGTAGCAGCAAGGTTCCGGCGAGAGCCGGGTGGTCCTTAGGACTTGCTTTTCCCTTTTTTATCGAGTCTGTAGTCCAGCTCAAGGAGCCTTGCTTAAATTGACTCTCTTGGATACTTGTGTCTGTGATGCTTTTCCCTCCTTCTTGGCTTTGCCTGGCTGAGTCCTTAGCTCCGCAAGGTACTCAGAGGTCATTTCCAATCTCGGAGCTTCGCTCAGACACCCCCCGGGTCCTAACTGTGTTAGGGGCCCCCGGAGGTCTCCGAACCTCGCCCTATGGGGGGGGGCTCCAAATCTGCCGGCCACGTGGTGGGTCCGGAGCTCCTCCTTAAGAGACGGGAGCTCCGGTCATGTTGGACACGTAGGGCTTTCGGAGCCCTCCCGCTGAGGGGGGAGGTCCGGTTCCTGCATGCCACGTGGCGAGCCCGGAGCCCTCAAGGAAGGAGTTCCGGGCCTGCTGGACACGCGGGTCCCCCGGGCCCTGCCCCTCTGGGGGGGCAGGTCCCGGTCCTTCCAGTCCCAGGCCGGTGTAGCTGGTAGCTCCTTTCCCCCCGCTTCATGCAGTCCCTATTGCCGTAACCTGAAGGTCCTGCACACAGGTAGAGGAAACGTAATTCTCCTCGGGGGGTCCTCCCCTCCTGTCTCCTAGTCTTATCCGTCTTATGGTCCTGGCCCGCTATACGGGGCTTGGGCAATTCTGTGCACGAGGCGCCGGAGCTCCGGCTCCCTCCGAGGTCCGGGTACGGCCGTCCGATCCCTAGTACCGGGCCATGCGCTGGGGAAGCAGAGTGCACGCGCTTTGGGTTCATGACCAGGCAAAGCGGACGTACTCCCCTGGACCTCCGGGGAGCAGGATGCGCATGCTTTGGGCTCTGGGCCGGCTAAGCTGGATACGCACCCTGGACCCCCCATGCACAACGCTGGCCTTTCCTGGAGGTGACCAACTGACACCGCAACACCTGACTGGGGGAGGCCTGAGAGACTCACTCGGCCATCGGCAGGTGCCTCAAGCGCAGCCGCCTTCGGGAGGATAGCAAATGCCAACTATGGGTGAGCGCAGGAGAGGGGGAGCTAGACGTATGATGAACATACAGAGATAGTGCGATCATAAAAATTAATGCATAATTTAAATGAGCGCATGAGAAGGAGCTAAGTAGAACAGGTCTCTGTATTCGCGCCCATAGGTGGAATTCTGGCTGTTCGTGGGGGCAATGTTCCGCCTCGTCTACAAGGGAAGCAAGACTCTACGCGCTTAGGGTCGGAACCAGGCTAAACTGGACGTAGTCCTGTACCGTCCCTTGAGACTTAGCTACCCCAAGCTCTGTTCCTAAGTTCTATGGGATCTATTACAGAAGTGAATAACCCTGTTCTACCGATGCTCAGTAAGTAGGACTTACAGTGTTGCTCCATGGTAAGGATTTTTGGGAATGGATCCCACTCTCGGTTGAAAGGCATGTGTACCTGGGGCGGCAGCTTTCATGATTCGGAAGGGACCTTCCCTGCTGGGGGAGAGCTTATGGGTCCTTCTTGGAATATAGCGTGCCGCTTCACCAGGCTGCCTTCTTGCGGGCCCCCGTCGCGTCTGGTTCTTTGGCGGTAGTGCTTAGAGCATTAGCCGAGACCGTGCGTTGTGGGGTGTTCCCTGCAAGCCGAGTCTTGTCGAAGTTGTTGTCTTCACGCTGGATCAGGTCCTGCGTGGCTTCTCTCCGGGGCCCCCGGGGTGTTCTCCCCTTCTGGCTAAGGCCTTCAAGGGGTAGGTGGACCCGGGCTCGCCATGGATGACCTAAGGCGTCTCCCCCTTCTGGCAAGGCCTTCAAGGGGTTGACGGACCCTAGGCGGCCCCCGAGAGGTATGTTCGAGGCACGGAGGCGTGCCGCAGCTGGCTAACACCTTGGCCCGTCACCGTCAGAACTGGAGTCGTCACCGTCATGCACTGTCTTTATGACACGCTGAGGCTCTTGGAACCCCACTTGGTGGGCAGCGGTGACTGGGGCACCGGCCTTCTGTTTGCCATCCCTCTGAGGGTAGGGCGGTGCTTCAGCCCTCTGCTGTCTTCCATTACGGAAGCGCTCTGCGAGCCTCTGGATCTCCCAGCACTCGGCAGCTGTATGGTTGCAGGTGCCATGCACGGGGCATAGCCCGCCCTGGCCACTGTCTGGGGCCGGTGATTGCTGCTGCCTCTTATCGGGGCGCGGCCCCCCGAGCTCCGCTGGTTGTCGCAGCTGCGGCGACGGGGGCCGCGAATGGTGGCTTCATCTTTCCACTCCCCCGGTTCTTGGTCTTCTTGCCACCCCCATAGGCAGCAGCACCGGACCCGGGCTGCCCTCCTGACTCGGAGGTCGGTAGTGCGTGCCAGTTCCGCCCTTCGGCTGCCCTGGCGCACTTATCCGCCAGGCTAAAGAGCTCCGAGACGTCGCGGACCTCTCTGGTCGCGAGCTTCTCGAGCATTTTCTCGTCCCGGACACCCTGTCGGAACGCCACCACCACAGAGGCGCTTTGGATATGTGGGATGGTGTTGCGCACCTGAGAGAACCGCTGGATGAAAGAGCGCAGCGACTCCCCAGGTTGTTGCTTGACGGCGTGGAGATCGAGCTCCGTGCTGGGGCGGGTGTAGGAGCTGCCGAAGTTGGCGACGAACTGCCGGCAGAGCTCACCCCAGGAGGTTATGGACCCCTGGGGTAGATTCATGAGCCAGGACCGGGCTGGGCCGGTCAAGGCGACGGGAAAGTAGTTGGCCATGACAGCCTCATCGCCTCCTGCAGCAAGTACTGCGGTGGAGTAGATCTGGAGGAACTCCGCCGGGTTGACACTTCCGTCGTACTTCTCGGGAAAGTGCGGGCGAAACTTGCACGGCCACCTTGCGAAGCGAAGGTGGGGCGCAAGGGCCGCACATCCTGCACCTGCTGCTGCAGGTACTGGTGCTGCGAGCAGGTGGTTCACACCTGGCACCACGTATCCCGGCATGGGCAAGGCTGCACCATAGGCCGGGGCCGCTACTTGCGGCGCATATGGTGGTGGCATATGTTGCGCAGCATATGCCTGAGGCGGGGCTCGCATGGCGAAGGCCTGCCCTTCCGGTTGTGTCGAGGCCGATGACATGCTGTCGCCTGCCTCATGGTTGCGACGCCTTTCTCGACGTCGCTCGAGGTACACTCGGGCGTCCTGCCCCAAGTGGCACCGCTCCAGTTCCCTTCGCAGGTCCGTTGACAGGAGCCTGGAGGAGCTGGAATCCGCCGTTAGCCCGTCAACCGTGGGTGTGCGCGTCAGCGACACAGCTGGTTGCCCTGGGCGCTGCCCTCGCTGAAACAGAGGGTTCGCGGCGGCGACGACGAGGCGGTCCACCTCACGGACCCATTGCTGGGTTGCTGAATGGGGCGCATCCCCTGCAGGTGGGTTGCGCAGCAGCGCCCTTGCTGCAGCTAGCGCACCTCCATGGTGTACGCTCAGCGCTGCAGAAGACCTCACGCTGGTCGGGGCCTGCATAGCCGGAGTCGGCGTTGCCGGAGTCGGCTGCTGGCTACCCGCTTGTGCCGACACACTCCGTCCTGAGTGCGTCGACATGTACTCTCCGCTGGTCACGGTTCGCCGTGAATGCGGAGGGGAAGAGCTTGCCGCCGAAGGGAGCTTGGTCATCTTCGTTGGGGGAAACTCGTCGCGCTAGGGGAAAAGCCCCCTACCTGGCGCGCCAAATGTCGAAGTGTGCGATCGACACTTCCCCCGGGCCTGCACTGGGCAGCCCGCGGAGGTTCTTTTTTAGGAGGGGCTAGTTCCTAGCGGAGAGCTTGCGCAAATGGACGAGTTAGTGAGAGCTTGACACGGGAAGTTTTACGTGGTTCAGGCTGCCGGAGCGTAAAACCCTACGTCCACGGCGAGCTATGGAGCTCGCTGTATTGCTTGCTGCTCAGGGCCGGGGGCCTGAGCTTGGGGGTGAGTTACAGCTTGAGAGTGTATGGCTAGCGTATGAGTTGCAGAATGCGAACCCTTGCTATCGACGCCTACCCGAGCCTTTTATAGTCCAAGGCTCGGGCGGCTTACAAGGGAAGCCGGGACCCGACAGGTGGTCCCGGGAAGATTGTCTATTATCTACCGTATCTGTAGTTATGCCGGTGGTTGCCTCCGGTCGAAGGCTTCTGAGTCTTCCTTTTGCCGCCCTGCCCATGCCGTGCGCTAGTCGTAGTGGTTGATGACGGCGCAGGCGGCATGGGATGTCTTGTCGCGGCGTTTATTACCTGTCAGGTTCTGACACCGCGCGCCAGTCTGTGATGCGACTGGACGCAACGGCACCTGACAGGCGCGTGCTCCGCGTTTCCGCGTCTTGGGAAGACGCGGGCCTTGAATTCCTTGTACGGGCAAGGTGAGGGGCGCCTTTACGCCCGCTGCCTACCGCCCGGGGGCAGGCAGCACCGTTCCTCCAGCCACGTGGCGGGTCCAGAGCTCACCTCTGAGGAGAGGGAGGTCCGGCCCCGCTGGACGCGTGGCGTCTTCGGACCTCTCTCCCGCGGAGGGGGAGGTCCGGCTTCTGCATGCCACGTGGCGGGCCTGGAGCTCTCCTCTGAGGAGAGGGAGGTCCGGCCCCGCCAGACGCGTGGCGCCTTCGGAGCTCTCCCTGCGGAGAAGGGTGAGCACCTTAGGCATTTTACCCTGTGCGCGGGGGTACCCCATATCTCAGGTACCGACAAACGCTCCCGTTCCTCAACGGCGAGTTCACGGTGCTCCAACCGCTGCCGTATCTCCACGGCAGCAGAGAGGCTCTCTTCGGCCCGGGCGTGTGCCTCCAGGGCCTCCCTGTTGATCCGCTGCGATTGCGTGTCCATGCGGTCGACAGCCCGCTTCATCCGGTCGACGAGCGCTTCCCTGAAGTCGAGCAACTCCTGCCTGGAGTCGAGCTCACTCTTAACCTTCGCGGTCCTCTCCCGCAAAAGGTTCCCCCAGATGAGGAGGCGATCCCGTTCAACCGTATACTCCTCCCGCTCGCGCCCTAGTGCAGCCAAGACCTGCCGGACGCTCGACTCGGCAAGCGCAAAGGCGTCTGCCAGAGGCAATGGAGCAACAGAGGCTGGGGCTCTCTTCCATTACCTCGTCCTCAGGAAGAGCCGACGCACCAGCAGCCGAGACGAGACGCCGATCAGGAGAAGCTGGCTCCGCGGCTCTGGCAGCCAGGCCAGCCGGGCTCTCTTCAGCTTCTGGCTCCTTGACCTGAGGAGAGGGACGAGCCGGGGAAGGCGGTGCTGGAGAAGAGGCCAGGCCTCCTAGTGCAGGATCAACCTGCGCTGGCTCGGGGGCCGCGGTGGCCGTCTCGGCAGGAAGAGACGACGCCGCCGCGGAATCCGGGCACACCGGAACAGGAGAAGTTCGCGCTGGTCTGGGGGCCGCGGCAGTTGCCCCTGGCTCCGAGCGCAGCGGCACAGATTCCCCGCAAGACGGGGAAGGCCGGGAAGCCCGGACACTCCAGCGGGCTCTGAACCCCGACTTCCGAGCCGGGGTAGGACTTCCAGAGCCCGCTACCATCGCCGACGGCCGCTCCGCAGTCGCTTGGACTGTCGGAACAGGGGACGCCCCAGAGGCTTCCCCCAGTGCATCAACCCGGGGCCTCTTCGAGTCGCCACCGGAGGGAGTGTCAGGCACCCCAGAATCCCGACTTGGCACCGACGCCGTTGCTGGAGGAGATCGAGCAAGTTTCTTCTCTGGCAGCGGGTTGGAAGCCATGGCAAGGGAGAACTCAAAGGCAAGAGAGCAAAAGCACAAGAGTCCGAGAAGAAACGCTGAGAAATGCGAAGGGAAGCTGCAATGTGGGTAAGACCCCCTCTAAAAAGCTTCCCGGTGCAATTCCAAGCGATTCGGAACTCTTCGAATATCCCGCACCGGCAACCGCTTCGGTTCCTAGACCGAATGCCGATGACGGGTGGGCCCAAGCCGCCTAACTGAAGCGGTGGGGGCAAGGAGTCAGTCTCCTAAGAAGATGAGCCGGCAAGGCACTTCGGCGGTTCCCGAAGAAAGCGCCGCAACGTGCAGAAGTGGCAGTCTTGGGAACCGCCGCAGTAAAAGCAACCATCAAGTGAGCGCACGCTCCCACGATCCCGTGGCTGTTCGTGCTCCGGCAGCGGTCAATTCGGGACTTAGAGAAAGTGCGCGGACCAGAAGAGATGGAGGTCCCACCTCGGCTCGCTATCTCCCCCGAGATGGGCCCGGGGGCCACTGTCGGTACCTGAGATATGGGGTACCCCCGCGCACAGGGTAAAATGCCTAAGGAACTCGCCCTTCTCCGCAGGGAGAGCTCCGAAGGCGCCACGCTTCCGGCGGGGCCGGACCTCCCTCTCCTCAGAGGAGAGCTCCGGGCCCGCCACATGGCATACAGAAGCCGGACCTCCCCCTCCGCGGGAGAGAGGTCCGAAGGTGCCGCGTGTCCAGCGGGGCCGGACCTCCCTCTCCTCAGAGGAGAGCTCCGGGCCCGCCACGTGGCCAGCAGAAGCCGGAACTCCCCCTCCGCGGGAGAGAGGTCCGAAGACGCCACGTACCCCGCGGGACTGACCCTTCTCTTCTCTGAGAAGGGCTCCGGGCCCGCCACGTGGCGGCAGAGCGACGCTGCCTGCCCCGAGTGATAGGCAGCGGGCGTAAATACGCCCCATACCTTGCCCGTACAAGGTATTCAAGGCCCGCGTTTTCCCAAGATGCGGAAACACGGAGCACGCGTCTGTCAGGTGCCGTTGCGTCCAGTCGCATCACAGACTGGCGCGCGGTGTCAGAACCTGTCAGCCAATAAACACCGCGACAAGACAACCCATGCCGCCTGCGCCGTCATCAACCGCTACGACTGGCATGCGGCATGGGCAGGGCGGCAAGATGAAGACTCAGAAGCCTTCGGCCAGAGACAACTACCGGCATAACTGCAGATACGGTAGATAATAGACAATCTTCCCGGGACCACCTGTCGGGTCCCGGCTCCCCTTGTAAGCCGCCCGAGTCTTGGACTATAAAAGGCTCGGGTAGGCGTCGATAGCAAGGGTTCGCATTTTGCAACTCATACGATAGCCATACACTCTCAAGCTGTAACTCACCCCCAAGCTCAGGCCTCCGGCCCTGAGCAGCAAGCAATACAGCGAGCTCCATAGCTCGCCGTGGACGTAGGGTTTTACGCTCCGGCGGCCTGAACCACGTAAAACTCGCCGTGTCAAGCTCTTACTAACTCGTTCCATCTGCGCAAGCTCTCCGCTAGGAACTAGCCCCTCCGAAAAAAGAACCTCCGTGGGCTGCCCAGTGCAGGCCCGGGGGAAGTGTCGACCGCACACTTCTACAGAAGCCTAGCTCAAACTCCGGTAGCTCTGCTGCCCATTTGGTGGCATCGTCCGTCGCGTGGGGGCTGTGGAGGATAGCTTTCAGCGGGTAGGAGGTGGCCACTGAGGCCCGGTGTGCTTGGCAGCAGTGGCGGAGATTCCTGGACGCCACGAGCACTGCATACAGCAGCTTGTGTACCTCCAGGTACCTTGTCTTGTCGTCATGGAGGATCTCGCTGATGAAGTAGACAGAACCTCCCGCGGGCCCGGGGAGGCCGCCGGGAGCTGATACTCGGAGGCCCCCAGGCTGTCTTGGACCTCCGGGGGGTCCCGCTGATTTCCCGGGAGCTCCGGGAGGTCCCGTTGGACATCCGGGAGGTTCTGTTGGACCTCCGGGAGGTCCCGTTGCACCTCCGGGAGGTCCTGCTGGTCCTCCGGGAGGTTGTGTCGGGGGTCCGGGGTCCGTTTTGGACCTCCGGGGGGTTGCCTCGGAGACCCGGGGGGTCGTCTTGGACCTCCGGGGTTTCCTGGCGCTGTTTCCCAATACCGGAGCAGGCTGCGGCGATGAGGGGTCCGGCCGCTCTGTGGCGAGGACCATACTCACCACTGCAGCCGTCGCCGCGATGTAGAGCAACAGATGCCCTTCGGGCTCGGCGCTACCATTACGGGTAGGGTCATCAGGAGCTGCTTCAGCTCCTGGGGAGCTTCCTCTGCTTCGTCGGTCCAAGTGAATGGGCCGGATTTGCGCAGGAGCTTAGAGAAGGGGAGCGCTCGCTTTGCTAACCTCGGTATAAACCGACTCAGCGCAGCTAGGCATCCCGTGAGTTTCTGGTCTTCTTTGATGCGGGCCGCCTCGAGCCGATGGCTTTGATCTTCTCTGGGTTAGCCTCAGTTCCTCGGTGTGAGGCCAGAAATTCTAAGGGTTTTCCAGAGGGTACACCGAACTCACACTTGTCGGCCAGGTTATCTAGTAGGGATGAACTCTGCCTGACCTTAACAACAATGTCATCGACATACACCTCAACTGAGTCTCTCATTAGCTCTCCGAAGGTCTTGTGCATTGCACGTACGAAGGTAGGGAGAGCGTTCCTTAGGCCATAAGGCATAGAGGCATAACAGTACAGACCGACTACTGTGATGAAGGAGGTGTGCTCTTCATCTTCTCTAGACATAGGGATCTGGTGGAAACCCGAGTAAGCATCTAGGAAGCACAGCATATCGCAGCCTGACGTCGAGTCTACTGTTTGATCTATTATAGGGAGAGGAAATAGATCTTTAAGACATGCCTTATTGAGACTGGTGTAGTCGATGCACATCCGGAGCTTCCCGCCGGCCTTTGGGACAACAACAGGGTTCGCCAAGCACCGGGGGTGGCGGACTTCCCGTATGTGACACGACCCCATTTGGTCCTGTCGAGCCAGGATCACGCTGAGGGGTGCTGCGTTGCACAGCACCGTATAACACATGTCAAAGGTGCAAAGCGGAAGCAGAAGTTTTATTACATAAACAAGTTTATGAACATGTTTACATCAAAATAAGTTCAGTCTACACTCGCGGGCGTAGACTAAGCATCAAGTGCACGTTCAGCCCTCGAACGTGTCCTTGCTAGCACACACGCACACTAACTCTGCGGCGTGCACGACTCCCACTCGACGGGGTTCCCCTCCTGGGGTTCCGTCTCCTCTTCGGGAGTCCCTTCCTCATAGAACCCTGCAAAAGCTTCAAACACAAGCAGTGAGCACGAAGGCTCAGCAAGTCTGACCCGTCTCACCTAAACATGGAACTTCTACATGAGGATAATGGGTTACATGAGGTAAAAATCATTTGCAAGGACTCGCCTAATTAGTAGAACCTTACTTTCAAGTTTTTGCAGCAGGTTGTGAAGAACCTTACGCTAAGGCACATGAGAGAGCCGCAATCAAACAAGAAACGCATTTCTCTCATGTACTTTGCCCAAAGTTGAAAAGAACTTTAATTAGCTCTAAGCTACAGCATATCATTAACAATCAATGTCCAGCTTTCATTCAGCAACATTTTAACATGTAACTAGCCTGTTCTTTCTACGTCACGGTACAGTGAACAAGTGGTACTCACTGACCGCGAGGGACGGCGATTATAATCGATTTACACCTGCAGGGTTACCCGAACAACCCGTCACGTACGCCCGTACTCGATGTTGCCTACAACAACCATCACGGACGCCGTACGCGACTACCTTTCACCCGTCAGCCAAATATTGAACCGGTCCCATCGTCCCGAGCAAGAGGTCTCTGCACGCGCATCTCCGTGCCGCCAGCCGATTTACACCTCAAGCTCTCAACCTACCCTCTGAACGACGGGCAATGCCTCAATAACCAGCTACCCGAGTTACATCAGTTTCCCGGTTCCCATATAGCCGGTAGGTCTTCAGTACTGTTCTAGCTTGTTCAACAGGCCCGCACACGGCTCGGTCCTCAACCGACACAAGCGGAGCTACAGCACACAGGCCCCAAAGTCCTGCTGCCCTTACTCTCCGCTCGGTCTCATTTTCTTGCCATGTGTATCATGTGCTATCTCTACCCGAGCAATGTGCCTCTAGCCTATTCTCGCGAGTAGTTCCAACTACTTGACTTGTACCGAATCCTACTCTATCCTAGCAATGCAGTGGCTAACGAGGTTTTCAATCCTAAACCCAACCCATGGTTTTCTTGGCTATGCAGTTGGATTTTCAACCCAGACTCTAATGCAAAGAACAATATTCAAAGAGGTGCTCAAAACAATAAACATTTGTAAAAAGGTTAATGCAAACCGGGGCTTGCCTTGCTGCTCTTGGTCGTAGGCTAGCTGTTCCTCCGGAGTAACGAAGTCTAGGACTTCGGGTTCCTCCTCGACCTTAGCGACTACATGATAGAAACAATACATGTATTAATTTAATGCATTTGTATTAAGTTTGAAGTTGTGAAGTCTATAACTTTTGCTAGATAGACCTAATGACTGTGAAACTTTTACTGTGGCTTGGTTACAACCTAAACAGAGACTTGGTCAAGTTTTAGTTGCAGCAAAGCTCATTTGAGCCCTCCACAATTAATTATGTCCTTGACCTTAATTGGAACTCTTAGGGTGTTCTAGGAATTTTCATGAGACAAACTATGACTTTCTGAAAACTAGATTTTTAGAGGGTTCTAATGGAGTTGGTCTCACTTAATTTGGAAGTCTCTAACTAAAGATCTGAGCTAAACAATTTCAGAGAAAATTCTGAAAATGTTTCTGAACATTTTCTATTTTCTCTGGAACAGTTTTACTAATCACACCATTAGGTGGACTAAATGAGCTCAAATGGATCTGAAATTTTTATGGTAGTTCAAGGATACTTTGGTGAATATCTCAGCGAAATTTCAGGATTTTCCTCCAAAGGATTCTTCAGTTAAAATTCCTAGAAGTTTAAATTTTAAGGAATTAATTCTGGAGAATTAAGGAATTTCATGAAGTGAAACTTGATTTTCTGGAAAGTACTCAGAGAGCTGAATCCAGCAAAATTTGGTTCACTCAATTTGGAGCTTTCTAGCCAAAGTTATAAGGATTTGAAGTTTGAAGGAAATCTGAAAATCGGGGAAAAGTTTAAACTCGCGCGTGGGCCCAGGGGACACGCGTCGCACGCCTAGGCGATGGCACACCGCGGACCACAAGGATTTTGCGCGCCAGCACACCTGATCCCGGCCGCAGCCGGATCCCGATTCAAAATATCGGCCGCTGACAGCTGGGGTCCACCCCCTTCTTCAACCTCGCGACACCCGCGCCCCGCCGCCGAGGGACCTCGCCGGAGAGCTCGCCGCCGGCTGCTGTACAGCTCCAAACTTCTTGATTCTGGCCGCCCCTGCCTACTTTTACTTGGGGAACAGGATCCGAGGGTCAGCTGCTCATGACAACGGCCGGAGCATGGTCGGCGACGAGCCGCCGTATCGGAATGACTTCGGCCATGTCGGCTGACTCCCCTAGTACCTCAGCTACTTGGGAAATCGGTCGGGGAGCATCAGTGGACCTCAGAGAAGGTCGACATGAGCTCGAGGCAGCTCGGGGAAGGCCCGAAATAGGTCCTCACCGTGCGCCCGATACCCCCCGTTCGTTCCGCCATTAGTCGACCTCAAATTACGCCGGGCACAGAGGTTCTCCGGCCCAGAGTTATGAAGGCAACTCGTGCGTTACCGTGTCTAGCTCGTGTGAGAGTGGCCTGAGGCCTTCTAATCCTTTCTAGAGCACGAATTAAACAGAATCGTACCCGAAGGTCGTTCTGCACACAGAAAGGGGAAAAGTGGAAATTCGCCGCCGGTGAGCAACCACTCGAGCTGTGGCTCGGGAATGAGCAGCACCGGTCACCCGCGCGTCCAAGGGTGCCTTGGCTCGGGCGTGACAACGCCCAGGTTGGGCTGTCCACGAGAGCCCGAGGTGCGGCGGTTCCAAGTTCCGAGTTTGATCTTTCGGCACAGCCGATATCAATCGGTTTCAACCGAATTCTAGCAATGGGGAGGATGGAGGAAGGTCTCTAGTACCTTGCTGGGACTCTGGAGTGGAAGGAGGGAGCTGCGATCGGCGTCCTCCGATCAAGTCCGAACTGCGGAAACTTTCGGCCGATGCTGGGTTCTTGCGGGAAAACACGTCGGTACCCCGGCCGAGGAGGGGGGCAGGCGCCTTAAGAAGGCTCTGCACCGCCTCATGCCCGCGCGTGGGCAAGCAGCTGGTGGCGCGGTGGCTGGCCTCGGTGGCGATCACCGCTGCGGCTCGGCGACCCGAGTGAAAAGTCTCAGTCGGTTTGTGTTGAAGTAGAGGCTGACATGTGGGTCCCACCCTTCCTTTTAACCTCTGAAATTTACTTCTAATCACTGTTGTAAACAGTAAACCCCATACTACCCTTGGCAATTCAAATTATTCCCCCCATGAGCCATTTGAATTGATAAAAGTTCAAATGAGGTTTGGTTTGAATGAATTTCAGCACAAGTTCAGTTTGAAATTCAAATAAAGTTTGAATTTCTCCCCCTTAGCTCATGTCAAGATCAATTCCAAATGGAGTGAAAATTGGTGTGTGAGCTCACAAAAATGTGCTGAGTAAGAGTATGCCTTCCACTTTCAAATTCATGGTACAAAAACAGTTTGAATTTGAATATGTTTTCAAACTGCCCCCTTCCTATCTATACCCAAGATGACCTCAAAAAGGTTTTGAATTTGGGTGAAACTTGGCATGGACATCCTTAGCAAAGTGTAGGAGTTTTTCCTATGTCCAGCCCATCTATATCACATGTGGGAAATACCACTTTTGCAATGTGTAAGTTTGTTCCCTAATGAGCATGTTGATAATTGTTACTTGCTCTTCATTTGTGTTCATCATTCTTCCTCAAATGAGGTGTGTGGTGTGGGGATGAACACTACAAATGGGTGTCCAAAACTGAGGCCCTTACATTCCTCCCCCCTTAAAAGAATCTCGTCCCGAGATTATAAGGTGAAAATGAGAGAGAGGACGGTGGAAAATTACCAGATATGCGACGTGAGGAAGTCGGGGTAGTTAGTGTGAAGGAATTCTTCGCTCTCCCATGTCGCTTCGTCCATGGAGTGATTACTCCATAGAACCTTGTAGAACCACAACGTACGGTTGCGTGTGGTTCGGGCCTTCTCATCAATAATCTGCACCGGCTCCTCCCGATAGGTGAGATCCGGTTGCAGTTCTTCAATGTCTTCCAGCTGAATGGTAGTTGATAACTTGAGACACTTCCTCAGCTGGGAAACGTGAAAGACGTCGTGCACACCGGAAAGTGCTTCTGGTAATTTCAGCCGGTATGCCACCGATCCACATCTTTCGGTAATCTGGAACGGACCGATAAATCGGGGTGCCAACTTTCCTCTTACCCCAAATCTGTTTACGCCCTTCATTGGAGACACCCGTAGATATACGTGACCTCCAACTTCGAATTGTAATGGGCGCCTTCTCCGGTCCGCATACTGTTTCTGTCGGGATTGAGCGGCTCTTAGGTTCGCTTGAATCAGTCGAACCTTTTCTTCCGCGTCGTTGACAAGGTCAATCCCGAAGGTAACCCTCTCGCCAGACTCACACCAGTTCAGTGGTGTGCGGCATTTCCTGCCGTATACCACCTCGTAGGGCGCCATCTTGATGCTGGCTTGGTACCCATTGTTGTACGAGAGCTCGGCTAACGGCAAGTGATCATCGCAATTCTTGCCGTGGTCGATAGCGCAAGCTCGTAGCATGTCTTCTAGGATTTGATTTACCCGCTCAGTTTGCCCATCCGTCTGCGGGTGGTAGGCTGAACTACGGATCAGCTTCGTCCCCAAGGCAGTGTGTAGCTGCTCCCAAAAACGGGACACAAATAAAGTGCCTCGGTCCGATATGATGGTACGGGGTACGCCGTATAAGCATAGTATCCGTGAGATGTACAGTTCAGCGTACTTCTTGGCGTTGTAGTTTGTGTTGACCGGGATGAAATGGGCAACTTTGGTGAGTTGATCGATGATCACCCACACAGAATCATGTTTCTGTAAGGTGGTGGGTAAACCGACGACGAAATCCATGCTCACGTCCTCCCACTTCCAGGCAGGAATGCCCAGTGGTTGCAGCAGTCCCGGTTTCCGCATGTGGTCTGCCTTCACCCTTCGACATGTATCACACTCGGACACGTATTTTGCAGTCTCTCGCTTCATCCGTGTCCACCAAAACTTTCTTCTGAGTTCTTGATACATTTTGTTGCTGCCGGGGTGAATAGAAAATTTTGATAAGTGAGCCTCATCAAAGATTTTCTTCCGTAGCTCCGGGTTTCGGGGTACGACAATCCGGTCCTTGAACCATAGGACGCCGTCTCCGTCCTTCCGGAAACATTTCAACTCCCCACTGTCTACACGTCTCCGCAAATGTGACATGCCCTTGTCATTCCTCTGGGCTGCCGCTATCTCTTCACGGATGGTGGGGACCAAAGCTAGGTTGTAGAGTGCTCCGTGTGGAATCACATGTAGTGGTGGTTCGCTCTCTTCCAACGGTGTGATGGTCAGATTATTGACGTGTGACTTGCGGCTTAGCGCATCCGCCACAACGTTTGCCTTGCCCGGATGATAATGGATCTCTATCTCGTAATCCTTTATCAGTTCTAACCATCTTCGTTGCCTCATGTTCAGCTCCTTCTGAGTGAATATGTATTTGAGGCTTTTGTGGTCGGTATATAAATGTACGAGGTTACCGAGTAGGTAGTGCCTCCACATCTTCAGTGCAAGTACCACGGCAGCGAGCTCCAAGTCGTGAGTTGGATAATTTTGCTCATGATTCCTAAGCTGCCGTGATGCATACGCGACCACTCTTCGGTCTTGCATCAGCACACATCCGAGCCCAATGCCGGATGCATCGCAGTACACATCGAACGGTTTTGTTGTGTCTGGCTGCGCCAAAACCGGTGCTGATGTCAGGTGCTTGACTAAAGCCTTGAATGCTGCTTCACATGCTGGACTCCAAACATATTTGGTAGCCTTCTTCAGCAGCTCTGTCATTGGCTTGGCAATTTTCGAGAAGTTCGGAATGAACCTCCGATAATATCCCGCGAGTCCGAGGAAACTCCGTACCTCGTGAACAGTTCTCGGGGATTTCCAATTCAGCACTTGCGTGATCTTGCTCGGGTCCACAGCGATACCTTCCGCTGAGATGATATGCCCGAGGAAAGGCACTTGCGATATCCAAAACTCGCATTTGCTGAATTTTGCGTATAACTTGTGATCCCGCAGCCGTTGCAAGACTATACGCAGATGTTTCTTGTGATCTTCCTCCGACTTGGAATATACCAGGATGTCGTCGATGAAGACCACGACAAACTTGTCCAGCTCCGGCATGAACACCGAGTTCATTAAGTACATGAAGTGAGCTGGAGCATTGGTGAGGCCAAAGGACATGACCAGGTACTCATAAAGTCCGTACCTTGTCGAGAAAGCTGTCTTTGGAATGTCCTCCGCCCTTATCTTAATCTGATGGTACCCGGATCTTAAATCCATCTTGGAAAAGATCTTTGCTTCGACCAACTGATCAAACAACATGTCGATCCGTGGCAACGGGTACTTGTTCTTGATGGTTACGGCATTTAATGGACGGTAGTCCACGCAAAGCCGCAACGTTTCATCCTTCTTTTTGACAAATAATGCCGAACAGCCCCATGGCGAGGAGCTCGGCCTAATAAAACCCTTCTCCAGAAGGTCCGTGAGCTGAGTCTTCAGTTCAGCCAACTCCTTGGGTGCCATCTTGTACGGCCTTCGGGATATTGGCATGGTTCCCGGTGCAAGTTCAATCTTGAACTCCACCTCTCTATCGGGTGGCATTCCCGGCAAATCGTCCGAGAATACATCAGGGAACTCTTGGACCACTGGAATGTCTTCCAATCTGATGGTTGTGGCTTGATAGACACTTGGAAGTTTTATTTCTGGACTGTCCAGAAATAGTGAGTGAGAACCGTGCACCTCTGAGTTTAAGTGCACGACTCGAAGGACGGTGTCTAAAACAGCGCCGTGGCGGGTTAACCACGACATCCCTAGGATGACATCGACCTTCTGTCCCTCTAAGATAATGAGAGACGTGGGGTACACTCTACCCGCTAAGCATAATGGTGCTTTGGAGACCATTACGCTTGCTGAAATCTTCCCACCCGGTGAGCAAATTAAATATGGACTATCGGTGGGTAGTATTGGCAAACTGTGTTTAGCAATGAAAGCTTGGCTAATAAAATTATGCGTGGCGCCTGAATCAAACAGTACTATAGCGGGATGCTGGTGGAGTTGAAACATACCCGCAAGGATTGGCTCGCCCTCCGGCACGTCCTCAATGGCAAGCTGGTGGACAGTACCGGGCCTAGGGTTTGCCCGCCGCGCATTAGTAGGGTTCCGGGGTTGATTCCTCCCCGGAAACTGTGGTGCCACTCCGCCGCCTTGCCTCTCCGGGCAACTGCTCACGAAGTGTCCTGGACGACCACACTTGTAACATGTGGCCGCTGCTGGTGGAGTACTCGGGGGACGAAAGCCCGGCATGCGTTGCGGAGGTGCAAACGCACGCGGCATCGCCCGCTGCTGCTGTTGTTGTTGCGGTGGTACTGGCAGTGCCGGCCGGAATGCCGGTGAAGAGTACGGCCGACTGCGGAACGGCATCGGCCGCTGTGGTGGCTGCCAGCGTGGACCTGATGGTGGGCGATTCACCATCCGAAACTTCTGAGAAGGACCGCCTCCTTCTCCGCTGCTCTGCGGCGCGCTTCGCTTTCTCTCCGCCGCCGCTAACTCCTTGCCGGAGTCCTCCTGAACAATCGCAGCATCAATGATGTCGTTGAGGCTGCCGCGATTGAACATCGCCAATTTATCCTTCAGGAGCGGGTTAAGCCCCTGGTAAAAGTGGTCCCGCCGCTTCTCGTCCGTATCTGCGTGATACGACGCGTAGAGCGCGAGATCGTTGAACGCCCTGGAGTATTCCAGCGCGTTCCGGCTCCCTTGTTGCAGGTGTAGGAACTCCTGCATCTTCCTCTTCATCAAACCGGGCGGTATATGATAGGCCCTGAAGGCCGTCCGAAACTCCGCCCAGGTCATCACTCGGTCGGTGGGCTGTGAAGCACAGAAGTTGGCCCACCACGCGCTCGCGGATCCTTGGAGCTGCTGGACCGCGAACTGTGTCTTGCGCTTCTCGCTGATTTGGAGCAGCCCGAATTTCATCTCTATGGCGCGGAGCCAGTTGTCCGCGTCAAGTGGTTCATCCGCCCTTGAGAATACAGGGGGATGAGTCGCCAGGAAGTCGGAGTAGGAGCTCTGTTGGCGCTCCTCACGATCTTGACGTCTCTCTGGGCGAGACGTATTCGCAATTAACGTTTGCAGCAGCTCTGTGTGCTGCTGATGTGAACCCACCATTGCCGCGACAATGTCGGCCAATGTCACCGTCGGCAGTGGCGGTGGCGGTGTTTGCTGTTGCTGCTGTTGCTGTTGTTGTCCCGAGGAGTCCTCGGGAGGTGGTTGGGAGGTCTCTCCCCCTTGGCTAGTACCTCCAACATCGGGGTTGGCACGAGTACGCGTCATTCTGAAATTCAACACGGCAGCAATTAGCACATGTCTTACTCAAAATTCCATAAACAGCTGTAGATATTGAAGCGACGCATGATTAACTTGCACAACATTCACATATATTGATAAAGCAAAAACTTTATACAAGATACATTATTCTCGGATCTCCGAGAAGTCGTGCTCATGTCGTCACTACCTATACATACGCTACTGTCTACACGACATGTCACCGATTACAAAAGTTGGGTTACGCTACCCTAGCTGCCCTACTTGGCAACCGTAACCCCCTACTCGGAGTAGAACTCGACCTCCTGTGGGTCGTCCTCCTCCGGTACCTCTGCTGGTGGCTCGGGGTCTACCACCTCTCCAACCATTCCGGGTTCTCCCATGGCTGGAAGACCCAAGACTACCGGTACGCCCCATACCGGGGGTACGAGGTCCTGCAAGGCATGCACCTCGTCCATAGCTTGGTTGTAGTCCTCTTCCCAGCCTTGTCCTTCCTCAATAGTGTCGTCCCGCTCTTGAGCAAGGTCCTCATTCTGCTGGGTTAGGGTCTGCACCAGCTCTTGCAACGCCGCGATGTCAGCACGGCTCTTCTTCCTTGCCTTCTTCAGACGACGCAACTGATTGTGTTGTTCATTCAGTCGCTTGATCGTCGGAAGGAGCACATTACGGAGTGCGCTGTGAGCACCCTCGAAATGATCTCCACGGCTTGTGCTCTCCTTGAGCTTGGTGGCGAGATGCTCCGTATGAACAGTTTGGCTGTCCATCACAGCGTTTCCCGCCCTCATTCGGAGGCTGAGATTTGCCTCCGCGGGGTTGTACCTTGAGCAAGTCGGGTCTGTTGCCTCCAGGTACCTTTCTTGCCACACATGCTGAGCTCGTCCCTCCACCGGAACGAGTGCGTATGGAGTTCCCCCCATAGCCTGCACGTGTAGTTGGCAGAAACGTGACATAGTGTCACGGGCTGCCACTTGCCACATCCCTTCCGGTTGTCTCCCTCTCACCGTGACGGTGAATGGCACCCAACCGGGTGGCGTAGGTCCTGCAGGAACTTCGACATGGATCGTCCACGTCTTGTTCCCCTCTTCGCCTTCTTCCTTGGCGAAGTATTGCGGCATTTGGTTGTACCCGAAATATTGGAGCATTTGCCACAATGCTTCCGGGTAGCCGCTACGGTCAGAGCAGTGGGAAACTACCCACCCATTCTCCAACCATTCATCTGCTGCTATCTGTAAAAATATATTTGAGAAATGTCAAATATTTATTTGAACAGTAAACCATTGAGTTATAACATAAGATATGTCAGTGAACCCATAACACTTGGAAACATAGTTCAAATTTTTAAACAAATTTGACTGCTGGTCTGCTGCTCCCATGACAGCCTTGACTAGTTTCCATATCAACCTGATTTAGGCCATGTTAAAAGCAAAACCAGTCCTGGAGCTCAACATCAAAGTTAAAGCTAACTTCAATAGATTTCCAGCCAGTATTTGCTTGGCCTAAGATCTGTCCTGGTTTAAAAGTTATGAGATGTCAAAGTTAACAGAATTTCTGGAATCAATTGGACAGCACCTCCCTACTTTAGGTACTGAATTGATCCAAGAATCCCAGTTAATTCTGTTCCCAATCTGACAAAACTTTCTGTTACAAAGTCGTAACCCATCTCATAAGCTTTCCAGAAGTACCTCATTTCCTATTTTTTGATTTTTAAGCAGGAAGTTATGCTTAATTTACAGAGAGTTTACAGAGAGTCTTTGCTCTATCCTGTTTTCTAGACAGTTTCAACTCTACTGCATTTTTCGAGTGGTTAAGGGATGAAACACCTCTGGACCTCAACAGAAAAGTTGTAAAGCTCTTCCAAATCTTTCCAGAAATGTATCATACGACCCCAACCTCGAAAGAACTCAACCTCTAACCTCTGATTAACTTCAGCCTTGATTTAGCTGAAAACAGAGTGCTCTGTCCTTAACATCCTATAAGTTGAAAGCTTGTTAACTTTGAATATCCTGTTCAAGGGAAGGAGTTACATCAAGTTTTACTACTTTGGATCAAAACCTTCAATTTTTTAAATGAAGTTGGTCATTTAGTTGGGTGTGACGTCGATGCGTCACCAGATTATGTCGGTACTACGTCCTCACAAAGAAAAACCTATACCGGACTTAGCCGGCTTCGTTATTTCAGTGGCACTAAACGTCACTCGCACACGGATGCTACACGTCTACCGTTTCGTGGTCAGGCTACCTGCAGAAACTCAAACAATCATCAGACTCGGCTGCACACCGAGCCCGGAATCCATACAGTTCGTACACCCGGCCGTCATCACTCGCCCGGATGTTCTCAAGCCAAACACGCCTTGAGTTACGTGTTCACGTTTTAGACCACGTGACGGGGTCTCCCATGTTGCACCACGCACGCCAGGGACAGACGTTGCTCGAATACCCCAAACAACATTAAGAGTCGTAGAGGATATCAAAGCGGGTCGGGTTACCTGCCACCCGTGGGGCTCCACCCTTCAGCTTGTGCGCACTGGTGGACAGCGCTTACGTGCACCCCCCAAGACATGAACGTCCCGAGATGCACGATTTTTTCCGACATAACAATTAGGTTACTAAGCCACTTTCTATATACTAATAACATCCTTATACGGGCTACTAACTCGTTCCTCACTGGATTTTTGAAAAAGAAGACCTTTGTACTGTGTTAAACCTCAAGCGAGCTCTGATACCAGCGCTGACACGACCCCATTTGGTCCTGTCGAGCCAGGATCACGCTGAGGGGTGCTGCGTTGCACAGCACCGTATAACACACGTCAAAGGTGCAAAGCGGAAGCGGAAGTTTTATTACATAAACAAGTTTATGAACATGTTTACATCAAAATAAGTTCAGTCTACACTCGCGGGCGTAGACTAAGCATCAAGTGCACGTTCAGCCCTCGAACGTGTCCTTGCTAGCACACACGCACACTAACTCTGCGGCGTGCACGACTCCCACTCGACGGGGTTCCCCTCCTGGGGTTCCGTCTCCTCTTCGGGAGTCCCTTCCTCATAGAACCCTGCAAAAGCTTCAAACACAAGCAGTGAGCACGAAGGCTCAGCAAGTCTGACCCGTCTCACCTAAACATGGAACTTCTACATGAGGATAATGGGTTACATGAGGTAAAAATCATTTGCAAGGACTCGCCTAATTAGTAGAACCTTACTTTCAAGTTTTTGCAGCAGGTTGTGAAGAACCTTACGCTAAGGCACATGAGAGAGCCGCAATCAAACAAGAAACACATTTCTCTCATGTACTTTGCCCAAAGTTGAAAAGAACTTTAATTAGCTCTAAGCTACAGCATATCATTAACAATCAATGTCCAGCTTTCATTCAGCAACATTTTAACATGTAACTAGCCTGTTCTTTCTACGTCACGGTACAGTGAACAAGTGGTACTCACTGACCGCGAGGGACGGCGATTATAATCGATTTACACCTGCAGGGTTACCCGAACAACCCGTCACGTACGCCCGTACTCGATGTTGCCTACAAAAACCATCACGGACGCCGTACGCGACTACCTTTCACCCGTCAGCCAAATATTGAACCGGTCCCATCGTCCTGAGCAAGAGGTCTCTGCACGCGCATCTCCGTGCCGCCAGCCGATTTACACCTCAAGCTCTCAACCTACCCTCTGAACGACGGGCAATGCCTCAATAACCAGCTACCCGAGTTACATCAGTTTCCCGGTTCCCATATAGCCGGTAGGTCTTCGGTACTGTTCTAGCTTGTTCAACAGGCCCGCACACGGCTTGGTCCTCAACCGACACAAGCGGAGCTACAGCACACAGGCCCCAAAGTCCTGCTGCCCTTACTCTCCGCTCGGTCTCATTTTCTTGCCATGTGTATCATGTGCTATCTCTACCCGAGCAATGTGCCTCTAGCCTATTCTCGCGAGTAGTTCCAACTACTTGACTTGTACCGAATCCTACTCTATCCTAGCAATGCAGTGGCTAACGAGGTTTTCAATCCTAAACCCAACCCATGGTTTTCTTGGCTATGCAGTTGGATTTTCAACCCAGACTCTAATGCAAAGAACAATATTCAAAGAGGTGCTCAAAACAATAAACATTTGTAAAAAGGTTAATGCAAACCGGGGCTTGCCTTGCTGCTCTTGGTCGTAGGCTAGCTGTTCCTCCGGAGTAACGAAGTCTAGGACTTCGGGTTCCTCCTCGACCTTAGCGACTACATGATAGAAACAATACATGTATTAATTTAATGCATTTGTATTAAGTTTGAAGTTGTGAAGTCTATAACTTTTGCTAGATAGACCTAATGACTGTGAAACTTTTACTGTGGCTTTGTTACAACCTAAACAGAGACTTGGTCAAGTTTTAGTTGCAGCAAAGCTCATTTGAGCCCTCCACAATTAATTATGTCCTTGACCTTAATTGGAACTCTTAGGGTGTTCTAGGAATTTTCATGAGACAAACTATGACTTTCTGAAAACTAGATTTTTAGAGGGTTCTAATGGAGTTGGTCTCACTTAATTTGGAAGTCTCTAACTAAATATCTGAGCTAAACAATTTCAGAGAAAATTCTGAAAATGTTTCTGAACATTTTCTATTTTCTCTGGAACAGTTTTACTAATCACACCATTAGGTGGACTAAATGAGCTCAAATGGATCTGAAATTTTTATGGTAGTTCAAGGATACTTTGGTGAATATCTCAGCAAAATTTCAAGATTTCCCTCCAAAGGATTCTTCAGTTAAAATTCCTAGAAGTTTAAACTTTAAGGAATTAATTCTGGAGAATTAAGGAATTTCATGAAGTGAAACTTGATTTTCTGGAAAGTACTCAGAGAGCTGAATCCAGAAAAATTTGGTTCACTCAATTTGGATCTTTCTAGCCAAAGTTATAAGGATTTGAAGTTTGAAGGAAATCTGAAAATCGGGGAAAAGTTTAAACTCGCGCGTGGGCCCAGGGGACACGCGTCGCACGCCTAGGCGATGGCACACCGCGGCCCACAAGGATTTTGCGCGCCAGCACACCCGATCCCGGCCGCAGCCGGATCCCGATTCAAAATATCGGCCGCTGACAGCTGGGGTCCACCCCCTTCTTCAACCTCGCGACACCCGCGCCCCGCCGCCGAGGGACCTCGCCGGAGAGCTCGCCGCCGGCTGCTGTACAGCTCCAAACTTCTTGATTCTGGCCGCCCCTGCCTACTTTTACTTGGGGAACAGGATCCGAGGGTCAGCTGCTCATGACAACGGCCGGAGCATGGTCGACGATGAGCCGCCGTATCGGAATGACTTCGGCCATGTCGGCTGACTCCCCTAGTACCTCAGCTACTTGGGAAATCGGTCGGGGAGCATCAGTGGACCTCAGAGAAGGTCGACATGAGCTCGAGGCAGCTCGGGGAAGGCCCGAAATAGGTCCTCACCGTGCGCCCGATACCCCCCGTTCGTTCCGCCATTAGTCGACCTCAAATTACGCCGGGCACAGAGGTTCTCCGGCCCAGAGTTATGAAGGCAACTCGTGCGTTACCGTGTCTAGCTCGTGTGAGAGTGGCCTGAGGCCCTCTAATCCTTTCTAGAGCACGAATTAAACAGAATCGTACCCGAAGGTCGTTCTGCACACAGAAAGGGGAAAAGTGGAAATTCGCCGCCGGTGAGCAACCACTCGAGCTGTGGCTCGGGAATGAGCAGCACCGGTCACCCGCGCGTCCAAGGGTGCCTTGGCTCGGGCGTGACAACGCCCAGGTTGGGCTGTCCACGAGAGCCCGAGGTGCGGCGGTTCCAAGTTCCGAGTTTGATCTTTCGGCACAGCCGATATCAATCGGTTTCAACCGAATTCTAGCAATGGGGAGGATGGAGGAAGGTCTCTAGTACCTTGCTGGGACTCTGGAGTGGAAGGAGGGAGCTGCGATCGGCGTCCTCCGATCAAGTCCGAACTGCGGAAACTTTCGGCCGGTGCTGGGTTCTTGCGGGAAAACACGTCGGTACCCCGGCCGAGGAGGGGGGCAGGCGCCTTAAGAAGGCTCTGCACCGCCTCATGCCCGCGCGTGGGCAAGCAGCTGGTGGCACGGTGGCTGGCCTCGGTGGCGATCACCGCTGCGGCTCGGCGACCCGAGTGAAAAGTCTCAGTCGGTTTGTGTTGAAGTAGAGGCTGACATGTGGGTCCCACCCTTCCTTTTAACCTCTGAAATTTACTTCTAATCACTGTTGTAAACAGTGAACCCCATACTACCCTTGGCAATTCAAATTATTCCCCCCATGAGCCATTCGAATTGATCAAAGTTCAAATGAGGTTTGGTTTGAATGAATTTCAGCACAAGTTCAGTTTGAAATTCAAATAAAGTTTGAATTTCTCCCCCTTAGCTCATGTCAAGATCAACTCCAAATGGAGTGAAAATTGGTGTGTGAGCTCACAAAAATGTGCTGAGTAAGAGTATGCCTTCCACTTTCAAATTCATGGTATAAAAACAGTTTGAATTTGAATATGTTTTCAAACTGCCCCCTTCCTATCTATACCCAAGATGACCTCAAAAAGGTTTTGAATTTGGGTGAAACTTGGCATGGACATCCTTAGCAAAGTGTAGGAGTTTTTCCTATGTCCAGCGCATCTATATCACATGTGGGAAATACCACTTTTGCAATGTGTAAGTTTGTTCCCTAATGAGCATGTTGATAATTGTTACTTGCTCTTCATTTGTGTTCATCATTCTTCCTCAAATGAGGTGTGTGGTGTGGGGATGAACACTACAAATGGGTGTCCAAAACTGAGGCCCTTACAGTATGAAGCCAGCGTCCAGCAGCTTCTTGATTTCTTCGCGGATGAGGCTTTACTGCTCGGTGGACTTCTTGAGGGGCTTCTGTCGGACTGGCCGGGCGTCGGGGAAGACCTTTAGGTAGTGCCCAATCACCTCCCTAGGGATCTCTGGCATCTGCGACGGTTGCCATGCAAACACATCGACATTGTGCCGGAGGGAGGTAACGAGCGCGCCTTCCTATTTGCTATCTAGGCCCCCGGCTACCCGGGTGGTCTAGGTGGCATCGGCGCCGATTCGGACGAGCCTCAAGGGGACGTCGCCCTCGTCGAGGGGTTGCACATGGGGTGCTGTGGTAGAGGCACGGTGGCGTGCACTCGGGTGGAGCCGGTTTGGTTCTGCACTGCCTGGGGTTGGTGCTCTAGCTGTTGTAAGCGCTTGGAGCTTTTCCAAGGCTAACACTGTGGCAGTACGGTCTCCACGAACCTTGAGGACGCCTGTTGGTGTAGGCATCTTCAAGACAAGGTAGCCGTAGTGGGCTACTGCCATGAATCGATACAGGGCTGGCCTGCCAATTATGGCGTTGAAGGGGAGGTCGATCTCGGCCACGTCGAACAGAATGTACTCTGTCCGATAGCTTTCCAGTGCCCCAAAGGTCACCGGGAGGCTGATGTGGCCATAGGGAACGACCTGTCCCGGCCCTATCCCTGAGAACGGGCTCGATGGGGTGAGCTTGGCCATCGGGATCTGCAGCTTCTGGAAAGCTGCACGACTGATGAGGTTCAGTCCAGCCCCGCCAACCACCAAAACGTGGTACATCCTTACGTTGGTGATGGTGGGGGCCACCAAGAGCGGTAGTTGGCCGGCCCCAGCCATGTTCCTGGGGCAGTCGGTGGCATCGAAGCTGATGGGGGTTCCCATCCACCTGAGGTGCGGTGCTGCACTCGGGAGGGGAGCCACCGACGCTACCGCTCGGCGCAAGGCCTTAGCCGCGCTTCGGGACGAGGGGTCAGCGGACCCACCGTAGATGACGTAGAGCATCTTCCGGTGCTCGTCATCACTGGAACTGGAGCTCTCATGATTGCGCACCGCCTCACGGCGCGCTGAAGCTCCTGGAACTCCACCTGGTGGTCGACGTCGTCTGGGGCGTCGACCTTCTGCTTGCCCTCCCTTTGACGGTAGGGTGGGGCATAAGTTAGAAGCTGCTTCCCTTTAAGGAAGCGCTCCGCGAGCTTCTGGATTTCCCGGCACTCGGCAGCAGTGTGGTAACTGGTGCCGTGCACGGGGCATAGCTCGCCCTGGCCTCCGTCTGGATCCGGTGATTGTCACGGCCTTTTGTCGGGGCGCGGCCCCCGAGCTCCACTGGGTGCCGCTGCTGCGGCAACGGGGGCCGCAGCTGGCGCTTTCATCTTGCCACCGCCCCTGTTCTTGATCTTCCTGCCGCTTCCATAGGAAGCGGCGCCAGATCCTGGCTGACCCCCTGGCTTGGAGGCTGGCAGTGAGTGCCAGCTCCGCCCTTCGGCTGCTCTGGCACACTTGTCCGCCAGGCTGAAGAGCTCCGAGACGTCGCGGACCTCCCTAGTCGCGAGCTTCTCGAGCATCTTCTTGTCCTGAACGCCTTGTCGGAACGCCACCACCACAGAAGCGTTCTGGATGTGTGGGATGGTGTTCCGCACCTGGGAGAACCGCTGGATGAAGGAGCGCAGCGACTCCCCTGGTTGTTGCTGGATGGCGTGGAGGTCGAGTTCCATGCCAGGCCGGGTGTAGGAACTGCCGAAGTTGGCGACGAACTGCCGGCAGAGCTCTTCCCACGAGGTTATGGAATCCTGGGGTAGGTTCATGAGCCAAGACCAGGCTGGGCCGGTCAAGGCGACGGGGAAATAGTTGGCCATGACGGCCTCATCCCCTCCTGCGGCAAGTATGGCGGTGGAGTAGATCTGGAGAAACTCCGCTGGGTTGACGCTACCATCGTACTTCTCGGGCAGGTGTGGCCGAAACTTGCACGGCCACCTCGCGAAGCAAAGGTGGGGTGCAAGGGCCGCACATCCTGCTCCTGTTGCCGCAGGTATTGGTGCCGCGAACGCTTGGTTCGCACCTGGCACAGTGTACCCCGGTATGGGCAAGGCTGCGCCCATAGACCGGGGACGCCGTTTGTAGGGCATATGGTTGTGGCATATACTGCGCGGCGTATGCCTGGGGCAGGGCTCGTGTGGCGAAGATCTGCCCTCCAGGCTGGGTCGAGGCCGACGTCATGCTGTCGCCAGCCTCCTGGTTGCGACGCCTTTCTCGACGTCGCTCGAGGTACACCCGGGCATCCTGGCCCAAGTGGCACCGTTCCAGCTCTGTCCTCAGGTCCGTCGAAAGGAGCCTGGAGGAGCTGGAATCCGCCGTCTGCCCGTCAACCGTTGGCGTGCGCGTCAGCGACACAGCCGGTTGGCCGGGACGTCGCCCTCGCCGAAACCGAGGGTTTGCGGCGGCGACGACGAGACGGTCCACCTCGCGAACCCACTGCTGGGTCGCTGAATGGGGCGCGTCCCCAGCAGGTCGGTTGTGCAGTAGCGCTCTTGCTGCAGCTAGCACACCCCCGTGGTGTACGCTCAGCGCTGCAGAAGATCTGACGCTGGTTGGAGCCTGCATTGCCGGGGTCGGCGTTGCCGGAGTCGGCTGCTGGCTCCCAGCTCGCGCCGACACACTCCGTCCAGAGTGCGTCGACATGTACTCCCCGCTGGTCACGGTTCGCCGTGAACGCGGAGGAGGAGAGTTTGCCGCTGAAGGAAGCTTGGTCATCTTCGTCGGCGGAAACTCGTCGCGCAAGGGAAAAGCTCCCTTCCTGGCGCGCCAAATGTCGAAGTGTGTGGTCGAACCTTCCCCCGTACCTGCACTGGGCAGCCCGCGGAGGTTCTTTTTTGGAGGGGCTAGTCACTTGCGGAGAGCTTAAGCGTATGGACGAATTAAGGAGAAGCTTGACACGGCGAGTTTTACGTGGTTCAGGCCGCCAGAGCGTAAAACCCTACGTCCACGGCGAGCTCAGGAGCTCGCTGTATTGCTTGCTGCTCAGAACCGGAGTCCTGAGCTTGGGGATGAGTGATGTCTAGCGTATGAGTTGATGGAGTGCGAACCCTTGCTAACGTTGCCTACCCGAGCCTTTTATAGTCCAAGGCTCGGGTGGCTTACAAGGTGGGCCCGGGACCCGACAGGTGGTCCCGGGGAGATAGCCTGTAGACTATCGTATCCGCAGTTATGTCGGTAGTTGTCTCTGGCGAAGGCTTCTGAGTCTTCGTCTTGCCGTCCTGCCCATGCCGCAAGCTAGTCGTAGTGGTTGATGACGGCGGAGGAGGCAGGGGATGTCTTGTCGCTGTGTTTATTGGCTGGCAGGTTCTGACACCGCGCGCCAGTCTGTGATGCGACTGGATGCAATGGCACCTGACAGAGGCGTGCTCCGCGTCTCCACGTCTTGGGAAGGCTCGGGACTTGAATACCTTGTACGGGCAAGGTATGGGGCGTCTTTACGCCCGCTGCCTATCGCTCGGGGGCAGGCAGCACCGTTCTGCTGGACACGTGGCGGGCTCGGAGCCCTCCTCAGAGGAGAGGGGGGTCCGGCCCCGTAGGACACGTGGAGCCTTCTGACCTCTCCCCGCGGAGGGGGAGGTCCGGCTTCTGTCGTCCACATGGCAAGCCCGGAGCTCTCCCCTGAGAAGAGGAAGGTCCGGCCCCCCAGACATGTGGCGCCTTCGGACCTCTCCCCGCGGAGGGGGGAGGTCCGGCTTCTGCAGGCCACGTGGCGAGCCCGGAGCTCTCCTCTGAGGAGAGGGAGGTACGGCCCTGCCGGACGTGTGGTGCCTTCGGAGCTCTCCCTGCGGAGAAGGGCGAGATCCTTAGGCATTTTTCCCTGTGCGCGGGGGTACCCCATATTGCGGGTACCGACAGCACCTACCAGGGGGCCGCTACAGGATCGCGCAAGACCGAAACTCCAAGGTAAGACCGAAGAACCCAGACCTCACCACTTCCTCAGGGGCGAGACCCGAAGGTCCCACGTGTCCAGCGGGGCTGGACCTCCCTCTCCTTGGGGGGGAGCTCCGGGCCCGCCACGTGGCCTACAGAAGCCGGACCTCCTCCCTCCGCGGGGAGAGGTCCGAAGGCTCCACGTGCCCCGCAAGCTAGACCTCCCTCTCCTCAGAGGGGAGCTCCGGGCTCGCCACGTGGCTAGCAGGCCCGAACCCCCCCATTCTCATGGGGCGGGTCCTGGAGACCTCCGGGGCCCTTAATATAGTAAGGACCCAGGGAAGGTGTCTGTGCAGAGCTTCGAGATTGGTCAAGGCTTCTGAGTACCTTGCGGAGCTAAGGACACGGCCAGGTAAAACTAGGAAGAAGACTAAAGCATGCAAACACAGAAGAAAACAAGAGTCTATTCATACAAGGCTCCATGAGCTGGGCTACAGACTCAACAAAAATAAAAAAGGAGGTACAGGGCCTTGTGGCCACGGGGGCAGATGCCTAAGAGTCCCCGGACTCCCGTTGGAACCTAGAGGCCACAAGGGCGGCCACGTCCTCGACCTCGGCCCTGGCAGCTTCCTCCCACTCGGCAACGGGTCCTAGACGGACTAGCTCCAGAGAGAAGGAAGGGTCTTGGCTCCAGAAGCACGCCAGTACGTGCATAGCGACCTCCTTCACCAGGCCCCATCCTTCCACCTCAAGCTCGTCAGCGATCACCGCTTCGAGACGGCCCAGCTTGCCGCTGATGGACTCAAGTGTCGGGATTGCCTCAGACATCTCCTGCGCCGGAGCCTCCATCCGCACCGGGCTGAAACCAAGAGGAGCCAAGGCAGACCCCGCCTTGGCAATAAAGCCCCAGACCGCCTGGGCCTCAGTAGACCGCAAAGACTAGAGCTTCTCTACCTCTTGGCGAGCCGCCAGCTCGCGATCCAACGCCGCCTGGCACTCCTGGGAGAATTGCTCCTCCCTCGCGGCAGCAGCCGACTAACGGAGCTCCAGCTCCTCGGTTCGAGCCCTCAGCTCGCCCTCTTTGGCCTTCAGTCGTGCGGCGATCTTCTCCTCCTCGGCCGCTGCAGCACGTTCCTGATCGGCGACGGCGCACTCTCGACGAGCTACCTGCAGCCGCAACTCCTCCGCGGCGGCAGAACGCGCCTCGGCTTTGGCTTCAACATGGGTCAGGGCCTCGCGGTAGGAAGCACGAAGCCGCTGGGTCTCTGACTCCAGGCAGCTGATGGCTTTCTTCTGAGTGTCAAGCAGAGCACTCATGGCCTCAAGTCTTGACTGCCTCGAGTCAAGCTCCGCCCTAGCCTCCTGTGTCCGCTGCTGCCAGCTAAGAAGGTGTTCCCTCTCTCCGGCCAGCGCCCCCCGCTCCCGCTCGAAGGCGGCCTGGAACTGTCGGGCGCTGGTCTGGACACGCCCCAGGGCATCCCACATGGGCGCCGGGACAGAGGGGACAGGAGTCATGCCCCTGACCCCCCTGTCGAGTCTAAGACTGGCGGAAGTGCCGGTGCCTCGGCAACCGGAGCGGGACGCTGTCCTGAGGGAGCCTGGGGGCCAGCAGGTGCACCTACAGCGGCCTTTCCAGTCTCAGGACCGGATTTCTGGGCTGGTGAAGGAGGACGGACAGGTGCGGCTGCGGCCACCGCGGATGGTGAACTCGCCGGCACAGAGGAAGCCCCCGCCGACTTGGAGATGGCCGGGTAAGAGGCCCGCCCCCGGCAGCCAGTGGGTCCCTGCAAGAAAAGAAAGCTCTCAGGCTAAGAGAGGGGATGAGAACGCTGCTCCTACAAGCCAGAAGGAGCAACACTTACTGGGCGACATAAGCGCTCCAACGGGCTTGTAGCCCCGGCCTCTGGGCCGTAGTTGAACCACCAGGACCTGCGGCTGGAACGGTCGTGGCTCGTGGCGTCTGGACCCCCGGCACACTCCCCGGCGTTGCCCCTCCAGCGTCCATCCTAGAAGCCCCTCCGCTTGAGGAAGAATGATGAGGCGCTTGGGGTTCTTCGGACTGCCGCTGTCCGGGAAGAGACCGGCTGATGTGGGGCACCCGGGGCCTCTTCGGGTCGCCACCCGATGGACCAGCACCCCCGGGAGATGGGTGCAAGGGTGCTCTGGCTCCCTGACTCGGCGCAGGCGGCGCCCTTGGAGGAGACCGGGCGCGTTTCTTCTCTGGATGCCCGGGGGCCGGCTCCTTCCGCTTCCGCTTGTCGGCGGCTTGAGTTCCGCCAGCTCTTGGGACGGGTTGGGCAGCGACAGACGCCTCGCGCCCCGATCCGGAGCGCTCGGTTCCTGGGATCAAGATACCCCGGAAGGCATTCCCAACCTGCCGGACGGCGATCCCGATGTCATCGAGGTTCGGCATCTTCCGCAGTAGCTCTAACCTCCTCTGTGGCTCCAAGAAGAGAGGAGTGGCAGAGGACGGAAGGGCGAGGTCGCCACTGGGAATGAAGTCGCCGCTCACCTTGCCCACCATCTCGTACAGCTCCTCGTCGGAAGGATCAGAGCCGGGGCCCCTCTCTAGCCTGCTACAGTCCTGCTCGCCAGTGTAGTACCACGCTGGGTGACTGCGCTGCTGCAAGGGCGCAATACGGCGCGACATAAAGTCCATCAGCACCATCAGGGATGTTAGCCCCTCGTTGGCCAAGAACCAGATCCGCTCCAAGACCGGTGCGTACTCCTGCTCCAACTCTGGGACCTCCTCCCAGAAGCGACGCTCAGTGGTTGGGCCAGCGGTCGGGAGCTGTAGGCGATCGTGCTCGTCGGTCTGCACGACCACCCAGCTCTCCCTCCAGTTTTCCCACCTTGACGTGCTGAAAGGCAGAAGGTACCCAGATACCTTTGGGTCCTCGCAGCGATGCTGGAAGTAGTACGCTCCCATCTGGGTCTTCGAGCCGCGTCCAGTCGTCCGCAACACGAAGAAGTAGCGAAAGAGCGTCACAGAACGTGCACCCCCACAAACATCTCACAGAAGTCGATGAAGACAGCGGCCATTGCGAAGGAGTTGGGAGAGAGGTGGTGGAGCTGGAGCCCATACGTCTCCAGCAATGTGACAAAGAAGGAAGAAATTGGCGGGACGAACCCCGCCAGAGCATAGGCAATAAAGAAGACCATCTCCCCCTTTTCCAGGAGTAGGGGGAGAGATCCCCGGCGGAGCCGACGTTTCTGTTCCTCCGTGTGCCAGCCCAGCAGCCTGCGGACTGGCCCATGCTCGGCGGAACGAACGAGGCGCGTCGGGAGCAAGTTGGAAGCCATGGCGGGGGAGAGCTCAAGGACAGGAAGACCAAGGCGCAAGAGTTCAAGGAAAGAGCGAGCGCTAGGAAATGAAGCCGCGATGCAGGTAAGATCCCCTTTTAAAACTTTCCAGGAACGATTCAAGGTGATTCGAAAACCTTCGAATACACCGCATCGGCAACCGCATTGGCTCCGAGACCGAGCGCCGATGACAGGTGGACCCAAGCCGCCCAGCTGAAGCGGTGGGTCAAGGAGTCAGTCTCCCAAGAAGACGAGCCGGCAAGGCGCTTCGGCGGTTCCCGAAGAAAGCGCCGCAACGTACAGAAGTGGCAGCCATGGGAACCGCCGCAGTAAAGGCAACCTTCAAGTGGGCGCACGCTCCCACGATCCCGCGACTGTTTGTGCTCCGGCAGCGGTCAATGCGGGACTTAGAGAAAGTGTGCGGAACAGGAGAGACGGAGGTCCCACCTCGAGCTCGCTATCTCCCCTGAGATGGGCCCGGGAGCCACTGTCGGTACCCGCGATATGGGGTACCCCCGCGCACAGGGGAAAATACCTGAGGATCTCGCCCTTCTCCGCAAGGAGAGCTCCGAAGGCGCCACGCGTCCGGCGGGGCCGAACCTCCCTCTCCTCAGAGGAGAGCTCCGGGCTCACCATGTGGCCTACAGAAGCCGGACCTCCCCCCTCCGTGGGGGAGAGGTCCGAAGGCGCCACGTGTCCAGCAGGGCTGGACCTCCCTCTCCTCAGAGGAGAGCTCCAGGCCCACCACGCGGCCGACAGAAGCCGGGCCTCTCCCTCCACGGGGAGAGGTCCGAAGGCTCCACGTGTCCTGCGGGGCCGGACCCCCCTCTCCTCTGAGGAGGGCTCCGGGCCCGCCACATGTCCAGCAAAACAGCGCTGCCAGCCACCGAGCGGTAGGCAGCGGGCGTAAAGACACCCCATACCTTGCCCGTACAAGGTATTCAAGGCCCGCGCCTTCCCAAGACGCGGAGACGCGGAGCACGCCTCTGTCAGGTGCCGTTGCGCCCAGTCGCATCGCAGACTGGCGCGCGGTGTCAGAACCTGCCAGCCAATAAATACAGCGACAAGACATCCCCTGCCACTCCCGCCGTCATCAACCACTACGAAAAGCATGCGGCATGGGCAGGGCGGCAAGACGAAGACTCAGAAGCCTTCGCCAGAGACAACTACCGACATAACTGCGGATACAATAGTCTGCAGGCAATCACCCTGGGACCACCTGTCGGGTCCCGGGCCCCCTTATAAGCCACACGAGCCTTCGACTATAAAAGGCTCGGGTAGGCGACGTTAGCAAGGGTTCACACTCCAGCAACTCACACCCTAGGCATAACTCATCCTCAAGCTCAGGACTCCGGTTCTGAGCAACAAGCAATACAGCGAGCACCTCAGCTCACCGTGGACGTAGGGTTTTACGCTCCGGCGGCCCGAACCACGTAAAACTCGCCGTGTCAAGCTCCTCCCTAACTCATCCCTACGCTTAAGATCTCCGCAAGCGACTAGCCCCTCCGAAAAAGAACCTCCGCGGGCTGCCCAGTGCAGGTCTGGGGGAAGTGTCGACCACACACTTCGACAGCAGGCAATCTCCCCTGGACCACCTGTCGGGTCCCGGGCCCCTCCCTTGTAAGCCATTCGAGCCTTGGACTATAAAAGGCTCGGGTAGGCAACGTTAGCAAGGGTTCGCACTCCAGCAACTCGCACCCTAGACATCATTCACCCTCAAGCTCAGGACTCCGGTTCTGAGCAGCAAGCAATACAGCGAGAACCTCTGCTCACCGTGGACGTAGGGTTTTACGCTCCGGCGGCCTGAACCACGTAAAACTCGCCGTGCCAAGCTTCTCCCTCACTCGTCCCTAACTCTTAAGCTCTCCGCAAGCGACTAGCCCCTCCGAAAAAGAACCTCCGTGGGCTGCCCAGAGCAGGTCCGGGGGAAGTTTCGACCACACACTTCGACATTTGGCGTGCCAGGTAGGGGCCTTTTCCCTTGCGCGACGAGCTTCTGCCGACGAAGATGACGAAGCTTCTTTCAGCGGCAAGCCCTCCTCCCCCACGTTCACGACGGACCGTGACTAGCGGGGAATACGTGTCGACACACTCAGGACGGAGGGTGTCGGCACAAGCTGGAAGCCAGCAGCCGACTCCGGCAATGCAGGTTCCAGCTAGCGTGAGATCTTCTGCAGCGCTGAGCGTTTCCCACGGGGGCGCGCTAGCTGCAGCAAGAGCGCTACTGCACAATCCACCTGCTAGGGACGCGCCTCAGGCAGCGACCCAGCAGTGGATTCGCGAAATAGACCGTCTCGTCATCGCCGCCACAAACCCTCGACTTCGGCGGGGACGACGCTCCGACCAACCGGCTGTGTCGCTGACACGCACGCCAACGGTTGACGGGCAGACGGCGGATTCCAGCTCCACCAGGCTCCCATCGACGGACCTGAGGACAGAGCTGGAACGATGCCACTTGGGCCAAGATGCCCGAGTGTTCCTCGAGCGACGACGAGAAAGGCGTCGCAACCAAGAGGCCGGCGACAGCATGACGTCAGCCTCGACCCTGCCTGAGGCGCAGACCTTCGCCACGCGATCTCTGCCCCAGGCATACGCCACGCAGCATATGCCACAACCATATGCTCTGCAAACGGCGCCTCCGGTCTATGGCGCAACCTTGCCCATACCGGGGTACACAGTGCCAGCGGCGAACCAAGCGTTCGCGGCACCAATGCCTGCAGCAACAGGTGAAGGATGTGCGGCCCTGGCGCCCCACCTTCGCTTCGCGAGGTGGCCGCGCAAGTTTCGGCCACACCTGCCCGAGAAGTACGACGGCAGCGTCAACCCGGCGGAGTTCCTCCAGATCTACTCCACCGCCGTACTTGCCGCAGGAGGGGATGAGGCCGTCATGGCCAACTACTTCCCTGTCGCCTTGACCGGCCCAGCCCGGTCTTGGCTCGTGAACCTCCCCCCGGGTTCCATAACCTCCTAGGGAGAGCTCTGCCGGAAGTTCACCGCCAACTTCGGCAGTTCCTACACCCGTCCTGGCACGGAGCTTGACCTCCACGCCATCAAGCAACAACCTGGGGAACCACTGCGCTCCTTCATCCAGCGGTTCTCCCAGGTACGGAAAACCATCCCACATATCCAAAGTGCTTCTGTGGTGGTGGCGTTCCGGCAAGGCGTTCGGGACAAGAAGATGCTTGAGAAGCTTGTGACCAGAGAGGTCCGCGACGTCTCAGAGCTCTTCAGCCTGGCGGACAAGTGCGCCAGAGCAGCAGAAGGGCGGAACTGGCACTCCTTGCTAGCCTCTGAGTCAGGAGGGCAACCAGGATCTGGCGCTGCTTCCTATGGAAGCGGCAAGAAGATCAAGAACCGGGGCCGTGGTAAGATGAAACCGCCGGCCGCGGCTCCCATTGCCGCAGCAGCGGCACCCAGTGGGGCTCGGGGGACGCGCCCCGACAAGAGGCAGCGACAGTCACCAGCTCCATATGGTGACCAAGGTGAGCTATGCCCCGTGCACGGCACCAGTTACCATACTGCTGCCAAGTGCCGGGAGATCCAGAAGCTCGCGGAGCGCTTCCGGAAAGGGAAGCAGCTTCGGACTGATACCCCACCCTACCGTCAAAGGGAGGGCAAGAAGAAGGTCGACGCCCCAGACAACGTCGACCACCAGGTGGAGTTCCAGGAGCCTCAGCGCGCCGTGAAGGCGGTGCGCAACCATGAGGACTCCAGCTCCAGTGACGACGAGCGCCGGAAGATGCTCTACGTCATATATGGTGGGTCCGCTGACCCCTCGTCCCGAAGCGCGGTTAAGACCCTGCGCCGAGCGGTAGCGTCGGTGGCTCCCCTCCCGAGTGCCGCGCCACACCTCAAGTGGATGGGAACCCCCATCAGCTTTGATGCCACCGACTGCCCCAGGAACATGTCTGGGGCCGGCCAACTACCGCTCTTGGTGGCTCCCACCATCGCCAACGTGAGGATGTACCACGTTTTGGTGGATGGAGGGGATAGACTGAACCTCATCAGTCACGCAGCTTTCCAAAAGCTGCAGATCCCGATGGCCAAGCTCACCTCATCGAGCCCGTTCTCAGGGGTAGGGCCGAGACAGGTCATTCCCTACGGCAACATCAGCCTTCCGGTGACCTTTGGGGCACCGGACAGCTATCGGACAGAGTACATTCTGTTCGATGTGGCGGAGATCGACCTCCCCTTCAACGCCATAATTGGCAGGCCAGCCCTGTACCGATTCATGGCAGTAGCCCACTACGGCTACCTCATCCTGAAGATGCCTACACCGACAGGCGTCCTCAGGATTCGTGGAGACCGCACTGCCGCAGTGTCAGCCTTGGAAAAGCTCCAAGCGCTTGCAACAGCTAGAGCACCAGCCCCTGGCAGTGCAGAACCAGACCGGCTCCACCCGAGTGCACGCCACCGTGCCTCTACCGCAGCACCCCGTGTGCAACCCCTCGACGAGGGCGACGTCCCCCTGAAGCTCGTCTAAATCGGCGCCGATGCCATCCAGACCACCCGGGTAGCCGGGGGCCTGGATAGCAAATAGGAAGGCGCGCTCGTCACCTTTCTCCGGCATAACGTCGACGTGTTTGCATGGCAGCCGTCGCAGTGCCGGGGATCCCTAGGGAGGTGATCGAGCACCACTTGAAGGTCTTCCCCGATGCCCAGCTAGTCCAACAGAAGCCCCGCAAGCAGTCCATCGAGCGGCAAAACTTCATCCGGGAAGAAATCAAGAAGCTGCTGGACGCTGGCTTCGTACGGGAAGTCCACCACCCCCGGTGGTTGGCGAACCCCATTGTTGTCCCGAAGGCCGGCGGGAAGCTCCGCATGTGCATCGACTACACCAGTCTCAATAAGGCATGTCCCAAAGATCTATTCCCTCTCCCTAGAATAGATCAAATAGTAGACTCGACATCGGGCTGTGATATGCTGTGCTTCCTAGACGCCTACTCGGGTTTCCATCAGATCCCTATGTGAATGTGGCCTAGAGGGGGGGTGAATAGGCCTTTAAAAGATTCCTGCACACTTAATAGAATTATCAGAAACTTGATTGACCGGACTAGTCCGGTTGTGTGGGTGGACTAGTCCGGTGTGCTGAATTGTGTAGATTGTATAAGTGTTGTGCAGAAGAATTAACTTGTTTAGCAGCGGAAATAAGAACAACAATTATTCTATTTTGATTTTACAATGTGAGGTGTGATTATGCCCGTGAATGAGACTTAGCAACTCAAATTATGAAGTTTAGCAACTAGATGTTATAATCAACAAAAAAAACAGGGAGGCATGCGAGACACAAATTTTACCGAGGTTCGATCTCACCAAGAGATCTACGTCCTCGTTGAGGAGGCTCACAAAGAGCCGGGTCTCTAACCCTTTCCCTCTTCAAGTCACCACACAAGGCCGACTTGACTCCACTAGCACGGGTAATCACCGAGTTTGTGGGGCAACCTCACACGTTGAGGGCTCCCACAAGAATTACAATGAGAAAGTGATCAAATACACTCAAAAAGATTACAATGCAGAATATGAGTGTAGAGAGATCAAACCCCAAGAGCTCACAATGAAAGAACGACGATCTCCCAATCCCAAATCCAAGTGTTTGATTGATCTTCACCTTTTTTCACCTTAGATGTGTGGGGAGATGTGTTTTGGAGCTCTTGGGACAGGTGGCGGCGCTAGGGTTCTTGTTTCAAGCAGTATGAGTCGTGTCTCTTCTTTGGGAGGCCGCGGATCACCCATTTATATAGTTTCTAAAAAGTTATCGTTGTAAAACCTAATACCGGACTAGTCCGGTATATGATCGGACTTGTCCGGTCTACTTCCAGTGGGTTAACCGGACTAGTCCGATCTAATACCGGACTTGTCCGGTGCTATGTGAAGTGGGGTTCCAGAAAGTTTAGCGGACTAGTCCTGTCGCATGGATGGACTAGTCCGCAGTCCTCTAAAGAGGACAACAGAAACATGAGCGGACTAGTCCGGTCTAAAACCGGACTTGTCCGGTCGCATTCCAGTAAGCTGACCGGACTAGTCCGGTCCATGAACGGACTAGTCCGGTGTCTAGTGGATTTTAGTTGATTTTTAAACCCCCTACCCTTACGCAAAGTCATGAGCTCTTGGGATGTGTCTCTCACACACACCCTATACATTTACATCTACTTTGCTCTTCTAAATTCCACTAAAGTCTTCCTTTTCGGACACCACTCTATTTTTCACCTTTTTGTGTGAACGAGCTAGTTCACTTTGTTTGTCCTGCAATAATTTCATTAGGATCTCATATGCTTGTCATCAATTAGCCAAAACCCACAAGGGATATCCTAGATGCACTTACAATCTCCCCCTTTTTGGTGATTGATGACAACTATTTGAGATATCACAATTGAGAATAAAAAGTTGATTTTCATAAGGTGTGCACATATGAGAATAATAAGGAATTCACAAAAAGCTTCTCACATATGCACACACCTTACGGTGGGGTGCCTAACAGGTGTGTGATAAAAAAATGTGATAAATTAAAGACAAACAGTAGTGAACATATAAGTACGCATTAGAGCATAGTGCATCACACATAAGAAAAGAAATAGTGCATTACAAGATTTTAAAATAGGTACATGTCCTTGATCATAAAAGATCTTAATAACTAATACTAGATAGTTTGAGTCCAAATCTAATCTCAATCTCTCCCCCTTTGGCATCAAGGCACCAAAAAGGGAAAAATTGAGGGGAATCACTCATCGCTGCCTTCTCCTTAAGTCTCAGTCTGATCTTCATCTTCACCAACTTCGGCATCCATGGGAGCAGGATCTTCCTCTGAGTCCTCGGAGGCGGGAGGTGATCCAACGGGCTCAATCTCAAGCTTTGCACAGATAGACTTAATATTGGCATTGACATACTATTGGTGTTTCTTCCTTGCAAGCTTTTCCTTGCGCTGCCTGTCTTCGATCTTGCGGCAGCAGGCAAAGATGGAGGGGAGCACCTTGAGGATGCCACTGGATGATTCTTGTGCAGGTGGAGACCCAGGAGGAGCAGCTGCAGATCTAGTAACATCATGAGCTTGCTTTGATCTCCTCTCCACTGGTGGAGAGGACGGGGCAGTTGGAGCTGGGGGGAGAGTGTACTCGGTGGGTTTTTGCGGCTTCAACCCCGCATGCTTGACATCCTTGATGAGCTCGAGTCCCGTCACTTTCTCAATCATGTACATGATATACGGTGCATATCCACAGGACCTATTGGGGGTGATTGAGATGTTCACGATGTCATTGTAGATATACTCAAAAACATTGAATGGTCTCCTTCCACCAATGACCTTCATGAGAGTCCTCAAGGTCCCTTGTATAGTTCCCGCATCTCCATCCTTTGGAGCTATAGTCCTTCTCAAGACTCTATTGAGGACCACAAAGAAGGGCTTCAGATATTTGATTGTGGGAGGAACATATGGCATCCTTGTGTCATAGAGAAACTCAAGCTCTTCCTTCTCCAGAGATTTCAGATTATGGATGACCAGTTCATGATCCAAAGTGTGTTGGAGGTGAAGAATCCTAGCAAAGTCATCATAAGTGACACTATACTTTGAACCATGAGTCATCCAAGTAAGACTGTCTCCATCACCACGAGCAAAGTAGAGAGTGGAGTAAAACTGGGTAATGACTTCATTGTTCCAGTCATACTCAAAGGATAGCAGGTCCGTCAGACCGTGCCTCTCTAAGGCCTCCACCATCTCACGAAAGGAAGGATACCTCTTCGACTTCAGGTATTCAACATTTAGCCATTGACTCTCTACTACAGGATTCTTCATCTTCATGTACACATACTCGTAGTAGTCTGCATGGAAGTTGCTCCAGAACCTTGGATCAGAACATTGTTTAGGTCAGTCATACACTTCAATCTTCCTGAAGTTATCAGCTAGCTCATTCCCTTTTCCAGTGAAATCCTCACTTGAAGGCTGCCTGTTGCGGTGAATGGGATTTTTCATTTTCAGAGGCCCAATGGGGCCACTAGCAAGTCTCTTCCCTTTATTGAGAACTCTTTTAGGCCCTGATGAGCCCTCAGCAACATCTTTCCTTTGAGGCTTTTTGACAATGACTTTCCTCTTCTTAGGTAGATTGTCGTCGGAGGGTGGAGAGTGAGCATTGACATCATGTCTCTTCTTCATCACTCCCTCCTTAGCTCTCTTCACTCTTTCACGTTGAACTTCTTCGTCAAGGTGAAAAGAGCCGTCATCTGAGCCCAAAGACATGATGCCTGATAAGGAGTTTAAGGATTAGATGCAAATGGACGCATTATCGACTTCAAATGGGAATGTAGGGGTTCAACTGTCAGAGACCGGACTTGTCCGGTTTCAGAGTGTAGACTAGTCCAGTGGACCGGACTTGTCCGCATCTGCGCCGGACTTGTCCGCATCTGCGCCGGACTAGTCCGGCCTAGCATAAGAACCCTAAATTGAATGTTTCATTTGAAACAAATCTCCTATCTAAGGACACAAGGGCAGGAAAGTGGTAGGAATACATCTATTTATGCAATGTACATCCTTTTGAAATCAAAGGAAACTAGCTAGAGCTAGAAAAATTGAGATTTTGGTTTTAGGGGAGGATTTACCAAGATTTGAAGATTCGCGTTGAAGGAGCAAGAGTCTATCCGGATGAGTCCGGAAAGTAGGATCCCCTCGTTGAGAAGAGGCTTTTTCACGGAGAAAACTCCGAGTTTGAGGGCTTAACTCGAAAATCACTTTGGGAGCTAGGGTTTAGGAGAGGGGTGAGACAAAGTGCTTATGAGTGGAGAGGGAGGCGTTTGGTCCGGCCAACTGCTTCTATATGCGAATGACCGGACTAGTCCGCTAGTCCGGTCATGGTAGCGGACTAGTCCGGTGCCCCTGAGTTAACCTAATTGTCGTCTGTCCGGACTAGTCCGGTTGAAAATCGGACTAGTCTGTTTCCAACAGACCTGATACATATATAGATGTTAATTGTGATCCAAGGACAATAATTTTGCAAATAGTCTTGGTGATTAAGACCAGTAGGCAATCAGCAATCAAACAATGGTCATAATCCACAAGATTTCTTCATTAAGATAGTTTTCTGAGTATCAAAGGAGAAGAGGAGCATTTTTAACAATACAAAGGAACATTTTGAGTTGCAACCAGGTATGCAATGTTTCAAGCCACATTTCGAGAGTCAAGAATGTTTAGCTCATTTCTTAGTTCACAAAACATTTTCTCATCTAATGGTTTGGTAAAAATATCCGCAAGTTGTTTTTCAGTCCTAACATGTGAAATAGCAATGTCACCTTTTAATGAATGATCTCTAAGAAAGTGATGACGGATATCTATGTGCTTAGTTCTTGAGTGCTCTACAGGGTTGTGTGCAATTTTTATAGCACTTTCATTATCGCATAGAAGCGGGATATGACTTAGATTGTAGCCGTAGTCCCTAAGAGTCTGTCGCATCCAAAGTAGTTGCGCACAACAACTACCGGCTGCAACATACTCCGCTTCCGCTGTGGAAAGAGCAATGGAGTTCTGCTTTTTAGATGACCAAGAAACTAGAGACCTACCAAGAAATTGACAAGTCCCTGACGTGCTCTTTCTATCGACTTTGCATCCTGCATAGTCGGCGTCGGAATACCCTATCAAGTTAAACTTGGATCCTTTGGGATACCAAAGGCCCAAGTTGGGTGTGTGCACAAGGTATCTTAGGATTCTTTTTACAGCAATTAAGTGACACTCTTTAGGTGCGGCTTGAAACCTTGCACACATGCAAACACTAAGCATAATATCTGGCCTAGATGCACATAAATAAAGTAAGGAGCCAATCATGGACCGATATACCTTTTGGTCCACATTTGGACTGTCTTCATTGAGGTCGAGATGTCCGTTGATGGCCATGGGTGTCTTGATGGGCTTGGCTTTGTCCATATTGAATTTCTTGAGAATGTCTTGTGTATATTTAGTTTGGCTTATAAATGTACCTTCTCTCGGTTGCTTCACTTGAAATCCTAAGAAGAATTTCAATTCACCCATCATTGACATCTCGAACCTGTCTGTCATTATTTTGCTAAATTCTTCACAGAAGGACTTGTTAGTGGATCCAAAAATAATGTCATCAACATAAATTTGACATACGAATAAATGATCATTAAAATGTTTAGTAAAGAGTGTATAGTCAGCTTTACCAATTTTGAATCCATTTTGAGTCAGAAAATCTCTAAGGCACTCATACCAGGCTCGAGGAGCCTGTTTGAGGCCATAGGGAGCCTTACGTAGTTTATAGACATGGTTGGGATACTCCTGATCTTCGAACCCTGGTGGCTGCTCCACATAGACTTCCTCCTTTATCGGACCATTGAGGAAGGCACTCTTGATGTCCATTTGATACAACTTAAAATTATGGTGAGTAGCATATGCCAATAAAATGCGAATGGACTCAAGTCTAGCTACAGGAGCGAAAGTTTCATCGAAGTCCAAACCTTCCACCTGAGAGTAACCTTTGGCCACCAACCTCACTTTATTTCTTGTCACTACTCCATGTTCATCTTGCTTGTTCCGAAAGACCCATTTGGTTCCAACGATGTTTGCCCTTGGTCTTTCCACCAGCTCCCATACTTCATTTCTTTTGAAGTTGTTCAGCTCCTCTTGCATTGCAATCACCCAGTCTGGATCCCTTAAGGCTTCTTCTACCCTGTATGGCTCCAGAAAAGACACAAAAGAATAGTGTTCACAAAAATTTGCAATTTGAGATCTAGTAGTTACTCCCTTAGCAATATCTCTAATGATATTGTTGACAGGATGGTCTCTTTGCACACACTGATGTACTCTTGGATGTGGAATTTGTATAGTTGCTTGTTCTTCATTGTCTTCATGTGTCATGTCTCCCCCTAGATCATTGCTTCCATGATCATCTTGATCTTCTTGACCTTCCTCAACCTGATCTTGTGTAGGAGCTCCCCCTTGATCATTGCTTCCTTGTTGAAGTTCGTCTTGTGTTTCCTCTCGTGGTAGGATATCACCAAGTGCCATTTTCTTCAGCGCTTCACATGGAGCTTCCTCCTTATCTAGCATAAACTTATCGACTTGCTCCACTTGTGAGCCATTATTTTCATCGAACACTACGTCACGTGCTACTTCAACAAGGCCGGACACCTTGTTGAAGACATGATAGGCGTAGGCATTCGATTCATATCAAAGCAAGAATCCTTCATCAGACTTCAAAGCGAACTTCGAGGCCCTTGGTTTCTTGTTCAGGATAAAACATTTGCAACCAAAAACTTTGAAATAAGAAACATTAGGCTTTTTACCCATGAGAAGCTCATATGGAGTTTTCTTCAGTAGTCGATGAAGGTACAACCGATTTGTGGCATGACAAGTGGTGTTCACCGCTTCTGCCCAAAATCGGTCTGACGTCTTGTATTCATCCAACATTGTTCTCGCCATTTTGATCAATGTTCTGTTCTTCCTTTCGGCCACCCCGTTCTGTTGAGGAGAGTAGGGTGCCGAGAATTCATGCTTTATACCTTCTTCATTGAGATATTCTTCAACTTGGGTGTTCTTGAATTCTGTCCCATTGTCACTTCTGATATTCTTTACGATTGATGTGAATTCATTCTGAGCTCTTTTCAAGAACTTCTTGAGGATTCTCTAAGTTTCTGATTTATCATACAAGAAAAATACCTAGGTAAATCTTGAAAAATCATCAACAATTACTAAACCGTATTTGTTACCGCCGATGCTGATGTACGCAATTGGACCAAAGAGATCCATGTGGAGAAGTTCCAGCGGTCTAGCGGTGGTCATCACATTCTTGGCGGGGTGTGGTGCTCCAACCTGTTTTCCTGCTTGACAAGTGCTGCACGGCCTGTCTTTTTCAAAAACCACATCCTTAAGACCACGGATGTGACCACCTTTTAGAAGTTTCTGCAGATTTCTCATTCCAACATAGGCTAGCCGTCTATGTCACAGCCATCCCATGTTGGTCTTAGCAACCAAGCAAGTGTTGAGTTTGGCTTTATCTTTGTTGAAGTCAACAAGATAAAGCTTTCCCTTCAACAATACCTTGAATGCAATCGAGCCATCGCTTCTTCTAAAGACGGTCACACCCTCATTAGTGAATAAACAGTTGTAACATTTGTCGCATAGTTGAGATATTGATAAAAGATTATAATCTAGAGAGTCTACGTGTAAAACATTAGATAAGGTGTGTTGAGAGGATATTTCAATGTTACCACTACCAAGGACCTTTCCTTGGCTGTTGTCTCCAAAGTATATACCTTCACTTGGATCCTTGTTGCACTCGTACTCCACAAACATACCTCTCTCTCCGGTCATATGATTTGTGCATCTGCTATCTAGCACCCACTTAGATCCGCTGACACGACCCCATTTGGTCCTGTCGAGCCAGGATCACGCTGAGGGGTGCTGCGTTGCACAGCACCGTATAACACACGTCAAAGGTGCAAAGCGGAAGCGGAAGTTTTATTACATAAACAAGTTTATGAACATGTTTACATCAAAATAAGTTTAGTCCACACTCGCGGGCGTAGACTAAGCATCAAGTGCACGTTCAGCCCTTGAACGTGTCCTTGCTAGCACACACGCACACTAACTCTGCGGCGTGCACGACTCCCACTCGACGGGGTTCCCCTCCTGGGGTTCCGTCTCCTCTTCGGGAGTCCCTTCCTCATAGAACCCTGCAAAAGCTTCAAACACAAGCAGTGAGCACGAAGGCTCAGCAAGTCTGACCCGTCTCACCTAAACATGGAACTTCTACATGAGGATAATGGGTTACATGAGGTAAAAATCATTTGCAAGGACTCGCCTAATTAGTAGAACCTTACTTTCAAGTTTTAGCAGCAGGTTGTGGAGAACCTTACGCTAAGGCACATGAGAGAGCCGCAATCAAACAAGAAACGCATTTCTCTCATGTACTTTGCCCAAAGTTGAAAAGAACTTTAATTAGCTCTAAGCTACAGCATATCATTAACAATCAATGTCCAGCTTTCAATCAGCAACATTTTAACATGTAACTAGCCTGTTCTTTCTACGTCATGGTACAGTGAACAAGTGGTACTCACTGACCGCGAGGGACGGCGATTATAATCGATTTACACCTGCAGGGTTACCCGAACAACCCGTCACGTACGCCCGTACTCGATGTTGCCTACAACAACCATCACGGACGCCGTACGCGACTACCTTTCACCCGTCAGCCAAATATTGAACCGGTCCCATCATCCCGAGCAAGAGGTCTCTGCACGCGCATCTCCGTGCCGCCAGCCGATTTACACCTCAAGCTCTCAACCTACCCTCTGAACGACGGGCAATGCCTCAATAACCAGCTACCCGAGTTACATCAGTTTCCCGGTTCCCATATAGCCGGTAGGTCTTCGGTACTGTTCTAGCTTGTTCAACAGGCCCGCACACGGCTCGGTCCTCAACCGACACAAGCGGAGCTACAGCACACAGGCCCCAAAGTCCTGCTGCCCTTACTCTCCGCTCGGTCTCATTTTCTTGCCATGTGTATCATGTGCTATCTCTACCCGAGCAATGTGCCTCTAGCCTATTCTCGCGAGTAGTTCCAACTACTCGACTTGTACCGAATCCTACTCTATCCTAGCAATGCAGTGGCTAACGAGGTTTTCAATCCTAAACCCAACCCATGGTTTTCTTGGCTATGCAGTTGGATTTTCAACCCAGACTCTAATGCAAAGAACAATATTCAAAGAGGTGCTCAAAACAATAAACATTTGTAAAAAGGTTAATGCTAACCGGGGCTTGCTTTGCTGCTCTTGGTCGTAGGCTAGCTGTTCCTCCGGAGTAACGAAGTCTAGGACTTCGGGTTCCTCCTCGACCTTAGCGACTACATGATAAGAGCAATGTATGTATTAATTTAAATGCATTTGTATTAACTTTGAAGTTGTGAAGTCTATAACCCTTGCAAGACAGACCTAATGACTGCGAAACTTTTACTGTGGCATGGTTACAACCTAAACAAAGACTTGGTCAAGTTTTAGTTGCAGCAAAGCTCATTTGAGCCCTCCATAATTAATTATGTCCTTGACCTTAATTGGAACTCTTAGGGTGTTCTAGGAATTTTCATGAAACAAATTATGACTTTCTGAAAACTAGATTTTCAGAGGGTTCTAATGGAGTTGGTCTCACTTAATTTGGAAGTCTCTAACTAAAGATATGAGCTAAACAATTTCAGAGAAAATTCTGAAAATGTTTCTGAACATTTTCTATTTTCTCTGGAACAGTTTCACTAATCACACCATTAGGTGGATTAAATGAGCTCAAATGGATCTGAAATTTTTATGGTAGTTCAAGGATATTTGGGTGAACATCTCAGGAAAATTTCAGTATTTTCCTCCAGCAGCCGGATCCCGATTCAAAATATCGGCCGCTGACAGCTGGGGTCCACCCCCTTCTTCAACCTCGCGACACCCGCGCCCCGCCGCCGAGGGATATCGCCGGAGAGCTCGCCGCCGGCTGCTGTACAGCTCCAAACTTCTCGATTCTGGCCGCCCCTGCCTACTTTTACTTGGGGAACAGGATTCTAGGGTCAGCTGCTCATGACAATGGCCGGAGCATGGTCGGCGACGAGCCGCCACCTCAGAACGACTTCGGCCATGTCGGCTGACCACCCTAGCACCTCAGCTACTTGGGAAATCGGTCGGGGAGCATCAGTGGACCTCAGAGAAGGTCGACATGAGCTCGAGGCAGCTCGGGGAAGGCCCGAAATAGGTCCTCACCGTGCGCCCGATGCCGCCCGTTCGTTCCGCCATTAGTAGACCTTAAATTACGCCGGGCACAGAGGTTCTCCGGCCCAGAGTTGTGAAGACAACTTGTGCGTTACCGTGTCTAGCTCGTGTGAGAGCGGCCTGAGGCCCTCTAATCCTTTCTAGAGCACGAATTAAACAGAATCGTACCCGAAGGTCGTTCTGCACACAGAAAGGGGAAAAGTGGAAATTCACCGCCGGTGAGCAACCACTCGAGCTGTGGCTCGGGGATGAGCAGCACCGGTCACCCGCGCGTCCAAGGGTGCCTTGTCTCGGGCGTGACAACGCCCAGGTTGGGCTGTCCACGAGAGCCCGAGGTGCGGCGGTTCCAAGTTCCGAGTTTGATCTTTCGGCACAGCCGATATCAATCGGTTTCAACCGAATTCTAGCAATGGGGAGGATGGAGGAAGGTCTCTAGTACCTTGATGGGACTCTGGAGTGGAAGGAGGGAGCTGCGATCGGCGTCCTCCGATCAAGTCCGAACTGCGGAAACTTTCGGCCGGTGCTGGGTTCTTGCGGGAAAACACGTCGGTACCTCGGCCGAGGAGGGGGGCAGGCGCCTTAAGAAGGCTCTGCACCGCCTCATGCCCGCGCGTGGGCAAGCAGCTGGTGGCGCGGTGGCTGGCCTCGGTGGCGATCACCGCTGCGGCTCGGCGACCCGAGTGAAAAGTCTCAGTCGGTTTGTGTTGAAGTAGAGGCTGACATGTGGGTCCCACCCTTCCTTTTAACCTCTGAAATTTACTTCTAATCACTGTTGTAAACAGTGAACCCCATACTACCCTTGGCAATTCAAATTATTCCCCCCATGAGCCATTTGAATTGATCAAAGTTCAAATGAGGTTTGGTTTGAATGAATTTCAGCACAAGTTCAGTTTGAAATTCAAATAAAGTTTGAATTTCTCCCCCTTAGCTCATGTCAAGATCAACTCCAAATGGAGTGAAAATTGGTGTGTGAGCTCACAAAAATGTGCTGAGTAAGAATATGCCTTCCACTTTCAAATTCATGGTATAAAAACAGTTTGAATTTGAATATGTTTTCAAACTGCCTCCTTCCTATCTATACCCAAGATGACCTCAAAAAGGTTTTGAATTTGGGTGAAACTTGGCATGGACATCCTTAGCAAAGTGTAGGAGTTTTTTCCTATGTCCAGCCCATCTATATCACATGTGGGAAATACCACTTTTGCAATGTGTAAGTTTGTTCCCTAATGAGCATGTTGATAATTGTTACTTGCTCTTCATTTGTGTTCATCATTCTTCCTCAAATGAGGTGTGTGGTGTGGGGATGAACACTACAAATGGGTGTCAAAAACTGAGGCCCTTACATTCCTCCCCCCTTAAAAGAATCTCGTCCCGAGATTATAAGGTGAAAATGAGAGAGAGGACGGTGGAAAATTACCGGATATGCGACGTGAGAAAGTCGGGGTAGTTAGTGCGAAGGAATTCTTCGCTCTCCCATGTCGCTTCGTCCATGGAGTGATTACTCCATAGAACCTTGTAGAACCACAACGTACGGTTGCGTGTGGTTCGGGCCTTTTCATCAATAATCTGCACCGGTTCCTCCCGATAGGTGAGATCCGGTTGCAGTTCTTCAATGTCTTCCAGCTGAACGGTAGTTGATAGCTTGAGACACTTCCTCAGCTGGGAAATGTGAAAGACGTCGCGCACACCGGAAAGTGCTTCTGGTAATTTCAGCCGGTATGCCACCGATCCACATCTTACGGTAATCTGGAATGGACCGATGAAGCGGGGTGCTAACTTTCCCCTCACCCCAAATCTGTTTACGCCCTTCATTGGAGACACCCGTAGATATACGTGATCCCCAACTTCGAATTGTAATGGGCGCCTTCTCCGGTCCGCATACTGTTTCTGATGGGATTGAGCGGCTTTTAGGTTCGCTTGAATTAGTCGAACCTTTTCTTCCGCGTTGTTGACAAGGTCAATCCCGAAGGTAACCCTTTCGCCAGACTCACACCAGTTCAATGGTGTGCGGCATTTTCTCCCGTATAGCGCCTCGTAGGGCGCCATCTTGATGCTGGCTTGATACCCATTGTTGTACGAGAACTCGGCTAACGACAAGTGATCATCCCAATTCTTGCCGTGGTCGATAGCGCAAGCTCGTAGCATGTCTTCTGGAATCTGATTTACCCGCTCGGTTTGTCCATCCGTCTGCGGGTGGTAGGCTGAACTACGGATCAGCTTCGTTCCCAAGGCAGCGTGTAGCTGCTCCCAAAAACGGGACACAAATAAAGTGCCCCGGTCCGATATGATGGTACGGGGTACGCCGTATAAGCATAGGATCCGTGAGATGTACAGTTCAGCGTACTTCTTGGCATTGTAGTTGGTGTTGACCGGGATGAAATGGGCAACTTTGGTGAGCCGATTGACGATCACCCACACAAAATCATGTTTCTGTAAGGTGGTGGGTAAACCGACGATGAAATCCATGCTCACGTCCTCCCACTTCCAGGCAGGAATGCCCAGTGGTTGCAGCAGTCCCGGTTTCCGCATATGATCTGCCTTCACCCTTCGACATGTATCACACTCGGACACGTATTTTGCAGTCTCCCACTTCATCCGTGTCCACCAAAACTTTCTTCTGAGTTCTTGATACATTTTGTTGCTGCCAGGGTGAATAGAAAACTTTGATAAGTGAGCCTCATCAAAGATTTTCTTCCGTAACTCCGGGTTTCGGGGTACGACGATCCGGTTCTTGAACCATAGGACGCCGTCTCCGTCCTTCCGGAACCATTTCAACTCCCCACTGTCTATACGTCTCCGCAAATGTGACACGCCCTTGTCATTCTTCTGGGCTGCCGCTATCTCTTCACGGATGGTGGGGATCAAAACCAGGTTGTAGAGAGCTCCGTGTGGAATCACATGGAGTGGTGGTTCGCTCTCTTCCAATGGTGTGATGGTCAGATTATTGACGTGTGACTTGCGGCTCAGCGCATCTGCCACAACGTTTGCCTTGCCCGGATGATAATGGATCTCTATCTCGTAATCCTTTATCAGTTCTAACCATCTTCGTTGCCTCATGTTCAGCTCCTTCTGAGTGAATATGTACTTGAGGCTTTTGTGGTCGGTATATAAATGTACGAGGTTACCGAGTAGGTAGTACCTCCACATCTTCAGTGCAAGTACCACGGCAGCGAGCTCCAAATCGTGAGTTGGATAATTCTGCTCATGGTTCCTAAGCTGCCGTGATCCATACGCGACCACTCTTCGGTCTTGCATCAGCACACATCCGAGCCCAATGCCGGATGCATCGCAGTACACATCGAACGGTTTTGTTGTATCTGGCTGCGCCAAAACCGGTGCTGATGTCAGGTGCTTGACTAAAGCCTTGAATGCTGCTTCACATGCTGGACTCCAAACATATTTGGTAGCCTTCTTCAGCAGCTCTGTCATTGGCTTGGCAATCTTTGAGAAGTTCGGAATGAACCTCCGATAATAGCCCGCGAGTCCGAGGAAACTCCGTACCTCATGAACAGTTCTCGGGGATTTCCAATTCAGCACTTGCGTGATCTTGCTCGGGTCCACAGCGATACCCTCCGCTGAGATGATATGCCCGAGGAAAGGCACTTGCGATATCCAAAACTCGCATTTGCTGAACTTTGCGTATAACTTGTGATCCCGCAGCCGTTGCAAGACTATACGCAGATGTTTCTTGTGATCTTCCTCCGACTTGGAGTATACTAGGATGTCGTCGATGAAGACCACGACAAACTTGTCCAGCTCCGGCATGAACACCGAGTTCATTAAGTACATGAAGTGAGTTGGAGCATTGGTGAGGCCAAAGGACATGACCAGGTACTCATAAAGTCCATACCTTGTCGAGAAAGCTGTCTTTGGAATGTCCTCCGCCCTTATCTTAATCTGATGGTACCCGGATCTTAAATCCATCTTGGAAAAGATCCTTGCTTCGACCAACTGATCAAATAACATGTCGATCCGTGGCAACGGGTACTTGTTCTTGATGGTTACGGCATTTAATGGACGGTAGTCCACGCAAAGCCGCAACGTTTCATCCTTCTTTTTGACAAATAATGCCGAACAGCCCCATGGCGAGGAGCTCGGCCTAATAAAACCCTTCTCCAGAAGGTCCGTGAGCTGAGTCTTCAGTTCAGCCAACTCCTTGGGCGCCATCTTGTACGTCCTTCGGGATATTGGCATGGTTCCCGGTGCAAGTTCAATCTTGAACTCCACCTCTCTATCGGGTGGCATTCCCGGTAAATCATCCGGGAATACATCAGGAAACTCCCGGACCACTGGAATGTCTTCCAATCTGATAGTTGTGGACTGATGGACACTTGAAAGTTTTATTTCTGGACTGTCCAGAAATAATGAGTGAGAACCGTGCACCTCTGAGTTTAAGTGCACGACTCGAAGGACGGTGTCTAAAACAGCGCCGTGGCGGGTTAACCACGACATCCCTAGGATGACATCGACCTTCTGTCCCTCTAAGATAATGAGAGACGTGGGGTACACTCTACCCGCTAAGCATAATGGTGCTTTGGAGACCATTACGCTTGCTGAAATCTTCCCACCCGGTGAACAAATTAAATATGGACTATCGGTGGGTAGTATTGGCAAACTGTGTTTAGCAATGAAAGCTTGGCTAATAAAATTATGCGTGGCGCCTGAATCAAATAGTACTATAGCGGGATGCTGGTGGAGTTGGAACATACCCGCAAGGATTGGCTCGCCCTCCGGCACATCCTCAATGGCAAGTTGGTGGACAGTGCCGAGCCTAGGGTTTGCCCGCCGCGCATTAGTAGGGTTCCGGGGTTGATTCCTCCCCGGAAACTGTGGTGCCACTCCGCCGCCTTGCCTCTCCGGGCAACTGCTCGCGAAGTGTCCTGGACGACCACACTTGTAACATGTGGCCGCTGCTGGTGGAGTACTCGGTGGACGAAAGCCCGGCATGCGTTGTGGAGGTGCAAACGCACGCGGCATCGCCCGCTGCTGCTGTTGTTGTTGCGGTGGTACTGGCAGTGCCGGCCGGGATGCCGGTGAAGAGTACGGCCGACCGCGGAACGGCATCGACCGCTGTGGTGGTTGCCAGCGTGGACCTGATGGTGGGCGATTCACCATCCGAAACTTCTGAGAAGGACCGCCTCCTTCTCCGCTGCTCTGCGGTGCGCTTCGCTTTCGCTCTGCCGCCGCCAACTCCTTGCCGGAGTCCTCCTGAACAATCGCAGCATCAATTATGTCGTTGAGGCTGCCGCGATTGAACATCGCCAGCTTGTCCTTCAGGAGCGGGTTAAGCCCCTGGTAAAAGTGGTCCCTCCGCTTCTCGTCCGTATCTGCGTGATACGACGCGTAGAGCGCGAGATCGTTGAACGCCCTGGAGTATTCCAGCGCGTTCCGGCTCCCTTGTTGCAGGTGTAGGAACTCCTGCATCTTCCTCTTCATCAAACCGGGCGGTATATGATAGGCCCTGAAGGCCGTCCGAAACTCCGCCCAGGTCATCACTCGGTCGGTGGGCTGTGAAGCACAGAAGTTGGCCCACCACGCGCTCGCGGATCCTTGGAGGTGCTGGACCGCGAACTGAGTCTTGCGCTGCTCGCTGATTTGGAGCAGCCCGAATTTCATCTCTATGGCGCGGAGCCAGTTGTCCGCGTCAAGTGGCTCATCCGCCCTTGAGAATACAGGGGGATGAGTCGCCAGGAAGTCCGAGTAGGAGCTCTGTTGGCGCTCCTCACGATCTTGACGTCTCTCTGGGCGAGACGTATTCGCAATTAATGTTTGCAGCAGCTCTGTGTGCTGCTGATGTGAACCCGCCATTGCCGCGACAATGTCGGCCAATGTAACCGTCGGCAGTGGCGGTGGCGGTGTTTGCTGTTGCTGTTGCTGCTGCTGTCCCGAGGAGTCCTTGGGAGGTGGTTGGGAGGTCTCTCCCCCTTGGCTAGTACCTCCAACATCAGGGTTGGCACGAGTACGCGTCATTCTGAAATTCAACACAGCAGCAATTAGCACATGTCTTACTCAAAATTCCATAACCAGCAGTAGGTACTGAAGCGACGCATGATTAACTTGCACAACATTCACATATATTGATAAAGCATAAACTTTATACAAGATACATTATTCTCGGATCTCCGAGAAGTCGTGCTCATGTCGTCACTACCTATACATACGCTACTGCCTACACGACATGTCACCGATTACAAAAGTTGGGTTACGCTACCCTAGCTGCCCTACTTGGCAACCGTAACCCCCTACTCGGAGTAGAACTCGACCTCCTGTGGGTCGTCCTCCTCCGGTACCTCGGCTGGTGGTTCGGGGTCTACCACCTCTTCTCCCATTCCGGGCTCTCCCATGGCTGGAAGACCCAAGACTACCGGTACGCCCAATACCGGGGGCACGAGGTCCTGCAATGCATGCACCTCGTCCATAGCCTGGTTGTAGTCCTCTTCCCAGCCTTGTCCTTCCTCAATAGCGTCGTCCCGCTCTTGAGCAAGGTCCTCATTCTGCTGATTTAGGGTCTGCACCAGCTCTTGCAACGTCGCGATGTCAACACGGCTCTTCTTCTTCGCCTTCTTCAGACGACGCAACTGATTGTGTTGTTCATTCAGTCGCTTGATCGTCGGAAGGAGCACATTGCGGAGTGCACTGTGAGCACCCTCGAAATGATCTCCACGGCTTGTGCTCTCCTTGAGCTTGGTGGCGAGATGCTCCGTATGAACAGCTTGGCTGTCCATCACAGCGTTTCCCGCCCTCATTTGGAGGCTGAGGTTTGCCTCCGCGGGGTTGTACCTTGGGCAACTCGGGTCTGTTGCCTCCAGGTACCTTTCTTCCCACACATGCTGAGCTCGCCCCTCCACCGGAACGAGTGCGTATGGTGTGCCCTCCATAGCCTGCACGTGTAGTTGGCAGAAACGTGACATAGTGTCACGGGCTGCCACTTGCCACATCCCTTCCGGTTGTCTTCCTCTCACCGTGACGGTGAATGGCACCCAACCGGGTGGCGTAGGTCCTGCAGGAATCTCGACATGGATCTTCCACGTCTTGTTCCCCTCTTCGCCTTCTTCCTTGGCGAAGTATTGCGGCATCTGGTTGTACCCGAAATATTGGAGCATTTGCCACAATGCTTCCGGGTAGCCGCTACGGTCAGAGCAGTGGGAAACTACCCACCCATTCTCCAACCGTTTATCTGCTGCCATCTGTAAGAATATATTTGAGAAATGTCAAATATTTATTTGAACAGTAAACCATTGAGTTATAACATAAGATATGTCAGTGAACCCATAACACTTGGAAAACATAGTTCAAATTTTTAAACAAATTTGACTGCTGGTCTGCTGCTCCCATGACTGCCTTGACTAGTTTCCATATCAACCTGATTTAGGCCATGTTAAAAGCAAAACCAGTCCTGGAGCTCAACATCAAAGTTAAAGCTAACTTCAATAGATTTCCAGCCAGTATTTGCTTGGCCTAAGATCTGTCCTGGTTTAAAAGTTATGAGATGTCAAAGTTAACAGAATTTCTGGAATCAATTGGACAGCACCTCCCTGCTTTAGGTACTGATTTGATCTAAGAATCCCAGTTAATTCTGTTCCTAATCTGACAAAACTTTCTGTTACAAAGTCGTAACCCATCTCATAAGCTTTCCAGAAGTACCTCATTTCCTATTTTTGGATTTTTAAGCAGGAAGTTATGCTTAATTTACAGAGAGTTTACAGAGAGTCTTTGCTCTGTCCTGTTTTCTGGACAGTTTCAACTCTACTGCATTTTTCGAGTGGTTAAGGGATGAAACATCTCTGGAACTCAACAGAAAAGTTGTAAAGCTCTTCCAAATCTTTCCAGAAATGTATCATACGACCCCAACCTCGAAAGAACTCAACCTCTAACCTCTGATTAACTTCAGCCTTGATTTAGCTGAAAACAGAGTGCTCTGTCCTTAACATCCTATAAGTTGGAAGCTTGTTAACTTTGAATATCCTGTTCAAGGGAAGGAGTTACATCAAGTTTTAATACTTTGGATCAAAACCTTCAAGTTTTTAAATGAAGTTGGTCATTTAGTTGGGTGTGACGTCGATGCGTCACCAGATTATGTCGGTACTACGTCCTCACAAAGGAAAAACCTATACCGGACTTAGCCGGCTTCGTTAGTTCAGTGGCACTACTCATCACTCGCACACGGATACTACACGTCTACCGTTTCGTGGTAAGGCTACCTGCAGAAACTCAAACAATCATCAGACTCGGCTGCACACCGAGCCCGGAATCTATACAGTTGGTACACCCGGCCGTCATCACTCGCCCGGATGTTCTCAAGCCAAACACGCCTTGAGTTACGTGTTTACGTTTCCGACCACGTGACGGGGTCTCCCATGTTGCACCACGCACGCCAGGGACAGACGTTGCTCGAATACCCCAAACGACATGAAGAGTCGTAGAGGATACTAAAGCGGGTCGGGTTACCTGCCACCCGTGGGGCTCCACCCTTCAGCTTGTGCGCACTGGTGGACAGCGCTTACGTGCACCCCCCAAGACATGAACGTCCCGAGATGCACGATTTTCCGACATAACAATTATGTTACTAAGCCACTTTCTATATACTAATAACATCCTTATACGGGCTACTAACTCGTTCCTCACTGGATTTTTGAAAAAGAAGACCTTTGTACTGTGTTAAACCTCAAGCGAGCTCTGATACCACGCTGACACGACCCCATTTGGTCCTGTCGAGCCAGGATCACGCATAAACAAGTTTATGAACATGTTTACATCAAAATAAGTTCAGTCTACACTCGCGGGCGTAGACTAAGCATCAAGTGCACGTTCAGCCCTCGAACGTGTCCTTGCTAGCACACACGCACACTAACTCTGCGGCGTGCACGACTCCCACTCGACGGGGTTCCCCTCCTGGGGTTCCGTCTCCTCTTCGGGAGTCCCTTCCTCATAGAACCCTGCAAAAGCTTCAAACACAAGCAGTGAGCACGAAGGCTCAGCAAGTCTGACCCGTCTCACCTAAACATGGAACTTCTACATGAGGATAATGGGTTACATGAGGTAAAAATCATTTGCAAGGACTCGCCTAATTAGTAGAACCTTACTTTCAAGTTTTAGCAGCAGGTTGTGGAGAACCTTACGCTAAGGCACATGAGAGAGCCGCAATCAAACAAGAAACGCATTTCTCTCATGTACTTTGCCCAAAGTTGAAAAGAACTTTAATTAGCTCTAAGCTACAGCATATCATTAACAATCAATGTCCAGCTTTCAATCAGCAACATTTTAACATGTAACTAGCCTGTTCTTTCTACGTCACGGTACAGTGAACAAGTGGTACTCACTGACCGCGAGGGACGGCGATTATAATCGATTTACACCTGCAGGGTTACCCGAACAACCCGTCACGTACGCCCGTACTCGATGTTGCCTACAACAACCATCACGGACGCCGTACGCGACTACCTTTCACCCGTCAGCCAAATATTGAACCGGTCCCATCGTCCCGAGCAAGAGGTCTCTGCACGCGCATCTCCGTGCCGCCAGCCGATTTACACCTCAAGCTCTCAACCTACCCTCTGAACGACGGGCAATGCCTCAATAACCAGCTACCCGAGTTACATCAGTTTCCCGGTTCCCATATAGCCGGTAGGTCTTCGGTACTGTTCTAGCTTGTTCAACAGGCCCGCACACGGCTCGGTCCTCAACCGACACAAGCGGAGCTACAGCACATAGGCCCCAAAGTCCTGCTGCCCTTACCCTCCGCTCGGTCTCATTTTCTTGCCATGTGTATCATGTGCTATCTCTACCCGAGCAATGTGCCTCTAGCCTATTCTCGCGAGTAGTTCCAACTACTCGACTTGTACCGAATCCTACTCTATCCTAGCAATGCAGTGGCTAACGAGGTTTTCAATCCTAAACCCATCCCATGGTTTTCTTGGCTATGCAGTTGGATTTTCAACCCAGACTCTAATGCAAAGAACAATATTCAAAGAGGTGCTCAAAACAATAAACATTTGTAAAAAGGTTAATGCAAACCGGGGCTTGCTTTGCTGCTCTTGGTCGTAGGCTAGCTGTTCCTCCGGAGTAACGAAGTCTAGGACTTCGGGTTCCTCCTCGACCTTAGCGACTACATGATAAGAGCAATGTATGTATTAATTTAAATGCATTTGTATTAACTTTGAAGTTGTGAAGTCTATAACCCTTGCTAGACAGACCTAATGACTGTGAAACTTTTACTGTGGCTTGGTTACAACCTAAACAAAGACTTGGTCAAGTTTTAGTTGCAGCAAAGCTTATTTGAGCCCTCCACAGTTAATTATGTCCTTGACCTTAATTGGAACTCTTAGGGTGTTCTAGGAATTTTCATGAAACAAATTATGACTTTATGAAAACTAGATTTTCAGAGGGTTCTAATGGAGTTGGTCTCACTTAATTTGGAAGTCTCTAACTAAAGATATGAGCTAAACAATTTCAGAGAAAATTCTGAAAATGTTTCTGAACATTTTCTATTTTCTCTGGAACAGTTTCACTAATCACACCATTAGGTGGATTAAATGAGCTCAAATGGATCTGAAATTTTTATGGTAGTTCAAGGATATTTGGGTGAACATCTCAGCAAAATTTCAGTATTTTCCTCCAAAGGATTCTCCAGTTAAAATTCCTAACAGTTTAAACTTTAAGGAATTAATTCTAGAGAAATAAGGAATTTCATGAAGTGAAACTTGATTTTCTGGAAAGTACTCAGAGAGCTGAATCCAGCAAAATTTGGTACACTCAATTTGGAGCTTTCTAGCCAAAGTTATAAGGATTTGAAGTTTGAAGGAAATCTGAAAATCAGGGAAAAGTTTAAACTCGTGCGTGGGCCCAGGGGACACGCGTCGCACGCCTAGGCGATGGCACATCGCGGCCCACAAGGATTTTGCGCGCCAGCACACCCGATCCTGGCCGCAGCCGGATCCCGATTCAAAATATCGGCCGCTGACAGCTGGGGTCCACCCCCTTCTTCAACCTCGCGACACCCGCGCCCCGCCGCCGAGGGATATCGCCGGAGAGCTCGCCGCCGGCTGCTGTACAGCTCCAAACTTCTCGATTCTGGCCGCCCCTGCCTACTTTTACTCGGGGAACAGGATTCTAGGGTCAGCTGCTCATGACAATGGCCGGAGCATGGTCGGCGACGAGCCGCCACCTCAGAACGACTTCGGCCATGTCGGCTGACCACCCTAGCACCTCAGCTACTTGGGAAATCGGTCGGGGAGCATCAGTGGATCTCAGAGAAGGTCGACATGAGCTCGAGGCAGCTCGGGGAAGGCCCGAAATAGGTCCTCACCGTGCGCCCGATGCCGCCCGTTCGTTCCGCCATTAGTAGACCTTAAATTACGCCGGGCACAGAGGTTCTCCGGCCCAGAGTTGTGAAGACAACTTGTGCGTTACCGTGTCTAGCTCGTGTGAGTGCGGCCTGAGGCCCTCTAATCCTTTCTAGAGCACGAATTAAACAGAATCGTACCCGAAGGTCGTTCTGCACACAGAAAGGGGAAAAGTGGAAATTCGCCGCCGGTGAGCAACCACTCGAGCTGTGGCTCGGGGATGAGCAGCACCGGTCACCCGCGCGTCCAAGGGTGCCTTGTCTCGGGCGTGACAACGCCCAGGTTGGGCTGTCCACGAGAGCCCGAGGTGCGGCGGTTCCAAGTTCCGAGTTTGATCTTTCGGCACAGCCGATATCAATCGGTTTCAACCGAATTCTAGCAATGGGGAGGATGGAGGAAGGTCTCTAGTACCTTGCTGGGACTCTGGAGTGGAAGGAGGGAGCTGCGATCGGCGTCCTCCGATCAAGTCCAAACTGCGGAAACTTTCGGCCGGTGCTGGGTTCTTGCGGGAAAACACGTCGGTACCTCGGCCGAGGAGGGGGGCAGGCGCCTTAAGAAGGCTCTGCACCGCCTCATGCCCGCGCGTGGGCAAGCAGCTGGTGGCGCGGTGGCTGGCCTCGGTGGCGATCACCGCTGCGGCTCGGCGACCCGAGTGAAAAGTCTCAGTCGGTTTGTGTTGAAGTAGAGGCTGACATGTGGGTCCCACCCTTCCTTTTAACCTCTGAAATTTACTTCTAATCACTGTTGTAAACAGTGAACCCCATACTACCCTTGGCAATTCAAATTATTCCCCCCATGAGCCATTTGAATTGATCAAAGTTCAAATGAGGTTTGGTTTGAATGAATTTCAGCACAAGTTCAGTTTGAAATTCAAATAAAGTTTGAATTTCTCCCCCTTAGCTCATGTCAAGATCAACTCCAAATGGAGTGAAAATTGGTGTGTGAGCTCACAAAAATGTGCTGAGTAAGAATATGCCTTCCACTTTCAAATTCATGGTATAAAAACAGTTTGAATTTGAATATGTTTTCAAACTGCCTCCTTCCTATCTATACCCAAGATGACCTCAAAAAGGTTTTGAATTTGGGTGAAACTTGGCATGGACATCCTTAGCAAAGTGTAGGAGTTTTTTCCTATGTCCAGCCCATCTATATCACATGTGGGAAATACCACTTTTGCAATGTGTAAGTTTGTTCCCTAATGAGCATGTTGATAATTGTTACTTGCTCTTCATTTGTGTTCATCATTCTTCCTCAAATGAGGTGTGTGGTGTGGGGATGAACACTACAAATGGGTGTCAAAAACTGAGGCCCTTACATCCGCCGGAGGAGTAAGCCTGCAAAATAGAACTATTCCTTGGTTTTAGGTACCCAAGCTTGCTTGGGTCCTCTCAGGTTAGTCACAAGAGTCTTGGGGACCCACACACAAGTTTTTAAGTTCTTGTGGCGTGGCCCTGTATATTTAGCAATGACTTTTCCATACTTGTTTTTTATGAGAACATAAGAAGCATCAAATGTACAGAACAGTATTTGTAACTCAGATTCATGGGATTTTTCTTTAACAAAAGTGATTCTATTCTTAGCATGATTAGGAGTAGACATGTGTTTGTTCCTGTCAAAACCAAGACCATCTTTGACATTGGGAGGTCTAGTGATCATATATGCACTTCGTGCATATTTGATCTTCTCCTTATCAAAGATGCCGTTTTGAGAAGAATGCATGTCATGAGAGGTTGAAGCATTAGAAATTACATTCTTCTTACTAGAGCAAGTGCATGTTCTTATTTTTGTCGAACTCATGTCTTTGGAGGAAGAGCTCTTGGAGGAAGAGGAGTCACTTTGTTTGAGCGACTCAACTTGCACCTCAAGGATTTTGTTAACTTTTGACAAGTTAGCAAGTTCTTCCTTGATTGCAATGTGCGAGTCTTCTAACTTTGAGTAAGTTTCCTTACTCAAGGCTAGCTCTAACTCAAGTGACTCATTCTTCTCTCTTTCAAGCTCAAGAAGCTTTTCAACTTCTTGATATCTCTT